>VDFB02105785.1:519699680-520348453 GCA_007258455.2 Sequoia sempervirens
ATCCTAACGATGAGATTAGAAGAAGGATTAAGATAAGATAAAAAAAAGATGGAGGATGTGACATGAGGAGGAATTAAATAAATGTGATATTTATTTAATTCATTTGATGAAAGAGGAAGGTATTTAATTATTTAACTAGATACCTTAGGGATTAGAAGAACTTAAGGATGTTAATTAAAGGGGATAAATTTGGATAAATTAAGTGTCCAAATTTAGACATCTACAATATATAACCAAAAGATTAATAAAATATAAAGGATGATGTTGATAATTTTTCATTAACTGGTTATTAACACTATGGTTATTACCCGTGATCTATAAGAAATAGAAATTGTTTTATAATCATCGATAAAAAAATTAGTGAAACTAATAACACCATTGTTTAATATAGAAAGAATAATATTGATATTAATAATGTTAACAATAGTATTTAAAAAAAAAAAAAAAAGTGGTATAGGAATATTAATATGACATTTAATATTAATAAATAATTACTTGTTTCAATAATAATAGTGGTAATATTATTGATCTAAAGATCTAACGATATTATATTGAGGTTAACTCAGGATTTAATAAGAATATTAGGTTACTTAGTTAAAAATGTAAGTAATACTTTTGACGTCAAGTTGAGGGTACATACAGATTTCATTCTGAGCAACTAAGTTCCATTAACATTAACAACATTATCGATTCAATATTATTGTTGGTTAGTTCATAATAATATTGTTGGAATTTTTTTTTAATTAATAGTCTATTATCAGCGTGAACTTAATTCTAATGTTCAAGTTGACGGTAAATAACAGTTAGATCATTGTTAAGTCTTCCAACAACAACATAATTATACACCCAAAAATTAGAAAGTTATTGTGATGTAGTCTAGGAGACATAAATGTGTTGACGTAAATTTTCTATATATGCATACTACCATCTATTTGAACATCATTATCAGATTTTAATATTCAAATGATCAATATATTGTACTTGATATCTAAATCTAAATTTTCTCTATTGTTAGATTTAAAATATTTGAATGCAACTATTATGTTTCATTTTGATTTATTTGGATTAGAGTTGTTTTAATGACTTTCCTAGCAACTGTGAACAAATTTCCTTATAGTAGAGGTGACCTATCAAATAGCAGCATGCTTGCATTACTTATTGTTTAATGGCACTGCACTCTTTTAGTAGGTGCATAAATCCTAAAGCCACCATAAGCGTTATTGCTCCCTTATTTGGCCTTATCTCACCTTCCCTATAAAGGCGGGGAAATGAAGGAGAGAATAATTTTAAAAAAAATAATAACAAGAAAAGATAGAAGTCGTGCCCTTTTCGTAATAGTTTAGGTTTCCATAATCTCTTTTAGGAAGAGAATACGAAGGCTAAAAGATTAAAAAGATAAGTATCTAATTTCTAAAAGATGAATTTAAGATCCTTAATATTTATTTTTCTTACTTCTTTAAAACGTTTAGTTAATTTATTTAGAATCATAATTTTACTTTATTTACTTAGGGATTTAAACCCATTTTTTTTAAAGAAAAAAAAAAAAAATTTAGTAATTAAAATATATATATATATAAATTCACTCTACTCATGGGCAAGATGGAAATTCTAAAAAATGAGAATAATTAAGAATGTGAATTATCTTATTTAAAAGAAATTAATTATTTTAGATTTTATGGTTGATCATTTTTATGATATAGGTTTACAATTGTGATCATGTATTTCTTTTCTATTATCACAAATTGATTGTAATACATTGATTTGGGTTTTTAGGAATGGAAATTCAAGTTTGAAATATGATGAAAGCTTTCGAGTAAACCCTTCACCCTTTTTAAGAAAGTCAAGCACTCACTAAAATATCATAACAATTAATTAAAACAAATAAAGTGTTATGATTGTGTTAGATCTGCATTAGGATTTGTGCATGGAAAATTCGATGAATGTTCCACCTCTAGAAAACCCAATTTAGCCTAGCAGATCTCCTACCAAACCCTTAAGCTAACTTCCATACTTGGGTTAAGTAGTGACCATGTCATAGTGTGCGGTGAGCAACTTAGTTATAATCCTCACCTCAACCATTAGATTAATAATTACCTTAACCAGTTAAACAAAAAAAAGAAAAATTACATTTTCGAGTGGAAAATTTTGTGCGTGACACTAATCCCCACAATTTTGAGTACAACAACATTAGTTTGTTAGTATTTTTTGGTCGTTTGTAGGGAAGTTGAGCTGGCATTGCTTGGTCCTGTAGGGGCATTGAGCTGACATTAGCGAGTCAACCTCATTCATATGAGAGGTGAGGCTTGAGTAGCCCCATATTGATATACTCATATATGCATTATTTATTCCATATCTACACGTGTTCTACCATGATGCCATAGATATGATGCCACACCACACTGATGTTACGACATAGTGTTGGTGATGATGTCATGTTGTTGACGGTAGCGAGCCGAGCTTGAGGACACGATGCCACATGCATAGACGTGTGAAGGTGCACTATGAGATTTGTTATGTTAGCCTACTTGTGTGATGAGTGTAATGGGGCCTCATACACTTATGGAGGGAAACTCATGTTTTCTCTCAACAATGTTTGTTCGGTTGGCATATGGGTATGTCCTAGCCATGTATACCTCTGGCTACAGTGAGCACCTGTGTGTGCCTTGTCCATGAGGTATCACAATGTAGGGTATGTTCTGTGTGTGCCTACTTCAGTAGAGCCACATACACACTTCCATGAGGCATACGACCAGTACGTGCCTTCTCCAGATGGCGTATGACCATGCCATACTGAGATACAATGCAGAATGTGGCCGAGGTGTACATTCCATGTGGAAATCCAAGGAGTGTGTGGTCCACTTGGCGAGTCCATGCCACGTGACAATGCAATGCAGGATGTAGTCGAGGAGTACACCTCATGCCATGCAGTTGGCATGCTCACTCCACACCATATGAGGGACTATTGCGATAGTTAGACATTAGTGTTGAAATTGTGTGCATTTCTTGCTTTATTGCTGAAATTGAATCTTTATTTGATAATTGAAGCACCTAAAATCTGAAAATAACTTAAACCTCAAACATGGGTTAGGCGTGATCCCAGAAAGCTGGTTTACAATTTTTGGGAGGATCTAATTTTTGCTAAAATCACATATTTTTAGAAAATATAATGATTTAAGCCTTAAAAAGTTTCATTGAAAGAATTATAATTGAAGAGGGTTTGATCAAACTACCTTAAATCAAACCCCCTTGGATATAACCCTAGTAGTTTAAACCATACCTATAATGGAGTCTCCTTTACACCTATCAAAATGCTGATAAAAAACCACTTTTGATTTACCTTTTCAAGGATCAAATGAATTCATTTAAAATTTATTTTTTGTAAGTATGTAATCCTTATTATAAGCTTCCCAAAAAGTATAATTTTAAATAAATTTAATTTAATTATTATATTTATTTTTAATTTTTCGTGAATGTAGGTTTTTCTCCAAAAATCAAGCTCTCTGTTCTGCACATGTGGAAAAATAGTAGATTATCAAAAATATATATATATATATTAGTGCACCAGATATTGAAGTCCTTGATCCAACAAAGAAAAAAATTGAATCTCGGTACATACAAAAAATGGTTACGCATTATACGGTCACACTATGTCTGAATTATCCTTCATGGAAAAAAGGTTATGCATTATACGGTGTGTCACTTTTTAAAAATGTTGTTTTCTGAAAAAAACTAGTTTTTGAGGGAGATGGAAAAATAAGTGCAATCTGACTCCAAAATTTTTGAAAAAAATATATTTAGAATCTATAGACAAAATGTCATGAAACTCTAGTTTGCATCATCTTCAAATAACTCATGGTTTAGCCGCTATAGGTGCCCGAAAGTGAAGATTTAGTTAAAAAAAATTATTTTAGTGTCTAGTTTGGCCAAAAATTGTAAACCACTATTGTGGGATCATCCTTAGTTATATGAAAACTTATCGTAATGCTCCTATGGAATAATACATCATGCTTTATAAACAAATCAATTAAAAACATGAAAGAAGCAAACATGATCTATACCTATTCCATATTGGATTGGTGTCAATTGTGCAAATGACCCTTTCCCAATCCTTGCTAAAAATTAAATGATGCAATGCCTTGAAGATGGAGTAAGATGGACAAAATCAGTTCTCAATTGAAGAGAGTGACTTTGCATAAGCTTTGTAGTTTTGTGGAGAATTAAATCAATGGAGATGATCTCTATTTAAGGAATAGAATGATAGAAGAATGCCAAACATGGAGAATGTGGGACTAAAAACCAACCAATGGCAAGATGCCACTTGTCCAAATGTGAGAGGTTGAGGAATGAGCACATTTTGGTCAATGTGCTAAAGAGGGGGAGATTCAAATTTGAATTTTAGAGTTAAATGTTGAGTTTGACCTTTGCAAGAGACATGTAAGAGCCATGTAAGATCTCATAAATGCTTTGTTGGATGTACATGTCAACTTGTTTTTGAATTCAAATTTGAGGGAATATTTCTCAAAGATGCCATGTTGATGGAAAATGATGAATTAATAAATCAATAAATTGATTTATTTGTGCAAGTGGGAAAAGCTAGAGGATGTGATGGGTGATTAGATTAGATTTAATTGGGATTAGATTAACTTAGATGATGATTAGATGCTTTGACCCATTTGACTTAGATTTTAGGGATTTAAACTAAATCAAAGGGAGATGAAAGGTGATTTCAGATTTAATTAAATAAAGGTTTTATTTATTTAATCAAGGAGGGTGATGTTAGGATCAAATTAAATAAAGCTGATTTATTTAATTTAAATTGATGACTTTAGGAGATTGATCAAATAAACTTGATTTATTTGATGAATGCATGAATATGATTATGCATGATTTTAATTTTGCATATCTACATTTTCCCCTCTTTGAAGCAATGTACTTGTTGCATTGGTTCAAAGAATAAACTTGCCGTGATCAAAATTTAGAATTTTTTAAATTTTTTTAGATGCCCCAATGGAAAGAAGTACACTAGTACATTGCCCCCTCGAGAGATCGAGCGAAAATATTTGATTTGAGGGTCGATATCACGATAAAGAGGTTCAAGATGGATGATTATGATGATGATGCAAATGAGATGATTTTAAGATACTTAGAATAACCAATCTATATTATCCTAAACAACTTAAAATGATGATATGATGCGATGATGGATGAGATGGATGATGTGATTTGCTATGATTATGAAATGAATGTTTTATGCAGATGCTTAAACTAACAGATCTATATTATGATGATGATGCAAATACAATGCATGTGAAATGATCGGTGTTTCCTATTATGAATGATATGTGGTATGTTGACAGTTTGTGGATGTGGGATGGATGCATGATGGATGCATTGGTGATGTTATGTTAGCGCAGAGAGAAGAAAGAAGAAATAAGATGATGACAAGAGGATCCAACAAGTCCATGATTTGACGAGACTTTATTAGAGATGATGATGATGATAGATGATGTTTCGCTTATCAAGGATTGGGACTTTAAAAAGGCTACTTACCTTATGTTTGATTACACATGTAGATATGATGCATCAAAGTATAAAGAACCAGGATGGCATTGTACCTAGTGTGATGGAATTTGACTCAACAAACAGATAGGAGTATTCTTGTTCACACTTGACATACATAAACCTTGCTAGGAAGGACCTAACAAAGCAAGTATTCGCCAAGTTATATTACAAGAATGTCCAACAAGCACAACAGACAAAAGGATAATGATCGTTGCCCCATTCCTATCTCTCTAAATCCTTCGTTCGGATATCATCGAGAGGTCCTTGGAATGAGAACAATAAGATAAATCAAAAGAAAAGATCAAGTATGCAAACAAGCCAATGTTCTTCATACCTCTAGCCAAAGGGATTCGTTTTGATAGGATAAGAATCCAAGGTGATATCCAAAATGATGCCCATTGTTGGAATGATATATCCTAGGACATGCATTGTATAGGATGATGATGGTTTGATAAGTTAATTAATAGGTTTTTTATATAAAGTTGATTGACATGTTTGAAAATGATCAAGAGTTTGATTTTGCGTTTAAAAGTTTGTTGCTTCGATTTTGATTTTGTGTTTGAAGTTTGCTTTTGCTAATTGTTGTGATTTGTTTCTGTTTGTTTTGCCAAAGGATGAAGGTGACGATCAATTTATTATGGATTATTGATTATTTCAAGTGAAAGTGAGATGAGATGGATGGATTTTTTCAAATATTTGGATTTTTTTGATGTTTTTGGAATGTTTTGAGGCTATTTTTGGGTTTTTGAATTTTTCAAATGTTTTGATTTTTTGATTTTTTGAATGTTTTGGGGTTTTATGAGATTTTATGGATGTTTTTGGATTTTGTGTCTCGGGGGCTGATCAAATATGAGCCTTTCCTACATAGTTTGGATTCCGTGTTTTTGACATTTTCTAACTTTTATGAATGTTTTTGAATGTTTTTGATGTTTTGGATGTTTTTGGATTTTTCGGACGATTTTGACGATTTGGATATGGATATGATATCAGTGATCTATTTGGGATTTTGTTGAAGACCAAGCTAAGATTGACTGATCAAATCGATGGATTGATGATGATGATAACATTGCTAAGGATACACAACAATGCAAGGATTGGATTGATCAGGATTGATTAGGATTGATGATGATAACATTGTTGAGGATGCACAACAATGCAAGGATAGTGTTAAGAAACACAAGGATTGGGAAAGATATCCCCAAGATGATGATGGATTGATGATGATTTGACCAAGACTAATGATGATAACATTGTTGAGGGTGCACAATAATGCAAGGATAGTGTTAAGCAACACAAGGATATCCTGATGATTTCTTGATTGGATTTGATTGATCATGATTGATGAAGCTCGGTTTAAAACAAAAGATGTTTGAATGATTGATGTGGCATTAACGTACAAAGTAGATGCGACTAATAGTGATTATTTGGATTGATGTTCGATGAAAGATGAAGCTTGATAAGGAAAATTTGCTCATCAGAATATTCCATGGGCTAGTGATTTGGAATTTTTCTCACAAGTGGTTTGACCAATTTGATTCTACATTTGCCAATGTTCAGATTACCACATAAGTTGGAGGATATAGATCAAGATTTATTCTTGAAGCAAGATGCAAATATCTGCCCCCAGTGTCTAGCAATGTACGAAATACAATGGAAGGATGCTTGGATAGGTGTATGGATTGATGGATATGGCAAGCATGCAAAATATGCCAAGGATTATCTTACAATAAGATAAGGTGTTTGAATGGAGGAATGCTTTATTTGGATAATGCTTCATGCCTTAGATAACATTGGATAGGATAGGATATGTGAAAATGACCCATGTCAAGATGCTTACCATAAGCAATTGTAAAGTGTGCCCCAAACTTTGTCAAGATCAAGATGACTTGGACCATGGATGTAGACATATGCATATGGATTGGATAAATGGCTCATGGATGAATGAATTTATTATGGTTGAGATGGATGGAATGCTGGATTTATTACAGATGGGATGAGATTCTTTCACTTGAAGTGGCGCACATAGATGCTCAATTCCACACATGATGTCTGTTTTACAGGTTTTCATCATGGTCTTTTCCAAAGTGCCACCATAGTGGTTTTCACTAGAGGAGGATTTTTTCTCTTTACTATTTTTGTAATCAAGGGAAAATCCTAAAATTATTTATTAAGTGGGTTAGCACAATAACAGAAAATCCATTGAAAATAACAAAGCACAATGGAAGTGATGTGAAGACAAAAAGGGATAGTGTTACCCTATGTCTCCACCTTCCATGATTAATCTCTGTTATACCTCCTAGCTTGCAGATAAATAACAATGCCCTCAGATTTATGAGCAACTATGACTAAAGACTAAGCCCTATGCAAGTGTTGAAGGATTTGCAGAAAATAAAAATAACCCTACAATGAGCTAAAATGGCTATGACTGTTAATGACTATGACCTAAGTTGACAGCAAGTTGACATAGACTAAGAATGCAAGAAGTCAAAATGAGCTAAAGACTGAGAGAGAGACCCAAATGAGGTCAAAATTGCCCTTTTATAAAAATTGCAATTTTGAACGTGTGGCCAGGATGAAAAGATGACAGGAACCCTAAGATCAATGCTTAAGATTGAATATTGCTGTGTGCATTAGGGTTAGGTCAAAATTAGGGCAACAGGTAAGAATGAAGGGTGGAGATTGAATTATGAAATAATTCAATCAACGGTCGAAATTAAATGAGAAATCAAAAGTCAAGAATTAAATTGGAAGATAAGGCTGGCACGGACAAAGAGGTTGCTGGAGAAATTAAATAATAAGATTTATTTACTCCAGACAACTAGCAAGTAATTAAATAATAAAGATATTATTTAATTATGGAGGAATGTGATAAAAGAATTATTTTGAAATTAAATAATGATTTTAATTCAAAATTCAAGAGAATGGCTAAATTAAATAAATCAAATTTATTTAATTTTAATGGGAGAAAAAGCTAATGAATAATTAAATAATTAAATAAATTATTTAATTATAGTGGAAAATGGACAGAATTAAATAAATAAGAATTTATTTAATTTTTTAGAAGAAGGGGACTTAATTAGTGATTTAAATAAATAAAATTCATTTAATTAATCAAGAAGACATAAATGGTAAAGGGAAATTATATAAATTATGAAATTTATTTAATCAAAGGAAGACTTTTAGATATGATGTATTAAATAAATAAATAATATTTATTTATTTAATAATCAAGGAGGAACAAATGACATGAATTAAAATAATTATGAATTATTTAATCAATAGTCGAATGTGGACCAAGGACATAATTAAATGGCTTAATTATGCTAGGACGAAAGTGGTAAAAATGAAGCTTGCAGGCCTAGGTCATTTTTAGGTGTCTACATTTTGCCCCTCTTTGTCATAATGTCGCTTGTCGTATTGTGACAAAGAAAATTAAGTCAAAATATGCCCCAGTGAAGGTACGGAGTATTCTTGCCCCCTCGGGAAATTTTCAAATTTTGGGTCGGCGCCAGAAAAATTTGCAAAAGGTCCCGATAAATCAATTTGGTGGTCAGAAAAACAGCGGCGCAGTCGGTTTCAAATTCTGACATGTTTAAAGCAACGTACGGAGAGGTCAAAGGCGCGGAAATGAGCCTCCAGTATTAACTGCAGTTAAAAAAAATGTCACTTTCACCCTATAAATAGATGGTCAAAGGGGTAAAAGTCAATTCACTTTCACTATTCACCTTGTAAATCTTGAGAGCTCAGAGCAAAAGGCGCAGCAGCGACGATGGTGATTCCAGTGACAGAGCACCGCGGAGAGATCGTGAGGACCTTCAGACGGCCAGAGGGCTCAGGACCTGCGGTATGTACACTAAACTTGCTTTGTCATTTTTTCGATTTACGTGTTTTTTTATGCTTTCTAGGATAGTGAACGAATGTGCCGCGATGCATACGCGTTCGCGTAAGCCGCAATTGACTTCGCGTTCGCCGCATTTGATGCGTCGCGACGCAAGTGCTAAGGACAAAGGAAACGCTCCGGCGGTACGCGCCGCATTCGATTTTTGGTGCGACGCAAGTGCTTAACCGCATCACATTTGACTCACCGAAAGCCGCAATCGATATTATACGACGCAACTGATTATTCGAATGCCGCAAGTGTAATTCCGCGCCGCATTCGTGTAGTGGCAACGCAAACGCCTAAATTCGCGACGCAAATGAAATATAGCGACGCATTTGATTTGTTGTAACGCATTTGATTTTTTTGAACGACGCATTTGTATTTTTGCTACGTAATTGCATATTTGCGACGCATGTATGTTTTTGCGACGCAATTGCATTTTTCCGACGCATTTGCCTGTTTTCTTTCTTTAACTTGTTTTAATGCCTTCATGCCCTAAGTTATTGTCCATGACGGTCACTGTTGTCCAAAAAAGGTGCTGATGTCGTGTTCGTCCTTTTGCAGAGGCAGCTTGCCCCTATTTACACGAGGGAGAGCAGACCGAGGACCTTTCGGTTTGGCGATCAGCTAGGCCCGCGAGAGCGGCGACGACTGATGAGACTCGGCTTATCCCATGTTGCATTCATGCCCGCCATTCAGGCGAACAGAGGTTTACTGACGGCGCTGTGCGAGAGATGGCATTCAGAGACATGTTCCTTTCACCTACCGACAGGTGAGGCTACGATTACTTTGGAGGACGTTCTTCGTATTCTATTCGAGGGGAGCGGATCGTGTACGATCCCCGTCATGGCGACCTTCGCCGCATCATCAAAGATCGGGTGCCTAATCGCATCGAGGGTTACGATCCATTGGGATTTCGCGAAGCATTTGATGCATTCTTGGCGACTCTGATTGGTGGCATCTTGGTTCCAGACCGACGAGAACACGGATTTCCGATTGGCTGGGGGGATGTCATGGTCGGCATGCAACGAGATAGGACAGTTTATGCATGGGGTCCTTGTTTGCTGGGGACACTTTATCATCAGCTGCATGACGTTGTGTACAGGAGAGGAGAGAGTATCTCCTGTGGGACCACACTGATGATGATCTGGGCATGGGAGCGTATTGCCATATTCCGCCCTCCTATCGACAGACCACAGCTGGCCGCGGGGATGCCTTACTCCTACTACTATGCCGACGCATTACAGCAGACCCGTATGGGTGAGACAGGGTGGTGGCGGCATCGGATTGATACCATGGTGACCTTCATCTGGAGACCCTACAGGGATTGTGAGGTATGGGATGATGAGGATGAGCATCTCAGTTTTTGCAGGCAGTATCGATACCTGATTGGCAGGACAGTACAGACGTCGCTGATTATTGAGATGTATCTGCCACAGCGTGTACTGAGACAGTTCGGGGAGCAGCAGGATGTACCCATGGGGACGACAGAGTATGCACGATCGTCTAGAGAGTATGCCTGGGGGCCGGCCATCCCAGTGGCCTTCGCGACACAGCAGATTGACGGGTTAGTAGCCCAGGCCTGGGGTTGGAGAGGTGGGGCAGCAGATCCAGGTACCACACCAGCCTATGATCTATGGTGGCATGCACGCCGACCTGTACCATTGACAGATCCTGACGGGCCAGCACCAGTTGACAGGCGGTCAGTGATTCCACGAGTACCGCGAGCCAGACGAGGGGGCAGAGGCAGAGATGGGGGCAGAGGCAGAGGTAGAGGCAGGGGCAGGGATGGAGATGGAGGGAGGGGTGGTGATGGAGGGAGGGACGGAGGCAGGGGTGATGATGGAGGACGAGGTGGAGACGGAGGTCGGGGTGATGATGGAGGTCGAGGTGGAGATGGGGGCCGTGGTGGAGACGGAGGTCGAGGTGGAGATGACGGAGGAGATGGCAGGAGGCGACGGCGGGACGGACAGGTACCAGGTCGCAGGGTGCGACAGCGCATGGCGAGGGTAGCATTAGATGCTATCCCCAAGGTTGGTGAGGAGGGGGATATGGAGGAGCAGCCCAGACAGGAGATAGAGGGTGAGGGGAGACAGGAGGGGGAGCCAGAGGTGGGGGGACGGGAGGAGGCGGAGGGGGAGAGACAGGAGGAGGATGTCAGGGTCCCAGAGGTGGATGTGGCAGGGGAGGAGGAGGCGGAGGGGGAGAGACAGGAGGCGGAGGTGGAGAGACAGGAGACGGAGGTGGAGAGACAGGAGACGGAGGTGGCAGGAGAGGAGGATGAGGATGATGATGATGAGGATGAGGCCATAGGTGAGGCAGAGAGAGTCCTCAGATGGCAGATGGTGGAGGGTGAGGAGGAGATACCATCTTCAGAGTTGCCACCGGATGCGACGGTTGATCAGCGAGTGGCCGATCTGCAGCAGAGGTTAGATGCCAGCCAGGCACAGGTGAGATCCTTACAGTCAGCCCTAGAGGTAGCCCGTGTGGAGCGGGATCAGGCGGTGATCCACGAGCAGGATTCAGCGCGATGGTGCACAGAGTTCGCGGCCCTATGTTCAGGACCCATAGGGGACATGGCTCGGGAGTTGGCCAGGGTGAGCACGAGGCTAGGTCAGTACAAGACTTTATATGAGCAGGCAGTGCCAACAGAGCAGCGAGATCCTACCCTGTCTCGATCACAGACGAGGACAGGCAGTGGACACCGGTCGGGTAGTGGCAGTGGTACCAGGAGCCACAGCAGTGTCGGAGGGTCGACTTCCACAGGACACACATCAGGCCACAGATCACATCACTCCCGCAGGCATACTTCGAGTCATCATTCAGGACACAGTCAGGGTTCTATCGGTTCAGCTCAGAGGTCAGTACAGGGTCAGCCACCAGTGACAGATCCTACCGCTTTTCAGAGTCCAGCAGCAGTGACCTCACAGGTGTTTACTACTGTTGAGATGATGCCCTCATTCGCAGTTCCCTCATCCTCACAGCCACAGGGCACTACAGGACCGTCCATTGTTTCAGAGCCAGTGACAGGGCCTCGGCCACCACCACATTCTTCACCCCGAGGGGATGATGAGAGCCTACCCTAGGGGCATATTTGTATTTGGACACATTATGTTTATTGTTGAGCCTGCGAGCTCCATTTTTGGGATATCCATTGACTCTATCCTGTGACATTGCATATTTTTGAGATGAGATTTATATGATGATGCAGTTTTGATGCGACCTATATGTGTTATGTGATGTTCTATGCATTATGTGTGTATGATATATGATGCTTAATTTATGATGCCATTTATGTACTATGATGTCTATGTGGTGATTTGTTTGTTGATGCCATGATGATGCACTATTCATATGCTTATGTTAATGATGTGCATGATACCTTTATGTAAAAGATGCAATGATGATGATTATGTTAATGCCATGTTTGTGATTATGTATATGATGTAATGCCATGTATGATACTATTTAATGCCATGGATATGTATGTATGGACCTAATGCAATGGATATATCATGTATGCACTTGCGTTTGTTTTTGAATGACACAGGATATCATCGCAGGATGGACGAGAGAAGATGGTGGGACTGACGAGAGAAGATGACCAGACCAAAGAGGAGAAGATATGAGACCTATGAGAAGATACAAATCCTTCAAAACTTTACTACAAGACTTTTAATATTCGTTGCTCTTTTAATCATCATTGGGCAAACTGTTGTAATGGTCAACAAACACCAAGATATGACGTAGATCTAGGTGTGCAAGGTTGTACCATTACCCAAGACAAAACAGTCACAGACAAGGATGAGTATGACTCATACTAGGAGCGTGCTTGCCCCAGTCTTGTCGTCATAATCAACCACAGGCAGAAAAAGACAATGACAGATCAGGAAACGTCGTTGCTTCTCTAAATCCTGTTTCCAGGACATCCTTGAGAAACTAGTGACATGATTGCCAAATTACAAAAATAAAGTCTCTATCATGATATGTCTTTGCTTTTCTAAATCCCAAGATCAGGATCTCGCTGAGAAGCTAGTAGTCATGCGTGTCAATTGTCAGGCTACATCGCTGCTTCTCTAAATCCTGCTTAGTGGGATCTCGCTGAAAAACTAATAACATGATAAGAGATGAAAAGACAGTTGCCAAGTGTTTGTCAAGTGCATCTGGGTAGCCATTGTCATGTTTGATGATGTCAAGATGTCCGATTGTTTAAAGTTTTGAGGACCTTGAAAATGTCGAGACTTGGTGAATTCAGGAAGGACGCATCCTGAATGATGCCGAATGTCGGGAGGATTTGATCCCTAATGGTCGTAAGGGATCCCTCAAAATAATGACGATGCTTAGGAAGGACACATCCTAAAGCATAAAGGACAGAGTTGGTTCTTCAGAAGGACTCATCTGAAGAATGCTAATGTCAGGAAGAGTGATCCTTAGATGTCAAGAGGATCGCTCGAAAGGCCGAAATGGCGATGACGACTCCTAGGAAGGACACATCCTAAGGCGTAAATGACAGGGGTTATCTTTCAGAAGGACTCATCTGAAGACTAACCAAAATTTGACAGTTTGACCGGTTATAATGATTTGACTTGCTTTGACTTATGTTTGACTGAGGTTGACTTGTTGTGACCGAGGTTGACTTGTGTTTGATTAGATGCCGATGTTGTCATGATGCGAGTGTCATGTTGAGTAAAGGATTGCTTTACTTTGTTTCAGGCGTTTTCCTATCTGAAAATTGATTGAATATTTTTGACGTGTGTGCCATTTTAGTGTCATGAACCCTAATGGACTGACCTAGTGCGGCCTCGGGGGCTCATCGATAGATGGCCTTGCCTACGTCATACACTCAGAGACCTCGTAGTTCGACACGATCAAATGACATTGTCTTGATGAGCAAAGATTACGCCATGATTTATTTTGACAAACCTAATAGGACTGACCTAATGTCTCGGGGACTCACGTATGAGTCTTGCCTACGTAGCAAATGCGCAGAGACAACGTAGTTCGGACAATGACATGGACTTATTGACTTGATTGACTTGGACTAGAGATGACAGTGCACTTGTGTGCCTTGCGTGGTCGACTGTTTTGTTTGGTTTTCTTCAGGACGTTTTATGATTTTTTTTTGTCTTTTTTCAGGACATTTTGTGATGTTTTTGTCTTTTTTCAGGACATTTTATGATGTTTTTGTCTTTTTTCAGGACATTTTATGATGTTTTTGTCTTTTTTCAGGACATTTTGTGATGTTTTTGATCTCACGTGTCATCCACTGCAGTCGCATGATAAACATTGTGCCCCCAGTTAGGTTTAAGACTTAGCCATTTGCAAGGGATACGGATAGGATGCTGTTGAGTTACTGGACAAATAGTCGTCAGGACTTGATGTCAATCGTTCATCCACTAGGACAGGTAGAGTAGGATGTGATGGTGACTTGCGGAATAATGGCGAAGATAGCTTTCATCCTAAGCCAAATTTAGACCAAGCGACAATAGATGGCAGAGCAATGATTGATTACGCATGGCGCCTGTTTGCCAAGTTTTCACCATGGTACTTGTCCAAAGCGCCTGTTTGCCAGGTTTTCACAATTGGACGAATTATTTTTCTTTTTACTATTTTTGTGATTTTTTTGATTTTTTTGGTGTCACCAAGACGCCTGTTTGCCAGGTTTTCATCAAGGTGACGATTTTTTTCCATTTTTCAATTTTTTTGTATTTTAAGGTCCTCCAGCTTTGTCCTCTGATGCTATGCGTAGAACTTTCGGAGGTGTAAACTGTTGATGGGTTCAGTCAATTGTTCCCCATCTGGAGTTGCCAGTTGATATGCTCCAGAACCAAAAGAAGATATGATGATATATGGACCCAACCAGTTTGGTTCAAACTTGCCTGGCTTTTCTCTGTCTGCTTGGTTCTTAGGGTTCTGCATGAGAACCAGGTCGCCAATATTGAACTTTCTGACCATGACCTTTTTATTGTAGTTGCGACAAAGGCGGTTTTGATATGCCTGGAGGTGATTCAGCGAGTTTTGTCTTCTTTCGTCCAGCATTTCCAGCTCGTGCAAGCGTGATTGTCGATATTCCTCTTCATTAGCTAGACCCTTCAAAGAGACCCGTAGTGAAGGAATTTCGACCTCAATGGGTAAGATAGCTTCCGCGCCAAAAACCAGGGTGAATGGGGTAGCTCCCAGAGGGCTTATTTTAATGCTAGTTCGTAAGCCCACAAAGCTGTGGTTGTTGTATCGCTAATCGCGCCACGCCATTGATGTACTTTAAGGATCTTGATATCGGTTTTATCTCGACTTCGCCGCTTCTTTGGGGTAAGTATGGGGATGAAAAGTGGTGTTGATATGGAATCGCCACATAACCTCACGCATCGCCTGGTTTTGAACCGACGTCCGCTGTCGATGATGGATCGAGGCCATACCGCGAAATGATGTACTGGCGATGCAAAACTTCATATTTGTTTCGTCTGTAATGCCGTAATGGAATGTCGATCCACTTTGTAAAATACTCGCTGGCGTGATAATGAAATTTATGGCCGCTGATAGGTTATTTTTATTCTACCACGAAACAGTCCCCATTGACGGCCACTTGAGAAGTGATTACCGGGTTCTCGCCGGGCATGGACCAAATCACTATGGATCTGACACTTGCGACAGGTTCTGACATATTCTATTGCATCTGTTTCCATTGTCGGCCAATAATATCCAAGTCTCGCTAGTTTCTTAGCCAGAGTAGGACCACTCGAATGAGATCCGCATATACCGTCGTGTACTTCTCGTAAGGTCGTACATGCTTCATCGGTGTCAAGACATCTAAGGAGGGTACTGTCGAAACTACGGCGGTATAGGGTGTCACTGATAATGGCATACCTTGCAGATTTTCTAATAAAGGACTTCCTTTGGTTATTGGATAGGTTCGATGGAAGGGTGTGAGTCTTTAGATAGTCATAAATGTCCTGATACCAAGGAGAGTGGGGACCAACAAGTTCACAAACCATTTCTGACTCTGGGATATCATATGCTGGTATCAACAGCTGTTCTACTAGGAACTCGAATTGCGACACATTTTTAGGGATGTCCAAGAGAGAACTAATAGTATCCATTGCGTCTGCTGCCTTATTCTGTACCCTGGGGATTTGTTCAAAAGACACTGATTGGAAGTATGTTAGGAAACTGTCCACCATCCTCTTGTAAGGAAGCAACTTCTCATCCTTTGTTTCATAGTCACCATTCACTTACTTGATTACTAGCTGGGAATCCCCGAATACAAGTAATGTCTGAATTTTCCATTTGACGTTTTGAGACTCTCAGAATTCAGTGCTTCAGATTCGTAATGTTATATTTGTGTAAGGGAAAGCAATTTAAAATGACTTAGGAATTGAATCCCCTTGTGGTGTGATGAACAAGATTCCAGCCCCTGAGCCATGACCAGTGTGGGACCCATCAAAATATAGTTTCCATGGTGTTGCTGGTTCCGTGTGAAAAATGGATTCATCAGGAAAGTCAGTTACCAATGGATGAGAGGCTTGCATTGGCGCATCTGCCAGTTGATCTGCTATTACTTGCCCTTTTATCGCCTTGCGTTCAACATACTGTATGTCATACTCACTTAGGATCATGACCCATTTTGCCAATCGGCCTGTTAACGCTGCTCGACTTAATAGGTATTTCAATGGGTCAATTTTGGCAACTAGTTGTGTCTGATGATTGAGCATGTAATGCCTTAGTTTTTGGGCTGCAAAGACAACTGCGAGGCATGCACGTTCAATGTATGTGTAATTCAGCTCGTAACCGATCAGTGTGCGGCTGATGTAGTAGACTGCTCTTTCTTTCCCTTCATGATCATTTTGAGCCAGTAATGCCCCCAGTGCTGAACTAGTGGTTGAGATGTATAGAATTAATGGCTTTCCATGAATAGGCGACATGAGGACTGGCGGTGATAGCAGGTAATCTTTAATTTGCTGGAAGGCCTGTTGACATTTATCTGTCCATACAAAGGGGACACCTTTGCGTAACAAATACTGGAATGGGTGGCACTTATCCGCCAATTGAGCTATGAAGCGGCGAATAGATTGCACTCTGCCTTGTAGGGTTCTGAGTTCACTGATCCCTCTGGGTGGAGGCATGTCTATGATTGCTTTAACCTTTGCCGGATCGACCTCTATGCCTCTTCGGGAAACTATGTACCCCAATAGCTTACCTGACGTGACCCCAAAAACACATTTCTTAGGGTTCAATCGAACCTTGTACTCTTCTAGTCTCTTGAAAATTTTGTCAAGTACCTTCAAATGATCTTTCCTTGTTGTTGATTTGGCCAATAAGTCATCTACATAGTCTTCCATTATATTGTGCATCATATCATGGAAGATCGTAGTCATAGCCCTTTGGTATGTGGCACCTGCATTTTTGAGACCGAAAGGCATGACGTTCCAACAGTATGTACCCCATGGGCAAGTAAATGCTGTTTTGTGTTGGTCCTCAGGGGCAATGCGGATTTGATTATAACCAGAGAAACCATCCATGAGGGATAGCATCTCGTGTCCTGCAGTTAAATCGACTATGATGTCAATGTTGGGCAAAGGAAAGTCATCCTTTGGGCATGCTTTGTTTAGGTCCCGGAAATCTGTACATACCCGTATTAGTCCATTTGGTTTTGTCACCGGTACTAGGTTGGAAATCCATTCAGCATAATCTATAGACCTTATGAATCCGGCATCCAGTAATTTCTTTAACTCTGCCTTAACCAATAGAGCAACTTGTGGGTGCATTTTGCGCAACTTCTGCTTGACTGGTTTAGCATTGGGTACTAGTGGTAGATGATGTAGAACCAGTTTGGGGTCCAATCCTGGCATGTCGGTGTAGGACCATGCAAAGTTTATTTTCTGTTCTGCAAAGAATTTATGAAATTCCGGTTTCTCTTCATCAGTCAATGATGCCGCAAATAGGACCATCTTGGGGTCTTCTGGAGTCGAAATGTTATCCTCTATGGTGTCCTCAACAAGCATGGCCGATCTCTCCTGTTGCACGGGGAGAAAGTCCAGTCCTCCATCTTTGGGCGCCTCTGAGAGGTTTTCACCCGCAGATACGTCCTTTGTTTTTACTATTTTACCGTCAAGAGGTGCCTTTCGGTTTTCACCTAGAGACGTTTCATTTTTTACTTTATTTTTACTTTTGCGACTAGAGGACTGAACCATCTCACCGAAGTATGCCGTGCATCTAGATCAATAGAAAATCCTGATTTGTGATCGCCACTTGGTATGCCTTCCGTAATCCCATGAATTCAGCAATGGCTTCATCATTTTGGAATGTGTCTAGAACTGGTGGTCCTTGTTGGTCCCAATCGACTAGTTCAGGATAGACTAAGGAAATGCCATCGTCAAGGCTAGTGAATTCGGGTGAGGATGCCGATAGCATACAAATGGATGCGTTGACGTTGTAGATGAGGTTATCATCATCCAACTCGACATCGGACTCTATCCAGTATTCTCCTTCACTAGTGTCATGTTCGTTATCATAATAAGGGGTGAAGGTTTGAGAGCCCTGGTTATCAATGTCATCTGATACTTCGGATAGATTAGACTGAGGGGGTTCGGATGGTGGCTGTTGCGTGTCATGAGACATGGTAGTGGGGTTTTGACTGTTTGGTGCCTGCTCAATTTTGAATGTTTGCCAAAATCGTTGTTCAGAGGTCAATTCCCCTGGTTCGACAAACAAGTCATCAAGACAACAGTCACTTAGGGATCGTTCGGAACCAAATTCCCACTCGTGAGAGTCTGTTTCATTTAGGTATTCCTCAGTAGTCTCAACACTTTCAGAAGCATGTATTCGCTCATTAGGAAGTTCATGGGTACGTCGATCGTCAGCCTCGAGTGATCTAAACCCTAGTCCAAGATACTTCGGGATTTGGAAAGTTTCTATGGGTTCTCTTCGACCAGTTTTATTTTTGCCAAGACCACTAGTACCATCGTAGCCTTTAGCCTTCATGATATTGTAACCCTTGCCATATTTCTGGACTGGTAGTGGAGGTAGTGAGACTGTGTCCTTGTAGATCCATCCTGTGATGTCGGTAAGATCTTCATCACTCATGTCTCCCCACTTGATGAAGACTGTATTCGGTGGAACTTTGAATGTTTCTTGCGGTTCCATTCTGAAACATGGTCGACCATATATCTTTGGAGGAGTAGGTATTGTAGTTATGCTGTATGCTGTATTTAGTTTGAACTCTCCGCAGCCAAGGTCCTGGATTCTATCAGTTGGTTCGGGCTTAAGGTTGGTGGAGGGTTGTGATACGTCCGAAGACGTGGATGGAGTAGATGTGGAAGATGACCCGAGCATGGAAGGGTCGATGTATTTGGACGAGGAGCCAGGTGCTTCCCGGTTAATAGGTACTTGGTTTTCAGAGACACCCCTTAAATTGGTACAATATTGGAAAGGGTCGGGGTCTCCGTATATGGTGATTTCTGTACCGTCAAAAGGGAACTTGAGGCATTGGTGGTAAGTTGACGGAACGGCTTTCAAAGCGTGGATCCATGGACGGCCAAGTAAAATGTTATATGGTAGTTCCAAATCCAGGACCTGGCAAGTTGTGTCGACAATGAGTGGTCCCACTCTGATAGGGAGAGAGATAACACCTCGCGAAGAGCGTTCCTCGTCATCATATGCTTTGATCACTATGCTTTTTGTTGGGTCTACGCATGCATCAGAGAATCCAAGAGCCTTAACCAGTTTAAGGGAGCATATATTCAACCCTGCTCCGCCATCTATTAAAACCCGTCTAACCTTGTGCTTGTGAACAAAAACTTCTATGTGTAACGCATCATTGTGATTGGTTTTTGATGATGAGTAATCCTGATCTGAGAAGGTGACATGGTGCGGCGTGGTGAGATATCCCACCATAGTTTCAAACTGATTGACATCGATGTCCTTTGGGACCGACGACTCTAAGAGAGTTTTATCCAGGATTTCTTTGTGTGCGGGAGAAATGCGAAGCAGCTCAAGGATAGATATTTGCGCAGGAGTCTTTCCTAGTTGGTCGATGAGATTGAACTGACTTTTCGGTTTTCCCGGTTGTGGGGTTGAGACAGGTTTTGGTTGCTTAGCTGATGGAGCTGGTTGTGATTGGTTAGCAGATGGGCCTCCTATAATAATCTTGGCTTGTCTAGGGGGAGGCGGATTGGGTATAGTGACCTTGCCACTTCGCGTAGTAGCATTGCACTGTGGTGCTCTCTTGATCGTGATGGTGTGGATGTATTCCTCGTCTGTTCTAACATTATTTATTATTGGTCCCCCAGAGTAATCGTACTTGGCTCGGGTGAAGTTAGCTGAAGTGGAAGCATTATGGGGACCATGATCCTGCAGTGGATTCTTGTGTATAGTATGATCCGAGTTGGAATTGAATTGCGATCCACCTACTTCGATAGTGTGATTGTCAATAAGGTCTTGAATTACGTTTTTCAGTTGTCTACAATTGGAGGTTGTATGCCCTTTGACCCGATGGTATTCGCAAACTGCGTTGTCATCCCACCATGCTGGTTTGAATTGTCCGGGGTCATAAGGTTTTATTTCCGAAAGTGTGATGACCCCATGTTGAATGCATTTCTTGAGGACGTCTGCAATGGGTTCACCTAAATTGGTGTATGTGCGACCCCTAGGGAATTGTCTTGGTTGACGATATTGTCCTTGACGGTTTTGACCATTTTGATTGCTCGAAGGAGCATTAGGGGGAGGTGTCGATGTCGTTGTTGGTCTATTTTGTTGTTGTACCCCTTTCAGAGCCAATACGGGACTTGCAGTCTTGGCGTCTACAACACCATCGTTTGTGACATGTTTATTCTTGACCCAATATTTGTTTTTGTCAGCGGGTGTGTTGGTGTTTGTATTTTTGGAGCCATACTTCAGTTCTCCCTTTGCAATAAGGGCTTTCTCAATTTGGACCCCCTTTTCCACTAATTCTGTGAAGGTTGTGCAACAATGTATTTGCAATGCGAATTTGAGGGGACCTAGAAGTGTTTGGACAAACATGTCGACCTTTTCCCTTTCAGGAATGTCAATGTGACATCGACTAGCGAGGCTTCTCCATTTTTGGAAGAACGGGATAAATGTCTCACCCGACTCTTCTTGTGTGAGATTGCACAAGCTAGTGATAGAGGTGTCCATGTCAATATTGTATGCGTAATTTTTTAGGAACCTTCTTTTGAGCTCATCCCATGATTGGATATCCTTTTGCGTTGAAAACCATTCAAGGGCTTGACCCGCCAAACTTTTGGAAAAGAGCCTCATCAGGTATGTGGGTTCGTAGGCGATATCCATACAGTTAGTTGCGAATTCTCGAAGATGCTCAATGGGATTTGTTTTGCCTTTGTATTTAGTGAAGTTGGGTGACACATATCCTGGCGGAAATGCAGGCATACGTAAGTTTGTGTCGAATGGGTATACGTCCAAGTCATATGATATTTCGGATTTCCCACCCGTAATGAGCATGTTTTGCATTTGCTTCGCCATATCCCGCACTGTTGCTTTGAGTTCATCTATGGTGGGGTCATTGACATGTCCATACGTTGGATTGCCTGGTACACCAGGTGTTCTTGCGTGAGTATAGGTGTATTGTGGCGGTATGGGTTGTTGTGGTACGTATGATGTGTGTTGTTGGTATTGAAAGTTGTGACTAGGTGCATGTTGATGAGTGTGAACGTTGGATGAGTATGTTGGAATATGTCCCCCAGCTATGCGTGTCATTATTTGGGGGATGTTGTGACCAGGAATGTTATGATGTACTAACGATGTCATGGGTTGAGTCAGTTGGCCACTTTGTGTGAATTGCTGATTTTGCACAAGGGGCACATTGGTAGTTGTACCTTGGGAGGTAGTGACGTTTGACTGTGTTGTCGTGTTAACATTTTGTTGTTGTCCTTGTATGAAGATACGTCCTGTGGGTCCTCCCAAAGGGTGTTGTGAACTGCTACTGAATGCATTTGTTGAGGTTGTATTCATGGTAGTAGATGTAGTTGTCAAGGGGGAGTTGTGATGACTTGAGGATGCCCCTGTGGTGTTTGCTGTTGGGATAACAGGAGGATTGGAATGATTTGCCGATGATGTCACGGAACCAAGAGAGGTTGTATTTAATTGGGGTAGTGTTGTGGATGTTGTGGATGACTGTGATCCCCCAATAGATGTAGCGTTTATTATATTGGAGATGTTTGGGATGTTGGATGTGGTATGCAATGTCGTTGTGCCAAAAGGGATGTTGCTTGTAGTATTTAGAACTTGACCACTGTGTGAGATGTTGTGAACATTGTTGGCATTAGGATCATGTAATGTGTTAATGTCAAATCCTGGTGGTAACCTAGCTCCTTCACTCAAGAGCATAGCTACGAATCTGTCCCTATCGTGACGTGCTATTGTTTCAGCCAACTGGTAGGCCTCTGGGTCTTGTGTCAATGCTTCTATGTGTTCTTGAAGGAGTTGACCATTTTCATCTCTTTGCATGTAGCGCTCGAATGAGTTGTTAGGTAAGGATTGTGTTGTCACTAGAGGTTGATTGTCTAGATTGGTAAAGGGATCATTCGCGGTCCAGTTTGAGTCATGTGGAGGACTGTTGGGATCTGGCATGAAGTTTTCCATTTGTCTTTTTTGCTTTTGAAGTCTGGTTTCGACCATAAATGAGCTTGCTCAAAGGGGATGTCCACTAAATGCAAGTATGACACTAGGTGAAGTCTAAGGTTCAAATTGACGACTAAAATGACCACTGTTTTTTTTTTGTTTTTGAATTTTTGTGAGTAAGGTATGCAATGTGGATGCAATGTAAAATGAGGCTATCTAAGCACTTCGGAGCTTGAACTTTGTTTTCGACGTGGACTGCTAGAGGACTTTTGTTGTTAATGACAAGGTGACAAGATGACTAATGAGTCTTCCTAACTAGACTTTTGAGTTGGAAGAAATCTCACCAAAGAGGACAATGACTAAAAGGATGTTTGATGACTTGGTCCAAAAGGGTCTAATTTCGAAAACAATGATTTTGCTAAGGGGTGCCTGAGATTTGCCTACTCCTAAGTATGCAAGATATGAGCCTAGGGACAATGTAATGCTGAATGTATGATACTAAATGGGGTGAGGTATGAAACCTAAGGTGATCAATGCAAGCTAAGGGACAAAACTTTGAGCAATTTCAAATTGGGTTTCTGGCAGAATCCTTCTGATGACAGAGTTTGACAAATGGCTGACAGTTTGGAGGTCTCTGGTTTTGACTGTGCAGTTTAAAAGGTTTGACAGGCAGATGCGTCTCAGTTTAGCAATTGCGTCGCAGTTAAGCAATTGCGGTTCAATGTTTCACTTGCGGCTTTCTGACTGTCAGATGCAACTCTGTTTTCACAGTTGCGGCTTTCAGGTCAACAGATGCGTCGCGACGCCTACAGATGCGTCATTTCAGACTTCAGATGCGGTTTATCAGGCAGTTGCGTTTTAGAATGTCAGTTGCGGTTTGACTGATATGACAGTTTTGTTTCAAAGTGATTTTCATGGTATGTTGATGGGAGTGTTTGATCTGTTTGATGACTGTTTTTTTTGGACTGTGACAAAACCAGAATGCACTTGACAAACACAGCGTTTTAAGGGATAACCAAACACACATGAGATAAGCACAATCCTAGAAAGGCCACTAGGCCTTGGGTTTGTATACTTGATATAGCCCACCAGTTATACCCCGGATTGGTGATGAACACCTTTCCTTCTCGAGAGCGGATAGCTTAGAATTTGGTGGCATTGGCTCCCCTCCACGGCTCATTAACGTCATTCGAGCACACCAAATTGATTCATTGGGTAGTGACATCCCAAGAATTGCTATCTCTACTCAAGGATCAGTAGTGAGTAATCTTCGCATGATACTCACACTGCACTATATCAAGCAACGCCAATAGAACGGTTGGACACTAAGACAAGAGGTGTTAATTGGCATTCGCGGGTATGGATCCATGCGGCCAGAGTCCTTTCGATCCATCTCGTCGGGTCGCTTGTGATTCTTGGGCTTTCCCCAAGAACCCACTTTTCTATACCGGCTGGAAGTCCCTCGGTGTCAGGGTGCTACCGGTCTGAGTCATCCTGGGGTGAGTACTTTTTCCCACCAGAACAGGCCCAAGTTCTAGAGTCGGTAACCATTTCTCTTACACCCAGGATCGCACGAATGCGCAAGGGGAGAGGATACTTCGATATACCGAATCGTGAAGGGTAAATTAACAAAAAAGAATGGGTCTGGTTTTCTGATCACAAGGTTTTCACCAAGTGAGAGCATACTCACCTACCACTCCACAAACACACTCAAGCATGAAAGACATGATTGTTCTTTTTAAAAGCACCAAATTCAAAGTTTGCTAAGCTAGAAATAAACAAACACACTATTTTGTTCTTTCCTTCTTTGACATGCGAATCTGCAAACAATGAGTTAGTAGTTTTGGATGTGATGGTCTTGGACACACGAAAAAGGATCGCCACACGCTGCAAGAAACTATTAGTAACACAAAATATCTAACCTAGTTAACATGCAGGAATAGCTAACACAGAAAAAGACAGAAAACAGAGAACCAGAAAACAGAAAGAAAAAACTGAAATTCGGTAATTAAAACCTAAAAACTGACAGAAAAGTTTACCAGACAAATGCGGCGCGGTATTACCAGACAGATGCGGCTCGGTTTGTCAGATGCGTCGTTCTGTTAGGCGAATGCGTCTCAGACAGTCACATGCGGCTCTGGAATTGTCAGTTGCGGTCTGTCAGGGCAGTTGCGTCGTTTCTGTGATCAGATGCGTTGCGACGGTTGCGGCGATGCGTACCAGTATTCTGCAAAACAACAGAAGACAACAAAAAATTCCACCCAAAACAGAAAGCCACTACGGGAAATGATTAGTGACAGAAAACCTAATATTGCTCGATATGCAGGAAAAAGACAGAAAACAGAAAAACCTAAGATTGGACAACCCGAAATGCAAAAATAAAACCGCAAACTTGAAAGAAAACAAAAATGATATACCAAACGGATGCGGCGCGAGTTTCGAATGCGGTTTTCGGGGTATCAGATGCGGCTCAGGACTGACGGATGCGTCGTTCTGTTTATCAGTTGCGTTGTGACAGGGCGATTGCGGCTCTGAAGTTGTCGTATGCGTCGCGACGCATATGATGCATCACACTGTTTTTAAAAATGTTGCGGCGATCCGTACCTGTACCTGCAAAACAACAGAAAACAACAAAAAGAAAAACGTACGAAAAGCCGAACTAACAACGTCGGGTTCACCAATGTAATCAAAGGAAAATCCTAAAATTATTATTAAAGTGGGGTTAGCACAATAACAGAAAATCCTATGAAAATAACAAAGTACAATGGAAGTGAGGTGAAGACAAAAGGGATAGTGTTACCCTATGTCTCCACCTTCCATGATTAACCTCTGTTACACCTCCTAGCTTGCAGATAAATAACAATGCCCTCAGATTTATGAGCAACTATGACCAAAGACTAAGCCCTATGCAAGTGTTGAAGGATTTGCAGAAAATAAAAATAACCCTACAATGAGCTAAAATGGCTAAGACTGTTAATGACTATGACCTAAGTTGACAGCAAATTGACATAGACTAAGAATGCAAGAAGTCAAAATATGCTAAAGACTGAAAGACTGAGAGAGAGATCCAAATGAGGTCAAAATTGCCCTTTTATAAAAATTGCAATTTTGAACGTGTGGCCAGGATGAAAAGATGACAGGAACCCTAAGATCAATGCTTAAGATTGAATATTGCTGTGTGCATTAGGGTTAGGTCAAAATTAGGGCAACAGGTAAGAATGAAGGGTGGAGATTGAATTATGAAATAATTCAATCAACGGTCGAAATTAAATGAGAAATCAAAAGTCAAGAATTAAATTGGAAGATAAGGCTGGCACGGACAAAGAGGTTGCTGGGGAAATTAAATAATAAGATTTATTTACTCCAGACAACTAGCAAGTAATTAAATAATAAAGATATTATTTAATTATGGAGGAATGTGATAAAAGAATTATTTTGAAATTAAATAATGATTTTAATTCAAAATTCAAGAGAATGGCTAAATTAAATAAATCAAATTTATTTAATTTTAATGGGAGAAAAAGCTAATGAATATTTAAATAATTAAATAAATTATTTAATTATAGTGGAAAATGGAATAATTAAATAAATAAGAATTTATTTAATTTTTTAGAAGAAGGGGACTTAATTAGTGACGTAATTAAATAAATAAAATTTATTTAATTAATCAAGAAGACATAAATGGTAAAGGGAAATTAAATAAATTATGAAATTTATTTAATCAAAGGAATACTTTAGATAATTAGTGATGTATTAAATAAATAAATAATATTTATTTATTTAATAATCAAGGAGGAACAAATGACATGAATTAATTAAATAATTATGAATTATTTAATCAATAGTCGAATGTGGACCAAGGACATAATTAAATAGCTTAATTATGCTAGGACGAAAGTGGTAAAAATGAAGCTTGCAGGCCTAGGTCATTTTAGGTGTCTACAATTTCTTCTTCAATGTCCTTTTTCTTGGAATATATAAATCATCATATGTTTTCTTTACTTCTTTAATAAATTTTGATTCATTGATTATTATTTCTTTGATCAAGTTCTTAGTCACTTTACCATAAGATTGGTATTTTCATATTTATTCAATAACCTCCTTACTACCTTCTATTTTGGGATTAAAAGAGGCATTTATTGGTACTTGAAAATTTTGTCCTTTTCTATTCTTTCTACCAATTTTGTAGTTGAGACTTGGAAGTTGTTGATATATCCTTCATGAGAACAAGGAACAAGATCAACTCAAATGACATTAAAGTCTATTTCAATAATCTCATTAATATCCTTTTATATAGTGGTTTGAGCTACCTCCACATACATGTTTCCAAAGTAAAAATCCTTCATCAACCTAGAAGATGTTTTAGCTTTCTTTGGTTGAGGGGACTTTCAAAGTAAACTAAAAATGACATAAAATTTCAAGTTACAACTAGTTGAGTTACCTTTCTTTTATTTGATAAGGTTTTTTGTATCCAATAAGAAGAGTCATGTAGGGGTTTGGTAAATTTTGTGGAATACAATAGTGGCCTCATAGGTAGAGGCATAGTGAATAATGGAAAGACCTTATGAAAAGATGATGCATTAGGTGAAGAGGGAGGAGAAGGATTAGGTTGAGTGGAATGAGTTTGGAGGAAATGTGAAGGTGAATAATTTGGTGATGAATGATATGAGTGAGATAGAGAGATAATCACCTAAGAAAGGAGATGAAGGTATATCAATGGACTCTTCTTTCATCTTCATCCTCCTGAATAGCATATAACTGCTTCTTCTTCACCTTTAATTTCCTTGATTTTACTTTAGGACTATCCCTACATGATTTTTAGGATTTATCCTCTTCAATGTATCCTCATCATCATCTCCTCCTTCACCAATATTTTGAGAGCTCGTTGAGGATGAAAGATGGGAGGGGGTGGATTTTTCCTTTTTTCTCCTTTCTCCTTGAGGCATCTTTCTTGTTAGAATATTTTGTAGCTAATTTTTCAATGTCTTTCTTCCTTACCCATTTCTCTATTCTCCTATGGACCATAATTGTTATTTCATCTAGAGACTATATATTCTCTATTAGCCCAATTGGTTGGAAAAAGTGGTTGAGTTTGAATTCTCTCAAAATAAATGGGATCAGTCAAGTCCCATTCAGTATCCTCAATGCCTTGGATATTCTAATTAACCTAAAATATTTTGTATGTTGCAGTAGGGTGATCCCACAATACTGGTTTACAATTTTTGGCCAAACTAGACACTGAACTAGTTTTTTCTAACTAAATCTTCATTTTCAGGCACCTATAGTAGCTAAACCGTGAGGAATTTGAAGATGATGCAAACTAGTGATTTGTGACATTTTTTTTGTAGATTCTAAATATATTTTTTTCAAAATTTTGGAATCAGATTGCACTTCTTTCCATCTCCTTCAAAACTAGCTTTTTTCAAGTAAACACCATTTTTAAGGAGTGATGCTCACTTATATAACATAACTTTTTTTCCCATGAAGGATAAAATTCTATTTTTTGAATTTAGATTTGTAACTATGATATCTACTACTTCCAATTAGCTTCATAGTGTTTTATTGAATATTTTTTTCTTAATCAAGTTTCAAGTCAAACCAATTATAATTCAGACATAGGCGACCATATACAACATAACTTTTTTTGTATGTATCAAAATTCAGTTTTTTTTTTTGTTGGATCAAGAACATCAATATCTAGTGCACTAATATTTTTCAAAAAATAAATAAATTGATAATCTACTATTTTTCCACATGTGTAGAACAGAGAGCTTGATTTTTAGTGAAAAACCTATGTTTAATCAAACTAAGAAAACAAATACATAATAAAACCAAAACATATTAAAATTATATTCATTGGATAGCTCATTCTAAGGAATACCATCATCTAGTTGGGTCTATGAAGTGTCCTCCATTTTCATCCTCAACTCAAGCTTCGAAGGAAAAAAAATTGGAGTTTTTTGGTGCCAAAGGGGGAGAAGGGAGGAAAAGGGGTGTTCGAGCAAACCCTGGGTTAAGCGAACCCCCCTTGGAGATTCACTTGAACCAAGGTTCACTCGAACCAGTGTTCGAGCGAACCCCCTTTCCACAACTCTTTCCTTTGCTTTTTTTCCCAGAAAATTTGGGACCCAACATTTAATGGGTTTGCTTGAAGAGGGTTCGCTTGAACCAAATGTTCGTTCAAACCCCCAAAAACCATTTTTTTTTGCATGGGGACATTTTTTGTAATTTTCCTTCCTCATTGGAATTGTAAACCAGTTTTGTGGGTTTACCCAGTGTTAGCCTCATGCAGTCTCTTTTCTTGACTTGATAATCATTCTCACAATTTTCCTAGTAATCTTCAATTTAGATTATTTTTGACATAATATTTACTATAAAAGGGAACCCTCATGGTGTGGGAACACAGTGAATTTTACCAAGGTTCTTTTAATGTTTAGCACATCAGAAGATTATCTACATTTGTAGTGTATGAGTCTAATTGGGTAGGGGATTCCTAGCTTTTTCCATTGTTTACATCTATTCAATTCATAATTTGCTGACATATTTCAATGATGTAAAACTTGTCACTTACATGCTTTAGTAATTTATATGAGAATCTATCAAAGCCTTAAATTTTGATATAAATAAATATTGGAAATTAAAAAAAATAGCTCCCATAAATATTGACCAATTGTGTAACTTCTAGAGATATTCTTACTCTTATGTCATATTGGAGCTCTCTAACAATGTGAATTATGAAAGCATCATTTACTCTCCTAAAATATCTCTTTTGGACAAGTTTTTAATTTCCCTTTGGGATTTTTATCCTTTGGTCGACCTTATGAGAAATTTGTCAATGAGTAACGTACCTAACATGGTCTAGTAGTCGAGACTCATCATCATGCATACATTACTCCATAAGTTGCACTTAAGGGGGGTTGTTAGTGTAAATAGAGTCAATATTTACCTAGTTAGATAATCACCTTTCTAGGATTGACCTATTCACACTCATGGATTAAGTTTACTTGGATTTATTTTTATTTTTTCTTACTTCATAGTATTGATACATTTATCCTCATTACTTGAGACACCTATTGGCACTTTGTCACACACTTGTCAAGTAATCTCACAAGTGTCCCATCTTTGGAGGGTTAGTTAGTTGTTTAGTCCTACCTTCATACCTCAAATAACATGTATATGGAAAACAGAAACATGTTCATTTTTATTTTAGCTCTCACAATTCTTCTAAGGTGTTAAAATTTATTTATTATTTATTTGGTCCTATTAATTTTCCTTAAATTTCTAAGCCCCTTTACTATGTATGTTTTATAGACAATATTTATAAAAGGGCATGGGTGCATTTTCTTATCGATGTAAATTTAAAGTCTTTAGTTGCTTTAAAGGTTTAAGGAATTAAGGATTTCATAAAAAACTAAACTAGTAGGAATATTAAGATCTTAGGATAGATAAATTTGTATTCCATATGTTTTGACAAATTCTTTAAGGAGCACGAGATTGATATGCATAACAAAAATTGATATACCTTTTAATATAATGGAGTTACAAAAATAATGAATATGACATTGATGGAGAGGAATATGAGTATCGTTAGTGTTTAGATGGATTGGAATTTTTTTTGGGAAAAATTAGTACCTATGACTTATTATTTGATTAATAAGTCTCATACATCAATTCTTGTTGATAAAACTCATATGGAGGCATGGATGGGAAAAAAATCTTCATTATGGAATCTTCACAATTTTAGTTGTGAGGCATATATGCATGTGATGTGAAAAGGATACTCTCCCCTTCAAATAAGATCACAAAACCTCACAAAATACAACAAGGAAAGGCTGCAAATACATAATATGAATAGAAACCGGGAAGAGAAAACCTATAACTTGTATTAACTTCAAAGATACAAAAGATTATAAATATTTGAAGCTCATGGGATCCTCTGCAATCTTACATGCAACACCTACAACAAACTCGTCAGCAACATTCTCGTGCTATTTTTGGTAGCCTCTGGGTATGCTAATCTTCCCTCCTTTAGCCACGCATCCTCTCAAGCTCTCCTCTTCATGTCTGATAGAGTCTACTAGATATTCCCCTATCTTGCATCAAGCCACACCACCTTTAATTCTGGCGCAGAGAATTTTCTTTCATACTCTTCTTGAAAAACCTAATATCGGATACGTAATCAATGCATTCAACTGTCCATTTGATCTGATCTCGATTCTTGTCTCTATAATCATATGAACCACTACTTTATGCATCACATCTCATTACAAGTGTTGTTTAAATAGATAGAGTATTTAATTCTCATTGCTATGTTGGTTACCAATAGAAACCCTTATTCACACTTTCATAGCAGTTTTAGATTTCTATCTTTGAATTATGGTTGTCGATCATCTTTTTTTGTGTCTTGTCTTGCACTTTCCATTCATAGTCACAACTTTAAATCATGACCGCCCGATAAGTGGTCATTTAAATCTCCTCCCTTTGATCTTGTCCTTCATACACCGCTTGCCATATGTGGGGTCCACCAAGACATGTGTCCAAAGTCTACACACATCATGAGCTCAAACAACAGGCCCACACAAACCTTGCGGGGTATGCAGGTTGTTTCCATTTGTCATCCACATCACTACCACACAACTCAACAACGATGTGAGTTGATAGATTGAGCAATCACTTTTTGTCACTTGTCAGCCTTCATCATAATCTGTCATCGTCACCATCATGTCGAGTCCCATTATACACCTATCATTAAGTTGCCAAAAATCCAAACTTTAGAACCTCTTGTCGGAGGTTGCAAAGTTTTGAAAACCCACGACATGGGTACAACAAAGAGATCACTAAGTCAAAAGGTTTCAAAAATCTAGAACCCCACGACATAGGTTAGGAAAACTTGAATCCCTGTGACTCCTCACAACCTTGGCCCTTATTGAAATCCAACAAAGAAAAATAAAATAAAATAAAATATTTTTGGAGACACAAGATTGCCAGTACACCATGGATGCTCCTGCATCAACATGTGCCTAGGGAGAAGAAATAAAAGTTTGATAATAATGGAATGAAATGTATCTTCATTGGCTATGATGTCAAAGTGAAAGGATAAAAGCTTTGGGGCTCTTTGGAAAAGAGCGGTTTGTACAATAGAAGTGTTATTTTTAGAGATTAAGCATTCTCCCATAGTATTGTAGCTAGAAGTGGATGACAAGAAAGTGCTTCAACTACCCTCAAAGACTAAGAAACTTAAATAAAATAGCATGAAATAACTAAAGTGGAAGAGAGATTATACATTTAAAATGGTTTTACAGGGGAGTTTCAACCTCCACTTTAACTCTTGAAGAGGTCCACTTGGTATAAATGACAACTAGATAGGTATAATCCTAATTGTAGATATATTTTATTTAATTAATAATACCAATGATCCTAGAACTATAAAGGAGGAAATTCATATGGGTTATTCTTATTCTTAGAATTTTTGTTTAGATGATAAGATGGTTGTGTTCAGGAAGAATGATACACATTACTTGGTACCATTGTATAGGGAAGAAAAATATTGTATGTATATGGAACTTTAAAAATAAGATTCAAGGTTTAGATGGAACTAATAAAAATTTTGAGACAAGGTTGTTTATAAAAGAATATTTTTGGAAATTTGAGGGATAGAGATTGGTGAGATAATTCCCTAGTTCTTATGTTTACATATACTATGTGTTGGCATGAATAGTCTTGTACCTGGTTAATTCTTATTAGGGGACTTATTCACATGTTAAGTTTACTTAAGTCCTAGGTGTCTGTCTATAAGTCTTAGTTGTTTAAATAAGAACTTATCACATCTTATCTCTTTGTATTTCATTTAATGCTTGTGTCCTAGGTATTTATGAGTTAGTTGTCTCATGTGATAGGATTAAGACACTTTTCATGATCTTTTCTAATCCTATCTCTCACCTTGCCTTTATAAGCAAGGGATCTCTTGCATATTTTACATGTTGTGAATCTTGTAACAGATTTTAATTCTTGTTTTGTGGAATAACATCTTCTATTGTTGCTTCTCTCTTTTGCATGTGGAGATTATTTGGTGCTACAGATTGAAGATCTTGGTTGCTCACTTCAATATGGTATTAGAGCTTTAAATATGGAAATCCCCTTCCTTTTTTATTAGAAAATTTATACCATCAAGTTTTTTATTGTGATTTGAGTTTCTTTTATCATCTTGTAAATTCCCCTATGCTCTTCTCTTGTGTTTTAATATGATCTACAGAATCAGAATTGATTTGCAAAGATTTGTTAATCCTATATTGCATGTACAATTTTTGGTGAGATCTGGTGAATGTAGCTCTTTTGGCTATAGTGGTAGTATTTTTGGCTATCCCATTAAATCTAGGAGGCTAAAGAAAATCATATTTGGATTTTGTTTCATTGAATTTGGTTACCATTTGAAACTTTGGAAAACAAGGGTTTGAAGCTCAAATCTAGCAAATAGGTTTTATAGGAGTATTTTCGGCCAAAAAGGACCTCGGCATTGAATTTGGGAGGTTGAGAATACAAATTTTGACATATAATATGCCCATATTTTGTGTTGGAACCTACTGAGGCAAAAAAAATCCTAGGGAGCCTTACGACCCCCTTGGTGTAGGCCATAAATTTTTTAATTTCATACGATTTATTTTTTTCAAAATTTTTAAAAGAAAATTATGTGTTGCAAGCAATTAAGCACTAGCTAAGCACTAAGCACTTGCAAGCTTAAAGCCTCCATGGGATTTATAGAGTCGTCACTAGTAGCTTTAGTTGTTGTAGCTTATGAGCTGCTAGCTAGCAACCATACAAACCATGATAAACATTATCTGCAATGGTCAAATTTACTCGCTACCAGTTATTTGATAACAATGACAGGAATTTCACAGAATTCCACTCCTTGCCATCATGGAACCACCCACTCATTTCCTAGTGTTCTTCATCGCCAATAGTGCCACTTGGGGAGCCACCAGGGCTCTATTTTTTGGCCTAAAATAGGCATTTTAAAAAACTTTCTCAACTTTTCACCAAGGTGTCATTTTTTTATGAACGAGATATCATTGGAAAGGTGGTTCAATGAACTTCACTATGGTGTAGGTGATTTTTTCGGATATGGTGTTGTACACCATTGCATAAAATGCTATATTATAATATTTAAATTAAATAATTATTTAGTTGTGATAGACCTAGGAGGTGTGGTTAATCACACTAGGTAATTATTTGGGGGACCACTTTATGTTGTATTGTGCCATTGGATTATTATTTAATGTGTGTGAGATATGGGATAATAATTTAATATTGGGGAAATATTTAATAAAGTGAAAACTTAGTACCCAATACTAAATAAGGGGTTAGTGGTTTTGTGGTACATGGTTTTATCTTACCACTTGGTTTTATTTGTGTGAGCTTGAGTTTATAAAATCAAGACATGTTTAGTGGTTAAGGTTGGCTAGGAGAGTAGGCTGTCATTATTGAGACTTTCTAAGGAGTGAATATGTCAAGCATGGCATGGGATGTGTGGATTCATGCTTGGAAACATGGAGGATGCATTGGATAGGCTTGATGCTTTATAAGTATTCATGGTAACTCTTGTAAGTGCATGCATTATTTATTTTCTGAATAATAGATGGAGTATGGATGCTTTTGGAGGCTAGGTTTTTTTCCATCTTGAAGGTTTTCCCAGGGTATATCTTGTGTTATCTTATGGATTGTCTATTTTGATATATGAGCTATGGTTACTTGCATGCATGCTTTTCTCTCTTGGGGTTATGTAGGAAATGGATTAATTATGTGGGTATGTTACATTATTTCCTAAAACGTGATATTAGAGCTTTCATGGTTGATGATAGGTGTGAGCTTCCAAGTTTTTGTTTTAAACCTTGTTTGAGTAGATTTGGTGAAAATTTGAATCCATGGTAATGCAAGTTATATTTGAGGCATTACAAGGTGTGGAACACATGTTGTAGGTGTTATTATGTAGATTTGGGATTTTGGGTTGTCAATATTTATTAGGTTTATTACATATATGAGGTATGCAAAATTATGGTCAAAAGGGTTTCTTGGATTGTGCTTTCATATGAGGGTTTTGTAGAGGAAATTTCATGGATGACCTCATGAGACAAAACTGACCTCACCATTGGATCCAAGATGGTTGAGAAACAAAGATTCATATAAAAAATTTCCTATTTTGGAAAATGCAAAAAAAAAAGCAAAAAAAAATTTAGCCATAGGCCCTTCATTCGTACGACTATACAGTCGTCATTTTCCTACAGGAAAATTATATATATATATATATGTTGTAGAAATTAAAATCCTTGCAATATTGAATTTAATTGAAAGTTAAATTGAAAAAGGATTTAAAAATAAATAAAAGTTGTAGGTGGGGGTCCACAAACCCTCGTAGCTAAGGGTATAGACAACCCTGCTAGGCATACACCATGGCAGGGGTTGTTAGCTCTAGCCTCACCATCAGTGGGTCCCAACCATCGGAGGGGATTAGCCCCTATAGTCAGGCCTCCAGTCAACTGGGGGACCAGCCACAAGCCCTCAGACTTTAAATATCTCCACCAACATTTATAAAAGAAATTTAAGATATTTTAAAGTTTGTCATTTAAAAATAAAAATTTAACCAAAATTTCTGCAATGATCAGGTCTGGCTATGTTGGTGTGAATGGGGTTATTTCCTAACTAGTTATTAGTGAGGACCTATTCACATTATTATAAGTTTACTTAGGAGTTAAGTTTCCTAGGTGTCATTTCTAGAAACTACTTAGAATGGGACCATGTCTCATTAATTAGCTTATAGTTATTGAGGCATTTAATATTTCACTTATGTATTTAAAATTATGCATTAGGCATTTAAAGTTTGAATACAAGATAGTTATTCTACCTCCTCTCACCTTGCCTATATAAACAAGGTGCTTGTACATTTGTATATTATCTCATGATATCTCATGTATCTTAGATATTTTAGAAATTATAGATATCAAATCAATAGATCATCATTTGATCAATCATTTATCATCTATCTTCGTGCTCATGTTGCAACACTTTATTGTGGATGGTTTCTTTCATGGTTTGATCCTTTGAAGACTACAACTTCATTTGCGTTCATTTTTCATCAATATTTCCAACAAGTTATAGGTGGGTGGCACCACCACCACCAGTAGGCCACCACTTAGCCACCTACCAACCACAATTTTTTCCTATATGCCCAAATTATGTAATTTTTTTATGGGGCATAAATTTCACCCAAGAGGTCGGATTTTTGACATCTTATACTTGTTGGAAAGGTGGCTCTAAGAATTACATAGTGGTATAGGTTTGGTTCAATTATTTTTCTAGTTTGATCAATTTTTGGAGCTTGAAAGCTAGATGTTCTCTTGTACATGATTTTGAGCATAGCTTTTACATATGAAATCAGATTTTTAATTTTGAATAGGCATTAGAGAGAAAGTGCAATGTACTACATAGTGGATCAATCATATTTTTAGTTTATGGTGTAGGATGATGTTTGTACTTGTTTGATCACTTTTAAGAGTATGAGATTTGGGGTGTGATTACATGTGCATTTGGATGATTCAAGAGGAAAAACTTTGAGGGAGTACATATTTTTATATGATATTTATGATGGTACAACTGATTATCAGTTTGGTGCTTCATGGTACAAGTTTACAGGTGCTCTTTGGAGTTGGAATTTGATGGTGGAAGGTACATAGGTTGTCTTCAATTTTAAGTACATGGGTTGACATGAGTGGAGGCTTGGAGTTTCATATGGGTGATAGTTAAGTGGAGGTACAACATTGGCTATGATTATGTTGTCATGGATATGCAGGTACATTTGAGAATTGGCATGGCATGATCATGTATGTAGTTGTTTGGTGGTAATATGGTTTGATGTTATGAGGTTGTTCTTATCTCCTAGATGCTTGTATGGTTCCTTGACTATGGTTACTTATTTGTGGATGTTTGGAAAATTAGATCTATGGTTGATTTGGTGTTTGATTCTTGATGTCTACAATATCATCTTCTTTGATATCTCGATTTGCAGGTTATTAATGTGATGATGAGTTTTCATGTTTCAGTGTTTGGATCTACGAGTTATGTAATCCTTGTGTATGAGCAACTCATTGGTTGTAGTGGGATGACTCGGTGTGGACTGTCTATATCCATGAGATTGTTTATTATTAGTGCAGACTTTGTTAGTTGGCCTTGTTTGTGGTCATTTTTGCATTGGTATGTTGCTTTGTGATGAGAGGATGGATGGTTAGAGTACTTGATTAGTCAGTTGTTGGGACTTGTAGCATGTGGTTTTATCATGATGTCATTATAGCTTGGTTATTTCATTGGTGACACGTTTCAATGGGAGATTTTGAAAGTGATGATTTGGTGGTGTAGAATTGGTTCTTGATTGTTTTATGGTGGTTGTATCTTCTTGGATTTATGATTCAGAGGCTAGGGAATCAATCAAGGTCTCAAATGCATAGGATAGTAACTTTGATTTGGTGGTTCATGGACTCTGTTGAAAACAACATGGTTTGCAAGCATAGAATAATCCTAGGGTTACCAACATGATCCTAAAACAATTCCAATCACTCCAATACCCATTTAAGGACTCATTCAACATTAATTTAACTCAACTTGATCATCTATCAAACCCTAGAGTCACTATTCTCCAAATCAAGACTCCTATCGCACAAGGCATGCACCAAATCAAGCCTACACAGTGTCAAATGTGGATTCCCACAACATAACCTCTATCCAACCTATAGAACACCTTGTAACCTTTGAAAATGGCATGTCAAAACCAAAAAAGACAATTAGAAACTTAGGGTTTCCATTCCACTCACACTTCCTTCACAAACAAGGGTTAATCCTAGTATCATTCCTCCCAGGCAAAACTAGGCACAACTCCCAATGTAGGTGTGATCTCAAGAAAGTAAGGATATATTTGAATACCCATTATGTGCCTACACAACATACCAAGAAACAAACTAGGGTTGTTTTGGAAAGTGTCATTCAAAATCTGACTGTCCTTGCAATAATTAGGCTTGTTTCACAAATTAGGCCTAGAGATCATCTAGGGCAAGGTTCAAATGGGTCTCAACAAATGACCAAAGGCTTTCCTAAGCTTGAAATGGTTTGAATACCTCCAAAAACCTCTTACAACACTCAAACCACCCTTCCACACACTCCATCAACATTAAAACACTTAATCTTCACTCATTTTTCCTAATACATGGTGAAAATAGGCCTAAAACAACAAATTAGCACGTGTTTACCTCCTCCTTGGGGCCTGTAAGTTTGGAATCATCTAGAGAACTATTATACATTCCATCCCACCAAGTCTTGAGATATTTCACTAGTGGATGGAGGAGAAATGCATTTTTCCTTCTCATTGTCAGCCCTAATCTAGGGTTTTGCCAATTTGATGAAAAATTGATGATTCTCCTTGATTTCTCTGCCAAATTGAATGAAAAAAAATGGATTTAAAAGAAGACTCATAGGTATTTCATTCCCCAGGGTTCTCAATCCATTAATGCTCCATACAAGATCTGTACAACAAAGAAAACATCAAAAAAATGTTGGAAAACTTTAGAAAATCAGAGTTTTATTTGTCCAAAACTTCAAGCCAACCAATACAATGATGAATTAAAGATTTTTATGCCTTCTCAAGCCTGTTGCAACAGTTACCAACTCATTTTTTTATTATGAGTTAACAAATACCCACTTTGACACTTTTTGACAACAATTTGGAAAAGTTGCTTTGCAATAATGCAACAATTGTGCAACTTTAACAATTTGAACACAATGGACAACTTGACCACCTAAGACTTTTCCTAACACATTGAAAACATGAAATATGGTCTCTTAGCACCTTATTACAACCAATAAATACAAAAACAAAAATATTGACCATATTTTCCTCTTGGAGGCATGGATCTTCATGGGTCCTCCTGCACCACTTTGAGATCTTGGTTCTACTTGGTATTATTAGAATTTTAGTTACGTGTTTGGACTTGGATGATCTTCATTGTGGAGATGGTTATCATGATTGCATGTGTAGCTTGATATCATGGTTTAGTGGGAGTTATTGGTAGTGACATAGATTCATCATTGGATATGGTTATCTTCATATGATTTGGGATTTCATTTCTTGGTTTAGAGTGTGATTGGTATTATGTCATGGTTTACTCTTTATACTAGTTTAGAGTTTTGGCATAATGCATATTCTCTTGAGACTAGGATGTAAGCATTGTTGCATATGATCTCCTAGGAGGATATGGTTAGATCATGATGTCATGTTGGGTTCTTGATTCTATAGTTGGAGCATTAACATTGATCTTGTTGGTTCTCTTGGTATTGAGTATATTGGTCATTTTCTTGGGATCTACATGATGGTGTGGTGTTGCATTTGGAGCTCGGAATAGATTGATCATTTTGGAGATGCTCATGGATACTTGGAGACATGGGTGAGGCTAGATTTCTCTTATGATTAGAGACACTTTCTTGAGATGATTACTCTTTGGAGGTATCAACATGGAGTCTAAAGAGCCTTCACCCAGATATGGACATGAGTTCATGATGAACCGATAGAGGAGATTATTCTTGGAGTGAGTCATAATGACTTGGTTATTCTAGAGGAGCATTCACATTCCCCACTCTTGGTCTACTCGATAGTTTATCATCTAATAGGTATTTTCAATCCTATTTTGATGTGATTATGGTTCATGCTTTGATTTCTCATGGGAATTATTTGAGTCATGGTTATTAATTTTTGGAGACTCATTTGAGGATTATTTAGCATGATTTTATATTTCTTTATCTTTCATGGATATAGATCTTGAGCTATGTAGTTAGTTCTAAAAGATTCATTTTCAGGGATGTTTAGCATGATTATCTCCTTGTGTATTTGAGTTTATATTACCATTCATTGGTGAGAAGTTTAGGAGATGGTTATAGGGCTGATTTCTTGATATGAGAATCAATGTTGAGTTTAAGCTTCTTGGTTAGAGAGGCTTACATCCATGTTGGCTTTTACATGATTCATGTGTTTGTTTGATTTAAGAGATTGAATGTTGTTTTGGGTGTTGTTGATGCTTCTCATTTGGGGTTGTTAGGAGATCATACTTAAAACAACGTTGCAATTTGAGGTGTTGGTAGAAGGACATGTTATGGTTTACAGGTATTCTCTCTTCATTTTATCTTTCCTTCTTTTGAGGTTCATGTTCATATGACTTGGAGGGATTGTGGTGACATGTTTTGAGAGAGTATGCAATTGTTGGTGTTGAATGTGCAGATCATTGTGATTGTTCTTGGTACTTCATGTTTTGATCTTTATCACTCCTTGGTATAGTGTTGATTGGTAGACTTGATATGATTTGACATTACCCATGCAGTGGGAGTTCCTAGATATGTATGTTCTTCATTGACAGGTTTGATACAGGGAGCTTGTGAATATGGTGTATGGGTTGCATATGTTGTTGGCATGAGTTTACTAATGTTGTTGATACCTAGGAGGTATGGATGGTTGGATGTATTAGCATTTGTTGTGGATGTTATTTTTGATCATGTGGGTTTTTCACCTAGGACATCATCTTGTTTGGAGCCTTTGTTATCACTTGGATTTGATTGTTGTGTTCTTGGATTGGTGCATCTTCACCTTGGCATGTTCCTTTTCTTCCATAGGTGGCACATTGGAGAATGAGAGGAGTTCTTGCTTGAGATGGTGGTCACTTTGATTTTCTTGCAAGTATCTTGATGGAGCATGAGAGCATGTTGGAGATTCATGTGGTTACATGTATGTTTGTGATGATGTATTTCATTGATTGATCCCTTATGCAATGTATACAAAAAGTGGGAGAATGTTGAGATATGGTGTTGTACACCATTGCATAAAATCTTATATTATATTGTTGCAATTAAATAATTATTTAGTTGTGATGCACCTATGAGGTGTGGTTAATTACAATGGGTAATTATTTGGAGACCACTTTATGTTGTATTGTAACATTAGATTATTATTTAATGTGTACAAGACATGGGATAATAATTTAATATTAGGGAAATATTTAATAGAGTGAAAACTTAGTACCCAATATTAAATGAGGGGTTAGTGGTTTTGTATTCACATGGTTTTGTGGTATATGGTTACTACTTGATTTTATTTGTGTGAGATTGAGTCTATAAAAGCAAGCACATGTTTAGTGGTTAAGGTTCATTGGGTGAGTGGGTTGTCATTATTGAGTCTTTTTGAGGAGTGCATATGTGAAGCATGGCATGGGATGTGTGGATTCATTCTTGGACACATGGAGGGTGTCTTGGAGAGGCTTGATGCTTCAAAAGTATTCATGGTAACTCTTGTAAGTGCATGTATTGTTTTGTTGAATAATAGATGGAGTATGGATGCCTTTGGAGGCTAGGTTTTTCCCTCTTGAGGGTTTTCCCAAGATATATCTTGTGTTATCTTGTGGTTTGTCTAATTTGATCTATGCGTTATGGTTACTTGCAAGCATTCATTTCTCTCTTGGGGTTATGTAGGAAATGGATTATGTGGGTATGTTGCATTATTTTCTAACAGTGATTTTTGTTGATTTTGCAATTTTTTTCCAATTTTACTTGCCCAAAGGTACATTTGCATTTATTACTTACAACTAGCATAACTTTTGCATACAAAGTCAAAATTTGGTTTTTTTTTTTAAATTTCTCAAAAAATCATAAGGAATTTGATTGTAACCTTTGTTTTTGATTTAACAAGCCATTTTTTTAAATTATAAAAATTGCCATTTGTTATAAACGGTTGATTTGAGATTGTCACTTGTAAAAAATTCAAAATTTCTTCATTGTAATTTGTTGGGGAGTTGTAAATTGAGTTTTAATATATTCTGGGGGGTGTAAGGCACAATTTAAGTGCCCAATTGTCTTCTTTCTCTTGGGTTTTTTATCCAACATGGAAGATCTAAGGCAAATTGAGTTACTCACTCCATAAAATTATCATTTATGAAAGTTAAAAATTACCCAATTACTACACTCAAAGGGTTTATGGAAATTTTTAGATGAACAACAACCTAAATTCACAAGGGAATTTGATAAATTTACTCATAGAAAAAAATGTATAAAGAAAAAGGGCTCGTAGGCTTACATCTATATGATAATTTGTTGTTTCATATTACAAAGTGTAAAACACCTAAGGATGTTTGGGATAAACTTGAAGATCTATATGGTCAAGTCAATCAATTTAAAATCTTGTAGTTTGAAGCAGATCTAAAATCTTTTTCCAGATGCATTTCCTACTATTCAAGATTTCTTTTCACAATTCAAAATGATTTTGTCACAACTAAAAGGATGTGGGCATGATAAATCTAATGATGCATGCATCTTCTTGATTCTATCTAGGTTAAGAGGCCCTTATCAAGTGTTTTCTTCTACTTCATATTCTATTATGGATGTCATGGGGACCAAATACAAGATGCCTTCTTTTGAGTTGTTTTATGAGCATCTTACTAGGGAGCAGGCCAAGCTAATTCAAATGGATGCACACTTTCTATTCCTAAGAGACAATCTCTAATGGCTCAATCTTCTAAGGGTAAAGGAAAGAATAAGAGGAAGCCTAAGAAAAAAAATCCTATAGGTAGTGAGTCTCCCTCAAAATTGAAGAAAAAAAATACTCGAAATTCCACTCTTACTCCTACCTTTGGAGGAAGAATCCTCCAAGTCTAAGAAAAAGAAAGGATAACCTTGTTCATTTTATGGAAAAATTGGGCATGATGAGTCTCATTATTCCAAGAGACTAGAGGCCTTAGATGAATTTATGAGGAGACATAATATTTCAGTGCCTAAGTCTTCTTCCATATGAAAATGGAAAGTTATTTCAGCTCATGCCTTGCATTCATGTACTGATAGTTAGATTCTTGATTCAGGTGCATCACATCACATGACCAATTCACAAGATCTTGATTCCATTGCTCATACTTCTACTTCTTAGATTATAGTTGGGAAATCTTCATAGATTCTAGTTTGGGGATAGAAGTTGCATTTAGGATTTTATTCTTGTTCCTAATATTTTAACAAATCTACTTTCCATATATAAGATTTATCATTCTGGTGATGGAAAGACTGTTGATTTTACTCCATAGAATGTGATTATTTGAAAGTTATAGGATCCTAAGAAGGTTGTTGAGCTATAGTGATAGTTGATCATGAGAACCATTTATATCAATTTTATGGCTTTGAGTCTTCAATGAGTTCATCTTTTATTTCTCATGTTGATTCAGTGAGAAAACTTTGGCATGAAAGAATTGGGCACTTGAACTATAGGTATCTTCAGTAGATGCACAAACATAACTTAGTGGTTGGTCTTCCTAAGATCTCTTGCATAAATGGTGTTTTTCGAGGTTGTATTCTTGGAAAACAACATCAAGATCCTTTTCCTAAGGGTCAAGCCACATGTGCAACCACACCCCTTGAGCTGGTTCATAGCAATCTCATGTCATTTCCAACTCTTTTTTCGAGGGCTAAGTATTTGCTCGCTTTTATTGATGATTTTTCATGTCACACATGGGTCTACTTTTTAAATTACAAGAGTGAGGTTCTCACCATCTTCAAGACCTTCAAGGAATTTGTGGAGAAGATGAAATTTTTTCTCTTTAATGGATATGCATAGATAATGGGGGAAGTATGTTAATCAAGCATTTTAGGGTTTTTGCAGTGAGCATGGTGTTCTTCATCAACACATGGTTCCTTACACTTCTCAATAGAATGGTGTGGTCAAGAGGAAGAATAAGACTTTACATGAGATGACCAATTGTATGATTCAATCTTGGTATATGGCTCCTATGTTTTGGGTTGAAGCTATCAATTGTGCCAACTATATTCAAAACCATATTCCTCATAAGGCATTACAAAATATGACTCCTGAGGAGGCTTGGTCCCATCACAAGCCTAATGTATCCTTATTTAGAGTATTTGGTAGTGAGGCTTGGGCATTAATTTTGGATGGTCAATGTAAATCAATGGAGAAAAAGAGTCAGCAGTTTATTTTTGTTGGTTATTGTGAGGATGTGAAGGCATACAAATTTTTTGATCCTAACGAATGAGAGGTTCATTTTCATTTTGATGTTTAGTTTGTTGAGTCCTTCAATCAGATGGATCCTCATCCCACTTCTTCATCACTACTTTACTCAATCTTATTTAATTAATGATTTTTTACTTCTTGAGGAATATTTTGATGATGGTCTTGAACCACCACCTCTAGATCCACCCACTAGGCTAAGATGGGCTTGTACTACTCTTGAGTAGGTTGGTCCTCTCATTGGTGATTCCATAGACTCATTTCACTTGTTCTTAGACTTCAGGAATCAATCTTTTGAGTCATACCATTTTGGATGATCCTCAAAAAAATTTAGATGCTTCAAGTATTCTTGAATGGGATAGTGTTATGGCTAAGGAGTATTCATCTTTGATGAGGAGTCATACTTGGGATCTTGTACCTCTTATTAAGGGAAAAATGTTAGTTTTGTGCAGGTGGATTTATCATACCAAATATATAGCTAGTGTTCCACTAACAAGTACAAGGCTCATCTTGTTGTAAAGGGGTTTTCACAGGTTGAGGGAGTTGACTATTTCAATACCTTTGCTCTTATTTCCAAGATGAATTATATTATTCTTTTCCTTTCTATAATTGCATCTCAAGGATGGTCAATGTATTAGATGGACGTGAAGAGTGCTTTCTTACATGGGGATCTTCATGAGGAGTTCTATATGAAGAAACCACCTAGTTTTGTGTAGGAATCTTCACTTGTTTGAATGCTTCATTATTCATTGTATGGTCTCAAACAGGCCCCTCAATCTTGGTATGATAATATGGATAGTTTCTTGACTTTTTTCGGGTACATCCATATTCATTTTGATCCTAAACTTTATACTCAAAGACATAGAGAGGATCTTCTTATTCTTGTGTTCTATATGGATTATTTGATTCCCACTGGGAGCTCCAATTCCATGATTCAGAGTACTCAGTGAGCATTGATTGAGCATTTTGATATGACCAACCTTGGTCTTTTGCATTACTTCCTTGGTCTTTAGGTTCATCAATCTTCTAAGGGGATTTTTATTTTCTAGCTTAAGTATGCTCTATATTTTCTTTAGATATTTGGTATGGATAATCCTTCCCCCACACCTTTTCAATTAGTTGTTGTACTATCTACTAGTTTCATTACTCCTATAGATGATCCTGCCTTGTATTGACCGTTGGTTGGTAGTCTTTTATACTTGACACATGGTCATCCTAGTATTTTCTTTGTATTTGTTATTGTCTCTTGCTTCTCTTAGGAACCTCATGAGATTCATTAGAAGGCATCCAAACATATCTTGGAGTACATTTAGAGCACTAGAATTTTTTATATTTATTATACATCAAGAGCTTCTTAGATTATGGGCTTCATTGACTCAAATTGTGCTAGTGATGTCAATGATCAAAAGTCTACTTTTGGCTTTGTTCTTGCCTTGGTTTTGGTCCAATTGCATGGTCTTACAAGAAGAAGAATTTTATTGCATTATCATCAACAAAGGCTAAGTATCGAGGGCAGTCTTGGCTAGTCAAGAGGTTTTGTAGCTTCATCAATTGATGACTAAGTTTGGATTTCCATACCAGCCCACTACTCTTTGGTGTGATAATTAGACTTCCATCCATATCTCACACAACTCAATGGATAATTATCATACTAAGCATATTGAGATCCACATGCACTTCATCAGGTAGCTCATCCAAGATGGTGTTCTCAGCTTGGAGTACTTGCCTACAAAGTGACAGGTTGTAGACATCTTCACTAAACCTTTGGCATCATCACATTATCTTTTATTGTAATCGATGCTTTAGGTGAAGGAAGTTGTCCTTGGGGGGTCTTCATGATTCTTCATTTCTTCTTTTGTTTTCTTTGCATGTTTTCTCTCTTTTGGAGAGGAGTTTTCTCCCAAAGGATTTTTCTCCTTTTCCCAAATTTTGAGAGCTTTTTTTGTACATAGGTACCTCATCAGGCCTTGTTTCTAGGACCCATATTTTGCATCTTACATTGGTTTATTCCTCCCTAACTTGCACTTAAGGGGAATTTTGGTGTGAATAGTCTTGTACCTAGTTAATTCTTATTAGAGGAATTATTCACATGTTAAGTTTACTTAGGTTCTTCCTAGGTAGTTATGAGTTAATTCTCCCATGTGATAGGATTAAGACACTTTTCATGATCTTGTCTAATCCTATCTCTCACCTTTCCTTTATAAGCAAGGTATCTATTGCATATTTTACATGTGAATCTTGTATCATATTATAATTCTTGTTTGGTGGAATAAAATATTCTAATATTTCTTCTATCTTTTGCATGTGGCAGATATTTGGTGTTGTACATTGAAGATCTTCGTTGCTCACTTCAACACTATGTTGTAGTTATATATAACAAAAAAAAATGATTTAGAGATACAATAGATAAATGTGAAGATGAAATTATTATATGGTGAATTAGAGGAAGATATCTACATCACATAGCCTAAGAACTAAATGTAAGAAGGATATAAAGAAATTTTGGTTTGTAGATTTTTTTTTCTTGGTAATTTTTTAAATAGTCTCCCAAAATATGTGTAGTGTCAAAAATTGTCACCTTGAAAAATTCACACTAGTTTTAGCTCCCCCTATGTGTTTGGACCTAATTATGCATTTAATTTTCCCATTTTATAAATATCTTTGGAAAATTAAAAAACGGGATTGAAAATAAATATTTGATATTTAATATTGATGTTTAAGGCCCCAAAAAGGATGGATCTGGACTAGGGTGACCAACACCCTTGTCTAGCCTATTTTGTCCCAATTTTGAATATGTCGATGTCAAAATTTTAAAATTTTAAAATGTAATTTTATTTATTGACTATCGTAATTGATTAGTGAAAAATTAAAGAATTATGTATAAATATGAGTCATTTTCACCATTTAATCCTAGAAAAACTATTGAGAAAATTGAGTATCCTAAAATCAGTCAAGGAAAGTTCAAGAGTAGAATTAGTAACATTATTATAATACTTTCATCAATCAAGATCATGTTTGTAATACAATAGGAAGAAGAAAGAAATTATGTGTAAGGAGCTATTATGATCAATCAAGCCAAATTATGATGAAGGATTGAGTTATCCTCCACATGCTAGCTACAACAATCTATTATGTTGTGAACTAACATTTTGTGTGTCTATCAAGTAATAAAGATATCCATCAATCAACATATGTGGAAACTTGTGGAATGACATCACTTCATCAATGATTTCATATCAAGGTAACAATGCCATTTGTCATTTATCCTTTCAATCAATTATTATTGTTTTGGCCTTTGCCTGACCTAGGGTATGCCCTTTTGATCATCATTAATTATTGTACATGGAGGTAGAAATACCAAAATGAGGTTTGACTTAGGAAATCCCCTATACAAAATAACCTTTCCCCCTCTTTTCATGTGTGCAGGTTAGATCTAAAAGTTTTGTCATTTGATAGTCATAGTAAACACAGAGTAGATTGTAACCTACATCTTGGAGTTTCCAGATCAAAAAAAGAAGCATCATAATCTAGGGTTCTCAACACCCTTGTCCTTGAAATTTAGGATCAAATTATTGTCACAGGTTCCTTTTGTATCTCATTCTCAAATATGCCTTTATTTTGTTAGTTTTTATTTTTATTTATCTGATAAATTACATTTTTAGATCTAGGGTTATATGTCAAATAGGATTATTAAAACACACATCAAAATTTATCATACTCACAACACAAAAAGGACATAAACCCTAGGATATTGGATCTCCCTTGTGGTAAAAAGCTAATCATCAATCCTAGTTGGTTTATATCCAAATGTGATGTTAAGTGAAAAGAGGTTAATATTAGTTGCATTTAAGATCACTTTTGGACTACATCACATTTTGGTGAAGCCGAAATATCCTACACTTGCAATTTTCTGATTTTCATAGCATAAATTTTGAAAATTAATTCAAAACCTAGGTTATTTGAAGATATTGTTGTTGATTTAGAATTTTTTCATTTTCAAAACTGTGCACTTGCATTCTTTGATCATTATACATTAAAGGAAAAATTGCAAATATTTTGAATTAAATTTCATAGTTTCAAATATGATTTTTCCTTGTTTAGGGCTTAGATTTGAGTTATTTCATTGTGAAATTTGAGTATAATCCTAGGTTGTTTTCATTTGTCAAAATTGCATGCATATTTTAGTAAAAAAATATTGAAAAAGTAAAGAATTACATATTATTTTCGTCTCAAAAGATCAAAAAGTATTTATTTTCTATTTTTTTGGGATAAATTTAGTAATTGCGCTTTAAATTCTAGTTAGTTTTGCATCAATTTTTTGTGCAAATCCCTGTATGTGGTCTATGTTTAGATTTGGTTCTTGTTTTGGAAGCTTGTTCTGAATTTTTTTTTAATTTTGTTTTGCATGGCTAGTTTTTCCCTAATTTACTTAAGTCAATGAATTACCCCTAAAAAAGGATAATAACAATATGTTTTCTTTTAAAAATTATAGTTTTGGTATAACAAAATATTTCTTGTCTAAAATAACTTTATGATGTTTCCCCGAATCCCATTCCATGCCATCAAAAGGGATATACATCAACCTTCAGCCAACCAATAGTTTATCTACCTATGAGAACATTGTGGTGAAATAGAATAAAATCATTGATACATTTATTAACTTCACTTTACCTAATCTTAATTCTTCAAGTAATCATGAAACTCAAGTAATCTCTCCTACTTGTGAGGATATTTTGGTGCAAGAGGATGCAATCATTGATAATCATGAGAGTCATGTTTGTTCTTCTCCCAATATCTCTCCTACTTATGAGGATATCTTGGCACAAGAGGATCCAATCATAGATAATCATGAGAATCATGTGTTTCCCTCTCCCAATACCTCTCCTACTTAGGAAGATATCTTGGCACAAGAGGATGTATTCAATGGTAGTAAGGTGGTTTGTATAAGTGAAGGTTCAAAATTGACATTATATCCTCCATTAATATAAGATCATCAATAAGTAGTTAACTCAATTGAAATTATAAACCCACAATTGATTATTGGACCCTCTCTCATTATTGGACCTCCCTCTAAACCTCCTCTCATTATAGGACCTCCTAAACCTCATGGCCATATCCTAAAATTTGCAAAACAAATCACTCAAAGTAATTGTGTGCACCAAGATGTGTTGCAACAACCAATTTATCATGTAATAGGTCACACTTATAACCATAGGAATAATAAGAAACCAAAAAAAACACTAATTTCCATTCCATTTCCTCAACCATATCTTTCACCCCCACCTAGCTTTCCTCAACGTAGTGGCAACAAATATGACCTTGTTGATAAAATTTGTAATACTCTAGCCAAGATCTCCCTTTGAGACTTGATTTAAACATCACCTACATAGTACGAGATGCTCTAAGAGGCTTTGTAAAATATTGATATTTCACTTTCTGTTAAACCAAATGATGTAGCAACCTTGTTCGATTGTATGCAATCAATAATTTTGGATATTACATTCCCTCAACATGAACTACCTTGCTTGAGGTCCAAGACAAACATGAGGCTTTAATGATATTAGTGGTCATTAATATCACTGATATTAGTCATTCTCTTATTGATAATGGACCAGGTCCTAATATTTGTAGCATTGATCTTCTAAATAAACTTGGTGTAGATAAGAATCTCATACAACATGCTAATATTTTTGTCTATGGTTTTGAGAATGTTGGTAGGCAGCCATTGGAGACAATAACACTACCCATTAAGGTAGGAATCATGATTTTTCCTACCCTTAACCATATCATGCCAAATACTCTCTCATAAAATCTTCTTCTTGATAGACCGTGGATTCATGGCATGAAGGGAATCATATCTAATATTCATCATGATATGAAGTACAAATATAGTGATAATATACCTATGGTTAAAGAAGATGCAAAAATTTATAATTTACAAGTCAAAGCTAAGAAAAAACTTCCAAATCTCTTAGTAATTTGATTCCATCATCAAGAGTGGAACCATTACCTTCCAATGATAATGACACTATGAGTACAATCTTGGGTGATGATTGGGGATTGTTAGATTTTACACCTCGTTTCATTGGGGATTCTAAAACCTCACCATCAAAGCCTAAAGAGTTAAATATTATAACATGTACAAATAATTATCAAAATATTGCTTCATCTTCAAATACATGCTTATGTGATGATTGGGGTTCATTATATTTTACACCCTCCTCTGTAGGAGAGTACAAAAACTCACAATCTCAACCTAAGGAGTCTTGTGTTTCATTTTCTCAATCTTCTTCTACATCAAGTCCAAAAGCATCCACTATGCAGAAGCTTCGGTTGCCTACCATGGCTTAAAATTAGCTCTAGAGAAGGGGATCAGAAAAGTCTAGTTGGAGGGGGACTCCTTGAATGTGGTTAATTGTTTTAATAAATTTAGCCTTCCCTCTTGGACAATCAAGCATATAATTGAGGACTCCATAGCTATCTTAAACACATTTGAAGATTTCTATGTTTCTCATGTCTTTAGAGAGGTTAATAATTTAGCTGATTACCTTGCTAGTATGGGAGTGGTCACTCCTAGACATTGGGAATCTAACAATGTCTTACCCATTGAAATTCAAACTATTGTAAATGATGAACAAAGATCACATGTTTCAAGTGATGGCTGGCGGGGTTCATCCTAGAAGTGATAGATCATCTTCGAATAATTGCCTCTTTATTTTGAAAAGAATTATGTATTTTTGTGTACACCTTAGTTTATATGGGAGAGATTTGGGAAATCACTTGAGGCTAGCAACTATTATGTCAACCAGTACTAAGGTTGTCAAGTTAACACTCTTTGTGGGTAGTTTTTTCTCCTTGCGCTTCACAGCCTCCATTTTAATCTAACAGATTTATGTTTTGGAGAGATTACTTTGGCTTGCTATGGATAGTTAAGCATGGGGGTGATAGATGTAGAAATGGCCCTGTGACCTTTGAGGACACTAAGGAAAATGACTTAGTATGGAAGATCTTTGAAAGGGGCGGTGTTATGCCTTTCATGATGAAACTCCATGAGAAGATTAAGAATTTGGGATGCAGGGGTTATGATAGGTTATTGTTGAAGCCCATTTGGAGGGAGGTGGTGATTGTTGTTATGAGGTAATTTATATTGGATGGTAGGTTTTCTATGGTTTATGGCTACCATTTCTTTCTTCTCAATAATTTCAGACACAATAGGGAGGTTGTTTTTCCCTTTTATCTTCTTTTATCTTAAAAAAATGACATTTTGGAGCACCGAAATAATTTCAGTAACCCCTATTTGCATGAGGGGTTAATGCTACTGATTACTGAGCATATTAAGGAAAAATATGTCATCGAACCCCACAAATTGCATAGAGGGTGCAAGGTCAAGGAAACCCCCTCTAATTTCAATACAGGCGATGATTCAAAGGGTGATGAAGAGCAGGATGTTGGGTTTGACTCCTACAAGGACTTCCCCTAGTATGATTTTGCAATCCCCTATAGGAAAAGGGCTAGGAAAGAGGATTCCCCTTCCTGTTCCTCAAACTCTATACTGATTTGGAGTTGGAAGGGGAAAGTAAAGGTTCTAAGAAGAAGAAAAAAGGGAATGTGAGAAAGAAGAGTCTCCCCCTCCATCTAGTGTGAAAAGAAGAATCTTGTTAGGGGAAGGAGAAATGAGGAAAGTAGGGAAGAAATCTTTGGATAAATGTGCTCTTGCTTTGGTTAAAGGGATGGAAAAGGTTGTCAAGGCTTTGGATGAGCCATTGGGAGGCTTGGAGCATGTTCTTGAGGAGATGGTGAAGAGGAAAGGAAACAAAGATAATAGGGTTCTTCCTGATAGTGGTCATCGGAAGAACACTAAAAAGGTTATTGATCTGGATGGACCCTCTTTTGGAGTCGAGTCAATGGATAGAGGAAAAGATAAGGTGGAAACCTCAGCTAAGAAGTTTCATACCATTTTTGAAAATCTTTAGGGTTTGAATTGGGAGCTGATGGATGGTAATGATGATGTTCGCTTAGCAAGAGAGGGGATGGGTAACTTTTTCTTGCTTGTTAAGTGGATTTTGAAAAAATTTAAGAAGATTAACATAAAACCTAGTTTAACATATCTCTCACTAATAATAACAATTTGGAAATTTTAGTAGATAATAAGATCAAAAAATATGAATGTTATCCTCAATAGAGTTGTGGTTGATGCTAATAAGTTAAAGGAAGAACATGAGTCTAGGATGGTGGCTCTTGAACATAAAGTTTTGAAGATTCATGAAGATGTATCCACCCTGGTTAATGTGAGCCATGATTCATTATAGAATAGTGTGGAGAGACTAACAATGCTAAATGAAAAATTCTAGAAAGTGGACTAGTAAGCCACTACTCAAAGGGAATGAGGTATAGGATTTGGAGGTCGAGACCTTATTGGGAAACATTGATAAAGGTAAGGAGGTTGGTCCTTGTATTCAAACTAGAAGTAAAACAAAGAAAGGTGGAATGGTACCAGTCAAAGAGTTGAACAATTTTGTCAAGATGCATGACAAAGTAATTTCCAATGACTTGGAGGCAGTAAGAATCCTAAAGAATTTATATTTATTGTTGTCTCTTTGTGTTAGGCTATGTATTTTTCTTCTTGTTTGATGATTGTCTATTTTTGGTTTGTCTGATTATTTTTTTTTTCTTTGGGGATGCTTGGTTTCAATGTTTATATTTTCTAGTAGCCTACTCCTTTTGTAAAGGGTTTTAGGATCCCTTCAAAATGTATTTTCCTAGCAATCAAAAACAAGTCCAAAAACATCATCCCATGATGGTGATGGGGGATCTTTTAAAGCTTTCATCCCTCATGTGTTGGTGATGGATAACCTTAAAATTTCAAAACCTAAAAAGGATTCAAGTATTCTTATGAAGGAATCAATTTTTCTCATAAGAATTTAGACAAGGCTTCTACATCTGAGTTGGAAAAGTGTTATGGTCTTGGATTTAAAAATCTTTCAAAAAGTGGATATAATGAAAACATGAAATAAGGAGTTAAGGATCATGTGAAGTATACACAGTAACTTTCTAAAAGGGTTTAGGTTTCCAGCCTTCTTATTCATCTTCATCTCATTTGTCATCATCTACTATATTTAGAGTATCATGTGATAAGAGAGTAATATTTTCTTCACATAAGGAAATTTTTCTCTTACCCCTTATCCTTTATTCGAGAAAAAGAATATTTTATCAATGCTCCTCAAAGCTCTCTTAATTACTCTTCCTCCTCCAATGTGTAACAAATATTATAAAAAATAACTCTTTTTGTGCATATCATTGAGTGTATGGTCATTCTACGAATGAGTTCTAGGCCTTGAGTAATAAATTATAATAGCTTATTGATTGTGGTACTCTTCAAAATGATGATGCACTTAATCGTTTTAAATAATAAAGTTTTATTCTATTGTGTTGCTCCTCACTATGTGGCATTTGTAGCTTCATATGTTTTCTCATTTCCATTCATGGCGGTATGATATTGCATTCAACCATATTTATTTATATTGTAACAACATGATAGTCTCTTGTATGGTTATCCTTGCACTTGGAGGTAAAGGATAACTATTTTGGGAGTTGTGTGTTCTTTTCAAGGATCCCTTCTTCCCCTTTCTTTTCCTTAAAATACCAACATAGCAAGTATGTTTCCATTTTAAGGGGGGCATATCACCCTATCCATTTCATTGATTCCTTGTGATATTTGACTTATTGACATACACATTTGGTGGTGGTGTTATTTATAATTCCCCATGAGGTTTGGTTATCAATTAGTCCCCTATGATGTTGGGCATTGATTCATCCCCCATGATGTTAAACCTTTATATGCTCCTTGAAGCATGATTGGAAAAATAGTCCATGGATTTGGCATAATAGAACTTGTCGATTCATGAACTTGAGAATTTTTACATAGCCACCTAGCATAGCACACCTTGCTTTCCAGTGGAGCCATGTGTTTTATAAGTAATCTAGTATAAAAAAGATTGCTAATCCTAATGAGAGCATCATTTTTTCTAACACATTTGATGGATGATGTTTGGTATTTGAGACATATTTAAGACTGAGGTATCCTTACCTTACTCAAATCCTTTTTAGTACTAACCTTGTGTTTATGCCTTATTATGCTTTTTATTTGTTTCTTATTGTTTGCCATGTGTCTACTTTGTTTCTTTGATGTGTATTCTTTATTCCTTCATTGTGTATTCTTCATATTTTCCATGATGCATTTCACACCATGTGTGTGTGTTCCTTGGTCTTTACATTTTTTGTGCCACATGACATTGAACCTGGGGACTAGTGCTTCCACTAGATTCAATGTCGTCTTATCTTTGCAATGTTTGGATAATTATATCCTTATTGGATTTATTGTTACTTTAGTATGATTCTAAGTGTAAGCTCATACTCTCACTAAATTGGGGGCTAAATGTAGCATTGAAAATTGTCACCCTTGACAATTTCAGACTAGGTTTAGCTCCCCCCTATGTGCTTGGACCTAATTATGCATTTAATTTGCTCATTTTATAAATATATTCAAAAAATTAAAAGATGGGATTGGAAATAAACATTTAATATTTAATATTGATATTTAAGGCCCTGAAAAAGGGTGGGTCTGGACTAGGGCATCCAATGCCCTTGTCTAACCTATTTTGGCCCAATTTTGAATATGTCAATATTAGTGACAGTTTTTTAACATTTAAAAATCCAATTTTATTTGTCGGCTATTGGTAATTGATTAGTGGGAAATTAAAAAATTGCATATAAATACAAGTCATTTTCACCATTTTAATCCTAGAGAATCTATTAAACAAAATTAGCATCCTAAAACTAGTCAAGGAAAATTCAAGGGCATAATTAGTAGCATTATTACAATGATTTCATCAATCAAGATCTTGTTTTCAAAAAATTAGGAAGAAGGAAGAAAGTATATGCAAGGATCTATTATGATCAATTATTCCAAATTATGATGAAGTATTGAGTTATCCTCTACATGCTAGCTACAGTATTCTATTATGTTTCAAGTGAACTAACCTTTTGTAGGTCTATCAAATAATCAAGGCATCCATCAATCAAAATTTGTGGTAACTTGTGGTGTGGCATCACTTCATGAAGGATTTCATATCAAGGTGACATTGTAATTTATCATTTATCATTTTAGTCAATTAGTATTGTTTTGGCCTTTGTACGACCTAGGGTATTCCCTCTTGATCATGATCAATCAATGTACATGGAGGTAGAAATACCAAAATAGGGTTTGATTTAGACAAGCCCCTATACAACACAACCTTTTTCCATATTTTCATGTGTGTAGGTCAGATCTATAATTTTTGTTAGTTGATAGTCACCAAAAACACACAACAGGTTATAACTTACATCTTAGAGTTTTCACATCCAATAAACAAGCATCATAGTCTAGGGTGCCCAGTGCCCCTATACTTGCAATTCAGGGTCAAATTGATGTCGCAAGTTACCCTCTGTATCTCATTCTCAAATCTATCTTTATTCTATTACTTTCCATTTCTATATGTGTGATATATTATATTTTTAGATTTAGGGTTACATGTCAAATAGGCTTATTAAAACACACATCAAAATTTATCATCCTTGCAACACAAAAAGAATATAAACCCTAGGATATTGGCTCTACCTTGTGGCAACAAGCTAATCATCAACCCTAGTTGGTTTATTTCTAAATGTGATGTTAAGTGAAAATAGGTTAATCTTAGTTGGATCTAGGATCACTTTTCCTACTTCACAATGTGGTACCAAAAATTTTATTCATTAATGTTGGGCTTAGGATTTTTGAGATCCAAATTAGATCATCATGTTTATCATAAATTTAATGTTGATAAATTCATTGTTATGACACTATATATAAATGGTATATTATTTTTTAGTGATTGTAAGGATATCATATATGATTTTGAAGTATTATTTTTTAGCTTAGTTTGACAATGAAACACTTAGGGGCTGCCAAGTATATCTTAGGTATGCAAATCATAAGAAATAGAATATTTTTGATTGGGCTATATTAAGTATGTGAAATTTATTATGGAGAGATTCAAAATGTCAATTTATAGACCACTAAATTCTCATTTTTGGTGGGGACTATGTTTTCTATAGAGTATTGTCCATATACACTTAGTGAGATGGAGAACATGAATCAAGTGTATTATGCTAGTATTTTTAGGAGTTTGATGTATGTTAGGGCTTGTATAAGATGAGACATTACCCAAGTAGTGGGATTTCTTACCAAATTCATGGATAATCCTAGATGAGATCATTGATATGTAGTTAATAGGGTCTTAAAAAATTGTGGGGCATCCTCAAGTACTTTATTTGTTATCATAGTGATTATAGAGGAGATTAACACTAAAAAAATATTATGAATTTTTGGATTTAGATTGAGTAAGTGAATATAATAGTATAAAATCCACTAGTGGACATGTTTTTAGTTTATTTAGTGGTTATATAAGTAGATGAGAAATAAATGAGTTGTGATCACCTTTTCATCTATAGAGGCTAAGTACATGGTAACTACTCATGTATATAAGGATACCATCTAACTTAAGAGATTGTGTTGAGATATGGACCAAGTTATGGAGTTGATATAGTTCTTTGTGACAATTAGGATGTCATATGTTTGGTAAAGAACTTGGAATTTCATGTGAGGATGAAATACATAATATCTTGTATCATTCCTTAGAGACATGATAAAGGGTGGGAGGGTGATTTTGGAGGGTAAAAATTTAGAACTATGTCACACTTTTATAAAATAAATGGCCTACAAAAATATACTTTTTTAACTTGGAATATCTAAAAGTGACATTTTTATTTTTAATTTTAAAATGATATAAAAAAATTAAATATAGAACTCTTAATGTATTTTATGATTATATTTTTAAAATTAGTTAGATATAATTTTTTTATAAACTTAAGATAATTATTTTAATTGTTGAAATTTTTTGAAAAAAGGTAAGGTCAAAGGAATGTAACAAAAATAATAATTAAAAAAATCATCTTTTTCTTCAATTTTTTTTAGTTAAATAACTTGAAAATATGGCACATAGAGAAAAATAACATTTTTATATTAATCTTTTTAAAAAGAAAATTTTAATTAAAATTTACTCAACATGTCATAGTTTTGATGGGATGTCAACTTTTACTTAAATGTTAATAATTAGAAAATAATACCACCTATGAGAGGGTTCTATCCTCTACCACACCATATATATTTTTTAATTTTTTAAAATATATTTTAAATTCTAATCAATCTCATGTTTGATTATAATAATATAATTGTAATAAATTCATAACAAAATTAATCAAAATGTCTTAAAATATGTATTTTTAGATTCTAGAATCCAAGCTCTATACAAGGATATTTTCAAAATTTTCATGAATGCACCCTTGGTTGGGGAAACTTGAAGTTGAAGTTGATTTTTAAAAAAATTGCACTAAAGAGGGGCTAGGTTTCCACAAAGGCTACTACATAGACAATTTTAAGTGAAAGTGTTTCAATTAGAACTTTTTCACCTAATTTTTTTTAAATTGAAACATTGCATATAAATTAAATATGATCTTTTTGAACACCCAACATACTGAGAGGGGGGGTGAATCAATATTCACTAAAACTCATTTACTTTGTCAATTCAAACATCCATTCAAAGCATCATATTTAACTTAGAGTAAATGAAAGGAACATATAAAGCATCCATCACATCAAAGAACACAAGAACACCAGATTTACATGGAAAACCCTTGAAAGGGAAAAACCATAGTGAGGATTAGCTCACAATATATTATAACCAATTACAATGTTTGATACAGAATGGTGGACTTAGTGTCTAAGGACTCATTGTACAAAAAAGAGAGAATGAATCACTTTTAGTGGCTCACTACCCAAAATAGAAAGAGATAGAAGAAGGGTTGGCTTACTATCAAAATGAACTGCTATTAATGCATTTGAAACATGTTGAAGATATAGTTCCAATGAAGCTCAAAATATTGACTTAACACACTTCATACTTCGCTATAATTACACTTCACACTTCTCTCTACATCAAATTTCACACACACACTCTACACTCTCTATCCACACATTCATATAATGAATCAACCTTGTATATATACCACAATTATCCAAAAAATCAATTAGGTCAGCCTAATTAGATGTGTCATGCACCACATACCCTGTCAGCTCAAAACACTAACACACATGCCTTGTAAAAAAAACCAAAATAAGTATAACATCAAAATAGGTCAGCATGACCCATAATCACTCCATAAATCTTTTCCTTGTATACTTCGACTTTGCACAACCCCAAAACCTTTAGGTTGACACCATATAACAAAACCGGTGAAGCAAAAACAATTTGAACCAACTGTTCATTCACAACCTAACATGTAGACTTCCAAAACACTGCCACTTGGAGCACACATACTTCTGACACCTATAAACACTTCCTCGAAACCGCATAACAAAATATTCATCTACAGTGGAATGTAGAGCATCCCAATATTCACTTTGCACCAGTAATACTACCATTATAGAGCCGATACTCTATCAACGTTATCTTTCACTATGGAAGGCATACCATTTTGAATATTTGGATATAGGCACCTTCAATACACACCAACACTACCTCAAAACCACATTACTAGATTATGTTAGCTCTCAAAAATGTAGGCTGAATGCCTCAAGAGGCTACCAATTCCTTGATATGCTTCAGGGTAACAGACAAGGTCAAAAGAATTCAACCTTCTACTCTTCAGGTGCTGCCAGACTTAGGCGGGTGTACCTTTCTGAATAAAGCAGACTTGACTCATGATTATCTTTCTTGCACAATGATTTGTCCACAATGGCAGATGGAAGTGAACAAATGAATTCAAACTTGAAAGAAATAGCACTATTCTGATCTAAATCCTAAAATGTTGAATTAACAAATATAAAGAAATTGAATGAGTTCAAAATGATGAAACACAAAGACTAGTGCCTTATTGGGTATGTGGAGTCAAATGAGATCAAGATGAGCAACACTTCTCTAGAGAAAACTCAAATTATTTGGCATATATTATGTTTACAACTTGTATAAACATGCAATTCTGTAATTACTAAGGTCTACTTGAATAATCCAAATGAATCTCTCTGATTGATGTGATTAACTAAAAGGATTTAGTCTTTACTTGAAAGAACCAATCAATCAATCACACAAGTATAGCAAATGTGCACTGATAAATTGAATACAAACCTGTTGTATCAATTTAAACAATCGGAAAGAATCCATCTTGGAGACAACTTAGCAATACTTTCATTAGATTCAACAAATAATTGGCACCAGAAAAATGCAGCAACATCAACTAATTTTCATAAATACCCCCATTCTGAAATCATGCAACAATAGTCTCTGATCTGATAACTTTATTCTACTATATCTACTTGCAGTGTATCGAATATCTAATAACTCGTGATCCTTTTTACAATTACAAAAATGCCTATTTATACACCAGCATCAAGAAAATAAATCATATTGAAAAATCATGTCGGCCTCCCATAGAAAATGGGCTCCAAATGAGTCGGCCAGCAACAGTCTTCAAACAGATACATGTCGGCCATAGTATTTAAATTTCTATTATCCAACAGTCGGCGAGACATATCATATACTATGCCAAAGGCAATTCAATCGTTGGTCGCTATGCGTGCTTTATTTGCTTTCGCCGTGACCACATCCGTCGGGGAGATATCCTGCAGATCACTTTATGTTTTTCTGAGAGCACTTTACCTTTCATGTGTCACCGTGACCTATTGCTTGTTACACCGAAGACAAAAAAACATCCACATGTTCCCCTTGTGTTTTGTTGTAGCTCTGTGATATCGAGGAGACATCATATAGATTAACTTTGCTACACCGAAAGTCTTCGTCCATCCTGTGCGTCGCTATGACAAATCAATCTTCATACCGACAAGACTTTTTGTTTTCATCGGCAAGACCGAAGGTCACTCACCGAGACCTCTTATCAAAAATCTTAACTCATGCCGATATCACACCCCTTTATGTTGTCAGTCGGCGAGACATAACAAACCTCTTGCCAAAAAACATCTCCCACTCGCTTTTGCCAAGACAATTCAAAATCGAGGAGAGGTCCTAGAGAACCAACAAAGTCATACCAAAACATCCCGACCACACATGATCACCTATAGAATGCCAACCCTTTACCGAAATCCATTCGTAAAACACTGTCGACAAGACCCGACGGGCTTGCTATGACATAATACCGAAGCCAAGACCCCTTTGTCGATATGCCAATTCTTCCACCACCGGTCGGTGTGACAAAAGAAACTCGTATCCTCACACGGAAAGCAACCCGCTTGGCTGAAGCGAAAACCCATACGAAGTGTCGGCGAGACCTCATACCAATAGCTCCAACTTATAATGATATGAATCCTCCTGCCACCGGTCAGTAAGATGAAAGATATTCACCAAGACACAATGTCGATACCGCCCAGATCTCGCTGATGCAGCCTCATTCAAGCCTGTCTCTGAGACATAAAGCACTCAGTGAAACATTATATCAATGACCAGAATTCTGCAGAAATGCGAATCAACCTCTGTCACCGAGACCGTGAAGAACTCCTGCCGAACAGTGCTTGCAAGAAAATTTAGATCGTTGTGACATAAAATGAGTCTTGCCAAAAGGCAACATAGACTCATGTTAGCAGAAAATGCACAATGGGTTGGGGAGAAAATGGTATTCTCACACCGAAAGGAACCAAAATGTAAAAAATGCATGATGCAATGGATTGTATGAGGTAATATGGCAAGATATGGGTGAAAAATGCACATAGTAGGACCAAATCTAGAAGTTTATGAGTGAAATCAACATGTGAAATCATCATATTTTTACAGCCCTAACATATTCTTCATAGCGAATAAATGTATACCACAAAACTAGTTCACTAAACATTGAAAACTATACACTAGGACTTAGGAAAATCTACAAAACATTTGGTCTTATCAAGACCAACACTATTGTATCTCTATGATGGGTTGCCATCAATGGCAACACCATACACTGTCATGCTCATCAATCTTAAACAATATCCACACACCATACATCAACATCATCTATACAATCACCATGCTCGTGTTACCAACAACCCAAGTCTTCAACAATCTCCCCCTTTATCATTGATGGAAACATGCTCTCACTCTCTAAAACGGATCAAACTTCTCCAAAACTACTCTCCCCCTTTGACATCAAGGACAAAAGGGATCACTAAACATACATACATACATACTTCCCCTAACAAATATATACATATATAAGAGTAACTCCCCCTTATTCCTATCTCCTAGACAACACACTTCTCCAACAATTTACATTAGAATAGCTTCCCCTAACAAAGTTATCCATCAAAATTGACAAAAATGGAGTACAACACTTATCCACTATTTCTGCATATGTACATAGAAATTAGAAACTACATAAACAACACAAAAATGTGTACATTCAACTATCATAGGGTAAAATACCCTTGTTAGACACCTTCAATTTTGCAAGGTGTACCTCCCAGTCCTTTCCTATCTCCCAATCCTTCTTCGGAAAGGAAAGTATAAAAAAGGATATATTCTCCTTCATTTGGGATGTTGGACATTAGATTCTTCTACACCACCTTATTTGCACTTGCTAACACTCTAGTCAAAGATGTAAGTTTTGCGCTTACCAAATCCCTAAGTTGAGTACACTACATAATGATCTTTTCTTTCTATTCTTGCAGAAGGAAGAACTATCCATGCAAATTCTCAATTATTGTCCATGATTATTAGACGTTGGATCATAAGAATCGAAGGCCTGATAAATTTGTGACTCTGTTGAGTCCATTTGGTCCTTTATGCTCCTTGTAGAGAGGCCATTTTAAGCAAGATTGAAATGAAACTTTAGCTTCTTCCAAACATTTATGGGATTCCTTCAATTTTTCTTGCAAATTGCCATGTGTAACACTGCAGTTATCAGATACTTCGGTCAATCTCCGGTCATTGACCTTATTTTCCATTTCTTTTTCTAGTTTCTCTTCCAAACTAGTAGAATAATCCTTAAAATAATCTAACATTAGCTTCAACTTCTGCACATCAGACAAGGAATCATCAATTCTGTTGCATTGAGAATACCTTCTTGCAACACCTTAACAACTTCTTCAATCATTTATGCACTCTTTTGGTGGGTTTGCAATATTTCCTTCCTTGCAGAGGAATGGAATGCATAACCAAGTTGTAGTTTGTGTAGGGAGAAATCTTTCTCATATCAACTTTCCCTTTTTGCATGGGTATCTGCAAGAGTTGTGTAGACACCACCAATTCAAATTGTAGCTACATATCTAAAAAATCCTTTAAATAATCTCTAGAGGCTTTAGAGGATTCACCAATAATTTTTACACTTTATTTTTTATAATTTTCCTTCTCTCCACTATCAAAGCATTCTTCTGCATTTTTTTCTTCTTCAACAGGCTTCTCATTATTCAAAGAAGGCAAGTTTTCATCCCTTTGTGCCTTAGAATTCTCTAATATTTCTTCTTTTTTCTCCATATCTTTCTCCATATCAATATCATAAGGAGGATGGAGGGATTAAGAGACATGGGATATGATAGGTAGGATGGGTACAATAGGTTGGATGGAGGAGATGTAGGAAGGGGATGCTTAGAATGAATTTGTCCCCAAGCGTGGAGAGAAAATGGATGGGGGATTTACACATGATGCTTGTGTGCCAATTTTTCATCATGGTACTTAGGCACTTGTTTGCAAAGTTTTCACCATTGCATGATTTTTTTCTCTTTACTATTTTTTTGTTTACCTTTTTTTAATTTTTTTTTTTTTATTTATTTATTTTGGACTTTTTGGACTTTTAGGAATTTTTTGGATTTCTTGTAATTTTTGGATTTTTTTAAATTGTGTGGATGGAGATGGATGATGATAAGGATGTGGATAAATTAATTTGGAAGATAGGTGATAAGGAGATGGGGTAAGGACTTGAGAATCTATTTGCATACTAAGGTAATAAGAGCCTATGTGTGAAGTGATTGTTGGATGTTGGTACAACCTTATTAGGATGGACGGATTATGCAAGAGTGGATTAAAGGGATTTGATGGGGGAAATATGTGGGATAATGGATGGGATGTTGGAAATTTTATGAATGGAATGATGTAAGGGGAGTATGATGGGAGAATGTGTTCAGAACCAACATTGGCACATATTGTGGTGGATGTGGAATGATAGGAGGATTAATGGATGGAGAATGTTGGCATGATAGAGGAGTTGAGATAGAAAATTTTAGGACACAAGGACCCAAAATAGATTTAGGAGATGGAGTATGGGAATGCATAGAATTTTTATTAACAACTTTGGATGCCATTATGGATTTTTCATTTAAATGTGTTGCATATTTTTTATTTATGATCCACATGGTTTTGATATTTTCTTTGGTGATCCTTAGTAGCCTTAGGGTTTGATTTGGATTTTGGGCTATATTTTTCTTTTCTTCCTCATGTATTTTTGGAGGGACATGGTAATATTTAGATCCATATGGATGTTGGTTGTATGTATTTTTATTTTGGAATCCAAAGAGTTTCCAATAGCAATGGTATGGGTATGAGGAGATGGATGATGTGGAGAAAATATGAATAGAGTGATGGAGGTAGGATTTTGGAGATGGTGAACAGATGGTGAAAAGATGGAGAATGTTGGATGATGTTCATGTATGTGTTCTTTTGTTGATCCTAATTGGGGGTTATGAGAGTCAGATGGTTATGATGGCTGATACGAATATGTCATTTGTGGATGAGGGGAGGAAGGATATGAAATGGAGGATGGGATTTTGGGATATAAGGGCCCAAAATGGACTTAGTAGATGGAGGATGCATGATGGTGGATGGTGGGACATAAGTACCCAAAATAGATTTGGAGGATGAAGGAGAGACATGGATAGTTGATTTGAGTTGATATGATGGAGGGGGATGACAATGAATCCTTTGGTGGAGTGATGGAAAGTGCCTATTGTTATTTTAGGAGAGGCTTGCTTAGGTTGTATGAAGGTTGTACCAACATTTTTGTGTCTTGAGCCTTGAGATATATGTAACCAAGTCCTTGTGCTTGTGAATTTTCTTTGATATGGATGGTCTCCAATATACCTTTCTCATTAAGGCCTAAGCCTTTTCCTTTATAGTTCATGGTCTTGAGCTTTTAGTTTATAGTGGGATGCTTGTTATTTTGGAAGCATGATGCGAGTCCATTATTAGGTGGAGGAGGATGGGTGGTGGATATGCTTTGTTCTCCAACTAAAAGAGAACCACCATGGGTGAATTTAATAACATCAAAGGGATATGGAGGTGGTATTGGGATGGTTTGGATAGGGGGTCATAAAGGATCATGAGATGGATTAAACAGGATGGTAGGATTTGTATGTGGATGAGGGGATGATAAGGAATCATGAGAGGCATTGGGTGGGATGGTAGGATATTTATTTGAATAAGCGGGATGTATTAGTATGTTTTGGACCAAGCTATTGGCATGATTCAACTTGTGTAGGTTGTGTGGTGGTGGAGTATTGGATGAAATCCTCATATGGGTGGATGAAATGACAAAAGATTCATGAAGTGGAGTAGGTGGGATTTGGTTAATGCAAGGTGAAGGAGAAGGGGATTGGATTTGGGTGGCTCCGATGGTTTGGATGGATTCAACAGTTTGGATGGTGTTAAGAGTTAGAATTAGAATGATAGGTGTGGTATGGAGAATGGAATTGTCACTAATGATCATGCATGGTGGAGTGGGGTGAAATGACTCCATAACTTTGGGATGTGGATGTGGTGGTGACTTCTTTTTCATGAGTCCTTGGATGACATATACAATGAGATACTTGTATATTTTAGGCTTAGATGGATGATTGGAAATATATGAAGGATTATGAATGGGTGAAGGACTAGGATTATGGATTGGGGGATCATGATTAGATGGAGGAGGGAAGTATGATGGATTGGAGGGAGGATTAAGATATGAGGGAGCAAAAGATGGATTGATATAAGAAGAATTGAATGGTGGATTGATATAGAAGGAAGTGGATGGTGGATTAGGATCATGGATTGGAGAAGTAGGATTATGGATTGGGAGATGGTTTGGAGGATAAGGGGGTGAATAATTTGGACTAGCGATGAAGATGATAGTATTGTTGTGTGAAGATGAAGGTTGAGATATGGCTAGAGGAGAAGATGAAGGTATGGATAATGGATGAGAGGACTATGTGAGTGATGGATAAGACGAGGATGTAGATGGGGAATAATATGGAGATGTGGATAAAAGAGCTAATAGATTTACCTTGTCAAAGGTAGCATAAGGATTGCTAGTGGGTGTGGATGGAAGCATGATGGGATTACTTGGTGCAATGTCACAAAATTGCACCCTAGGGGAAATTCCACATTTACGCATTTTGCCTTGCATTTATTATGCTTAATCACATCTATGATAAGAACCTCATGGATCATAATTTTGTCATTCCAACTCCATGAGGACCAACCATGAAGTGACAATAGTTTTCCACCTCATTACCCAAAAATTGATGTGTTGGACGTGTACGTGATGCACAAATTGTTGGTATGTGGCCACTGATCATGCTATACTATACACTCTTCATGTATCCTCGTCGGGGTCTAGGGCAGGGCTAGGCCCCGAGCAGGGGTTTGAGGGTAGTAGGCCCCAAGAATTTTTTTTTTCATTTTTCTCTTTGTCACCGACAAAAGAAAAATTTGACTTTGTAGAACCCTAATTTTGGAAGCTTCTAAAATCTTGTTATAAACGATTTGGATGGGGGTTGGAGTAGTGCATTTTTAGCGAGATTGTAATATATTTTATACTAGATAATAAAATCATTGGATGGCTACGGTTTTGTGGATGTAGCTCGGATTGGGTGAACCATGTTAAATTCTCTGTGTTAATTTTCTGTGTTTTATTTCTCTATTTATTGATTAAATCTACATTTAACTGTTAGATATCTACATTCTAACCCTAACACGAATTTCCACATGGTGTGCTAGTGTCCATGCAATTTTCTAAGTTTGAAATGCTAAATCTTGGAATCCTGAATCTTGACACATGTCCCCGCAATTAGAACTCTGAGTGTAACGGCTCCTCCCTCCTCTTGCAGCAACAAAACTCTCTTTTCTCTCATTTTGGGGTTTCCTTCTCATTCTAAGACTTCAATATTTCGATCTCACTCTATTCTCTAGCTCTTGATTTTCTGATCTTTCTTCTACAATGAAGCTCTAATAGACCAAGGTCCCTTCAACAACCAAAGCTCTCTTAAAAGCCTTCAAAGATGCATTTGTGCGTTCAAGAGGGGGCCACAGACTGTTGGTAATGTTCTCTTGTTTCTTATCTATTTTTGGATAGATTACTTTGATTACTTTGCTATTTCTTGGTATGGGTTCTCCTCCTTGAGCAAGGATTGCTTTTACCACTTCATATTTGTTCAATTTGTCAACTTTTTCTATCTATCTAGTTGTCCCTGGAGGTGGGAACACCAAAGTGGGGGTTTGACTACGCTAAGCCCTAAAACAACCCCAAAATTTGTCCTCACCCATCTTGTGTGCAAGTTGTCAAGGTGAAGCTTGGAGGAAGGTTTCAAATGTGTGATTGTTTGTAAGTTAACCCTTGAATTTATTTTGTGTTTTTTGACATTTTTTGTTTTATGTTTATCTATTTTACTAAACAAACCTCAAGTCTGAGTACATTAGTGAGGTTAAAGTATTTTTGCATAAGGTTTTAGCTCTCTTTATGCCTTGTACATGAGCACATCCCTTGGACCCCAGTGTGCCATGTTGGTATCCTGATCATGCATTGTAGTCCTTTGGCCGAGATCTATTCCTTTTATGGAAAATATCTCAATACCCTTCTCTCTTAGATTCTGAAGTAGTCTATTTGAATATTATCCTTAGTAAGATATTCTTTGTAATTTCTTCATTTGGCTACATTTAGTAAAGCTTGAGGTAGTTTAGGGAAGTTCACTCCTTGGGATTCTCTTGGGAACAAAGAGACCCATGAGCAGTGAACCCCCCTTCTCTACACTTGGATGAGTGATTGGATTTTGGATGACTCTTGAGGAAAACTTACTAGAAATGATAGCATCAAAGGGATCTATTTTGTACTCATTCTGATCAACAATACTTTCATCATCATCTTCAATATAATTGGGATCTCCCTTGATTACTAGTTTTGATCATGTTGATGGAGGATAAGGATTTATGATGTTGGATTGGATGGGTATGGATGACAGAGATTAGAATAGATGATTAGGAGGAAAATGGAATAGATTAGAATAATATTGAAGAAGGGATCTTAAGCTTTGTTTTGATATAAAAATATTTTTGATGTGGATGTACTAAAGCTCATATTGGGATTTAGATTAAGCTTAGATTAGGATTTTATTTAAGCTCAAATTAGGATGATTTGGTAAATATGGTGGGAAGGATATCCTAAGTTCAAAGATGGAGCTAAATTGATGAGGTTATTGTTGGATGGATGGATGATAGTATCCTCTCAACTATGGTCGATATCCTATGTTAAAGTTTTATTGGATGGATTTAATACTTGAGATAGGTTAAGTTCTCAAGCAAGAGAAGATATTGACATAAACTATACCTCTTTCTCAAGGTGAAATAGCCTAGATGAGGGATTATGATTGATGGTTGATTTAGGATTTTAGGATCATGATTAAGTATCTGAGGTTAGATTTTGGATTGTGGATGAATTGTATGTTGAGAGGATGAGTTTAGCTGACTCCTTGCTCAAAAGGTGATGAGGTTTTGGACAGAAATTGATGGTGATCAATGAGATTAAAGTGATCATTTGGAGATGGATACAGAGAGGAAAAATAATTGGATTGTGATTTTGGACTCAGGATGACACTGGCTAATTGTGATAGGAGGGATTGCCTCTTTGGATTTTCTATGGAGAACAAATCTACCCAAGAATAGTATGGATCCGCCTAAGAAGGATGGATGATGGGTTTGAAAAATAGATCTACCCTTCAAAACAACAAAGCCACCTATCTATGATTACTAGGTGGAAAATGGTTTTTCCTATAGATAGATCGTATCTTCCTATCTAGGATGAATGAGAGGATAGGGGAGCACAACCACCCATTAATAGAGAAAAATTGCCGATGGAAGATGCGAGATTGCTTATAAAAAAATTCACCTAAGGACAAATGGATCTGCCTATGTTAGAGCAGAACCACCCATCAATAGAGTGTATTTGCCTAAGAAGGATGATTGGGGTGAAAAGTGTATTTGCCAACATAGAATTGCCTATGGATGCTTGACCAAATTGACTAAACACAACCACCCAAGTGAGCAAAGCATATTTTCCTAAGTATTGACTAACTGGATGGACTAGACAAGGGAAATGTAGCCACTTGTGAGTAGATTGCAACTGCTTATCGATACAATGGATCTGCCCCTAAATATAACATATATTCCTATTTGGAGATAGTGACCTAATAGCAAAGGATTACTCAAAACAACACAAACACAAACCAAGATGGACTGAAAACACTCATTGGTATTGAAAAGAAGACACGTGAGATAACACAAGCCTAAATTTTTTAGGTGGGAGTGTTAACTTACCATAGGCCCACTAGTCATGAGGGTAATATCCCAAGATTAGCGAGGAGCACCACTCAAGAAAGAGTCGGTAGATAGGGATCTAGTGGCAAAATCCCAATACAAAAATGGGCTCACCTTTCTTTCTCTGGAGGTTCTGAGACCTTCCTTGAAGAAATCCTACCTCTACTCAAGGGGATACATGGTGAGTAGCTCTGGGCATGATAGTATACCATGCACTATGATAGGACACAGTTGAAAGGTCCTAAGCTAGTCTGATCATAGGCTTTCTAGTGCATCCTCTAAATAATAGGATGCTGTGTGAGGCTCATTCGTGAACACCAGCCCCTCACAAGCGTGGGTCGAGAATGTTAGTTAATCTTCTTAGACCAACCCTACACTCCTAACATAGAGTCATCTGAGTACCAGAGCTTTGTTAAACACGATGTGACCACATTGGGGTACAACTTTCATTCTCCCCATTTATATAACCTGATGGTTCAAGTGGTTGAGGTCATCCCTTGGGGTGATGAAATCCCCAAGTAGGCCTCCTAGAGGGAAGGTAATGCTAGGCATTTATGATCTCCAGGCTCACACATAACGTAAGGAGAGAACATACGTGTAAAACTATCATACCTAGGATGACACATAAAGGCCTTGAGTTAAATTGTGATTTATGATCGCCAAGCTCAATGAACGGTGCAAGGCGAGAGTATATCTCAACAAGAAACTCCAAACATGAAAAATAGATTAATTGACCATTTAATGCAATTGAAATGTTCCTAGATTAGTAGAAAAATACTTACATAGTCTTCGACCGATGTCCTGCACAAAATGTGTTAGTAATTTTATCCACTAGTCTTCAAAAAATGAGGCTATAAGTAGATGAGAACAACTCACACGCACAAACAAACAAGTTAGTTGATTAGTGATAAACTGGTAACAAACTAGAAATATGAAATTAAAGTACTGCAAAAGTGTTACCAGGAATAATGTCTATCAACTAAGTGGAGCTGCCCCTAAAGGATGCACAACTGCCCATATAGCATATCCACCTCTAAAGCTTGCTTATCCATCTATCTAGTAGATCTACCCCTAAGAAAAATGTAGTCACCCATCTATGGAGCCACCTGTGTACTAGTGGATCTATTCATCCTCTTTTAATTTTCTTATGAAGGTTGTGGGTCCACCTCTATAGCTAGTTAGATTTTGAAGGTTCGGATCTAAGGCGCATGCACCCCTAAAGATAGTGGGGTCACCCCTAAAGAAGGAATATTTACTAGTGCAATATAATGGATCTTCCTTTGAAGGAGAAACCTGCAACTTAAAAAATGACACTCACAAGGAAAAGGTTAACAAACCCGTGACATGGGTCCCACCGGGTGTGCCAGAATGTGTAGTGATTTTATGTTTAAATTGAATAATTTAACTATTAAAAACCAAACAAACATAAAATAAAAACAACACTCAAATTAGGCATAAACAAATCAAACCAATATAACAAGCCTCATGTTGAGAAGGTTTTCCCGAGATTTGTTGATCAAATGTGTGCTCACTAGAAATTTTATAAGCGTAATGGTGCTCCATGAAATGAGTGAGATCTTTTGATAAATGGCTAAGGGTTGGATATAGATTTGGATGAAAAAGGATGAAGGGTTGAGATTTCTTGATGGAGATCAAGGGTTGAGGATGATTGGGATCTCTCAAGCCACAAGATTGTGCCCAATGGCACCATGAGATGGATTGAGAAGGAGATTGTATCCTTGGGGATACAAGGCCCATGTGATTGATGTGATGGGGAGGGTTGATCCACTTAATCATGGATTAAGTGTGTTCATGTGCTTAGTGGATAGGTTAGGTGGGGATTAGGATTGGGATTATTGCTTGGAGAAAGTGACATTTGGAGAGAGATAAATAAGAATTAAATAATTATATTTAATTCTTATTTGGAGGAAATAGTATTTGGGGATTAAATTGAATAAATAAAGGTATTTATTCATGAATGTGATACTATGGTCTATGGTTTAAGGATAATAGAAGAAATAGATTAGGATGAAGGTTGATGTTTTTGAATATTAATTAAATAATAGGGTATTATTTAATTAATATAAAATAAGTGAAATTGGTTGAATTAGGGGTAAATTAACCAAACAAAAGTGGTCATTTTTTAGTGTCTACACCATCCTTACAAACTATACACATATTTTCATCCTTTTATTTTTTCTTCTCCCTAAGTTGCACCTAAGTGGATGTATTGGTGTGAATAGGGTGTTTTACTCAACTAATTCACCTATTAGGTCCTATTCACACATGCTCACATGCTAATTGAGGGCTTTAGGAATATTTATAGAAGTCTCTAGTACACATGTGATATTATCTTTGGTTGTCTCATGACAAAAGATTAAGACACTTGTCACACTAATATTTTTCCTTATCTCTCAACCTTTCCCATATAAGGAAAACCTCATATATACATTATGTAGAGGTAGTATCATTGATCCATTATTGATCATTGTACTATAATTACATATATAATAAATAAAATTATCCTCTTGCTCTACTCTCTTGTGGAAGGTTATCATTGGTTTTGCAAGTGATCCTAGGAGCTTGAGTCCTTTTATGAATCTTACGTGGTGTTAGAGCTATCTATAAGCTCAATAATTAGTTAAATTAGGATCCAATCATCACAAGGACCATTATTTTTTTGTTACTTCATGTTTCATCAAGGAAAATAAGTGACAATCAAATATGTTTCTTTCCTTATCAAATATAGAATGTGTTTTTCATTCAAAATTCAAGTGTTATAGAAGTGATAGATATGGAAAATATGGTCCCACACACTATATCAATTTACTATAACACTCATATTGGTCAATAATAAATTTGAGTTGTTGATATAAAAGTGGGTTACAAAACATATGTATGAAAATTACAATACTTTGATGAGCTAGATTACATGTATAATATTGGTAGTTTTTGACTTGGGGAAAATAGGTTTTGATGGGGCCCAAAAACCCATTACAAATAGGTTTTGAAGGGACCTAAAAACCTATCCGTGAAAAGCATGCTACTAAATGATAAATCATAGACCATCAACAGCCCAACAATAGTAGCAACAAACAAACAAAAAATAGAACACAAGTTGCACAAAGGTTTTGAAGTGACCTTGAACCCTTTACAACAAGGTTTTGACTAGGACCTTTAACCTAAGGAAAGAGAGGGACTTAAAACCCTATTAGGAAATGAGAACCACCTGAATCATCCAGGAAACCATCAACTTGTACCACCCAAACTGTAGCATAACATCCACTCAATGAAAACAACATTGAGCCAAAATAGAGAGGGAAACAAGAGCTCCCTTCCAAAACCACCAAACCAGCCCTACTCCATACCTCAATAAAGGAGCAATAAGGCTAGAAAGAGTGTAGATACCACCCTTCAAACCAAGATACCAACTCAATCCCCACCTCAATAGGAGAGAGCTCCCCTCTGTTGGAGAGGATGTCACGACCAACTATTCCACTGCCACTTAAAAAATCTAGCACCCTCAACCTCCACCTCTATAGAGAAGCATCCACCTCAAAAGGATCAACCATTGAGGAAACAAGAAACCTTCACCTCCCACCTCTACCTCAATAGGAGATGAATCCACCTCCATAGGATCCATGGGGAAAACCAACACAATAATAGAACCAGTAGCCATACCATCCTTTGGCAAAACCTGCAACAGGAATAAAAGGTAGAGAATGAAAAGAGATGTGAACAACATCCAACACATGAAGACAACAATAGACACCTCCACATCAAGCTCACACAATTGGGTCCAAGGAAAAAACAATAAGCATGTCCCAGCCAACAACAAACAAGCACCAATCTAGACAACATAATCCAACACCACCAAGCCAAGAGAAAAATAGGACTTCTTCATATAGTAGAAACCCTCCTCACACCACCACACCATCAACAACCAATCCAACAGAAGAAACTTAGCCAACAACCATAAGAGAAGAAACTTATGAGCCTTGAGAAAAAATAAATGAAGGAGCTCATCCAAACTACACCCAAACACGTTGCAAACAACCAACAAAACCTGAGGGAGCCAACCAGCAACAAGGAATTCGTGCAACCTAAAAGAATCCCAAGCAGTCAGAAGAACAAAAGGAAGCAAACCAATAGCACCAACGCTACCAGCCTCTACCCAGCACCACAAAGAACCCAACAACCAACCAAAGAAACCCCACAACCTGCCATCAGTGTCATGAAGTAGCGAGAGCCCAAGGGAAAGTGGGAACAATGTAGAGACAAACCAGTGAAAAGGCCAAAACAAAAAGCACACCATCCACCCCAACACACTAGTTAGAGCTAAAGATAGAACATTCCACTGACCAAACCCTCACTAGGGGCCTAAAGAACCCACCAATAAGGAAAACCCACAAACCAAAAACACCACAAGAAGCCAACAAAATGTGAGGAAGCCAAACAACCCCGCCCAAGAAACTAGTTGCAACCTAGAAACACAAAAAATACAAAGGCCTACCAATGATAAAGCAACCAAAACCCAAAAGCCAACCAGTCGCTCTAAGTAACAAAGAGAGCCTAGGAGGGAAAAGGGAAATAAAGTAGAGAAGAGTCAGGGAGAAGGCCAGAACAAGAAGCACACCATCTACCCCAACATGCCAATCATAGCTAAAGATAGACCAACCCACTAAAAAAATCCTTGCAAGGGGCCTAAAGCACACACCAACAAGGCTATCTCACAACCCAGAAGCAATAGAAGCAACCAACAAAATGCGAGGAAGCAAACCATCCACACAACCAACTACAACCCAACAACAAAGAGAACCTAGCTGCCTACCAAAGTAGCCAAAAACTAGCAGCCAACCATCTGTGTCAACATCATCTGGTTCAGACTCATCAGCTCCCTCCCCCTCTAAAGAAATCAAACCCCCACTCCCATTACTCTTCCCACTCTCCATCTGATCAAGGTAATCATAGTTAACTTTTCTTTGGAATTGATTTATTTTTGTTTATGGAATGAAATAGATTTAGCAGTATGAATATGGGTGTAGCATGTAGTGGAGAGAGGATTTGCAATGGTGGTAGAGCTAGATGAGAGGTGTATAATATTGGTAGTTTCAATTCATTATGAATCACATTGAATTATGGGTCTATGGTTATAAATGCAAATGATAAAATCTCTTTTTGACATATGTAGAGGAGGATATTTTCTACTCCTAAGTCTCTAGGATGAAGAAGAGTCTACAAGGAGAGAATTATCCTCAACTACTACAAAGGCTAAGCTTAAGTGACAAAGATGGGTAAAAGGGAGTTTTTTGCAATGTTTTATGTTTTATGATAGTTTTTGTGAAAAGGGCTTCAAAATTTGAAAGAGCAAGCCTTAGAGGTCTCAGAGATAAACTAGCTAGCTCTTAGCTAGAGGATGACAACATGACACACAAATGTCCCCACGGTGTGTTGTGGTCTTATACAGACTGAAAATAGAGCAATTATACCAAAACACACAAAGCCTACTAACAACTCGGGAACTAAAATTCAATAGTTTGCTAAGCTAACAAAATGCTTGAACTAAATGAAAGTACAACAAGAAGAATACTAAATATGCGAGTAAATAAACTATTGAAATGAAATGACAAGAGATAAATGAAAAAAATAGACTAACAAAAGGTCCAATGTTATGAGGCTTATCACAAATCTCCACATGACAACCTGCACACACAAAAATAATGAAAATTGTTGGGGTTGTTTTGGGGCTTGCCTTAGTCAAACCCCCATTTTAGTGTTTCCACCATGAAAAACCAAGAAGATGAAGAGATAAAGAAATAGATGAAAGACAATGTAGAATGGAAAGATACAAAAATAATAAATGTTAGATATTGATATGCTACTAAATAAATATGATAATGCTAGTAAAAGAGTGTTTACCCTCCTTTCAACGAGATTAAGAAGCCGAAAGAGAGTGCACCACTTGAGAGAGCCAAGATGAAGATGTAAGATCCATGAACATGTAAGAAGCTTGAGCCAAATGGTGTAGAAGAGCTTGAGAGAACAAGAATACAAGAAGGCTAATGAGAGATTGAGAGAATGAGTTGCAAGAATGAGAGATAAAATGAAGTTAGATTGAATTATATTGAATGAGAGGGAAGAATAAGAATTTGAATGAATAAATACATGCAAGAGAGCCATTTTCAGGTGTTCTTGTGACCACAAAGTTGTTACACTTTGAGGGTAGGTGAAAGTGTCAACATCCCAATGACTATAGAGTCGGGAATCTTGTTAAGATGTTTGTGTGATGCATAGTTGTCACCAACAAAAAGTCCTTCAATGATCAAAAGTGATAGAGTCAAGGATGAAAATGAAGGCGAGAAAAGAAGGGGATTGCATTATCGTCTTTATTAGGCTAAAGTGAAGGTTATGTAATGTGAAATTATATTGGGGGTACAATTTTACGATATTACAACATCATAGATTGGGGAATACCAACTATAGTTCAATGTTCAAAATAAAAACTCATAATATTGTTGAAAAAATTCCTTCTATTAATCTATTTAAGATGCATGTGCATGATTGGTATATCTTAGAAAATTATCCTTGAGAGTCCTTTAAAAAAAAAATATCGTAGATACACTCACCTCTAGAGCTCATATATAATAAAATTTATGGACCCATGCAAAATCCTAATATTCAAGAGTGAATGTACTTTATAAAATTCGTTAATGATTATTATTTAAATTTAAATATTTAAATCTGTTATGGAGAATTATCTTGAGATAACAACCAAGCAACTTTGGAAAAACAAGTGATTTTAATATTAATAAATACTTTTAGAAGATTCTTAATGACAAGAAGGAGAGTACATATATAATATAAACAAGAGGAGTTATGATAAATATACTCAAATCCAAAATAGAATAGAATCAACAAGGTAATCAAACTAATTTATAGTTTGATATACCCTAGAAAAATCTTTCCATAAGAATCCAAGAAAAGCACAAAACCACTCAATATATTATCAGCAAAGGTAATTACAACACACTAAGAATTTCACATGTGATGAAGATGAATTCACTCTTGTGTTTGATCAATTTTATCAATTTACATCTACCATACAAAAATATCTCCAAACACTAAGCTAAGCATTTAATTTGCAAGCCATGAGAAAACTAGGAAACAAGAAGTGATTTCCAATGCCATGTGTACAAAAATAAAGAGCCCAAACTTGATCAACATTCCTCCAATTAGGCCCACATACCCAACCTCATAAATATACCCTCCATGAATAATAAGCAATTATTTCATGAAATTAATTGACTCCTACAATGGAGTCCATCTAGTCAAATCAAATACTCCATTTAGGAGCTTTCAATTATTGTTTCAAGATTTTACATTGTTATTATTATTTGATCAAAGATTCTCTAGTAATTATTTAAATGCAACCCCAATAAAAATGATGAATGCAACTCCTCTTATGCATCATAAGAAATAAACCAAGTGGAAAGATTGCATTACATGAGGAATCAAAATATTTGCTTCAATGTGATTCCCATTTCATGAGGGACCAATTATAACAAAGTATTAAATTATTATTTATGCAAGGTGCACAACACACCTTCTTGATACTTATCAACCATGACATCAATTGTCATAAATAGCTAGTAACTACCAAACATAAAATTTCCCATCATCTTAAATGTCATAATAAAATACAAGTTGCATTATTTTCTCATATATCCATGTAATCATTTTACTATATTATTATTATTCTAAAAAATATCTCAATGATTTGATTGGGAATAACTCTTTCAATTTTAGTGTATAAAATATTTTATACTTAATATGGTTTCTCTACAACTTGTCCAATAGCCCTAAAAATGTTTTGAAATAGCCCCCATCATTAGAGACTCGTTTAAAATTCCTTAACATATCACTATACCATGATCAAACATACCCTAAAATCTACAAAGGTATATATAAACATTAATATATTTGATTAAACACTCTTTTAAACCCTTTATGATATTACAAATTTCTTCCAATAGCATTTTGAACAATTACTCAAGGGGAAAGACTAAATATCCAAAGGATTATCAACTAAAATTTACTAGAAACTTTATATTCTAAAGATTTGATAAAAGACCATGAATACAACTTATCTAAAAAAATAATTTTTTGTGGGTTTCATCTTAAATGATAATAATATCCTCCTTTGAAGAAAGTTGCAAAGTTCATCTTGACATCATGCTTATAAGGAGGAATCATTTACCTCTCTTTATCTACATATAAATTCATATCATTATCCAACATAAAAAGGATTTTGGAGTTTGTGATGATAAGAATTTAGAGTACAACATCAAACACTTGAGTTTTTTTTCTAAAGGAATGGTGAAAGGAGAGAGATGATAAAAATATAACCATGTGGAAATTTTTTGGTTAAGTAGTAGTTGCATAACTTCAACTCTCCTCTTAATCTACAATTGAACTTTCAAATCTAAATTATAGTTGCTTTGCTAATTTAGAAAAGCTTCTAAACTATGCATTGTGCAAGTTAAAAATGAAAGGAAGCTAAGGTAGCAGAACAACTTCCTACACTAATCTTGAGAGGAGAATAATGCAAAAAAATTTACATTAATAATGGAAAAAACCCCACACTCCAAAAGTTTCCCAATATATTGTTCATAAATCACAAAGATTACAATATACTTGGAGAGCAAGCTTCTCACAAGAGTATCACCAACCAGAGATTCAGAGGTAACATAACCACTATTAGACTCTCAGAATACATCATAATACATAGTCGTAATACAATGCCCTCATAAAATAGGGTTTCCTTCTAGGGCAAGTCAAGCCAACAAAATATCGACCATTAGATATGAAACCTAACGATGAAAGGTCCAAATTTACGATAATAAAATATATTTAAAATGTGGCTTTCGGGGGCACTGCCCCTGAACCCCCACTGGGGAACACTGCCCCCGAACGCCCATAGGGGGGTACCCCCTTACAACCTCCCCGTGTTGATGTATCAACAATACCTTATGTATTTTTAAGATTGATACATATTTTCCCAATAAATCTCCCACTTGTTGAACACCTTGCAAGATCAATGGGAGGGTGTATAAAAATCATCTCTTAATTGCTAGGTGTTGAGAGGCCCATAGTATTTGAACACCATCTAAAATTCCTTGTGCTCACAAGGTTAGTTAGAGAATCAACAACATTCATCAAAGTCTCCACTTTAACCAACTTCACCCTACCATCTTCGATAATATCTCTAACAAAATGATATTGTACATCAATGTGCTTGGTCTTGGCATGAAATATTGGGTTCTTGGCTAAACATATTGCACTCTGGCTATCACAATAAATTGTCACTGCACCTTGTTTGATTCCAATATCTAAACATAGTCTCTTAAGCTAGATGGATTCTATACAAGAACGAGTAGCCACCATATACTCTGCTTCAGTAGTGGAAAAAGCAACCACAACCTGTAGCTTACTCATCCAACTAATTGCACCACTGAATAATGTAAACACATAAGCACTAGTAGATCTTCTACTATCAATATCACCTACCTAGTCTGAATCCACATATCCATGAATATCAAGGGAAATATCATCTTTAGTCATATTACTATGATAACACAAGGAATAATCTAAGGTACTATGTAAATATTTGAAGATTCTTTTGACTACATCCCAATGGAATCTACCAAGATAAGACATATATTTGGAAAGAAATCCCACTGCTTGGGAAATGCCTGGTCTAGTACAAACCATAACATACATCAAACTTCCAATTGCACTCTAGTAAGGAACTTTTCTCATGTCTTTCATCTTTGATGAAGATGTTGGACAATCTGAAATAGATAACTTTGTTCCAATTGAAACATGAACACACAATGGTTTACAATCTTGCATATCAAACATCTATAGAATTGAATTGACATACTTACTTTGGCCAAGCCATAACTTTCTGTTCAATCCATCTCTTTTAATTTCTAACCTGAGAATGTGCTTAGCTGCACCAAGATCTTTCATTTCAAATTTAGCAGCAAGTTGAGATTTTAGTTCTAAAATCATACCTTTCTCTCTACCAATAAATAAAATATCATCAACATATAATGCAATAAACATGAAACAATCACCATCAATTTTATAATAAACATAATGATCGGATTTAGAATGCTCAAATCCCAAACTCAACACATATGTATCTAATTTTTGGTACCACATCCTAGGACTCTGTCTTAGGCCATACAAAGATTTCTTCAATTTGCAAACCAATTTACTTTTACCTTTCACCATGTAGTGCTCTAGCTATGTCATATAAATATCCTCCTCCAAGTCACCATGAAGGAAAGTAGTTTTCACATCCATTTGCTCAACCTCTAAATCATAAGTAGTAACAATCAAAAGAAAAAATCTAATGGATGTCATTTTTGCAATTGGAGAAAATATCTCACCATAATCAACACCCTCAACTTGAGAGTAACCTTTTGCAACCAACCTTGCTTTGTATTTCTCAATACTTCCATTTGAACCAATATTTTTCTTGAACACCCATTTGCAACCAACAGGTTTTCGTCCTTCAAGAAATGGTACAAGATCCCATGTATCATTCTTTTTCAAAGCTACCATTTCTTCATCCATAACAATATTCTAGGATTCTGCATCATTCATACCTAATGCCTCTTCTATTGATCTGGGTTCATCCATGTTAGTATTCAAAGAAAAATTACATCTCCAATCGTCAGGTGAATACCTTTAAGGTGGTTGTCCATGCCTTGCAGGCCTACGAACAAGCTAAGTTGGAGGTTCTTCATCCTCTTCTAAAGATTCATAGCCAGATGAGTTCTCCTCAATTTCTTGTCTATCCATGGGCCTTGATTAAACTTTCTGAAGTGTAGAAGGAAATTGAATCACATCTTCTTGTTTACTTTGTTTTGGCTACAATGTAACAAAAGAAGGCTTACTTTCTCTAAAAATAACACTTCTACTATGTATTACCTTTTGTGCAATAGGATCCCAAATCATGTATCCTTTCACACTATAACTATACCTAATGAAGATACATTTCACAACCTTGTTCTCCAACTTTGTTTAGCTCTCCTTTGGCACATGTGCATATGTGTCACAACCAAAAAATCTAAGATGTCTTAATGAAGGCTTACAACCTGACCATGCCTCTATAGGTGTCTTATCAACAAGAGATGATGTAGGAGACCTATTAATTAGGTAACAAGTAGTGGCAACAACTTCAGCCCAAAACCTTTGTTCTAGACCAGCACCACTCAACATACTCCTAGCCTTCTCCATCAACATCCTGTTTATTCTTTCTACAAATCCATTCTGTTGTGGAGAATATGGATTTGTCTTTTGTCTATGAATACCACAATCTTTACAGAATCTATCAAAATCATTAGAGAAAAAATCACCATCATTATCAATCCTCAAACATTTTTATTTTCTTTTTAGTCCACATCTCAACCATTGCTTTAAATTCTTTAAATTGACTAAAAGCTTCATATTTACTCTTTAGAAAATATACCCATGTCCTTCTACTATAATCATCAATAAATGAAACATAATATATGTGGATTTACCAATTGAAGCAACATCTATAGGACCAAACACATTAGAATGAATAAGATCTAATACACCATAAGATTTATGAGAACTCAAGTAAAACTAAACATGGTTTTGTTTTCCATAAATGCAGTGATCACATAAATTAAATTCAAGATTACAATCAAACATACCTTCAATGAGGATTTTATTTTTCAAGGTCCTTAGACCCTTTTCTCCAATGTGGCCAAGTCTGTAGTGCTATAACATAGTTTTCTTTGTGCATGTAACTTTGATTTAGGAAAAAAGGGCACCCTTGGGTACCCAAAATCCATGACCATCTATTGAAGGTGAAACCCTCACTTGTTCCACAAACTTGCTTTTCACAGAAGTACTATTGCACTCACCAATGCATGCATCAAGCTTATACAATGTGTCATATCTAACACCTCTAGCAATCACCATAGCACCTCTGACCATCTTGCATCCTGCATTAGAAAATACTACTTGCACACCCACATCTATTAGTTTGCTCAAAAATAATAGATTTCATTCTAAACCAGGGATATGAAACACACCATTAATCCTTTTTATTCTACCATTAGGAAACCTAATTTTAACTTTACCATGACCAACAATATTTAAATAAGAATCATCACCCAAGTACACCTTACCTCCATCAAATTCTTCATATTCAGAAAACTAATCTCTATTAAAGGTCACATGGAAAGATGCATTTGAGTCAATTAACCATGCATTATTACTTGTACGAGTTGCCAAAGCTACAATGAATGCATCGCCATCTTCCTTCTCAGACTTAGAATCAGAATCAAATTTCTTCTTTTTCTTCTTTTCTTCTTTGCATTCCTTATGAACATTTCTAGGCTTACTATAGTTTTGGAAAATAACTTTGGACTTTCTAGGAGATTTAGACCTCCCCTTGCACTTGGATTTATCATGCTTCTCATTCTTCTTGCATTTTTCCTTAGGTCTTCCATGAACACTTAGAGCCTCCTTGGCACTGATGGATACTTTCCTCCTCATCTCTTCAAAAAGAAAAGAACCCACCACATCTTCAATCTTCAATAGAACATAAGTACTCCCAATATCCATAACAAGAGAATCCCATGAATTAGAAAAAGAACAAAGTAGGATCTTTCATTTCTCTTCCTCATCCATTTTGACACCAACTGATGCCAACTGAGCCACCAGGATATTGAATGCTACCAGGTGGTCTGTAATTCGTCCACCCTCTTCCATTCTCAAGGAATACAATTTCTTCCTCAAGAAAATCTTGTTCACTAAAGATTTGGCTTGATACATCTCACTAAGCTTCATCCATAGTTTATGTACAGAGGTCTCTTCATGGACATTGATTAAAACACAGTCTTCCAAGCACAATCTAATTAGACCCTTGGCTTTACGGTCCATAATATCATATTGAACAACCTGAATAGGATCTGTAGGCCTTGAAACATTCTCATCAATAACATCCTACAGATCTCGATCTATCAACAGATCCTCCATCTTCATCTTCCACATTTCAAAATTATTTCTAGAAAATTTATCCACCTCTATTCTCTTTGATGAACTTGCCATTTGAAAATTCCTGTAACAAGATCAAAAAGTGTCTTTTGCACAAGCCGCCACTCAAATATGGATTAGTTCATAAAGCCCAACAATCCAAAATTGAAACCAAAGGTGATCAAGCTCTTATACCACTTGAAAGGAAGCTAAGGTAGTGGAACAACTTCCTACACTAATCTTGAGAGGAGAATAATGCAAAAACTTTTACAAATATTTAACAATTATAGAAACTTAAACAAAAATAAACAAAAATATCATGCATACCACAACACAATGATTTACGTGGGGAAAACCCTTTCAGGAGAAAAACCCCACACTCCAAAAGCCGCCCAATATATTATTCAAAAATAAAAAAGATTACAATATACTTGCAAAGCGAGCTTCTCACAGGAGTATCACCAACTAGAGATTCATAGGTAACACAACCACTATTAGAATCTCAAAATACATCATAATACACAACTATAATACAATGCCCTCATAAAATAGGGTTGCCTTCTAGGGCAAGTCAAGCCAACAAAATATCAACCATTAGATATGAAACCTAATGATGAATGATCTAGATTTACAATAATAAAATATACATAAAATGTGGCTTTCAGGGGCACTTCACCTGAACCCTCGTTGGGGCGTGCTTCCCCCTGCACCCAGCTAAGGGGGATGAGCCCCCCCGAACCCTTGCAAGGGGGGTACCCCCTACAACCTCCCTGCGCTGACATATCAACAATACCTTATGTATTTGCAAGGTTGAGACATATTTTCCCAACAAAAAATTTACATGGAACACCTATCTTTTACAAACTTAAGTTATAAGTAAAAAAATTGACATATTAAGTCCTTGGTACTAATCGAGAAAAAAAGTCACCTTTCAATCCTTAATACTATTTTTTTGATATCCTTCAATTCTTAATACTAATTAGAATAAAAAATTACACCACTAAATGCTTGTTACTAATAAAAATTTGATACACCTAAGTGCTTGGTAGTACTAATTGGGAACAAATGATACCTTTCAATCTTTAATACAGAATTATTTTTTGATATCCCTCAATTCATAATACTAATTAGAATAAAGAATGACACTCATTAATCCACTAGTACTAATAATAAAATTGATACTCCTTAATCTTTTGTACTAAGCCAAAAAATCCAAATAAATTGATGATAAGAATTTAGAGTACAAAATCAAACACTTGCTTTTATATTTTCTAAAGGAGTGGTCAAAATGGAGAGATGGCAAAATTTGCAACCATATGGAAAATTTAGGGTTAAGAAATAGCTACATAACTTCAACTCCCCTCTTAATCTACAATTGAACTTTCAAATTTGAAACTATAGTTTCTTTGCTAATTTAGGAGAAGATTCTAAATTATACATTGTGCTTGTTAAATTTGTTTTTGGGACCACCTATACCTTAAAAACTATTGTAAGCTATCAAAAGTTAAAAATATGATACCCTAATTCCTTGGTACTAATGAAGAAAAATATAACATCCCTCAATCCTTGGTACTAATAAAAAAATTGATGCCCCTTAGTCCTCGGTACTAAGTCAAAAAAAATTACATGGGATTTTTTTGGCTTAGTCCTTGGTACTAATCAAGCAAAAAAACAGGATACCTTTCAGTCCTTAATACTAGTAAATATTTTTTGATATCCCTCAATCCTTAATAATAATTTGGAGAAAAAAAAGAAACTTGTTAATCCTTTGTACTAATAATAAAATTGACACCCCTTAATTCTTGGTACTAAGCCAGAAAATTCAAAAAAAAAATGATGATAAGAATTTAAAATATAAAAGCAAACAATTTTTATTTTAGCAAAGGAATGATCAAAGGTGATAGATGACAAAATATGCAACCATGTGGAAAACTTGTGGCTAAGTAGCAACTACATAACTTCAACTCGTCTCTTAATCTACTATTGAACTTTCAAATCTGAAACTATAATTGCTCTACTAAATTAGGAGAATATTCTAAATTATGCATTGTGCTAGTTAAAAAATTACATGAGACCACCTATACCTCAAAAAATTAAGTTGTAAGTAAAAGAATTGATACCCTTAGTCCTTGATGCTAATTGAGAAAAGATGATACCTTTCAATCCTTAATATTAATAGATATTTCTTGATATCCTTCAACCCTTAATACTAATAAAAATAAAAAATAACATCTCTCAATCCTTGGTACTAATAAAAAAAATTGATACCCCTTTAGCCTGGTATCATTGGAGTTCAATCCTCATTGAATTTGACATTTATAAGATCCTTTGCTTCAAGGAAAAATGAATTTAGTATCCCCAATCTTTGGCTTTAGTCCAAAAGAGAACCTGATACTCCTTTATTCTTGACTTTTAGCCAAAATAAAATGTTTGATACCTTGAAATCTTTGATTTTAAGTATAAATTTTTTGACTACTTTCTAACCTTTATTCTAATTTTTTCTTTTTTTTAAAAAAAACTCCCTTTCAAACCTCGAAACTAAGTCTAAAAGATACATTAAAAATAAAAATAAGATGGTCTCAAATAAATTTATACTTAATTCTTATTTTATACCAATTTTTTTTTAAATACCCCTCAATTCTTACCTTTTGACTTTAAACTATAAAAAATATACTCATTGGTCCTTTGAAAAATACCCATTTTACACCACCATGGTGAGGATGCTAATTATCGCCCAATATATAAAATGTGATCAAGATATATATTTTTTTAATTTTTTTTGTGATCAAGATAATTTTCTACGGTGTAAATGGAGTTGTTTGATTTCAAATCATTAAACCCTGTCAAGTAGAATTTTGCTAACCGTTTTTGGTCTTGGAAGCTCCTGTCATCTAATCTTCTATGGGCCCTAAAACAAATTGAGTGGTTATTTTCTAGAAAAAAGTATATAATACCTATATATTGAAGCAATTAATCGATATAGATCTTCTACACTTTACAACCTGTAAACATTTACGTACCGTCAAATTCCTGTTCTGGGTATGATGTTTCTCCGGAATTTAAGGCCATTTCTGCGCTGTCGTCGTCGAGATGACCTTTGGAATGGGTTTCCCAATAGGCATTGATTTATCAGGACTAGGTATTCATTGTTTCCATTGCTTTAATCTATTGCGTACTGATAGGATTGGAACATTTTTTATAATTGTGATGTGATTGATGTGATCGACTTGGGTTAAGTGATGATTATATTTGGGTGCCCACTTTGAATCCAACCAAAACCCTTATCCTGGATTTCGATTATACAGGTGGGTGTCTTCCATAATTCTGAGCAATCTTTTTCTTTTTGTTATTTTACCCTGCTGTGTGGGCTTTGGTGGTGGACAGGCACGGAAAGTTTAAGCAGCTCAAGCATTCGAGGATTCGGGTGTTTTTTTATGCAATTTCAATAACTTAAGGCAAGTTTCGAATTCTTTTGTTTGTTCAGATGAAAAATGCAGGCATTGGGTATTAATGGTTGCCCCCTCTGGTCAATCCACCATGCCCATAATTTTCTGTTTTCTGAAAAAAAAAATTCAATTTTGTTTTTTTGTTTTTTTATCAAGTTATGAAACGAAAAGTGGGTTTCTGATAAATTTCTCATTGGATGCTTGAATAGGTTGGAAGCAACCTGATTTTAATATATGTAAAGACGCCTGTGTGTTGTTCACATTCTGTTTCAGATTATTCGTTGGAAGGTTGTGCTGTTGAGAAAATGGCGTTTCTTTTAATTATTAGGGTTTTTGTAAATGATAGAAACAGCACTGTTATCACTTATATTTCCAGAATCTTTCAGCGAAGATTTTTTGCTATGAATTTGGGGTCTAGGGTTTACTGTATGCCAGATATTTTTTGCTCGTATAAAAGTCTTTTCAATAAATTAGGGTTTCATTTTAATTAGCTTTATCATTTTCTGAAGATTCGTATGAGCACCTGGTGATGTGATAGTTTATTAAAATACCTCTTTCGCACATGAACAAGTTGAAATAGTCTGAATTATCATTTCTGTGGGTTTTCTGTGTGGCAATGACATTGTTCGATTCATAACAATGGGGATTTGTTTCTACTGAAATGTTAGTAGGTTTTAACAGTTCTTAGAACTCTTTTGCAGCAAAACATCAGCAGAAAAATAGCTGACCACCAACAACACAACCAACATTAAAAAATAATAAGGCCTGCAACCAAAAACAAGGCCAATAGTCATGATACGACGAAATTTTGTATTACTAGCTGGTAGCTGTTATTCTTTGTATTGTAATATGAACTGTGTATTGTATTACTAGCTGGTAGCTGTTATTCTTTGTAATCTTGCTTTGTTCAATAAAAAAAGATGTCAATGTAAGAACTACTACAAAAACCATTCAACAACACAGCTGCAGCTAGGCTGCAGTTGGAGAACATCCAACCCAACTTACACTATTGTCTGACCATAACAGTGAGGTTCAGTTAATTTGGCTTACAAATTGTCATTAAGAAGAGATTTTATTCTTACACTTTCATGTTCTTTATTTGGTAATGTACTAAGCCTATAAAAGGTTACAGATTAAAACATTTCCATATTACAGATTACAAATTACAGTTCCATGTTTTTGAGTGATATTATGCTAAGAATAAGGATTCATTGTTTCATTTGGGTGGTTGAATATTAATTGAGAAATTTTGTTGGTCATGGAATGTTGCAGGGCCATTTTCAGTATTTCGAAGAGTCTGCCATGGTGTAAGAGTTGTTTAAGACATTTATGAAGTGTGTACAGAACCTAAAAAATAATCATTGGGATATACAATAATTGCCAAGTAATGCAAAGTGGTGGTAGAAGTATATTTCAATGCATGCAGACATTTATGAAGTGTTTAGAGAACAACATAAATTGTTTAGGATATAAATGAGCTGCAACCTAATAAAGTTTCAATTGCACCCTATAAATTATCTTGGGAAAGAACGAAACAATATAATAATTGCAATGGAAACCAATGAAACACATTGATTCAGCACCTACCTTGATAGTTATATTTTGGAATGTAAAATTGAATTACAGCGAACTATTTCTGGACTAGTTAGACATACACGTGTGTGTTGTCAGGGAGCTATAATATTATATTTACCATCTTTAATACCTAGGGAAGGTTTGAATGAAGTTAAAGGATCTATTTGGTTATTGATAGGAGACAAGAATTGATCTTACTGTGGCAAAGTAGAGCATGGGAGCACCAAAATACACCAGTTTAAATTTCCAATCTAGGTCTTTTAACTGGAAAAATCAATTGTTACTCTCATGCATAATCATGTTATGAATAATTAATCAACAAAGTTCTCTTCAAATATTGCTAGATTGAGATTTGTTACTTAATACCTTCATTTAACTTAATAAATAGACATTTGCATGCACTTGACATTATCATTGATTATGGCTGTGGATGAAAAAAAACATGGAATCCTAAATGTTTATATAGCCCTTGAGTATATGGATTATGGATAATATATGTCAAAATCTATTCAAAGATGAATACCCATGATGATTTAGAACATGCACAAAGAAGCATAATTTTTAGGGAGGCTCACACAAGGCTCTTTTGTTTTAAGATTTTTTCTTTTAAGGAAATATGAAATAATTTTATTACGTATGTTGTCATGTTGAGTGAAATTCTAAAATGGTTCATCTTAGTTTGTTTAGGAGTTATAAGTTCATATTAGTTAATGAGTTCACTTTTAGCTTTTGGTTTCAAATTTATGTTTCTTTAATCTTTTCTCAAGGTTCTTTAATTGATTGTCTAGCCTATTCTATAGTTATTGTGCAAGTTACCTTATTAACAATTGGCTACCACCTTGTCAAAATCCCACCATTGCATAGTTAGCTTTGATCGGTTTAACTTACTGATATAGTCATTTAACTCCAATTAACTTTCTTGAAGGCCTAACAACAAGATTTTGTTTTGTTGGCTTAACCTAATTATTTTAGTTTATTCTAACAAATGATTTGGTATGCTACTTTGTTAGGATTTCAACATTATGTAATTGGGTTCCTACATCTCATTGAGCTTTTCCTCGAGGTTTAAACAATTCATTTCTTGGATCAAATGATCCATGGCTAATTATAGTTGTCCTAACAACAAATTGACAATGTTGTCAAAATCTCAATACAACGTAACTAGGCTTGGCTTTGCACATGCACTTAACACAAAAAATATCACACCTTCCCATAGTTTTGAATTCCATTGGAAGGTTCCTACTATGCATACCCATTTGGTTGAGTCAACGGTCTTACAATCTTCAATTTACACTTAGGGTAAACAAGGGAAAATACTTAATAAGAACTTGTAGTGTATGCCACTTGTAACACCTTACTCTATTTTCTTGTGTTGCAATATACCTAGGGGTTGCAAAGATCATGCTTAGTACCTTGAAGTTTGATGAGAAATGTTATTGAGCTTGCTTACAATTCTAGTTTCTTTTCATAATTAGCTCAAGGGATTATCACAATATTCCCTCCTCTAGGATCACCCTTCCTAAGCATGTTAGGGTAGTTTGACTATGTAGCTATTGATTTCACCTAGCTTTACATATATATATCCTAACAATAATTTGTTAACCTACCTTGTCAACATGTTAGTAATCTAGTAGATACCTTCTTGAAATCTCAACACTATATACACAAAAAATGGGTATACATGAATGTTCATGTTGTTCGAGTATGTTGGCTTTCACCTTTATTGATGCGAGAAAAGTTGGTTGAGTGGAAGGGTGACTATATTTTTTATTGGATTTTTTTCTCAAAGGGTAAGGGAAGGCAATTAATTGGTGTTAAGGGTGTACAAGTAGACTATGGGGTCCTTGGGATTCGTCCAAATGTTATGTTTGTAAGCGGGCAATAATTTTTTTTCTAGAATCACTACTTATTCAAGGATGATAGTAGGAGTCATATGTGTAGCCTCTCCCTTTAGGGATTCAATTGATAAACCAATGACATAGCATGTGTATTTGTAGGGTGGTAATAAGAAACTCTAATTTCATTTCTACCCCTCAAATTTATTTTTTGATACCTATTTTGCATACAATATTACAATTATATATTTCTCTAGTTCCATCAAGTATCCTATGTCCCTATTTTTTTAGTTACACTTTTATATCCCCTTATCATGCTTACTTTATCAACCAAGGGCACTACCCATGCACCTATTTCTAATTAAAAATTCATTTTGGTTGTGATTTCATACATTAAAGCTTCATCACTAAAAACTTAGATGAGTGATGACAAACATATCATCTTGCATAGAAATTTTGTTTAAAAGAATTTATATATCTCAATCCTCAAACCCTTGACACACTAGCTTTAATAATGAATTTGTCTAATAACATATATCTTAATTATAGTATACATATTAATCTAAATTATAGTGGAAGTGTTTTAATGATACTTGGTGGTTATTTTGGGTAGGTTTGTAGCATTAACTAAAGATGCCCAATAATTGGTTTGAGGAAACTTGGGTAAGATTGTATTGAATTTGAATGACCTTGGTGTGCTCATTATTTCCTTTGTTAACTACATTAATGTTGGAATTAAGTAGGCACCTTTAGGATTATGTGGCTCTGGACAAATACAAGACTACATAGTGTCAAAAAGAGATAGCTTCATGACCTTGGCAAGACCAATAGAATGAATGTCATTTCCTCTTATTGACTTGTGCAAAGTGTTTTGTATAGGATTTAGAATAACACTTATAAATGCCTCACCCCTTTATTTGTATGCCTACCAATCTCGAATACTTACTCATATCACATTAAATAAATTATCCCATTTATTTCTAATACTAAAGCCATATTTTGGGTAACATTTTGGTTATTAAAATAACCTCAACAAGCATGCACATGACAAGGTATTAATTTAGAATTAGATTTCTTGGGGCCTCTCCCAAGATTTCTCTCACCTCTTCCAAGACCTCCTTCATCAAAGAAGGGATCACTTTGTGATTTATTTGTGATCAAATAAAAGTTGGTTTGCAAAGGTTAGTGTATTGGTCAATTCAGATAACTGTTGAAATGATTTTTCTGTTGGACTGAATTATTTGTGGTCACTAAGTGTGTTTTGAATAATTTGATTAAATGAATGATTAATTTTGTTGAATTATTTTGTCAAGTATTTGAATGATTGTTCCCTTGAATTGATTTCTTAGTTTTTGATTGTTTTTGTTATTTTATATCCTAAATGTGATAAATGAATTAACTAATTCGATGTGACTAACTCAATTTTTTTTAGGAATTTTTTGTTTAATAAATAAATGACTTGAGTTAAGAAAGTAATTTGATTAGTAATAGTTAATTGAATAACGATACTAAATTAATAAGATTCATCTTATTCTATTAATATAATTAAACAATACAATTGATATCTAAATGACTAGAAAATAAAATTTCTTTTTTGTTTCCTTAATTTATAGAATAAACATAAACAACAAAATCTCTAAACATTCATTTCTTTGATTTGAATTACAACAATAAAATTCATAAAAGCACTAAATTCCCTTTCAATAGTAGAATAAACTATCTTTCTATTACAACCTTTTAGGCATACGATACAATAGTAAAACAATAGTGTTTGAATTCATCTTTTGATGTTTTGTTTATTAATTAGAGAAGTTTGTTGATTTTTATTATAGGAAATTACATTCACCAAGAAACTTAGTACCTCCTTGGAGCTCACCTTTGATTTTTTAGAGGGTTCTCAAGAAATGCACTATGAGGAGATTACCCAAGGAAAATAGATGTTCTCTATATGTTTCTTCCTATCATTTGTTCTTTGATTTCTCTAAAGAAGCTTCTAATAAATAAGTGAACAAGGATAATTTCAAGTACAAACAATGAATTAAATCTAACTTTCCTATTCTAATTATTTTATACTATAATCAAATCTAAATTACATCAAACAATGTTTTATGAACATAACAAAAAGCAATTTAATCTAGTTGAAAACTTCAACTAGAAATTTCATACTTGGAGTTACAAATGCAACACATTTAGAGAAAAGTTGGTAATGTTGGAAATGTCATAAGTTTCTCAGATTCTAGCAACTTCTTTCCCACTCCTATTATCTTCTATTGATGTAAATCTCCAAGACAACATGTGCTGGGGTTTATAGATTGGATAGAGATTTCAAATAATGGAATAGTGACTGGAAATGGTGGTTGATGGAAAGCAATACATAAGCTTGTAAGAATTATAAAAGCTTCAACAAAGGTTGTAAGCAAATAATTTTGGTTGCAAATAATGAATTTATAGTGATTTATATGAGAAACACTTTTAAATTCAAGACTCCTTAATAATAAGCATAGGTATATACATAGAAACTACAAATTTTGATATCAAGATAAGATTTTTGGATTTAAATTGATTTGATTTGGATGAGAAAGAGAAAATCAAGGTTATGATAAAATCACATAAATAAGATAGATGAGTTCACTACTTCATTGGTATTTTGTTTTTTATGGTGAACTCTAAAATATCTAGGAAAATTTTAGAACACCTTGATGAAAAAAGAAATACTACAATGCATGACACATGACCATGACTTTTGGAAACTTAATAGGGTGAAATTTGTTCAATATAATGAGATGCCTCAAACATTGTAGCAAATTTGTTACTATGGTTTAAAAACAAAATTTTATTAAATGAGCAACATAGAAAAGATAGGGGACACATGAGTGACACTTAAAGATTGGTGATTGGCACATGACATTTTATCTTGGAGATGTTAGTTGAATATAACTTTTTTATATTGTATTCCATGTATAGGATTATCCACAAGATCTTTGGTTATTATTGGACATTCCATGTAGGACCATTTAAATTTGGCCACATACATATTGTGCCTTAGGAAAGATATTTTGTAATGCCCCAAGTTGACACACCTAGGACAAAACTTGATATAATTTTTTTTTATTACAACAAAAAGATCCAACATTTCAGACTTGTACAACAAAATGCACACAACTGTCATGCTAACACATTGGCACAAGGTAACTAACCACACAAATGACCTCACCATTTCTACAAACAAGGTGGCACCAGTAGAAGTCTTACCAATCATGGAATGAGACAACCACAATGAACTTACGAGAGAGGAAACAAAACCCAAATGACAATCAGGTAAATATCCCATGATCATGTTCTCTCACACTAAAACACAAGGGTGGGATGAGGGAATCATCTCCCTCCAATCCACAACAAGACACACTTAGGAAATCCTACAAAACTCATGAAGACCCACATAGATGGTGGAATGAATAAGAGCTAGCACCCATCAACAAGATGATTGACCATCGAGTAGGAAAAGGACACATTCATCACTAATCCACTCAAAAAACACCTTAAACACCACATAAACACAAGGAAAAACTTTCATAAGAAATTTTCTTACTAGGAGGTACTAACCCTCCACCAAATGGAATGACAACAGGTCACTTCTAGGCAATGGCATGCTTCTGAAAGAAAAAGAGGTGCCATAAAATTTAAGGAGTGACACTTGAAAAAATGACAATGTGGGAAGATTCTCAAGGCCAAGGGGAGAAACCTTCATAGATAGCACTTCCTCAAGAAATAAACAAAAGGAATCAACTACACAACACAATATCAAAACAAGGCACTAGAGGAAACTAGTGCAAATTCTTAGGTTTCCTCATTTGGTTCTAGAGTCCCAAACAATGATAACTTTAAGAAACCCTCTCTCAAGAAAAGATATAAAACCTTGGCGAGTCTTTCATTTTTTTGGAAAAAAATAATTAATTTCTATTGACGAATCTTTTCTTTTTTCGAAAAAAATATTAATTTTATTAGTGATTTTTTTAGATCACTAAAATTTTGTAGAAAATCTTGGTGAATCTTGAAAAACAATAGGAAAATGAATTAATTATAATGGAAAATCCTTCCATTTAAAAAATAATTCTCATGGAAAATTAAGGGCTTGAGGGTGAAAATGATTGATAGGTTTAAGGAGAAGACTATAATATTTAGTTACCACTAGTGATTTAAAATATAATCTAATTTCCCTCATTGTATTCCATAAGGTAAAATTTACCCATGATTTTTAATGCTCATGGGGTCCAAAATTGCTTTTATTTCAGGTCCTATAAGCATTACAAGTTTTAGGTAGATTTTACCTCGTGAAATACGATTATGATCATTAGTTTATATTGTAAATAATGAAGGAAACTAAAGATTGGAAATATGACCCTAAAGAAAATAATTATGATATAATATTGGTAAATTAATTTAGATCTCTACTATAACATATTAAATTTAGGTGAATCTGATCTAATCATTTATCGAATATTGTGGCAAATTCTTGCGTTAAATTTTTTAATAAAATAAATTCTTTGGTGATTTAAATAAGACTAAAATAAATTTTGTAAAAATGTGGCAATTCAAGTCTCATTACAATTTGAACTATTAGCCAAATTTGGATTCCAAAATTTCAACTATTAGCCAATTGGCGAATATTAGCCACTAAAAAAATCACTAGTCCCAAACTAGCATTGGAGTCTAGTTTTGGCACTAGAGTCCCTGCTAGGCGCTATAGTCCATCCCAAGCACTAAAGTCCTATTATAGCATTGGAGTCCTAGCTAGAGGGAAAATTAAATCTAGGGTTTTCACCCTAATACATTCCAAACACTTAGGAAATATGAGATGACCATGAAGAAAAATGGACCCCAAAACAAAGAAAACAATTAGGGAGCCAAGAAAGTCCTAGACACCTGATCTCACCTCATACTAACCGACAAAGGAGATCACTTCCAAGTGCCAAGGAGACCACAAGAGGCTTCAACACAAGGCCACCAACACTAGGGGTGAAGTGGAAAGGTGTCCAACACCTCCCGACCCTACCAAGAATACTCAAAGAACCCTAAACAACCCCTAACAAGGTGATTCTCAATGAATCACTAAGCATACAGAGGGGAGCTAAAGGATTCAAAATAAATAACACGTTTTCTAACTTATGATTAAATTTAAGCCCAAATCAAAATGTTTTCTAAGTTAATTTACCCACATTCCAATAAACTGAAAGATCATACAAAACATCATGTTTTGTTGAATCCAACATCAAAACACGTAAGGGCATCCATAGTACTAATAAAATACATCCACTTAAGGAGATCAAAAAATATGTACTACAATTATAAAAGAGGAATCAAACGTTCTTCAAATTACATTTTACAAGATACTAAAAAAATGAAATACATGAAATAACTTTTTTACCAATCTTGATCAAATCCTAGAGTTCTTCCCAAGATCCTCAAACCCCCATGGTGGTTTCCACATCACCCAACCTTGTGGTATCCTTAGGTCCAATCCCATTGTGCTAGGAGATAGTTACACGGGCCACAAACACACTCACATCAAACACAATGGGAGAAGGCTTACACAAACACCATATGCAAAGTATACACTCAACATGCCCATCGTGTGAAAACACTCAATCAATATTAGAAGATGGATAAAATATAAATCCTCACTGGGCACAAACACCAATGAAATAAAACATGAAACTCAAATTGGGCACAATCATCAATGGAGCAAACAAGTTATTATTGGGCACAATCATCAATGACACAAACATAAAATCCTCATTGGGCTCAAACACTAGTGACGAACAAGAAACTCTCATAGACACATACACACGGTACAAGGATAAGATGCTAAAGAGGAGGCAAGGAGTGTCATCACAAAGCTTGAATGGATGGCTAAGAAGAGATGGGTGTGACAAACTTTCCCGACGAGGAACCCAATATGCAAATCCCAACACTCCTAGAATGGGCATGCCTTCTATAATTATACCAAAGCTTGTACTAGTGCTCTGACTATGCCATAGGAATCCTTTTCTCGGTTAATTTTATTTCCCAATGTCATTAGTTATCACTTATTAATAAAAATCCCCCATGAGATACCCTCACACCACTTTGCTCATAGGAAAATGTTGGGAGATACTCCATTATGACTCTCTAGTACCTTCATCCTAGGTTCATCACAACTCATCACAATTAAGCATGACAGAAAAAAAAGTACAAAAACATGACATCAAATTTGGATAAAAAAATTGAAAACATGATCTCAATACAATCCTTACAAAAATCCATGGGGGAGTCATCTATTCCCCCATTCCAAAGAATCCAACAATGCATTGAGAATTTATATTTTACAATTTAATTGAGAAGGAAAAACGAGACAATTACATGTAAACTCCATTAATGGAGCTTCAAATTTTTCATTTTTTTAAAATCAAAATTTTAAAAAATGAAATGTGTGCTTTTGGTTCAAACATGCACAACACTTGATTCACTCAATAAAATTAAATTTCCAATCATTTAAAAAATGGCATCATGAGGGCACAAAATGACTTTTTTCTAAAATTTCAAAATTAATTTAAATCTAATCTAATTCTTCAAATTGAATCCTATAATGAAAGTCTTATGATCCCTTAAGGGTGAGAATATCATCCAAAATAATAAAGAGCTCAATAAATGGAGAGGGAAAGAAGATTACCTCAAAATTAAATGCACATGAAAACACATGGAAAATTACAATTTACCAATTTTGAATCTAAGGGAAGATCACTTATACACAAGCACAATCCGTTTCCTATCCCAATCCATCCAACTCTAAGCCATTCCCAATTTCAAAATTTCTAAAAGAGGATTTTTGGAGAGAAATTTCCCCAAAAATGCGAATAATGAAATAAAAGACTTATATTTTTCTCTTAGACCCTTTTTCATATTTTCTATTTTCTTATTTTCTTTATTTTCTTTTCTCTATTTCTCGATTTTTTCATTTAACAAAAAAATAAAAAATCATTCTTTTGCAATCATTTAATCGAGACAATTAAATCAAATTATATAAATAAACATTCCCAACTCAAGAAATTTCTAGAATTTAAATAACTTAATTTTTTTAAAAACAAATTCCCCTTAAATTTTGCTAAATAAATTTGAAATAATTTAAATTCCTAACATTCCATTTATAAATAAAAACAAAAATAAAAATATTCAATTAAAGCAAATATTTACTGGTAATTCATAATATATATGGATTTTTAAATTGCCCATGACTTAAATTTGGGTTCACATAAGGTCAAACATGACACATGTCATACTCAATTCAAGCATGGTTGGGGAATAATAGAAAGACATGTCCAATGTGACATCTCCAAAATAACCACCATTACAAAACAACTTAAGACTTGTTTATTTAGGTGGAGAAATAACCCTGTACCTATAACCACTCTGTAAAAGAGAGGATTTTCTACCCTTAAGATGATGGGGTCCTAAGGAGAAAATAGCCCTTAACTACCTCAAAGACCATAACTCAGGTGACAGGACAAATAATAAAGAATATTTAATCAATTCAATCAAATTAACACTAAGTTATAAATGATAAGAATATCGAAATCACTTAATTATAGGAGTAATTGAAAGAATTATATTCTTTGGTATATGAAAACAAAAAGTACAAAAACTGAAGATTGTACCTTTAAGAGGACTAGCTCTTGACCATGGACACCAATGCGTTGTATGGATGCCTGCATGCCACACTATCATCTCTGATGAAACAAACAATAAAAGTCCAAAATCCGAAATGCCCAATTTGCTAAGCTTGTTCATCTACACAAAAACAAAACAAGGAAAATGTTAGGGAATGTTTAGGGGTTTGCTTTAGTCAAACCCTTATTTGGTGTTTCCAGCTCCCTGGACGGCCAAATAGGATCGAGATAGAAAACATAAATAAAGAAAAGACGCGTGATAGAAATAAACCTTGCAAAGGAGGAGAACCATTATCATGAATATAATAGATGTGTGATAGAAAGAAACCCCACAAGGAGGAGAACCCCTATCACAAATGCAAATAAACAAAGACAAGATTACATAGATGAGATCATATGACGTAGAATGACAAGAGAGCATTACCAATAACCTATGGCTCCCCTCTTGGATTGATGGATGTGATGGATTTGTGTGTAAGAGGAGTATTGACTATTACTTGAGAGAGTATTTTGGTAGAGCATCACTATGAGAGTGAGAGAGAAAGAGAGCCTTCATTTCTTAGAGTCATCCTTTTCAAATGAGGGTGAAAAAAGAGTTTTTTTAAGATGCATGGGCTAGAGTTGTTGCACATGCATCCTTGTTGTTACAATGCACGTCATGTGAAAAGAATGTGGAATATTCACATTTGAATCTCAAAAAGTATGGGGATTCTAACACATCACATAGATGTCTACACATTATGCCAGTGTCCAGATATTGAAAATTCCCCTAGTGTTTGAGCTTGGTGAGAAATTACAACATTTGACATGAGATTCGATTATGCAAAACTCAAAAATAAGTTAGTTTAAAAAATGGAAGAAACTACCATGGAGAGAAGAATGCTTAAGAAAAGTTTCGATGGGTTGGAAGAAAAAATTGTTGGAGTATATGGCCCCTCTTGTTTTTGGCCCTAATTAAGAGGGTGAAAATAGGAAGGTAGGAAAGGGAAATTTTGTCATGGAAAACAAGAAAAAATTGGCCTATATACGCTCAGTGTGGACCCAAGGGAGGTCATTTTCACTACTCACTATGAGGATTTTGTTGACTCTTTGAGAGAGTTTTTAGCAAAATGCCTTGCAAACGAGAGCTACACTTATCCAGGATCAAGCAATTGCAAACTGCTATGGAGAGGGGCAAGCCACTTGATGAGGTACAAGGAATATTTTTCCCTTCCTTTTCATTTTTTGATATTTTTTAGCCTAGAAAGGTCACGAATAGCACAAGTGTCCAACTGGTTCGTCATATTTCGACGATCATATGAGCATCCAGTTGGCACATCAAAGTTTGGCATCTACGTTGGTGTCTACTCTATGCACTGTCACCATCCAATTAGGACTCAAATTCTAGTGTGCCATTTAGATGTATGCATGGTGCGTTGTTGTCTCAGAGATATATTGAGAAAGTTTTGATTAAGTAGAATAGAGAGTGTAGAGTAGAAGCAATTTTTTTTTAACATAGTATTTATATGTTTTTAAAGGATCTTCCTAAGATCCATGAGTATGATGACGAAGATGTCTTATCACTATTGAGGAGTTGCAATGCACTAATCTCTACATATGAGTACTCCTTGCTATAACGGGTCAGGTTATGGTGGGTGTACACCATGCTCGAGATCAGATTCTACATGCTAATGTTGATGGCGCTCATGGAGAGGTGGGATGCCAACATCTCCTCATTTCATCTCCCGATGGGGGAGATGATAGTCACCCTTGTAGATGTCTATCACATCTTCCAACTTCCCATCCAAGGAGAGAAGGTAGTGTACGAGGAAGGGTGCACGACCTAGGATGCGTAGGTTGTGCAACAATTTTGTATCAGCCATGTGATCCCAAAGGATATCACTGGGCACATATATATGTCGTGGTTGGAGTATAGGCATGTTGCAATGTTGCTAGTTTGATGCATCATAATCATGATAGTGTAATTTATTGTAGCCATTGATGGGTGAGGCTCTCACCCTCACAGGGGTCTTGTCCATTGTATCAAGGTGATGGAGGAGTGACATATGATATATGTCTGGGGTTGGAGCATGCTTGCGCATCTCTAGCACGACCTTAGGTGTTATGTCCATTGTGAGTATCATAGTATCACCGCTTGTATGCTCCTATAGGTATCGAAATTAAAACACTTCACGTACACATGGCCAAGAGGGTATCCCCAGGGTGTAGAGTAGGGAGATCCTTGAGCGCATGCCTATCCTTTGTGGCATGATTGGTTCTTCAATGATTTACTTTTTTAGCAATAGATTTTTGATCGATTGGGGAGTGAAGATGTCTGACAGTGGCTAGATAGACACATGAGGACTTGGCCCTCTGATAGGAGGCAATTGTGGTGCATGCAACAAGACATGCTTCTAGTCGGGTAGATTGATCACATCATAGTACCATACTACTAGCATTGGGTCACTCGATAGTTTGGCTAGGTGCAGTTCATCCCCCCGATTGTACCTATGTATATACAATCACATTGGAGCATAGCTAGTGTAGAAACATAAAATGACCTAGGCCTGCAAGCTCTATTGTCACCATATTTCTTCTTGGCATAATTGAAATATTTATGTCCTTAGTCCACTTTCAACTATTAATTAAATAATTCATAATTATTTAATCAATTCATGTCCTTTTATTCCTCTTAATTATTTAAAAATAAATAAATTTTATTTATTTATCTAAATATGTCACTAATTGTCCAAAGTCTTTCCATAATTAAATAAATTTCAAAAAAATTATTTAATTATCTTTTTCCACTAATTTCCTCCTGATTATTTAAATAGATACATTCTATTTATTTATTTAAATACACCATTAATTCCTAAAAGTCTTCTTATAATTAAATAAATTCGTTAATTTATTTAACTATTGTCCACCTTGGCATTTTCCCAATTTTAAATAAAATTATTTATTTAAAATGGTCCCCCCACCTTTTAATTTTCCCTCTTTTTAGTAAATAATTCAAATTAATTATTTACTATCACATGACCTCACCTTTTGAATTAAATTAATTTTTAATTCAAAATAGCCTTTTTCCTCCAAAAATCAAGTAATTTCTAATATTATTTGATTTTCCTGCTCTCTTTTTTTTGTGCCATTCTTATCTCCTTGTCACATGCATTGTCAACCCTTGATTTGATTTTCTCAAATTGAATCTTGTCCACTCATTTCAAATCTGACCTAATGTTGCCCTAACCCTAATGTGGGTTGTCACATTGAATCTTGTCCATTGATTCTAGGGAATTTTTCAATCTTCAATCTTGGCCATTCATCCAAAATTGCATTTTTTATAAAATGACAATTTTGCTCTCATTTTTTCACCTCATGCTATCTACATCTCATGCAATCTTGGCTTAGGCACTCTTGGCATCTTAGCATTTTGGCATATTTTAGTCATAGTTCATAGTTGCATAGTATTGCATTTCATATCAAATCCTTCAACATTTTGCTTTGGTCTTGGCATTGTCACATATATTGCTCAATCAAAATTTGAGGGAAAACTTCATATTTTAGCAAATAGAGAAGGTGTAATGGAGGTCAATCATGGAGGTTGAAGACTTAAGGTGATATCTTTCTTGTTTTCATGTTATTTCTCTTTTTTGCTTCATTATTACTTTGGGTTTTGATTTATTTAGCTACTAATATGCTAACCTATATTTTTTCCATAATTACATTGGTGAACTCGACCCATCCACACTTGCCTCATCGTCCACATCCGCTCCTTCCATGTCTTCTGCCACACCACCATCCTCCTCGCTTCCTTAGGCTAACTCCACTATCAAGATCCAGGACCTAGGTTGTGGAGAATTTAAACTAAGCACGACCTACTGCATCACCAAAATCCCTAAGTCTCCTAAGGTCTATGGTCAACCCTATTAGTGTAATTAATTATTTATTACACTAGCATAAGTTAAGTTAGGTCTTGCATTAATTTAGTCCTAGGTTGCATAAATTAAGAAAATCATTAATAATGGGGTAATTCCCCTTTCCACGTTTGTAGGGGATAAGATTCCTTCTAGAAGATGAGTTTTCCTTCTAGAACTTATCTCAATATTTTATCATTTCCTAGGTAGGGTTCACATGTTGTCACATTTTGTTAGATCATGACACATGGCAACATCATATTGCATCTTGCATCTCTCTCATGCCTATATATTCAAGGAATTTGTACATTTGTAATCATCTCATATCCTAGATCAATAACAATCTCCATTTGCATGCCCTTAATTGCAACACTTTTTGTGTGGTTGAATTTATTCTTGGAAAGATCCTTTGAAGTGTGTGCAGCTTCATTGGATGATTCAACATCCATTATTTCAACATGGTATCAAAGCCATTCCATTGATAGTTCATCCCAAGATCAAGAAAGTTGGGCTAGAGAGATTCTTGCAGGCTTGAAGGTTTCCATTGTAGGCTACTTGACTCCACCTGGGGACCAACCTGATTTATGAAGCAGATTGAGTTAGATTTGAGCTCGCCACTGTCTTCAGAAGGCCTCGAAACCCTAGGATCGCTTGTTCAATCATCAAAATCAGATTCATCAACCCGAGAGCCATAAGAGGTATTTTTAGGGTTTGCAAAATCAATCATACTATCCGTACAATTTGCAGTAAAAATCATCCTGACCAATTTTCCTTTGAGGCAAAAAGTTTTTAGCAGTAGGCCATTTTTTCGTTTTAGAAAAATTGGGCTAATATTTCTATGGTTTTGACAAAAATCATATGCAGGCTATTTTTCTATAGTTTCAAAAAAAAAATGGAGCAACAAGCATTTTAATTATAGGCCGACATCAAATATTTTCCATCAGCATTGGTTTTATTTCTCCGTCGGCATAATATTCTACAGGGGTTTGATTTTTTAAATTCATCGGGCCTATTTTATTTCATTGGTCAACACATTTTTATTAAGCCTGCAGATTTTCTTGTCGGTATTGAAAAAGTTTTTTGATTTTTTGCTATAAGAAATATCAAAAATCAAATAAATCATTTTTTTCCAGCTTGTTCAATCATTGGTCTATAGACAAGGTTGCTTTAGCCTCATTTATTTTCTTGCAGAGTCTGTATTTTGCAAAAGAGGGGTACGTGTTTTGGGGGGCCCATCACTGGCCACCGTCGTCAGCTTCCCCATCTACTTTTGATCACCGGAGTTACTACCGGCCATTCACCCCTGGTGCCTTCTCTTTGCTAGATTGTGCACTCAATGACTGTCAAGCATCTTCTGACCGGGCCTTCACCACTGGACGCTATCCACAACTGGTGGAGCCACGCGCTAGCGGCGCTGCTAATATTGCCACCATACCTCCACTCCAACATCACCACGGGCAGCGCCCTATCTTTTTTTCCACACAAACCGGTGAGGTCACATCAGCAACCGAGAGCTAGCCCAGAGGGGGCTAATTTTTTGCTCCTTTTTAGCCTGCAACATGCCTCATCTAGGCATTTTTTTTGTTTTATCATAACTTTCACCAATGGTATCAAAAATCAACAAACGAGATACCGTTGGAAAGAGAATTTCATCTACTTTCTAGTGGTGCAATCCATTATTCAAAATTTTGCTGGTAGAAATATCTACAGTCAACTAAAGTCAACCATTCATTCTGGACTCAATAGCCAATATCTTTAGATCAGATTGTCAAAATCTGGTGATTCCAACAACATTCAAAAGATAATTCAGAGCTTTTTTTATTAGTTCAGACACTTTGATCAGTTTTACCTCTAGGTACTCTTGCATTGATTTTTTCAATTTGGTGCATTTTTTCAATAACTTGGATATCCTGAAGCTTGGGAAAAGGATTTTTGATTCGGGTGGCATCACTTCATTTGCATATTATCTTTGGAAGTCTCTATTTTCTATTGAAGGTCATTGTCTCTATATTTTGGAGAAATTTGATAATACACTATGGGTCTTGCATATTCTCCTTCTTTGAATATGTTGCATAAGGGTAACTATAAAAAATGGTGGGATGGGATCATACACCATCTCCAATCACTTGATTTATTTCCACATATGTATGGTATAGTTCCTCATCCAAGTGAAGGTATTCAGGAATTTGCTTGGAGTTGTAGATACACTGTCTTGGAGATCATTGCTATGCAAGTTGATTATGATGTTTTGAGTTCTATTGATTATTTTGATTGTCCTCATATCCTTTGGACTAAGCTTTGGGAGTTATATGGAGATTCAGGTACTCCACCATTCCTTGATGGTCATGATTCAGAATGTCATTCCTCAGATCAGATACCCCATGGTGATATTGCTATGCAAGAAGTTGTTTGTTTGGATTGTCTTAAATATTCCAAAGAGGTTGACAAGGTTTCTTCAGATGTTCCTTCTTCTCCATCAAAAATAGTTGGTATCCCTTCGCATTCAGTGATTCCTTGTCCAGATACATTGATTGAGACTTCCATCATCATTCATTAGGACACATTTAGTTTTCTAGATTTGACATCTTAGGATGGCCTTATTTTAGGTATCACTGACTTGGATACTTCTATAGGTTTGGAGGACATCCTTGAGGGGATATCACTCCTCTATTCAGATTCCACTTTGGAGAGTTTTCTTGAGTCTCCTCATCTTTTTTCCTTGACCTTGATTGGAGATCCAGAGACTATCTTAGAGGCACTTGGTTTCTCTTCAAAGATTTCATGCATGAGACTTCTTCCCTCTCATTCCATTATGGACTTGGAGTTTCTTTAGCATCTTCCATTGGATTTTCTTCTTCCTAGTGGGAGACATGTGGTTTGGACACATTTTTTGCTTCAAACTTCTTTCAGTGGTTTTGAGGATACTTCATTGTGGGGGGGAAATATATTCTCCATTATATTCATTATATCACTATCTTTGGATCTCTTTCAACATCAATTTTTGCATCATCCTGGTTTGTCACCTTCTTCATTGTTTGGGTATGTACCTGAGTTGATTGTGGAATCTTCATCTTCAATGACTGAGGAGACATTTGAGTAGAGTTCAGAGACATTATCATCCATATTTATCCTTCCTTCCTTCAATTCTTATCTAAAATGAGAAACATCCCTACACTTGCACTTGGTTTGTTTCTTCTGAAAGGGAGATAAGTTCTTTGTCGACATTGGATCTTGTTTTGTCTTCAAACACTTACCATTTTTACAGGTGATCACATCTTTTGGGGGGGCTATATGGTCTCTCTCTTTCCTCCCTATGGGGGGGTTATTGATTGTATTGTATCCATGTGATAGATGGTGGACTTGGGGGGTATTTGGGAGTCCTCCATCCTTCCCATCCTTTCTCACTTTTCTGCATTTTCATCTCCTTTTTTGGAGAGGGGTTTTGTTCCCATTAGGTTTTCCCCTTTTCTCCATTTGTGGGAGATTTGTTGCATTTTCATATCATTTTGTAAATGGGTACCTAACATGGCCTCATAGCTAAGACCCATCATTGTCATCATCTTTGCATAATCAATCTTTGCATAATCATTGCATTTCCTCCTTAAGTTGCACTTATGGGGGGGTGTTAGTGTAATTAATTATTTATTACACTAGCATAAGTTAACTTAGGTCTTGCATTAATTTAGTCCTAGGTTACATAAATTAAGAAAATAATTAATAATGGGGTAATTCCCCTTTCCATGTTTGTAGGGAATAAGATTCCTTCTAGAAGATGAGTTGTCCTTCTAGAACTTATTTTAATTTTTTAACATTTCCTAGGTAGGGTTCACATGTTGTCACATGTTAGATCATGACACATGGCAACATCATATTACATCTTGCATCTCTCTCATGCCTATATATTCAAGGAATTTGTACATTTGTAATCATCTCATATCCTAGATCAATAGAAATCTCCATTTGCATGCCCTTAGTTGCAACACTTTCTATGTGGTTGAATTTCTTCTTGGAAAGATCCTTTGAAGTGTGCATGTCCAAAGGACCCTAAAAATTACCAAACATAGACATCATAGTTGAAAGTCATACTTTGGGCATGCTGTCTATGCTGTCTATGTTTGGTAATAAAAATGTGTGATGGAGGGACCCTAAAAATTTCCTTAGGTTCCATTCTAAAATAGGGTTTGTTGAAATTCAAAGTATGACTTTCTATTACCAAACATAGACATCATAGTTGACCTTACAACAGGATATGAGATGTTGTCCCTCATGGACGGTTTCTCGGGTTATAATCAGATTCGTATTTCCCTTGAAGATCAACATAAAAAAAAATTCACATGCCCTTGGGGTACATATTTCTAGAACGTCATGCCTTTTGGTCTCAAGAATGTAGGTGCCTTGTATTAGAAGGCTATGACAACAATATTCCATGACATGATGCACAAGCTAATGGAAGATTATGTGGATGATCTTTTGGCCAAATCTTTGACATGGAAAGATCATTTTAGTGTGCTCAAAAAAATATTCAAGAGACCGAAGGAGTACAAAGTACGTCTAAATCCCAATAAATGTGTCTTTGGTGTGACAACAAGGAAACTTTTGGGATACATAGTCTCCTGAAGAGACACTGAACTCAATCCTACCAAAGTCAAAGCCATATTAGACATGCCTCCTCCAAAAGGGATAAGTGAACTTAGGATGTTACAAGGCAGGTTGTAATCTATCTAACGCTTCATAGCACAATTGACTGACAAGTGTCAACCATTTTAGTATCTCCTGCACAAGGGTATTCCCTTTGTGTGGACAAATAAATGTCAAGAGGCCTTCCAACTAATAAAGGATTATCTATTGTCACCACCTATTTTAATGCCACCAATTGAAGGGAAACCTTTGATTCTATATGTTTATGCAACAACTTTAGCACGAGGGGAATTACTAGCACAAAATGACCATAATGAAAAGGAAAGATCCATATACTACATCAGTCGAACACTGGTCGGATATGAGATAAATTACACAACCATTGAACGTGCTTGCCTAGCAGTAGTCTTCATAGCTCAAAAGCTAAGGAACTACATGTTGAATCATAAGACACATCTGGTCACAAAGATTGATCCCCTAAAATATCTTCTAAATCACGCAACATTGACAGGTTGTCTAGAAAAATGGGTCATAATTTTGAATGAATACGACATTCAATATGTAGGATGAAAGGCTATACAGGGACAAGTGATAGCAGACCAAATGGAAGATGCCCCTGTACAGAGTGATCACCCATTGGTGGAATATTTCCTGATGAGTCCATATTCCATATAGAACCTAAGTTGCCTTGGAGGCTATACTTTGATGGGTCTCATACTAGTCATGGCTCGAGAGTAGGAATATTGTTTATCACTCCACAAGGAGACTCCATCCCTAAGTCATTCCGCATTATTTTCCATGTACAAATAATGTTGCAAAATACGAGGCACTTGTTACGGGACTTCAAATGGCCATAAAATGAAAAATTAAGACACTTCATGTTTATGGAGATTCTCAGTTGGTCATCAACCAAGTTAATGATGACTGTGTGAACCCTTTTCCTAGTAGCTGCAAAACAACATGAATAAACAAGTTAAACAAGGAATTGCAAGCTAAAACAAGGATTCCCCATGAAATCCATTTACAACCTCAAATTAGGAATGAAAATAACAAAGAACATAATGAAAATGATAAAACAAAGATTAAATCCTAATTAGATGTGCAAACTCATGATCCTATGGGGGAATTGGTGCCAATTTGATGTGAAAATTGGCCCTTTCCCAATTCCTAAGATGCAAGCTTTGAATGTTGAAGATGATGTTGATCCACTTTTGATGAAAAATGAGAACTCCAAGCCAAAAATCTATAAGACCTAGCTATGACTCAATGATAATGGATAAAATTCAATAGATATTTGACCATGGTAGCTTTGCTTGGATTGTGAATGATCAAATGAGGATATGAGCCCTTTATTTATAGAAATCCAACATGGATAAATGTCCAAATTTGAGAAAGATGGGACTAACATTCATCCAATGATATGATGCCACTTGTCAAGCTATGAATGGATGATGGATGTGCAAGATTTGGGGTTTGTGCCAATAAATGCAAATATTTGAATTTCAAATTTGTTGAAATGACATGCAAGAGGGAAGGGAAAATGCAATAAATGCCACTTGGGTCAAGGCAAAGGACATGTAAGATGAAGTTATTGCCTTGTTGGATGTACATGTTGACTTGGAATTTTTGAATTCAAATTGAGAGAATATTCCAAAAGATGCCTTGTGAGGAAAATAGAGATTTAATAAATGAATTAAATCTATTTTCATGTGCAACTTGCATTATCTAGAGGATGTGACATGGGATGAGGTTAAATTAATCAAGGGTTAATTAATTTAACAGGAGATTAGATGATGTGACTTATTTTGACTTAGATTTATGGATTTATTTAAATCAAATAAGAGAGGAATATGATAAGAGGCTAATTAAATAAGGATTTTGATTTATTTAATTATAAGGGATGGTGTTAGATTAAATCAAATAAGGTTTTAATTTATTTAATTTAATGGATAGACTTTAGAGATTTAATCAAATAAATTGATTATTTAATTAAATAGGGATAATTAGATCAGTTGGATTGATTTAATTAACAAGAGAGATGACTTGATTAGATAAAATGATTTATTTAATTAAGAGATGAATATTGATAAATTTAATCAGATAAGGGAATTTGATTAAATGGTTAGACCGATAGATGATTCAGGAAGAAATGATGTTAATAAGTCAGGATCAGATGCACGATGTCAATCGGTATATTTTACGTGTCTACATTTTGCCCTTCTTTGAAGCAATGCACTTGTTGCGTTGGTTCAAAGAATAAACGATCTCAATCAAAGCCAAATGTTTTTTATATTTAAAACTTGCCCCACTACTGAATGGCAAGAGAAAACATGCCATTATAATGCCCCCTTGAGAGATTAGACGATTTTTTTTTTTGGGTGATCTTGCGAAAAAAGATGACAAAGTACCTAACAAGTCTGAAAGGGGTCCAGGAGGCTAAAAACATGTCTAAATGCAATAAAACGATGAAAACCAAGCCTCAAACAGAAAAAAACTAGGTTCAGGGGTCCAAAACCCTAGCATGACAGCTATTTAGGGTTAAAAAACCCTAATTTTTAGGCTTAAAAGGGGCCCGAGGGGTCACTTTCAAGTCATTTTCACACACCTCTGCTAGCAAAATTGAGATTCAAGCTATGACCCTCCAGCGATATGGTGCAATGATAGCTTCCCCTACACATTTCAGACTGAGTTCGGACATACCAGCGGCCACTTGGCATCGGGGCAGCGGTATGTGACCCTTATTGAAGCCTTGTCTTTTGATTTAATGCATTAATTACTGTTTTAAAAGGTGAGCTCACCTCCAACGACGCTATATAGCACCGCTCAGCATTTAAACTGCACCGTGCTAGGCCGTTTTACACCACAATGGTGCTGTTTAGTGCCGTAGCGGTGCAGTTTGGAGTTTAAAAACTCTGACGCTGGGCTCGGGCTCGGCGGGGCGGTTTGGGTAAAGCGCGTTGCGATGGTGCCCTTTTCATGCAAACTGTGATGTTGGATGATAAAGTGCACTGCAGCAGTGCATTTTTTCTCTTTTTGGGCTCGAGCATCAGAGTTTGAGTAAAATAAAACTGCACTACTAGAGATGAGCTTGGAGCGTTTGACCAGGAATTTTTCAAAATTTTTAACACGGTGACTTTCCTTGATGTAGGACGGGCCAAGGGAGCTCTACTCTCGGGAGCACCATTTGTGGGATTTGGCAAGCATCTTACGGGACCTGAGCAACAGAGACTGGGATCAACTGAGAGTTGCAGGATTGTGGCACATTGCGTACGCTGCACCCGTGTGCACTCACTTAGGGATGTTGTCAGCGCTAGCCGAGAGGTGGCATAGAGAAACATCATCGTTTCATCTTCCCACTGGCAAGGCGACTGTTACCTTGGAGGACGTTTGGCACATTCTACGGTTGCCTATTCATGGCCAACGGGTGATCTATGATATGGAGGAGGGATGCGAGTCCTGCATCAGAGTCCTCGCCACACGGGACATTATTTACTGTGAGGGACAAATTGAGCTCGAGCGGTACAGGGTTATAGCACCTCCCTTCTGCTGGGCGGTTGCAGTGATCATTTTGGGTTTGGTTGCCCCAAACAAATGAGGGCAGTATTTTAGTCCCGGCTGGGGTTATTGCTGGGAGCGGATGGTCCGAGATAGGCCAGTTCACTTTGCATGGGGGCCTATCCTTCTGACTTCACTTTACAGGGACCTCCACGAGTACATATATGTGGATGGAAAATCACTGGGGGCTGGGGTGACACTTCTTCATGTTTGGGCATGGGAGCACATTTCTGTGCTACGTCCATAGGTTGTTCTAGTTCCGATGGGGGCAAAGGATGCGCTGGTGGCACAATATAGAGGTGGTGTGTCCTTCACACACACTGGCGAGCATGGGATCCCCTACGAGAGGTAGGTCCTAGATGAGATACTTGTTTTTACTTGAAGACCATACCTTGGTCAGCCTGGATGGGCCGACGATGCTGCCCAACTCTTTTACTATTGCCAGGATCGATATATACAGGGGCGGGAGCACACGATGATTGAGAGGTACCTACTCGGGTGTGTGTAACGTCAGTTTGGAGAGCCGCAGGATTGGCCTGATGACGACTACAGGTGTCATGGGGTCATGGTATTCCTACCTCCGAGGCAGTTGATAGCTTCAAGCAGTTGGTAGCCTGACCGTGGGCTTATGATCAGGGCTTGGCAAATCCAGGGACCACTCAGGCCTACAAAGACTGGTTCAGACCTCCTCTTCAGTTGACCGTTCCAGGCGAGGATCCAGAGGTGCACAGAGCCAAAGGCAGAGGGAGAGGATGAGGACGAGGAACGAGGATTCAGATTCGACAGGATCCACCAAGGGTGCCCCCAATTCTGCTAGGTCAGGGAGATGTCCATATGTAGGATCAGCAATAGGATCCGCCAGTCCCACCACCACAAGTCGAGGGTGAGGACCAGATTCACGTGCAGCCACGGGTACAGCCACAGGGATAGGCAGACGGTCAGGATGCACTGATTGTGTAGCTGTAGGCCTAGGTTCAGGCACTAACAACAGAGAGAGACCAGGCGAGGGATGAGAGAGAGTAGCTCAGAGCAGAGATGAATCAGGCTGTGCAGGAGAGACAGGCTGCAGAGCTACAGGCAGCTACAGAGCTAGGCCGCAAACAATATATCGAGAGTATGACAGCCTCCTTCTCCCAGGGTATAGTGCCAGTTCAATCTTACAGGGATGTTATCCGAGAGATAGAGTACTATCGTCGATCTTACCATGACACCGTACCTAGAGCAGATTGGGTCCCCAAGTACTCAGAACGGGCCATCCAGAGACCACGAGAGGGTCATGGTGATAGGGGTGAGGGCAACATTCACAGAGATTGAGTGTGATCCAAATGATACACATTTTTTGTGCCTTATGGGCTCGTTTTTGATAGACTGATGGGTGTTTTGTACCGATTGACATATATGTGTACATTGATCCGATTTATTCTTTGTACTATGACTGTGACATGATTGATGATGACCTGATTTTGATGTGATGTACTGTGTACTCCTTTATGCAATGTTATGACTAACAGATCTATATTATGCTAACCTATTATATGATGTGCAATGATGTTAACTATATGATGGTTTATTTTATGCCAATGCAATATGTGATATGGGTTTTAATATGTAAAATGATATGATTTATGGTATATGCAATGATGCGTGGAAAATTCTTATATATGAGATGATTTATGGATGGATGTAATATGAATGTGATGGTCGTGATATGATGCTAATGAAATGGTGTTAATGCATAATGAAATTGAGATGCTTAGAATAAAAAATGTTATCATCCTAAATGATGATGTATGTGATGCAATGATATGTTAATGCAAAGTGATATGCTGATGCGTAATGTGAACGTAATCTGATGATAATGATGTCATTTATGTTATGCAAGTATGTATGCCTAATGAATTAAATGCTTATATACCTATTGCTTATGATTATGGAATGCTTTTGTAGATGCTATGTGATGATTTAAATAGTAATATGAAATGGTTGTGAAATGCAAATGAATGTTTATGCAATGATCGATATAATGCCATGAGATGCAATGTAATGGGTGAAATGCAATGACATGGATGCACTTATTTATGAAGAATACTTATGATAAACTGTTTATATGATGATAATGCAATGCGTATGTTTCCTATATGATATGCTTATGCAATATGCTAATGATTTGTGGATGCAGGATTGATGATGATGATGGTGATGATGATCCACTGTCATAGTACCTTGTTAGCGTGATTAGTAAGAAAAGAAGTCATTTCAACACGACACAAGATGATGCACGTGTAGATGATGATGATGATGATGATTACTTGCTGAGGAATTGGGATTTTCAAAGGACCGATTTCCTTATGTTTGATAACACACGTGGTACGATGCATCAAGGTATAGAAAACCAAGATGGTGTGGTACTTAGTGTGATGGAATTTGACTCGACAATCAGATAGGAGTATTCTTGTTCACACCTGACATACATAAACCTTGCTAGGATGTACTTCTAAAGTTTCAGACACCTCGGACCAAAACACGGAAAGGTAAACCTATCCCTGTAATAGTCAACAAGTTTCCCTAGACCTCTTCCATACATACCTAACAAAGCAAGTATTCGCCGAGGTTATATTACAAGAACATCCAACAAGCACAACAGACAAAAGATAATGATCATTGCCCCATTCCTATTTCTCTAAATCCTTTGTTTTGGGATATCATTGAGACGTCCTTGGAATGAGCGCAAAATAAGATAAGTCAAAAGATAAAGTCCAAGTAAACAAACAAACTGATGCTCTTCAATACCACTAATGGAAAGAGGATTTGTTTTCTAAGGATGATATGCGAAACTTATTGCCAAAAGATAATTCCCATTGTAGGAAGAATTCATCCTAGGACATGTTAGTGGATGGCGGCACGCCATTTCGTTTACCCAAAGTGTTCTAAGGGATGATTGATACGGGACCAATTCAAATGATGAGTTACCAATACGAAGAGATAACCAACTTGCTTACGCACTGACTTAGACTTTAGACTTGACATTTTTGAGTTTTCACTTTTAATCTGCTAGACTTGTTTCCGATTATCCTATCAAAGATTGAGGATGATTTATTAGTTTATTATGGATGATTATTATTGCGGGTGCAAGCGAGGTGAGACAGATGGATTTTTTCAAATATTTGGATGTTTTTGGAGTTTTGCAATGTTTTGAGGTTGTTTTTGGTATTTTTCAGGGTTTTACAAATGTTTTGATTTTTGATTTTTCAATGTTTTGGGATTTTCTGAGGTTTTGACCAAGAGACTAACTTAAAGACCTAGCCTAGGGGTCTCAAGGGCTAGTCAATAGACTAGCCTTGCCTACGTTATATATGTAGAGACCACGTAGTTTGACTGATGACTTGACCGATTTACAGATGATGATATACATGATGAGATGTCAGCTTATTATGACAGAATCCTATAAGACTGACCTCAATGTCTCAGGGGATGATCGAAGATCAACCTTGCCTACGCTCAAGCTTAGAGATGACGTAGTTTGACAAGATGACCTTGTTTTTGATTTTTGAAAGACTTTTTGACCTATTTTTGGGATTTTGATATGTTTTGAATGTTTTTAGATTTTCTGATTTTCTGATGTTTTTGGATTTTCTGATTTGGGGACTTTAATAATATACACGAATCTGATCTGATAAGAAGATGCCCCCAGTGTGATGCAATATAGTACCCTGATAAAGGCGAGACAAACTGACCTTGACAATGGGCCGAGTAGTACTAGGAGGAATCATGATACAAAAATAGGACCAAGCTATGGTGCAAATGCGAGTGGATGAGTGATGGATGGAGATATGGATGCGAAATGGATGGATGATGCTGAACAAGCCGTAAAGATCCTGGTGGATGGAAAGTGCTTATTTACACAAGGCACCTATTTGCCAGGTTTTCACCGAGGTACTTGCCCAAAGTGCCACCAAAGTGGTTTTCACTAGAGGACGAATTTTTTTATCCTTTTTCTAATTTTTTTGGATTTTTTGCTTTTTGAGTTTTTTGTTGTCACCAAGACGCCTGTTTGCCAGGTTTTCACCTAAGTAACCTTTTTTTCAGGACATTTTCTGATTTTTTTGGATTTTTTGGTTCTATACCTTGAAAGATTTAGGCATACAACTTTTTGAGATGGGAGCTATTCATGGGCTCCTGCAAAGGTTCCCCTGCGGGTGTTGATAGCTGATATGCCCCTGATTTATAACTTGCTGTGATGACAAAAGGTCCTAACCAATTAGGTTCAAACTTGTCTTTGCTGCTTGGGTTTGGGACATTCTTCTGATTTTCTTTTAAGACCAATTCTCTGACTTGGAAAGTGCTGCATCTGATTTTCTTGTTGTAGCTCCGTTTGAGTCTATTTTGATAGACTTGCAAATGATTTAAAGCATCTATGCGTCTCTCATCCAGTAGCTCCAGCTCATTTAATCTTGACACCTGGTAGTCCTCATCAGTGATGAGGTTTTGCAATGATATTTTGAGGGATGGGAGCTCAATCTCAATGGGGAGTACGGATTCTGATCCATAAACCAAGGAGAAGGGGGTGGCACCAGTGGGTGTGTAGATGCTGGTTCGATAAGCCCAGAGGGCAAGATTAAGCTGCAGATGCCAGTCATGACCTGCATCATTGATTATTTTCTTAAGGATTTTCATAATGGTTTTATTTGTGGCTTCTGCTTGGCCATTGCCTTGGGGATAGTACGAGGTGAAGAAGCGATGCTGGATTTTGAATTTCTCGCACAAGTCGCAAACCTCCTGGTTCTTGAATGGTGTCCCATTATCTGAGATAATGGCTTGTGGGACACCGTAGCAACATATGAGATCATTCAGGATAAATTTTGAGATCTGCTTCCCAGTGATATACGTCATGGGTATGGCTTCCACCCACTTTGTGAAGTACTCAGTTGCAATTATGATGAATTTGTGGCCATTAGATGAGGTGGGTGTAATTTTCCCAATGAGATCGAGTCCCCATTATGAAAAGGGCCATGGTGTGACGATGGGGTGAAGCTCTTGAGCTAGAGCATGGATGAGGTCCCCATGCTGCTAACATTGTAGACACTTTTTAGCATGATCATGTGCTTCTCTTTCCATTGTGGGCCAATAATACCCCATCCTCAACAGTTTCTTGGCGATGGTCATTCCACTTGAGTGTGAGCCACAAATACCGTTATGAACCTTGGCTAGAGCAGTTAATGCCTCCTCAACATTTAGTCAGCGTAGTAAGGTACCTTCTATGCTTCTACGGTATAGGGTATCACCTAGGATCACAAATGTAGATGCCTTTTTAACAAAGGTTTGTTTTAGGCTTGATGGTAGGTCAGTGGGTATGACTCCTATTCGAAGATATGTATAGATGTCATGATACCAAGGATTGCCAGGACCAATGATTTCACACACATATTCTGATTCTAGTACCTCGAATGTGGGAACGAGAAGCTTCTCAATCAAAAATTCATATTTCGACATGTTATAAGGGATGTCTAATAGGGACCCAATTGTAGCCATGGTGTCTGCTACTATGTTGTTGGTTCTTGGAATCTACTCAAATGTTATGTCAATGAAGGATTCCTTTAGAGTCTCCACCAATTTCTTGTATGGAGTGAGCTTATCATCCTTAGTCTGATATTCATTATTGACCTGATTTATGATCAATTGAGAGTCTCCATACACCTTGAGAGCTATGATGTTTCATTGCACTGCTATCCTGAGGCCTATAGTTAAAGCCTCGTATTCTGCTATATTGTTGGTGCAAGGAAATGCCGATTTGTATGACTTTGGTATGCAATCCCCTTGTGGGGTGATGAAGAAGACACTAGCTCCTGATCCATGTTGTGTGTATGAACCATCGAAGTATAGTTTCCAATGGCCAGTTACGTTGAGGTTAAAAATGGATTCATCTAGGAATTCTGAGACAAGAGGGTTCTCAGAATAAATGGGTGCTTCTACTAGTTGATCTGCAATAACTTATCCCTTAATGGCTTTCCGCTCTACATAGTCGATGTCATAATATGATAATATCATTACCCATTTTTCCATTCTTCCTATGAGCATTGCCTTTGATAGGAGATACTTGAGGGGTTCAATTTTCGCAATGAGCTTGATCTTGTGTGCCAACATGTAATGTCTAAATTTTTGGGATGCAAACACTACTGTGAGGTAAGCTTTCTCGATGAATGAGTAATTTAGCTCATGACCGACCATTGTCTTGCTGATGTAGTAGATGGCCCTCTCCATTCCATTTTCATCATGCTGAGCCAAGAGAGCTCCAAGGGTTGCTGTTGTTGCTGACACATACAAGATCAATGGATTTCTTGGGATGGGTGGCATTAAAACTGGTGGTGTTAGTAGATATTCCTTGATTTTGTTAAATGCTTCTTCACACTTTGTATCCCATTTGTACACCACTCCCTTGTGGAGTAGGTGGGAGTATGGGTTCTGCTTGTCTGCCAGTTGTGCTATGAACCGTCGGATGGATTGAAGTCGGCCTTGGAGGCCTCTCAATTTTTTTAATGTCTTTGGTGCTTCCATCTTGAGGATTGCTTTCACTTTTTCTAGATCTACCTCGATACCCCTCATGGAGACTATGTATCCTAGCAATTTACCTGATTGTACACCGAAGACGCACTTCTTGGGATTTAGTCTAAATTTTTATTCCTCCAGTCTGTCAAAGATAGTGCTTAGGGTTGCTATATGATCTTTTCTCTTTCTGGATATTGCTAGGATGTCATCGACATAGTCCTCAACTATTTTATGAATCATGTCATGGAATATTAGTGTCATGGCCCTTTGATAGGTTGCTCCTGCATTCTTTAGGCTGAATGGCATCATGTTCCAGTAGTAGGTCCCCCATGGACAAGTGAAGGCTGTCTTATGTTGATCCTCTTTTGCTATGATGATTTGATTATATCCTGAAAATCTGTCCATTAGTGATAGCATCTCATGTCTTGTTGTCATTTCTACTATCATGTCAATGTTAGGAAGTGGGAAATCATCCTTGGGACATGCTTTGTTCAAATCTCTGAAGTCCGTACAGATTCTGATGGCTCGGTCAGGTTTTGAAATGGGTACCAAATTTGACACCCATTTGGGATAGTCAATTGGTCGGCTAAATCCTGCATCTAACAACTTTTTGAGCTCCATTTTGACCAATAGGGCAATTTGAGGATGCATTTTTTGAAGTTTTTGTTTAACCGGCTTTGCTTCTAGATACATTGCTAAATGATGAACTACAGTCTTTGGATCAAGTCCTAGCATGTCAGCATAACTCCATGTGAAGTTTATTTGTCTTTCCTTTAGGAATGCTACTAGGAGTTCTTGCTCTTTTGATAATAGTGATTCCACATAGAATGTGATATGCGGGGTCTCCTTTGTTCCTAGGTTAACAGGATTGCATTTTTTGGCCAAGACTGCTGACTTCTTTTGATGAATAGCTCTTAGAGAAAGATTGAATCCTTCATCTTCGGGTGCCTCAAAGAGGTTTTCATTGTTGGATACATCCTTTCCTTTTACTTTTTTCTTGTCAGAGAGTGCCACAATGTGGTTTTCACTCAAGGACTTGGATATGATTCTTAGTTTCTCACTTTTGCGACTGAAGGATTCAATTGTTTCCCCGTAATAGGCATTTGTGTCTAACTCCATTATAAACCTTTCCTTGTGATCTCCATCTAGAATGTTATCCCTCAATCCCATGAATTCTGAGAGCGCCTCATCATTTTCAAATGTATCAAGAACTGGTGGTCCTCGTTGGTCATAGTCGATCAGTTGGGGGTACACTAAACGGATCTCATGATTTGGATGGTTTGTTTTGAAGGAGAGGGTGCTAATCATACACAGGGTGGTGTCCTCAAATAACCTAGGTAGATTGGTCATGGTATCTTCGTCATCGCTACTAATATAGGGCTCAGTTATAAAATTATGTGTGTCTCTACCTGTGAATATTGGTGAGTGTACTTGTACTAGTATTGGCTGAGGAGAAATATTAACTATTCTAATCAGAGGACCTCAACCACGTATGGTTATTCTTAGAGGGGTACATCCAAGACCAAGATTTTTTATTGGTCGTGTCTCTGGCATGATAGGTATTATGAGCTCATTGTCATTTTGTCCTAGTCTTTGATTTCTATCGTAGCCCATTGTGAGCATAATTTGTAGGCCCTTGCTTGTCTCATCCATTGGTAATTCAAGTGTCGGTCTTTCATCTCAATACAACATGTGAGATGGATCTGTTTCAATAACCTCATGGCCAAGGTCTCCCCATCTTGTGAATTCAGGATAGTTTTCTGGATACATTTGTGATGTGGAAGCTTGGTTTTCTTGTGGGCGTCCTCGTGATCTAGGAGATTGTGGTAACTCTCCTATTACAAAAGCATTGTTAGGGAGCTTGTACCACAACCATCCTCCTAGATGATAAGCTTGATATTGGAGATGGTGGGGATGGTGGGAATGGCAGGTGTCTCTATTGCAAAAGTGGATGCGAGAGTGGCAGGGTCAATGTATGGTGTGGATGGGCCCTCATAATTCTTTGGCACTTGGGGGATTTTGTAATACTTTGCCTCAATATTTTTGCAATATGAAAACGGTTCAGGATCTCCATGGATGGTAATATCTTGTCCATTATGTGTAAATTTCACACATTGGTGGAAGGTTAATGCTATGACTTTCATCGCATGGATCCATGGGCGTCCCAGGAGGATATTATATGGTAAGTCAAGGTCCAAGACCTGACAAGTGGTTTCCATGAGCGTTGGCCCTACTTGAATAGGGAGTTTAATCGTGCCCTGAGACACTCTTTCTTGGTCATCATATGCTCTTATCATGATGCCCTTTCCTTTATCAATGGAATCTTCTGGTATTTTCAACTGCTTGATGAGGTTAAGAGAACAGATGTTCAAACTCGCACCTCCATCCACCAAGACCCTTTTGATTTTGCTCTTGTTTACAATGGCTTCCAAGTGAAGTGCATGGTTGTGAGATGGCTGGGCGGGGAAGTCTTGGTTAGAGAATGTAAGGAGATTAGGTGTTATGATATTTCCGACCATAGCTTGGAATTGCTCCACATTGAGAATTGCGGGGACAGTGGATGAGGCTAATGCTTCTTCAAGGATTTTTTATGGGCTGATGATATTTTTAACAACTCCATGATGGAGATGTGTGCTGGCGTTCTCTTGAGTTGGTCTAGGACATTATAGCCATTAGGAATGGATCTAGATGTAGGGACTCGATTTGGTTGGGATGATCCTGCGATGGTGAATTTTTTGCCTCTTGTGGTGACTCCACATTCTTCGGCATGGGCGCCCTTGATGGTGATGACCATGTAGTCTTCATTTAGTGAGGCAACGATAGATTCATAGACATGATTTACATTGCCTTCCCCTTTATCCTTGTTATTCCCTTTGTTGCCATGGTTCGACATCGTATTTGTATATATTTTAAGATCCTGATTTCCCGTAGGTTGTTCCACGTTTATGATTTTCTTATCGATGAGATCTTGGATGATGTTTTTGAGTCTCATTCAGTTGTTTGTGGTGTGGCCTTTGATTTTGTGAAATTTGCAAAGTTGATTCTTGTTATACCAAGGAGGTTTGACATCGGGTTCTTGGTAATTCTCAAATGTAGGAGGCTTGATGAGTTTTTTGTCAATCAACTTTTTCATTATGTCCTCAAGTGGCTCCCCCAAAATGGTGTATTTTCATTTTGGATAAATTTTGCATTGGGGTGGTCATCTTTGATCATTGAGGTTATTGATGGTTGGATTGTTGTTGGGTTGGTATGTTGTGCGATGAGTGTTTTGGTGTTGTGTTTGTATTTGCTATGTGGGTGTATTTTGGCGTGGACCACTAATGACCACCTTGGCATCTACGACACCATCATTAGTAATGGTTTTATTTCTTGCCGACGTGTGAGGTTTATCATTGTAATTGGATGATGGGCAGTTATTTTATTGTTCGTGGTATGATGTTGATGCTAAGCGCCTTGGAAATCAGTTGATCATATGTGGTGATGCCCTGAACCTTAAGATGAAATTCCAAACGACCTTCAAGGTTGGCTATGATGGTGCAAACTTTTTGTTCTTCTGGCATGATCCACTTGCTCTGATTGGCCTTGGATCACCATTGTTGAAGGAATGAAGCAAAAGATTCATTCTTTCCTTATTTTAGAGCGTATAGTTCTTCGAGACTAACATCCATTGCAATGCTACATGCGTAGTTCCTAATGAATGCATCCCTAATTTCTTGGAATTTTCTAATGCCTGAAGGTAAGCGAGAGAACCATTCTATAGTGGGGCCTACCAAGCTTCGAGGAAATAGCTACATCAAATAAGTATCGTCATATGAGACTTCCATGAAATGAACCTGGAATTCCCTGATGTGATCTTTAGGGTTTCCCATCCCTTGATATTTTTCAAATTTAGGGATCTCAAATCCCTTGGGGAATGGTTTCATCTCTAGGCTCCTATCAAATGGATAGGGACACAAGTTGCTTGGTGTCTTGGTTGTTCGCCCTGATTGAAGGTTGAGCACTTGTTGGGAGAGCAACCTGAGTTGTGTCGTCACATCATTTTGCGAATCAGGGGGTGGGATGAAAGTGTTTTGGGGTGTTTCAATCATTGGTTGGATGGATGGGTTGTCCGGTGCATTGTTTGATGGTATCTGTATGTTCTGGTGGGAAAAGTAGGCTTCTACTTGCTTTTGTATGAACATCACTTGTTGATCTTGCTGTTGTTGCGCTAGGATTTGTGCTTGTTGTTGCGCTTGTTGCTGTTCCAACAATGCTTGTTGTTGTGCTTGCTATTGTTCCAACAAAACTTGTTGTTGGGCTGCCAATTCTGTTGCTTCTTGTTGCTCTTGGTATTGCTTTAGTGCTTGCTGATATGCTTGAATTTGTGCTGCTTGTCTTTGTGCAAGAAGTTGTGCTTGAAACTGGGTTTGTTGTGCTTGATACTGAGCTTGCGCTTGCACTGTTTGTGCTTGTGCTGCTTGTTGTTGCAATAAAAGTTGTGCTTGAGCAGCCCTTTGTGCTTGTAATGCTTGTGCGACTTGTGCAGCTTGGGCGGTTTGTTGTTGTTGTTGTTGTTGCAATAATGCTTGAGCTTGTTGCGCTTGTAAGGTGGCTTGGGCTGCTTGGGCGACTAGCGTAGCTTGCTGAGCGGCTAGTTGTTCAACATTTAGTTTCTGAACTTGTTGGTATCCTCTTTGGAAAGCAGCTTGCAATGCTGTGTCATATTGGCTTGATGTGTTGAATGTTGGAGGTGGTGGAGGTGGTGGTGGATTTGGAATGGTGTTCGTGAAGGTGGTGTTGACGTTTTGTGAGATGGATGGTGCTATTGATGTGGTTGGTCCTTGAGAGACTATGCTTTGTGATGCTAAGGGGGTTTTTGATGATGTTGCCATTGCTTGTGTATTCGTCATTTTTTGTTGCATATTATCAATGAAAAATTTTGAGTGTTTGGTGCAATGCTTTGATTGATGGTTGGGATAGTGGTTTGATTGATACTTGGTAGGGGAGGAAGCCCTAAACCAAGGAGTGGTGTGGATGATAGTGGAAATGGTGGGAGAGGTGGAAATGTAAGGGGTGTTTGTTGTGAAAATGTCGTGGTGTCAAATATGCCCCTTGATTTGAACATATCTCCCTGTTCTTGTGAATTTGTGGGAAGAGGTGTTTGAGGCATTGCGTGAAAAAATGATGATGATGGATCGTGATGGAATGTGAGGAAAAATTTTATGTAATGGGTTTTGGGGTATGCTTTGTTCCAAGGTGGTGTTAGCATCCAAATTTTGATTATTAACAAGGGGGTGTGTTTGAAGTGCATTGAGAAATGAACTTCCCTTGTTAACGTTGGGTTGGGTTGGAGCAAAAGATGTTGTGATTTGCAGAATGTTTTGTGTGATGTTTTGAGAAGGGGGTGTGGATGGAATGGGAATGGTGGATGAGATTGGAGGAAATGATGTCTCCACTATGGTACTTACGTCAAAATCTAAAGGCAACTTGGCCCCTTGTTTTGCTAGATCAAGCATGTATAACGAAGGGTTAAGTCTCATCATGATGTTGATGATTCTATGGTTGTCTGGATTTTGGGGCATTTCAGTCATTTCCTCACGAGACATTCCAAAAGTAAGGTCTTCTCCTTGGTTTTCTTGTTGTGGATTTTGTGATGATGAGAGGGTCAACAAATTACTTGATTCAGTGGGATTCATTTCTGCATTTGTTTGGCTAAGATCACTTGAAGCAGGTGTTTCTTTGTTGGCTTCCATACTCTTCTTGTATTGAGATCTAGTTAGAACCATAAAACAAGGATCAATCTTCAAGGATATGGGAGAGGAATCTCTTGATTCCTTGGATCGATCGTTATTTTATGCCCCCAAAGTAGAAAGCTTTAGGATGCCTTGAGGATCAAAGGTGATGATATCATGATGATGTTTTAGGGATGGATGATACGGATGTTGTGGCTTTTGATAAATCTTGAATGAGATACTAGGATTTTAGGACTTGCGGATTTTGATTTTGATTTTGTTTTTGGATTTAAGATTTTGTCCTTGATTTTGATTTAAATTTTGATTTTGATTTTGAACAAAAGACCCTAAGATGTTGGATGATGATCTAAGCAATAACTTTGTTCAAAGGATGATGATTTGAATATGTGTGAGGAGAAGGATGCATCTACCCACACCTATTCAAACAAGATGATTGTTTCACTAAGCATATGAAGAAGGATTCATCTACATACACTAAGCTAGACAAGATGATTTTGATAACTTTGACTAAGTATATGCAAAAGGATGCATCTACATATGCCTAGCCAAAGGTGACTTTGATAATTTTTTCAAGGATTTAGTCTCAATGATTTTGATGATTTTGATTTTTCCACAAAGCCTAGTATTTAAGGATGATTTCAAGATTTTCCAAAAGGTGATTTGTGAGATGATGTTTTTTTGATGTTTTGAAGGATGGATGAAAAAGATTTTGATACGTTTTGATCCTATGATGAACCTAAAAGGTATACCTTGTTTGCCTAGACCTGGGTATTGAAGAGCATGCAAATGCTTCCTAATGACCTTTGTAACCAAGAAATGATTTCATTTGAACATTCATTTTCGGATTTCAAACCAATGATTTTAGCTTTGGGATTTTGAGTCTTCAACACATATGAAAGTTCATTTTGCTTAGCTTTGCAATGAATTTATTTTACCAAAAACACTTTCTTCAATTAGGTTTTCAAACTAAGATGTCCAATGTCTTAATTTCTTCAAACCCGACAAGATATTTTATGTGGAAATTCAATGAACTTAAGGCAAGGGTTTTCCTATTGTTTACTTAAGGAGACAAATCGAGATATAATCCAATGTTTAGAAACCTCTAAGGATGTGAATCCCAAGGGAAAGCAATAACATATGGATTGAGTCAATTGCATTTTTCTTCAAAAGGGTTTGAAATTTGGATGATGTTGAGTGTTTGTTTTTGAGATGTTTTCGATCAAGCAATGCATTTTGTAACCCAAGAATAAGTACAACCCTATGGATGTGTAAGGAAATATTTGTTGGATTCCCACTTGGACAAGTCCAGCTACGCTTATCTCTAGCGAATGGTTAGATGCTTGACCCCACTGGCTCCCCTCCACGACACTCACTTATACGGGGCAGCCAAGCATCAACACCCATGAAACTCCCATGGCATGTTTTCCATTTCTACTAGAAGACCGTAAAAGTGTGGGGTGGCTTGAGAACGACCGTTCTTGCACCAACAAATAGATAAAAGGATTTTGGGAAATTCTAGCACATGGGTTTTAATAAGGACTTTCCGTTTGTGGAGATTGACCCATACAACAAGAGCCCCCTTTTGGATCCATCTTGTCGGAATCAACCGTGTGATATTGGCATTTCTTCCAATATCCACATTTATATCCCAGTTGGAAATACTCTTGGCTTTAGAGTGTTATTGGTTGAGTTGTTCCCTTGGGTGAGTACTTTTTCCCCAAGGAAGGCCCTCTAGGATACACAAAAGCGAATGAAGAACACTATTCGTAACTCGATCAATCCTTGTTGGCAACAAAGAGAGAGAATATACACAACAATGCCCCCATTCACACTCACAGAATATGTTGTTCAATTTTTAAGCCCAAATCGAAGTGTGGAGGTGATTGCTTTGTCTTAACCTAAAGTCATGAAAAAGGCCTTTTGATTCTCAAGATTGCTATAAAGCACGAGAGAAGCGCATACGTCCTTTTTCAATGGCTTTAGTCTAAGTAAGCCCTCATGAAAAACAAAGCTACACTTGTTCTTTTTAGATCCACAAAGCAATATGTGAGTTCGTTTTAGAGCACCAAATCACAAGTGAAAGACATTTGTTCAATTTGTTAATCCAATAAACGAAATCTAGTAAGTTGTGATCCTAAAGTTCGTTTTAGCCTTTTTGCAAGAAATGGAAAGGTTCTTTTTAAGCCCAAACAAAAATAAGTGTCCTAAGAATGAAAAGATAACAAATCCTCAAAATAGTGTTAAATAAACACTAAAGTGTTTTAAAACACTTTGATTTCATAAGACATAGCCCTCATGCTCCTTCTTTCTTCAATTTTTATTTCCAACCTACAAAGAAGAAAAATAGATCAGATTCTAAAAAACTAAAGAAATTAAAAGGCAGGAAACAGAGGATAAATTAATCATAAACATGAAACACATGATAAAAAATCAAATTTTCCCTTTTATGGTCTCCCAGCGTCACAACTCGTGAAGGAGTCGTAGTTTGTTCTCCCAGTGGTGCCCTCATAGCCCCGCTTACCACTCAGCAGTGCTCTATGTCATGACAGAGAGCTTAATTGCGTCGCATATTTTGCCCAACATCGTAGTTTGTGTCCAACGTCGCTATTTAATATTTTTTGAAATTGTCTGCAGGTCGGCGAGTCTAGCGGCAGAGTTTAAAATTCAAAAATATTGGCGGGACGAGTCCAGCGGTGTAGTTTGTGTTTCAACTGGTGCCATATGGTGATGTTGACGAGCCCGCGGTGTCAAAACAACGACGCTGACGAGCCTGCGGTGCCAAAACAGCGATGCTGATGAGCCCGTGTTGAAATTTCCTATGTGTGAAGAAAAACTTGGAAATTTCAAGAAAAAGTTAGAAATAATGATTTCAAGCCCTCCTTCTAGCACCAAATGTGCGAACCCTTTTCCTAGTACCTGCAAAACAACATGAGTAAACAAGTTAAACAAGGAATTGCAAGCTAAAACAAGGATTCCCCATGAAATCCATTTACAACCTCAAACTAGGAATGAAAATAACAAAGAACATAATGAAAATGATAAAACAAAGATTAAATCCTAATTAGATGTGCAAACTCATGATCCCATGGGGGAATTGGTGCCAATTTGATGTGAAAATTGGCCCTTTCCCAATTCCTAAGATGCAAGCTTTGAATGTTGAAGATGATGTTGATCCACTTTGATGAAAGATGAGAAATCCAAGCCAAAAATCTGCAAGACCTAGCTATGACTCAAATGATAATGGATAAAATTCAAGAGATATTTGGCATGGTAACTTTTTGGATTGTGGATGATCAAATGACGATATGAGCCCTTTATTTATTGAAATCCAAGATGGATAGATGTCCAAATTTGAGCAATGTGGGACTAACATTCATCCAATGATATGATGCCACTTGTCAAGCTATGAATGGATGATGGATGTGCAAGATTTGGGGTTTGTGCCAAAAATGCAATATTTGAATTTCAAATTTGTTGAAATGACATGCAAGAGGGAAGGAAAATGCAATAAATGCCACTTGGGTCAAGGAAAAGGACATGTAAGATGAAGTTATTGCCTTGTTGGATGTACATGTTGACTTGGAATTTTTGAATTCAAATTGAGAGAATATTCCAAAAGATGCCTTTGTGAAGAAAATAGAGATTTAATAAATGAATTAAATCTATTTTCATGTGCAACTTGCATTATCTAGAGGATGTGACATGGGATGAGGTTAAATTAATCAAGGGTTAATTAATTTAACAAGAGATTTGATGATGCGACTTATTTGACTTAGATTTATGGATTTATTTAAATCAAATAAGAGAGGAATATGATAAGAGGCTAATTAAATAAGGATTTTGATTTATTTAATTATAAGGGATGGTGTTAGATTAAATCAAATAAGGTTTTAATTTATTTAATTTAATGGACAAACTTTAGAGATTTAATCAAATAAATTGATTATTTAATTAAATAGGGATAATTAGATTAGTTGGATTGATTTAATTAACAAGAGAGATGACTTGATTAGATAAAATGATTTATTTAATTAAAAGACGAATATTGATGAATTTAATCAGATAAGGGAATTTGATTAAATGGTTAGACCGAGAGATGATTTAGGAAGAAACAATGTTAATAAGTCAGGATCAGATACACGATGTCAATCGATATATTTTACGTGTCTACAATGACTATGACACCAATGACAAGAAATGAATGCCTTACAAATGAATGGTCGACAATTTTTAGACATATTTCCACATGTTGACTTTTGAGCAAGTTCTGAGGGCACAAAATAAGGCAGCAGATGCAATGGCTACAATTGGCTCTCTCCTAGACATTCCAAGTAATATGCCTCAGTTTGAGTTCTTGGTGGATCAACTTTTGGTCCCTGCGTATGAAATTCTAGAATCAGAGATGGTTTGCAAGCTTATTGGTTCCAATTCTCCATGGTATCAAGACATTTATGACTATCTTAAGTCCCAAACCCTTCCCCCGAACCTCTCCAGCAACCAATGAAAGTCCTTTATCCAAAAAACTACCTGATACACCATCATCAGTGACACCCTATACTACCGAAGCTTTGAAAATACCCTTCTTTGATGTCTTGACATTGATGAAGCACAAAAAACCTTATGAGAGGTACATAAGGGTATATGCGGATCTCATTCGAGTGGTCCTACTTTAGCCAAGTAGATAACAAGACTTGGGTATTACTGGCTGACTACATAAAATGATGCACTTGAGTTTGTCAAGACATGTCCCCAATGCTGAATACATAGTGATTTGATTCATGCACCATTATAGAAACTTTAGCCGATTACTTCTCCATGGCCCTTTGCACAATGGGGACTTGACATTGTGGGAAAAATCCACCCTACCTCTTCCAATGGCCGCAAATTCATTATCATCGCCACTGAGTACTTCACTAAGTGGATCGAAGCCATCTCCCTTACATACATAACTGACAAAAAAATTCCAAATTTTTCCTCAACTACATCATCTACTAGTATGGTGTACCCCAGTCCATCATCATAGATAATAGGCGTCCTTTCAAAAATCAAGACGTTCATTAATTATGTGAACGATTCCATATCCAACATCATTTCTCCACACCATATTACTCGCAAGGAAATAGTCAAGTTGAGGCATCCAATAAAACCATCATCAAGATTCTTAAGAAGACAGTCAATGATGCTGACCGTGACTGGAACATCCAACTAAACCTTGCTTTGTGGGCTTATTACACTAGCATTCATACACCTACAGGAGCCACTCCATTTCCCTTAGTCTTTAGATCTAAAACCATCTTTCCCATTGAGGAGTATAGACAGTCATGACTACATGAATTGGAAATGCTAGAGGAGCATAGACACAATGTCTTGAATCATTTACAAGCATATCAAAATTGACTTTGTCAGAGTTACAACAAAAAATTCATGGTCAGAAATTTTGACATTGGTGACTTGGTCCTCATGCAAAATCCCAAGAATCAATCTGACAGAGAAAAACCTAGCAAGTTCAAACCAAATTGGCTAGGTTCTTACATTATCACGTCCTCTTTTGGTTTTGGAGCATATCAGCTAGCTACTTTAGAGGATGAACAATTGATAGAGCCTATCAATAGTCTACATCTTCAAAATTTTTATGCATAACATTAGAAAATTAGGCTGAAAACCTTAAAAATACAAAAAAAATTAAAAATATAAAAAAATTGTCACCTTGATGGAAACCTGGCAAACAAGCATCTTGGTGACACCAAAAAAAAAAATGACAAAAAGAGTAAAGAGAAATAATTCGTCCAATAGTGAAAAATTTGTAAATAGGCACTTTGGATAAGTACCATAGTGAAAACCTAGCAAATAGGCACCATGTGTAGTCAGTTTTGTTTTGCCATCTATTGTCACTCTATCTACCTTAGTCCATAATAAACACCCACTTTTCTGACACTATCTTGACACGACATCATAAGACCCCGTCATTCTTTTCATGGCTGACAATAGTTGACATCAAGTGCTACATACCATCCATTTGTCACCCCAAATATGTCCTTTACACATCCTTCAAACCTGACTAGTCTGGGACCTGACTGGGAGCATTCCTTTATCACCTGACTATAGTGCATATTGCATATGGTTCTGCCAATTAAAAATGTCTTGAAAATAAAAAAATAAAAAAAGTAATAAAATGTCATGAAGAAAGACAAAAAAAATATAAAATGTCTTGAAAAAAGATAATTTTTTTTATAAAATGTCCTAAAAAAGACCTAAAAATTATAAAATGTCCTAAAAAAAGACCTAAAATTATAAAAATTCCTAAAGAAAGACCTAAAAAAGTGAAAAATGTCTTGAAAGAAATCCAAAAAAAAAGAATATGGAAAAAAGACAAAAATAGAGTCATGTCTTCTCAAGTTAGTCATGTCAGTCAGTCATTGTCATTTGTCGAACTATGTTGTCTCTGTGCATTTTCTATGTAGGCAAGACCCATCTTTGAGCCCCTGAGACATTAGGTAAGTCCTTTTAGGTTTGTCAAAATAAAATCATGACTCAATCTTTGGTCATTATGAAAAAGTCATTGGTCATGTCGAACTACGAGGTCTCTAAGTGTATGACGTAGGAAAGTCCATCTATCAATGATCCCCCAAGGTTGCACTAGGTTAGTCCATTAGGGTTCATAACATTGCATTGGCACACATGTTAAAAATCTTCAAGTCAAATAGCTTATTCCAAAACAGACAAACTCTTAAATCAAACTCTAGTAATTATTTAATCCACATGTCAAGAACATCAGCATGTCAAACATTGACATGAATTCAGTTCTATCAACATATGTCAATTTGGTCAAAGCAAGTCAACTCTGTCAGCAAAAAGTCAAACTTAGTCAATATCAGTCAAACTCAGTCAAAAGAAGTCACATTATCACAACCAGTCAAATTGTCAAACTCTTGGTTATCCTTCAGATGCGTCCTTATGAAGAACAAGCTCTATCATTTATGCCTTAGGATGGGTCTTTCTTAGGTATTGTCATCGTCATCTGGCATTTTGAGGGATTCTCTTGATATTTGAGGATTGGTCCTCTTAACATGGAAATTATTCAGGATGTGTCATTCCTGAATTTGGAAAACTTTGGCATTCGACACCTTGACATCATCAAACCTGACAACTGCAGCATTCAACACCATCAAAACTTGGCATGTTGACATTAAAACTCTTGACATTCAGACACACTTGGAATTTTTTTGGAAAACACTATATTGGCATTTGTCCTTGGATCTTTCATCACAATACTAGTTTCTCCATGATTAACTGACAACAGGATTTAGAGTAGTGATGTATCATGATGATGGGCTTGTCTTGAATTTTTCAAGCAATCATGTTGCTAGTTCCTTGAGGATGTACAAAAAACATGATTTAGAGTAGCAACGAAGTTTCATGACTTGCCTTTATTGTCTTTATTGTTTGTCTTATGCTTGTGGTTGGTTGTGATAAAAAGACTGGGGCAATTGTGCTCTTAGTATGAGTCATGATCATCCTTGTCTATGACTGCTTGTCTTATGTGATGGTACGACCTTGCACACTTTGATCTATGTCGTATCATGGTGTTTATTGGCCATTACAATAATCCACCCAATGATGATTAAGAACAATAATTGTTAAGTCCTCTAGTAACATGTTGAAGGATTTGGTCTCCATGTTAACATTCATCTCCTTCTGTCTTGTCGCCTTGTCTCGTTCGTCTCATGATGATATCCTGTGACATACAAAAACATAAGTGCATACATGATCATATAGGCATTGCATTAGGTTTTTACACATTACAAGTAAATACATACACCATCCATATCATTTAAAACATATATATCATATCATAAGATTACATTGTCCATACATATATAGTCATGCATCAACATACATAAACATGGCATCCATTACAATCATACATTATGCATCCATGTCATCATCATTAAAACATAACATCATCATGGTATATAAGCATAAAAATAACCATCACATCATCATGCCATCTCATCATAAGTAGATATCATAAAATGCATACATGACATAACATATAAAAGACATCATCATAGGAATCATAAATGCATAAATCACATCAAATAAGGCATCATGTGGTCATCATAACTGCATCATCATAATCATCATCATAAGCATATATCATAAAACATCATCAACACATAATGCATCATCACATAACATAAAGCATATAGGCCGCATCAAAACTGCATCACAAATATAATCTCAAAATATATAATGTCATAGGATAGAGTCATAAGATATCCCAAAAATAGAGCTCATAGGCTTGATAGTCAACATATAAAGTGTCATAAAAATGAATGTATGAAACATGATAATAAAGAGAACAATGTCAAGTGCCCCTATGCTATGCTCTCCTCATCCCCTCATGGAGAAGAGAGTGGTGACTGATGACCTGTACTTGGCACTGAAATAACCTGTGAGGACATGTAGCCTGTGTCTATGAAGCCGACGGAACCAACACTGATGGCATCATCTCTATGGAAACATGCGGCTATGAGGATACGTTGATGTGCATATGTGAGACTGATGGATTTTTCATTGGCGGTTGACTATGTACTGATCTATGCCCTAACCCTGATGAACCATGCAAGTGGCCTGACCTGTGACTAGAAGAATGCCTATGATGGGACCTATGGCCTGATGTGTGCCCTGAGGAAGTCGAGCCACCCACACTACTATGACTACAACTGCTATGGTTAAAGCTGCTCCCTGACCTTGTCCCTATCCAACTGGATGATCTAGACAATCAGGGATCCCTCTGATCTGCTAGAACTACATGCTCATATAACATATTGTACTACCATTTTCTTGCGCTCACTCTAGCCAACTCCCGAGTAACATCTGCAACTGGCCCTATGCATAGTTGTTCAAACTGACTGCACCAGCTCTTTGTCTCTCATTGCCAAATCTTAGCTTGATCCCTCTCCACCTGGGTCACCTTGAGCTCTGCTCGTAAGGCACTGATATCGGTCATGGCCTCATCTAACCTCCTTTGCATATTCGCAAGACATTGATCTATTATAGCATCATGTTGCAGTAGTGGCACACTAGCTATCTCTGGATCCCCATCGATCATCCGCTGTCGAAGCTGTCGCTTTGCCTCATCCATCTCATCTCCGATATCCACGTCCTCCTCATTGCCAATATTCTCCTCACTTCCAATAACTCCCTCCTCTCCTCTTTTGACCTCAAGGACCTCCTCCGCTACATGCACCTCCTATCTCCCCTCCTCTCTGATGGCCTCCTCCTATCATCCCTCTCCCTCCAGTTGCCTCCTATCTCAGTCCCTCCTCCTCCTGTCTTGGTCCCTCCTCCTCCTATCTCCCCTCCTATCTCAACCCCTCCTCTCTATCCTCCTCCTCTGACACTTTGGGGATAGAATCTAGGCCTACTCTCTCTACATGTTGTCTAACTCTCCTCATCTGTCTCCCTCTATCCCCTTCTCTCCTCCTTCGCTTGCCACCACCATCATCACCACCACCATCACCACCATCACCACCATCATCTCCTTCATCATCCCCGCCACCTCTCTTGCCATCCCCTCTACCATCATCTCCTTAGCCCCCATCTCTGCCTCTCCCCCTACCTCTCTGACCTCCTTGCTACACCATTGAGATAATAGATCTTTGGTCCACAAGCACTAGTGCATCAAGATATGTCAAGGGAATCAGCCTATGGGTCTGCCACCACAAGTCATAATCTGGAGTCATCCCTGGATCTACCACCCTTCCACTCCATCCACATGGATGTGATACTAGTCCATCAATCTACTACTGAGAAAATGACACTAATATAGTAGGACTCTATCCAGTCTCTCGTGATGTCCTCGCGTACTTAGTTGTCCCCATAGGCACATCCTGTTGCTCACTAAACTATCGAAGAACCTGCTAGGGCAAGTACATCTCTATGATTAGCTGGCTCTCAATAGTCAAACCAATCAAGTAATGAAATTTTTTGGAAAATAGAAAATGGCCTCCCTCGTTGGCCCACAACACACAATCTTTGTATGGCCTCCAGAAAAATGTTGTCATTGTGTCAATCCTATGCCTCCAATAGCCGGTCTTTCCAACTTTGTTCTGCTGCAAGGCTCCTACATATAAGTACACATATGGCATCCTATCTACTAGTTGTGGCCTCTGAATCTGTAGCTGGAAGACGATGATATGCTCTCACGCCCAAATCATCAGTAAGGTCATACCATAAATAATGCTACTCCCACCCCTGTAGGCTACCTCATGTAACTGGTGGTATATCATTCCAAGCAAACAAGGCCCCTATGCAAACACAACTTGGTCCTAGCACATCCAGACTAGCACATTTCCCCATCTGATCAGGAATCCATGTCCCCAATGATCTGGTATCAAGACCTCGACAATCAATGTGCATAACATGGCATCCCACCATGGGTAGTGCTCTACAAGGTACTCCCATCAAATATCATAACCATCCACACCAAGGCCCACACCATCATCCACCTCGTACAAATTTTTCATGGCCTGCACCTCTCATTGAGGATCGTACACCACCTGCTCTCCTCTAATCGAAATATGTAGAATCTGATATACATCCTCCAAGGTGATCGTCGCCTCTCCTATTGGCAGGTGGAAGGAACATGTCTCAGAGTGCCATCACTTGACCAGTGCTATCAGTAATCCCCTATTAGCTCGAATAATGGGCATATAGGTGACATAGTATAACCCAAGTCACATCAGTCGCCTCCACTCTCAGTCTGTCAACTGGTCCCGAAACATGTATGTGGATGGTCTGAACTCTCACGTGTAAATCGGTGCTAGTTGTTTTTGCACATGTAGAAATGAGAGTTAGCACATTATTGAATATCATTATTACCATCTATCTAGCTAAACATGAACATAAAGTAAGTCTAAAGCTAAGTCAACCCTGGTCAACCCTGGTCAAATGTGTCTCATTGACTTCATTTGCATCACAGTTTGGTGTTTGCATCGTTCCGTACAATAGTTGCATCACACTATGGCACATGCATCATTTGGCATCACAAATACATCATCCTTAAGTGATTGTGTCACTCCATAATCAAATGCATCATCATTAAAACATATGTGTTGCTTGAGCATACAAATGTATCACAATATTTTGAATGCGGCGTTGCACCTGTTATTTGTGGCGCGACTTTGCGAATGTAGATTGATTTCCCGCAAATGTGTTACACCTAATAGACCTACCTGGTGGACCCTTTTCACTTGCGTCATGATGCATCAAATGCATCGAATGCGACCTCAAATGTGTCTTATGCGAATGCATATGTGTCATGACACATTTTCCTAACTACGCTAAACCCCTAAAAGTGCACACAAAATGACAAACTGACATGGTGGGTACAAGGTACTTACCGACGGTCCATGCTCTCTGGCCATCAGAATCTCCTAAAAATGTAGCCACAATGCTTTGTAACTGGAATCACCATCCTTGCATGTGCTCTCCTCACTCTGGGCTCTCCAAATTTACTATTAAAAATGTGAAAATGAATTGACTTTTACCCCATTTTCAACCTATTTATATGGTCAAAGTGGGATTTTTCAACCTTTTTATTGCTAGAAGCTCTTTTGACCACCTTTGAATGGCCCGTCAACTACTTAAACATGTCCAAATCTGAAACCACTCGCGCCATTGCTTTTTTGGTCATCAAATTAACTTGTCAGGACACTTTACAAATTTTTCTGTTACCCGACCAAAATTTGAAAATTTTTGAGAGGGGGCATAGATACTCCATACCTTCACTGGGGCATGTTTATGATTGAATTATCTTTGTCACAATGCGATAGAATACATTATGACAAAGAAGGGAAAAATGTAGACACATAAAAATGACCTAGGCCTGCAAGCTCTATTGTCACCATATTTCTCCTTGACATAATTGAAATACTTATGTCATTAGTCCACTTTCAACTATGAATTAAATAATTCATAATTATTTAATTAATTCATGTCATTTTATTCCTCTTGATTATTTAAATAAATAAATTTTATTTATTTATCTAAATACATCACTAATTGTCCAAAGTCTTTCCATAATTAAATAAATTTCAAAAAAATTATTTAATTATCTTTGTCCACTAATTTCCTCTTGATTTTTTAAATAGATAAATTCTATTCATTTATTTAAATACGTCATGAATTCCTAAAATTCTTCTTATAATTAAATAAATTCTTTAATTTATTTAATTATTGTCCACCTTGGCATTTTCCCAATTTTAAATAAAATCATTCATTTAAAATGGTCCCACTTTTTAATTTTCCCTCTTTTTAGTAAATAATTCAAATTAATTATTTATTGTCACATGACCCAACCTTTTGAATTAAATTAATTTTTAATTCAAAATAGCCTTTTTCCTCCAAAAAACAAGTAATTTCTAATATTATTTGATTTTCCAGCTCTCTCTTTTTCTGTGCCATTCTTATCTCCTTGTCACATGCATTGTCAACCCTTGATTTAATTTTCTCAAGTTGAATCTTGTCCACTCATTTCAAATTTGACCTAATTTTTCCCTAACCCTAATTGTGGGTTGTCACATTGGATCTTGTCCATTGATTCTAGGGCATTTGTCAATCTTCAATCTTGGGCATTCATCCAAAATTGCATTTTCTATAAAATGGCAATTTTACTCTCATTTTGTCACCTCATGCTATCTACATCTCATGCAATCTTGGCTTAGGCACTCTTGGCATCTTAGCATTTTTGCATATTTTATTCATAGTTCATAGTTTCTTACTAGTTGCATAGTTGCATAGTATTGTATTTCATATCAAATCCTTCAACATTTTTCTTTGGTCTTGGCATTGTCACATATATTGCTCAATCAAAATTTGAGGGAAAACTTCATATTTTAGCAAATAGAAAAGGTGAAATGGAGGTCAATCATGGAGGTTGAAGACTTAAGGTGATATCTTTCTTGTTTTCATGCTATTTCCTCCTTTGTGCTTCATTATTTCTTTGGGTTTTGATTTATTTAGCTAGTAATTTGCTAACATAGATTTTTACCATAGTTATAGCTAGAGTAGGGGATCATCCTTGTCCCAACATCTTTGATGTCACACTCAATAATGATGATGGTGAGGATGAAGACCTTATAGAGGCCCTTGCGACCGATGATGTTGGCGTATTAGCTGGATTTGCTAACTAGTGATTGACAACAAGTTCGGCCTTGATTTCCCTAGTGGATGCCGTTGAGGGAAAATGTGGTGTCCAAGGGTCTGATGGTGAGGTGATGGGAAGTAGCAGAGAGGAGGGTGTGATGGAGGAAGCCTGAGTGAAGGAGAGGAAAAATCAATAATGACGAGTATCCTCATTGGTACATGCACCTATGGTCTCTATCACACAACCAGGTTCCCAAATGATTATACCACCTTCCACAACAACTACAAGGCCCAATATTACATCCACCAATGGTATACACCCTTAGATCCACATTGATAGGCTGGGGACCTAGGTATGAATTTCATTTGATCATTGTTTGATTTTAGTTATTTCATTATATGCTTAGATGTATATATATTTTGATGATGCAGTACTGATATCATCCACTTTCTCTATGGTTGTAGTGTTTACAGAGGAGTGGGTTGACTTCTTTGTTCAATGCATAGTAAAGGAAGTCCCAACCTTCTATATATGGGGCTAGGTCTTGGAAGCTTATAGGCCATTGACAGTAGGGCAACATGCCCAATTATTTGAGCTTGTAGTGCATTTGAGGATGGCCTATAAGGAGGGTCGAGTGGAGTTGTTCCAATGTTTTGTAGAGCTATTGACGATGACTTGGTAGAGGGATTAGTGGGGTGCAAAGATCCATTCTATTCTCACTAAGAGAGACTATGTTGTGATAAGATCTGAGTGTTGAGTAGACACGTGGCACTCTTCAGATCCATGTCAGTAACCTTAGGAGGTAGTTAGAGGCTACGAGGATGGCCCTGACTAATATCCAATATCAGTAGGTACAATAGTTGAGGGATGAGTTGGAAATAGCGAGGTAGAGGAAGGATACAATGATGAAGCATATTGCTTCCTTGAGGGAGTAGGTGGGTGAGCTATGAGAAAAGCTATAGGGAGTTTAGTCATGGAGCATGTCCATGTCATGGTTGCACTGATCCCACTTGCATGCATCCATCCAATAGCCACCCTTGCCACCACCAGGACCAGAGGGCTCTAGTAGCCATGCCCATGGTGGCTAGATATATAATATCATTGTATAGCATTTTTATGTACAAATTTATATACACATACATGCACCACATTTTTCTATAGTGATGTGCTACATGTAGATGATATATATATATATATATATGAGATTTTTGAAATTGGTATTATGTGTTTCATGTGTATGCTTTCTTTTCATGTATGGTTATGCTATGGATGTACGCTTAGATTATATGCTATGATGATCTAATTAAACACACATTGGATGTATGCTTAATTAAATACAATGATGATCTAATTGATGTCTAATTATATAATACATAGATTAAAAAAAATCAAACACAGTGCACTTACACATAACATATAAATAAAACACATGCATATATAATTTCTAATTAAAGAAATTAAATACATACACACTTTTACATCACAACACAAATTAAAAAGTAATGTGCTAGCGAAGGATGTCATAGCATAATGGCCTATGATCCTTGAAAATGGAATGAGCGTCATGCACATGCCACATGATACTATGCATGAGGTCATGTGGCATGTGCATGATGCTCATTCCCTTTTCAAGGATCAAAGTGGAATAGCTTCAACCCACTTTGTAAAGTAATTAGTAGCTCTATGATGATGAAGGTGTGTCCTTTAGGAGGAGATATTTTCCCAATAATATCCAATCTGCATTTTGCAAATGGCCAAGGAGCAATTTGATTATGTAGTTCTTGCATAGGTGCTCAAGAAAGATTGCTATGTTGCTGACATTAAGGAAATTACTTGATAAAGGCGAAGGAGCCTTTCTCCATTGTTTACCAATAAATTCTCATATGAACAATTTTATGCACTAATGATTTACCACCAAAATTTCCACCCCTAGAGCCTGAATGAGCTTCTTGAAGGGCAAGGGGTATTTCCTCCTTAGTGAGACATTGATGAAGAATACCGTTGTAATATTTTCAATAAATAAAATTAGACAAAATGATGTATCAAGTTGAAAGATTTCGTATTAAAAAATGAGTATTCTTACTTGCATTGTCAAGAAAGTTTCCATTTTTTAGGTAATTGTGGATATGAGAATACCATTCCCTTGAGTCTATGTCACACACAAGATTGTCAAGTTCATGTTTATTTGAGACAATAGGAGAAGAGAATCTAAACCACAAATTGGTACTCATCTACACCATCATCCAAAGGTACAAGAGAAGCCATGCTTTCCATATCATCCATATGATGATTTTTTTGTCCTCAGAACATTGTCTATAATGCAAATAGAGGACCAATCAAGCAAAGATAAAGCCAAATCTAGATAATAAGATATCTTGCTATGCTTGGCTTGATATGTTCCCATGATTTGATTTACAATAAGCTCAGAGCCACCACAAATACAAATATGTTTAATGTTCAATACTATCGTGGAACATAAGCTAGGAATAAGGGCTTCATACCCGGTGATATTATTTGTACAATGAAATTCCAATTGAAAAGATAAAGGAACCAGATTTCCTTCAGGTGAGATTAAAAATACACATACCTTGAAAAAAATTTGACATCTCAATCCATCACAATACATTTCCCACATAGTTTCATGATCCAACACAAAAAAAATTTCATCCAAGAATAAGTCCAAGTCAGGAAAGGAGTGACATGAGGGAGATTCTACCAATTGATCAATGAGAGCTTTTCCTTTAACAACTTTTTGAAGTACAAAATTAATATCAAACTCAGAGAGAAACATCACCCATTTAACTAACCTTCTAGAAAGATTAGTTCTAGTAAATAAATCTTGAGATCACATTTTACAATCACACGTGTCTCCGCATGGGGAAGATAATGTCATAACTTCTATGTTGTGAAAATGAGAGCAAGGTATTGTTTTTCCATAGCAGAACATTGTGTTTCATAATCAACTAGAATTTGACTAATGTAGTAAACCGATCTTTCTTTACCATCATCATCATGTTGAGCTAGCAAGGATGCCAAAGCATGAGGTGATGTAGAAACATAAAGAAAAAAGGGTCTATCTTGCATAGCTGACATTAATATGGTAGGATTAGACAACTAACTCCTGATGGACTCAAAATATTTGTGGTATTCATCATCCCATCATAAATAAACATCTTTCTTTAACAAGCATATGAATGGAAGAATACGATCAACCAATTGGGATACAAATCTACAAATTGTTTGAATCTTCCCTTGAAAACTACATAGTTGAGAGGTGTTCTTAGGTGGAGGAATATTAACAATTTCATTGATTGTATTTGTATCAACTTTGATTCCATGATGAGAGACAATAAATCATAAAATTTTACCAGAATCCATGCCAAAGAAACACTTAAGAGGATTTAGTCTCATCTTATAGAGTTAAAACATTTCAAATATGAGACAAAGATTCCCAACATGATCTTGATGAGTTATAGACTTAGCTAAGATGTCATTGACATGATATTCTAAGATTTTGTGAATGAAATAATGAAAGATAAGAGTCATTGCCTGTTGGTAAGTTTCTCTAGCATTCTTTAATCCAAACAAAATGAATACATAATAGAAAATTTCCCAAGGGGTAGTAAAGGATATCTTGTACTAATCCTTTGGGTTAATACAGATATGAATTTAACTTGAGAAGCCATCCATGAAGGATAACAAGGCATGGCCTATAGTTGAGTCTACAATCATGTCAATATTAGGAAATAAAAATTATCCTTAAAAGAAGCCTTATTAAGATCAGGAAAGTCAATACAAACATGAATACAACCATTGGGCTTACTAATGACAACACTATTCGATATCCAAGGTGAATAGTCAATAGGATAGATAAAACCGGCTTCTAAAAGATTTTCTATATTAGTCTTGAATAATAAATCAACCTTGGGATTCACTTTATGAATCTTCTATTTAACTGGTTTGGCATCAGGGCATAGGAAAATATTATGAACTACCATAGATTCATCAATATTGAACATGTCCTCGTATTACCAAGAAAAGATATCAGGATGAGAATGCAATAAATTAGTGTGATGTTTAGATTCTTCTGAAGAAAGGAATTTTTTGATCTTTATTACCTTCTCAAAAGATTTAGGATCCATGAAGATGTTAGAAGTATCTCCTTTGAGGAGAGTGCTATAGTCTTTAGGATGAGATATAGAAGCACTATCATCCATATTAGATAAAGATTACTTGTTATCAAAATTCATAATGCACTCACCAAAATATTCTTGTCTATTTAAGCAATATGGGAATTTTCATTTATGATGATAATAAGGTAGGTTAGAATAGACACCTAATAATTATTCTAGAGGTTCATCTGAAGAGAAAACATCTAGAGGAAATTCATTAGAGTCTACCTTTCTTTCAATGTATTCTAGATGAATTAGTTTAAGAGGGAGAAATTTGGTAGAGACCATATTGACATTCAACCATGGCTTCACCTTAGATGTTGTGGGGAGATATACAAGCCCAACCTTGGAATCAAATGGATCAACCTATAAGGGGTATTCAATACCTTGTTCATTACATTCACAGCCTTTACCTCCATAATCAAACTTAGAGAAGATATTAAAACCTGGTCTGTAATGTGATTGCAATTCTTGAGGAGGATTAGTGTAAAGAGCATACTCCATATTGTAAGTATCACCTTCCTTCATAGATGCATAATAATCCTTCTTAGAAAAATAAAATAAGATTTTTGGAATGTCTAAGTGGATCAAATCCACCTTGTACTCCCCAATATAAGATTCAGTGAAGTTCAAGGATCCCAAATCATCACCTAGAAATGCATTCGGTTTAGGAGAATAAATAGGAGTAGATTCAATACTTTCTTCTTCGAAAGGATATTCTTTAGGGAAATCTATCTCTAGAGTATCTTTTGTGATAGGTACTATTTTTTTTCAAGGTGTATGCCCTTGGTCTCCTTGTGATGTGTAGCATGATGCTCAAGATTCATGACATGGCTTAACTACCTTCCATGGATTCATTGTCTCTAGCGATTGTATTGGGCATTAACAAGTCAACCTTTTGGTGCAATGACAACTATGGTTCAATAATTGGTATTAGAGCTTGGGTCACAGGTTCAAATCCATCACTTGAATTGGGGAGATTGTTGCAAGGTGTGCGGCCTTGGTCTTCTTATGATGTGCATCATGGAGCTTAGGATTCACGACATGGATTAATTGCCTCCCATGGATTCATTGTCTCTAGCGGTTGTATTAGGAATTAATAGGTAGACATTTTTGGTGCAATGACAACTATGGTCCAACACTATTGGAGTATATTTCAATGCATTGGAAGATAATGAAGGGATAAAATTCTTAAGAGTAGGTGCAACTGAAGTTTGACTAGCAACTACTATCTCACACAAGTGTACAATATAGGATCAAAATTGATTGTGATCACCTCATTATTAGAAATAAACTTCACAAAATGGTGCAAAGTAGAAGTAACTTCTCCCAAAGAATGAATCTATGGCCTCCTCAAGAGAATATTATATGGTAAATGGTCTTGGCATATTGTATACTAGGGTGGGTATGGTAACAGGTCCCAAAATTAAAGGTAATATTATCACGCCTAAGGCTTGTCAACCAACATTATAAAACCCACAAATATACAAGGAATAAGTAGTAAGGGAAGTAAAATAAAATTTAATTTTAGGAAATAAATTGATGCTACATATGTTGAGTGTTGAACCGATATCAACGAGAGCACTCTCATGCCAGTATTATTAATGTCAACTATTATCATCAAAGGATCTTCTTGATTTTATACTTTTAGAGGTGGGAGTTCATGCATATGGAATGTAATATTTGGTGAATCTGTGTGAATATGATCTATCAATGCATTAACATCCATCAACCTAGCAAAAGAAGAAAAAAGTTTATTTTGCAAGGATTCCTAAAGAATATCTTGGTAGACTATAGCAATTTGAAGAAAATCCCAAAGTGAGATCTTGGTAGGAGTAACACGAAGTTTCTCAATAAGATCATGTACTCACTTAATTGCTTAGTTGTAGGTCTAGGTGCTTGAGAAAGGCTTAGTTGAGGAGGTGGTAAAGAAGAAGGTTGATCAATATTTTGTTTATTCCTTCTAGTATATAAGTATGGGTTACCGCTCTATAAGAGGGATCCTTAGATTGCATGGATCTCATGTAAAGGTATGACATATCACTTTTAATAGGAATCCCATGAATAAAATGAATTATATTAGGAGAAGGTACCTTATGCATTTGAGGGGAAACAAATACTATGATTACATTTACATACCTCTCAACTTGCAACGAAGAAGGTTTTACTAGAGAAATTTTCTTAACAAATTTTTGATTAAAAGGAGATACCTCTAAGAAATCATCCAGGGAATCATCCAACATATAAAAATGCTACTTGGAAAATGCATTATCAAAAGCACAAAATTTTAAAGAAAAATATCTGACATGATTTCATTCACATTGTGATCACCAAAATGTAGAGGAGATTCACTACCCTCAAGACAATGGGGTGCTAAGGAGAAAATAGACCTCAATTACCTCAAAGGTCACATCTCAAGTGATGAGATAAATAATAAAGAATGTTTTCTCAATTTAATTGAATTAACACTAAGTTATAAATGATAAGAATATTGAAATCACTTAATTATAGGAGTAATTGAAAGAATTAAATTCTTCAGTATAGGAAAATAGAAAGTATATAAAATGGAGATTGTACCTTTAAGAGGACTATCCCTTAATCATTGACACTAGTGCATTGTAGAGACATTTGTGCACCACATTGTCATATTTGATGAAACAAACAATAAAAGCCCAGAATCCAAAATGCATAGTTTGGTAAGCCTATTTATCTTCACACAAGCATAACAAGAAATGTTGGGGGATATTTAGGGGTTTTCCTCAGTCAAACACCCATTTCAATGTTTCTACCTCCACGAACAACTAGATAGGATTGAGATAGATAAAGTACATAAAGAAAAGATGTGTGATATAAATAAACCTTGCAAAGGAGGAGAACCCCTATCATGAATATAATAGATTTTTGATAGAAACAAACTCTGCAAGGAGGAGAAACCCTATCATGAATGCAAATAAAGAAAGATAATATTACATAGAAGAGATCACATAAAGTTGAATGATGAGAGAGAATTACGAATAGCTTGTGGCTACTCTCTTGGATTGATGGACGTGATAGATCTACATGCAAGAGGAGTCTTGGCTATTGCTTGAGAGAGTATTTCGGTAAAGCTTCGCTATGAGAGTGAGAGAGAAAGAGAGCCTTCATTTCTTAGAGTCCTTTTAAAATGAGGGTGAAAAGAGAGTTTTGTTAAGTTACATGGGTGAGAGGAGTTGTTACACACACATGCTTGCCGCTATGATGTGTGTCATGGGAAAAGAACACAAAATATTCAAATTTGAATATCGAAAAGTATGGGGATGATAGTGTGTCATGAAGATATCTACGTGTCGCGCTAGTGTTCAAATAATTTTTTTCAAGAATTATACATTCAGGCTACTAGTGCTTCATCATTATCACCTATGAAGTTAGAATCATGAAATTCCAACTTATAGGATTTTTCCATAAATAGAGTGGGCCTAAATGTGTAAGTGTGAAATTTCCACAGGGTTCAATTTTAAAACACTACACACTCAACACACATATCAATCATACTTGCTCATATATAAATAACTAAAGCATAGCATAATCACCCAACATGGTACAAAATCATATAAAATAAATCAATGCATTTATATGTCATAAAATCATGATACCATTTAATCACAACATAAATATTAATACACATATTTATGAATTAAAATATAATGGTAAACCAAACATATAAGAATCACACATGCATACATAAAACTAAAAACCAACATGTTGATGGACCTCATCTCAAAACATATGGGTGGTTCAAACACACCAAGCAAAGAAAAAGCATAAGCCATAAAGAAAAAGGTGAAGCTGAACCACTAAAGAACATTGGAAGAAACAAACACAAATACAACGTATGAATCCATTGATAAATAGTTAGAAAGCAATGTCAAGATCCAACCATCTTGAGACTGTAGATGGGAAGGGAATTACATATTCCACAATAATATTTGGGTGCTAATGTTTGAAATGTTATGTAGGGTTGTTGGTATACTTGTACTTATCCTTAGCTTGGTATCTTGCATCTAGTCTTGCAAAAATGAGATAAGAGATCATTTATAACATAATAATTATAGAGAAAGTTGAAATGATAAAGCATACATGATTTCTTAGAATTGTATTAGGTTTATAAGTACCACATAATTGTGCACTATCTTATATCTATTTGACACTTGAAAAATAAACATTGATAAAGGCTCAACTAAATTTTAAATTGTAGTGTCAAGTAATATATTTTGTAGAAATGAGACAAGATGATGGTTCAACAATGTACTTAGGTCATCTAAGGTTGAGTTCCTTCATGAAAAATAAACTATCACATCTAATCTAAACTACTCCTTGACTGTGCTCAATATCTAAATGCACTATTTGAAGTTATATTTCCTCCTTATAGGAATAAATAATTGCATGTACATTACTTTCTCAAACAATTGTAATATGTAAAAATAATAAATTAAATCTAAATTTCTTATTCTAATTAGTTCTATATTTAAATTAAATCTAAATGACAACAAACAAAGTTTTATGAACACAAACTAAACTAGTTTAATCTATGGAAATAATAAAGATTTCACACTTGGAGCTACAAATCCAAAAAAATTAAAGCGAGTTGATTATGTTGGCAGTGTTATACTTTTCTTAGATTATAGAAATTTATTTCTCACTCCTATTATTTTCTACTAATGGTAAGCATCCAAGGCAATATGTGGAAGTGGTTTTAGATTGGGTAAGGGATGCAAAGATTATAATGGTGATTAGAAATGGTGGTTGATGAAAATCTATACATATGCTTGTAAGAATTAAAAAAGCTTCAACAAAGGCTATAAGAAATGAATTTTAGTGTCAAACGATGAATTTATAGTAGTCTATATGAGAAACACTTTAAATTCAAGACTCCTTAATAATCAAAGTAAAGGTATACATATAAAAACTATATATTTTTAAATTAAGTTATAATTTTTTGGATTTAAATTAAGTTAATTTGAGTGAGAAATTAAAGAGAAACTCAAGAATATGAGAAAATCAAAAGTATAAATAAGATAAATGAATTCATTATTTCAACATGAATTTGTTGGTTTATAAATATTTTATTTGTTATGGTGAAATCTAAAATATCTATATATTTTTTGGAATACCATGATGGATAAATAAATATTACAATGCATGACAAATATACTATGACTTTCCTAAACTTATTAGGATGAAATTTTGATGAAATACCTCATGACGCCTAAATATTGGAGATTGAAACATGACATCCTACCTTGGAGATGTTAGTTGAATTTTTTTATATTTTGTATCATGTATAGGATTACCTAATGGATATTTGGTCATTATTGGACTTTCCATGTTTAAAACCATTCAAATTTGGGCACTTACATATTTCTCCTTAAGAAAGATATTTCACAATAATTTTTGGGTGCTACTTTTTGAAATATAGTGTAATATCATTGGTATACTTGTACTTTCCTTTGGTTTTGTGTCTTGCATGTAGACTTATAAAAAATACAAGAGATCATGTGTAACATTTTTTTTAAGAGAAATATGAAATGATAAATCATACACAATTACTTACTATTGTTTTAGGGTTTAGAAAGTACCACCTACTTGCAAAATAAACAATGATAAAGACTCAAAATGAATTTTAAATTTTAGTGTTAGGAAAAATATTTTGTATAAATGAGACAAGATGATGTACTCCCAAAACAAGCTTCAACAATATACTAAAGTCATATAAGGTTGAGTAATTAAAAAAAAAACTAATCTATCACATATAATATAAAATACTCTTTGATTTAGCCCAATATATAACATAACCTTTGAAACTAGATTGCCTTCATACAAGCATTACTAGTTGCACATATTTTTCATATGTAGAGGATAAATTGAACACAACCTATTACAAGAAGTACAAGAAAAAAACCAAATCTTAATTTCCTATTCTAATTATTTTTATATTATAAATAAAATCTAACTTATAATAAATAATATTTTATGAACACAAAAATAATAATTTAATATATGGAACAAATATAACTTCCACCCTTGGAGCTAAAATGATAAAAAATAGAGAAAAATTAACTATGTTGATAGTGCCTTATATTTTTTAGATTCCAACTACTTCTTTCCCACTCCTATTATCTTTTATTGATGGTAAATCTCTAAGACACAATGTGCAAGGGTTTGTAGATTGGATAAAGGATGTAAAAAATAGAATGGTGAATAGAAATGGTGGTTGATGACAATCTATTCATAGGATTGTAAGAATTAAAAAAGCTTAAATATAGGTTGGAAGAAATGAATTTCAGTGTCAAATGATGAATTTATAGTGGTTTATGTGAGAATCACTTCAAAAATTAAAGAATAATTAATAATAAAAAAGGTATAGAAATAAAACAATATTTTTTGGGATTAAGATAGGATTTTGGATTTAAATTGAGCTAATTTGGGTGAAAAAAGAAAGTGAAACCAAAAATGATAGATGAATTCACTACCTCCAAATGAATTTGTTGGTTTATTGATATATTGTTTTGTTGAATGAAAAAGACAATTGAGAGGGGGATGAATCAATTGTAGAAAATTAAAACACTAAAACCCTCAATAGTAATTAGATCCACAAGAATTCATTAAACCCTTACTCTGTTAAAGTGGTTAATCATGAAATGCAAATAACAAAAACTGAAATAACAACACCATAAACAAGAGAACACAAAATTTATGTGGAAAACCCATTGAGGGGAAAAAAAAAGTGAGGATTATCTCACAATATAAGTAATGCAAAACTGATACAAGGGCTCCCTACCAGAATAGGACACACTGTCCAAAAAGGCTCACAACTGAGGCTCACTACCACAAAAGGAAACAAAGAAGATAGAAGAGAAATGCTACACAAAGAAAAAATTCTCAATGCAACAAGGAATCCACCACAAATGCTCCAAGAATTTTGCAACCTTAAATGAATGATTGCGGACACCTTCAGTTCACTGCCTTTAGAGGTCCAACACTTTGAATTTTTGACTACTTTGCTCAATTCTCATCTTTCGCATCACATTCATCACCCGCATCTATCTTGCCTCTCTCTTGCATATATAAGCAACACCACTCTTATTTATATCATCCTTAACATTGAAAACCTTCTCCAAGGTAGGCAACTATCTGTTACATTTAAAATTTAAAATTAGGTCGGCACTCAAACATTACCATGGTGGATAGGAATGAAAGCGACCCATATAAATCCTTAATTAGGATCCAAAGATGTCCTAACACACCTCAAAATTCTTCCACAAGCTTCACATGTAGTTTTTACATAAGGTTGGAGAATACCCATGCTAAACACCAAAAAAATTAAGTATATGCTTCTTTAAATCGATTCAAAAATTTTGAAAAACAAAATTCACTTGAACATGATCTAGAATAATTTGTGAACCACCTAAGATCCAACAAAGACTTCATCCAAAATTGGATCATAGAAATACTTCAACCCAAAACATCCAATTAACCCTATACACAATATGGCGCATGAAACACACACTGTACTATACTAAATCAAGTGAAACCTTGAATTATGAAAGATACAAACATTATGAGAAACTTCCCAGATCCACATAACTTGAATCCAAAATATGGAGAAATGTGGAGGAAATACATTTCTCTTAGACCATAGAAAACAACATGGAAAAAATTGGTTCACATACTAGTGAACAAATCTTACTCTGCACAGTGATCCAGAAACCCAAAATTTGGATATAGAAACTACTAAGAACCTTGAACATCATATCAGATCCACAAAAACATAACATCAACATAGAAGAAACATGGAGCACATCCTAGAGCATGTTCTGAACACTTGCACAACATTTTTTTCTCTATTTATCAAATTTTCTCAAAAGCACTTGGAAACCAAGTGTAATGTCACAAAATTGAACCTAGAGGCAATTTCACATTTTAGCACTTTGTGTAGAATTTATTATACCTAAAAGCATTCATGATAAGAGCCTTATGGGTTATAATTTTGAAATTCATATTCTATGATGTTTAATGATGAAGAGATAGTAGTCCACTACCCTGTTTCTCAAAAACTAGCATTTTGGATGCCTGGGCGGTGCTAAAATGTCTACACAACGCGATAGCATCCTAGTAGTTTTTCATGTTTGAAACAAGAAATCTTAGAATCTTGGCTCAGGACATGCATATTTGTAATCATATTCTCAAATATAATGGCTCCTTCTTCCTTTGCATGCAACAAAACTCCCTTTTGCTCTCATTTTGGGGGATTCTCTCATTCGATCATTTCTCTTCTCAATCTCAGGATCTTCATATTTTTGCAACAACACTTCTATAAGTGAAGCTCTTCTAGACTGAGGTCCTTCCAAAAACCAAATCTCTCTAGCAAACATTCAACAGTGTATCCATGTGTTCAAGAGGGGGATAAGGACTGTTGGTAACGCTCTCTTATTCTTATCTATTTGTGAATAGATTAGATCATTTTGTTCATTTTCTACTTGGTGGTGTGGGTTCTCCTCCTCAAGTGGGGATTTTTTTCACCACTTCCTTTTGTCTATTTTGTTTACTCTATCTATTTGGCTGTTCGTGGAGGTGGGAACACCAAAGTGGGGGTTTGATTGCGATAAGCCTTGAAATAGCCCCAACATTTTTCCCCATTCATTTTGTGTGCAGGTTGTCGAGGTGGAGCTTGGAGGAAGATTTTGAATGCTTATCTACTTGTAAGTCCTCTCTTATCTCTCCTTTGCACTTTGTCTCACTTTTTGTTTTCTAATAATTCATTCTATTAAACAGACCTTGGATCTATGATAGATAGTAGGGTTTTAGTTATTTTGTCCAAGTTTTGGGCTCTGTATTTTCCTGGAATGCCAACACTCCTTCAGAATCCAACGTACTAATTTGGTGTCCTAGTATCGCATTGTATTCCATTGGCCAAGAGATCTTCCTTCTAAGGCAGAAATCTTGAAAATTTTCTCTCTCAGATTCTGAAGCAGTCTCTTGTGATAATTGATCTGTGCATAGTTTCTTTGCAATTTCTTCATTTAGAAACATTTGAGTTGGTTAAGGGAAGTTCGCTCCTTGGGATTCTATTGAGAATGAAGAGACTCATGAGCAACAAATCCTCCTTATCACACATTTTGGTGAACTTGATATGAATATGTAAGATATTTTTCTATAATTTTTTAATGCTTATGATAATGCATTCTCTAAGGAAGATCTCGATATGCTGGATGATGCTCTAGATGATTTCTTAGAAGCATCTTACTCTACTTGTAGATCTTCTGAACAAACTTCTTTGCAAGCTGAAGAGTTGGTGAACATTGTTGTAGTCTCTATAGCTTTTCCAAATCCTAAGAGACCCATTGTTTACTTGACTCCAGATATCCCCTCTCCTAAGAGGATTTATTCTATCTGTGGAGTTCCATATCATAATGATTTTCCATATTTATACTCAAGGTTTGTGAAATCCAGAGACTCTACTTATAATGTTGTTGGGAACACATATAATACTACAAGAAATAAGAAAAAATTGGATCAACAAATTTATGTCCCTACACCTCAACCGACTCAAGTTCTTACTTCTTTACCACCTTCTCAACCAAGTCTTCCTTCAACACCTAAACTTGCAACTAAAGCACTTGGAGACTATGATCTTGTTGAGGAACTTTGTGTTACTCTGGCTAAGATCTTGCTTTGAGATTTGCTTTAGACAACTTCAATTTATCAAGGTATGCTTTAGGAAGCCTTGTAGAATATCCTCTTTCCTACCTTTTCCAGTTCAATAGATGTTAATGTGTTGATGACTCATATTTTTGTAGATTCACTGAATATCACATTTTATCCATAATAAATTCTACCCCTAGATGTGTAGAAACAAGTATATCCTTTAATGATAATAGTTAATGTTAATACTATCGATATTAGATGTACCCTCATTGACATCGGTTTGGCCCTAAACGTTTTTGGTATAGATCTACTACATAAAATTAAAGTTGATTCTTCTTCCTTAGTGGCTTCTCTATACATTCATGGATTTGATAACACTGGTCGACAAGCCCTAGGAACAATAATCTTGCCTTTGTAGTTATGCCTCATTACCTTACCCACCTTGGTTTATGTGATGCCTAGCCCCTTACCTTACAATATTCTCTTGGAGAGACCTTGGATTCATGCTATGGGTGCTATAATTTCCACTCTACATTGTTCTTTGAAGTTTGTTGCAAATAATCAAGTGGTCATGGTCAAAGCTAATATGGAATTTGTTCACCTTTGTGAACTAGAAATTGTTGGTCGATCTTCGGTTGTTTCTACACTTAAGAATTGTATTTCATATCTAACCTCTAATTTGATGACATGTTCCTCAGTGATACCCTCTATAGAGGTTGTCCCCGAAATGAATGTCACTAAAGAGGAGTAGCCTAAAGCAAAAAGTCCTAAGTCTTCCCCCTCTACCTCTTCTTTTGAATAAAATTCATTTCATAGTGATGATTGGGGATCCTTGGAATTATCTGAATTCTTCATTGGAGAATACAAAGTGAACCCTGCTCATCTTAAAATTTTGATAACATCAAACACCTCTGTTACAGGAATGGATTAGACTCCCGTTGAGAAGGAAAGTTCTGATCCTTTTTAGGATACTAGCCATTCCCCTACTGAGGAGGATAATCCTATTCATGCTAAGGAAGTTAAAGTTTTTGAATTGAATAAAGGAGGTAGTTGTGGCCTTGTAGATGCTTTTGATGTCCATTGGTGGAATGATGCTCTCTATGTAGAACCACCATCTTTTGAAGCTTTGCAAAAACGCTATGGTCCCAGATATAGGCTTGTTTCTCAATATGGTTATGGGCACAAAGGTCTTGGATGTATTGAGCAAGGAATTCATGTCGCTATCCAATTTAAGCCTCACAAGCATTATCTAGGTTTGGGATGCTTTGTTGAACAATATAAACCAAGACCTTGGTAGAGTGTTAATATGATTTTAGTTGAAACTCTTAATCTAGTCCATCCTAAATTGATAGAGGATGGGACAGAGGCCGAAGAATTCCATTTAGATGTTTTCTCCTGAGAGGAAGCACTAGAAGAGTTCTTAGGTTCCTACTCCCGCCTACCCTCCTTTCACCATAAATGATGATTTCAGTATAGTCTAAGTAAACAAGCATACTTTGGTGAATCTATTTTGAATATGGATGAGGAGGCCACTCTATCAAATAAAGATGATGGTGTATCGATACCACATTTTGAAGACCATAGTCCCCTCCTCAAAGGGGATACTTCCAAAGTTTTAATGGATCCTAAGTGTCCTAGAAAGGTGATTAAGATTTGGAAGTGCCTTTCTTCTTTTGAAGCTAAGGAGCACTCCAACCTTTTAGATTATCATCCAGAAATCTTTCCTTGGTCATACGAGGACATGCTCGGTATGGATGATTCTATAGTGGTTCACAATATTTTCTTATGTCCCAATGCCAAGCCGGTTAAGCAAAAAATTTGAAAGATCAATCGCAAGGTTGCATTATTGGTTAAGATTGAGATAAAGAGGCTATTAAAAGCAAGCTTTATCCATCCAATCAACTACTTGTCTTGGATTTGGAATATTGTTACCATTAGAAAACCTAATGGCCATATTCGTATATGCATTGAATTTCATAATTTTAATAAGGTTTCTCTTAAGGGTGATTTTTTGTTTCCTAATATTGATATGATTATAGAATCGACTATAGGCCATTCCCTGTTGTCTTTCATGGATGGATTCTTAGGCTATAATTAGATTCGTATTAATCTAGAAGATCAGTATAAGATAGTCTTCACTACCCCTTGGGGTACCTTTTGTTATGTGGTCATGCCATTTGGGTTAAAGAATGCGAGAGCAACTTACCAGCGGGTGATGACCCTAATATTTCATGATTGAATCATTCATAAAATTATAGAAGACTATGTTGATGACATCTTGGTGAAGTCTATAACTCATCAAGATCACGTAGAGAATCTTCGTCTTATTTTTGAAAGGCTTCAAATCTATAAGATGAGGCTTAATCCTCTTAAGCGTGTCTTCGGTGTGGACATGGGAAAACTTTTTGGATTCATAGTTTCTCATCATGGAATTGAAGTCAACATGAATAAGATCAACACAATTGTTAACATGCCTCCACCTAGGAATGTTACTAAGTTGAAAAGTTTACAAGGGAAGATTCAAGAAATTCATACATTCATATCTCAATTGGCTGATTGTACCCTTCCTTTCACTCATCTATTGAAGAAGGATGTTTGTTTTATATGGGATGAGGAATGCTAGAAATATTTTGAGTCAATAAAAACTTATTTGGCCAATCCTCCCATATTAGTGATGGCTATGCAGGATAGACCCTTTTTTCTTTACCTTGCCGCATCACCATATTCTTTGGTATCTTTGCTCACTTAGTATGATGATGCCAAGAAAGAAAGAGTGGTCTAATACATTAGTCATGTCATGGTTGATTATGAAACTTGTTATTCTTCCATGGAGAAACAATGTCTTGCTCTCATATTTGCGACACAAAAGTTAAGACACTACCTTCTTCATGTTGAGATGCATGTTATTGTGAAAATTAATCTTTTGAAGCATTTTTTTTCTAGTGCCGACCTTGTTGGGAGATTAACAAAATGGGTAATGTTTCCTTTTGAGTTCGACATAAAGTTTGTTACTCAGAAATTGATAAAAGTTCAAGTATTTATTGATCAACTGGTAGATGCTCCCTCATCTTGCTCCTTCCTGACTTTGGAATTGTTCCCCAATGAGGACATTTTTGCAATTAATCATGATCACATGTGGAAGATATATTTCAATGGGTCGAGATGTCAGACTATCTCCAGAGTAGGTGTGGTTCTAATATCACCTAAAAGTAAGCCGGTCCCTCTCTCCTTTTGATTGGAATTTACTTGCACCTACATCTCTAAGTATGAATACCTCATTGCTAGCTTGTGTGTCGTGATCACATTAAACATAAAAAGTCTTCATATACATGGTGAATTTGAGCTTATTGTGAATTAGATTACAATAACCTATCAAGCTAAGCAAAGTAAGTTGTCTTAGTATTGATACCTTGCATTGTCCTTTCTTAATTGGTTCGCCTCTTTCACAATAGATGGTGTCACTAGGAGAGAAAATCGACATGCAGATGCCATGGTGAGCATTGCTTCCCTGGTACATTTAGATAAGGAGGTGAAAGAATATCACTTTGTGGTTCATATTCTTCAATCTCCTGCTATTTCTGACCAACCTAAATATGATGTTCTCATGTGTTATCACATAGAATCAGGAGAATGGTATTCAAACATCTACAACTATTTGAAGACTGGAAACTTTCCCGATGATGCAACAAAGAACTATCACACTCGTATATGAAAGTTGTCATTCTGCTATGTTATTTTTTTAGATGTTGTTTTATCAAAAATATTATAATGGCTTACTTCTTCAATGCCTCACTAAAGTAGAAATACCCCTTGCCCTTAAGGAAGCCCATTTGGGTTTTGGGGGTGGACACTTTGGAGGTAAATCCCTGGTGCAAAAATTGATTCACTTGGGATACTTTTGGGAAATGATGGAACAAGATTCCTTTGATTTTGTCAAGAAGTTCTCGTAATTTCAACAACATAGCTGTCTTATTCATGATCCTACTCAAAAGTTACAAAATTAGACCTCACCTTGGCTGGTTGTAAAATGGGGGTTGGATATTATTGGAAAGATATTACCTCCTTCTTCTAAAGGACATTTCTTTATCATCACTACTACCGATTACTTCACGAAGTAGGTTGAAGCTGTCTCACTTCAATCTACGACCATTGAAACTATCTATAGATTTCTTCTAAATAACATCATTTCTCACTTTGGATTTCCTTCCACCTTAGTTTCTAATAATGGTACACCTTTTAAGAACAAGGAAGTGAAATATTTCCTAGAGAAGTTTCATATTTAGCATATATTCTCTACACCATATTGTCCTCAATCTAATGGCCAAGCAGAAGCATCTAACAAGACTCTTGAACTCATTCTTTGAAAAAAATGAATAAACATGGTAAGTATTGGGACATTCAATTGAAATATTCTTTGTGGGCCTATCACATGAGTGTTCGTACGACGATGGGAATAATTCCTTACAACCTTGTGTATGACGTCGAAACTATCATGCCTTTGGAGTTAGAGATTCCATCTTTGTGAGTTTCCATTAAAGGGTTAATTGATGATGAAAATTACTAATCTAATCATTTTCATAAGCTTGAGATGGTCGATGAGTGCTGATTATAGGCCCTCGACCATCTTAAAGCTTATCAATGATTGTTATCTAAATATTACAATCAAGGTATTCTTCCTAGAACTTTCAAGGTGGGTGACCTAGTTCTCTATGAGAATCAGAGAAATGTAAATGGGCTACCTGATCAAAAGGGGAAGTTCAATCCTAATTGGTTTGGACCTTATATTTTCATCTTTGTGTATGGGTTTGGTGCATACAGATTGTCATCTATGGATGGTATGCCTCTAAAAGAACCTATTAATGCAATGCATCTTCGTTGATACTATGTGTAGTGTCTATGTGTCACATGTGTAATGTTAACTCTTTAGGAGTTGTAACGTTGCACGTTTTGACATTCCTTCATCAACACAATATGATTTTTTTTGTGTTATAATGTAACCATGTGTGTGTGTGTGAGAAACATACATATGTTTGTTTTACTATGCTATGTATCCACGAGTTACATTACATCTTTTGGTTAGGCAATTAGATCATCATTATGTTTAATTAACATACATTCATATGTGTTTATTAAATCATGATAGAATCTAGTATAAACATACATCCATACATATAATATCCATCACATCAAGTAAAGAACACCATGGTGTCAGAATTGGTATCTCATGTATATATAAATATCAATGTCATGTACATGTATCATGCTACTTTTTTCAAAAAATAAGTGGCTGTTGTATATAGGTGTCAATGTCTATACATAAAAAATGATCTACAAAATATATAACATCGCTGCAAAAATGATGTACAAAATGGCTATGGCTATGGTTGTGGCTATAGACAAGGCTGAATGGTGGACACGGAGTGGGCCCTCTGTGACCAAGAAATAGAGATCACTACACGAAATCCTCTGATCTCTCCCTCAAGGGAGGCAATGCAAATCTTTGCCATCCTGAGTGCATCTCAAAGCCATTGATTCCCTATGGGCTACCTTGCGAGGTCATTCGAGATGGATCTGAAGAGCATCACATTCCTACTTGGCACCACATGCTCTCATCACAACCACATCTTGATCAACCATGACAACCCACAACTTTGCTAATACCTGGTCCCTTTGTCCTTAGGAAATAGTGGCATCAACTATCCTTTGCACAACCTCCACTTGTACCTCCTCATACATTGTCCTTAGGTGCACCACTGAATCAAAGAGTGGGGTGTGTCACCATGCTGAGATTGACCAATATACATTAAAGACGGGACCCTGGACTAGTACATCATGGGCCACCTTTGATATACATTGGGAAAAGAGCCCAATCCATCCTTGTGTGTCCATTGCAACCATAGAAGAAGTGATATATTAGTATCATAAGATGTATAGATATAAGACTAAAGCAAACCATATATACATGAGATGAAAAATGGAAGTACTAAAATGAAATGACATAATGTAACTACTATACTTGGGTCCCCTGGTTGCTAGTGCAGATCGACTAGTGGTGTGATGTTGGGACCCACACCACCTACGTTTGGCACTACTCACGATGCTACTAGAGCTGCCATAGGGTCAATGACAAGATTTGGAGGCATAAACAAAACTGGGACTGTGGGTGGAGGAGAAGAAATACCCCACTGCTGCATCAACCTCACCTCTACCACCACCTCCTCCTCACCCTCCTACTACTACTACTCTCCACCATGATTTTCTCACTGCTCCTCACCCTTGGTGGTGCCTCTCCTTGTAGGTTATAATCCCCCTAGGGGAATCTACTGGAAAAATGGGAGAAAGATCGTGTTCCTGCCACTAGGCTAGGAAGCCTCCTGCCACACCTAGATTATCGATCGACCACATCCCTAGCAGGTCCTAATCATTGGCGTCATCATTAGAAACAATGAAATTGGCGATGGTGGGCCATCAATTATTTCTCGAGTAGTGGCACTCATCATGACACATGCATAAGAGGGGACCACAAGGGGAATGATTTGAATTCGGATGTGTTGTTGCATGAAGCGGGTCTAGTAGTATGGCATGATCACAAAATCTATGCAACCCAATAGAAAATGGTCATGCTAGAGGTTCCTAAGGAACCTACAATCATCTACCCACCTGAATAAGTGGTGGGGATGCCACCTAACCTAGCTAGACTGTAGAGTGCCAAATTATAGCCGCTAGAACTACAGGTCGCCATGCCTCCATTATCAAATCAACTCATACCAATGAGCTGTGGGTATAAAATAGTCTCACACCCAAGGATATCCTTCAGGTCGTGTGCATGTAATGTGAGCAAAGGCACACACTTGGAGTAGGGTGCAAGCTATCAAGCTCCAGAAATCATAATGTGTATACTTTCCCAGCTCTTGGTACAGATGTGTGAGCATACTACTTCCCCACAAAACACTATCCTGCACTCCTCCATCTCACAAATAGTGTACACAAGGCCCCCATGCAGGTGAGAGCCTCATGCATCTATCATGACCCGAGTGGCCATGTTGATCACCAAAACTCATTGCAATAAGGGCACTACACCATGCTCCTGCTCGAATTAGGACATGTAAATATGGTCAATCTTGTCACAACAATCAATACGACTCGAGCAGTACTCAATACCATTGCATCACTCTTGAGTAGAGTATGTATCATCAATGGTGACCCTTTGCCCTCAAATGGGAAGGGAGAGAATGTTATATACATCCTTGAGCATGGAAATCATCTCACCAGTTAGGAGGTGGAAGGTCGAGGTGGTAGAGTCTCACTAATCCATCATCACCATCAACATACGGTCATGGTAGAGCATCTCTGGCATCTGATAAATCTGCCAGAGGCCCACCTACCATATACGTGTCTCATCATCATTTGATAAAAACTGATGCTATTCCTAGACAAGATGAAGCACCTGCCCGCTAGGATGCTCCCTCATCTTTGGGTAATCCTACAAAAGTGAAAAAATTGGAGTCTAAACATACGATATGCAAAATTTTTACAAAAATCTACTAAGTAGAGTCTCTAAGATATGTGCACCACATAGACATCTGTGTGATGTGTAAGTGTCTGAGACTCCCCATTAAAGCTATTGAGATGCCAACGCTCCTGGTAGACACTAGTGTATTGAGGTCCCTAGCGCACTGGCGAGACACTAGCATGCGAGGAGGATGTGGGTGCACCATAGGGACCCCTACTCTTCGATTCTTTCAAAAATCTATTTAAAATATTAAAAAAAATATATTCAAAGGTAGTTTATGGACTCACTTAATTGACCTCAAGGCCCTCATGCACATCCTCTCATAATTGGTCCAACTTGGGCTCTAGATAATCTTGTCTATGTGGAATTTTACTGAATTTTCTCTCACAAAAGTCAGCAAAACTCTAGTAGTGAATAGTGAAAATGACCCTTTTAGGGGCCCACTTAGGTATATATAGGCCCCCCAAGGCCCATTCTTTCCAACGATCGTGGTCCCTTTGTTTCTCCTACTTTTCCCCCACTAGACTAGGGGAAAAACCAGGAGGGGGGCATACATTCACTTTACCATTTTTTTTTCTGAACACAAATTTTATTGATCATTCTTCTTACCTTGGTAGCTTCTTCCATTTTTTGAGCTAACTTAAAATTTGTAGTTTTGTAGAATTAAATTTTGTGTGATTTTTCACAACAAACACTATATTTTCACCGAGTTCGATTGTTGGGTGAGTCTCAGTACTTGCCAACTCAACCTCTACGACCTCTACCATATCCTTTTTGGCACATAAATCGATGAAATTTTAAGTTTTGTGTTGGTTTTTTCTTTTCTACTTTAGTGTGGCTAATTTTCCAAAATCATGCCCACTAAAGTGGGGGCAAAATGTAATGTCACAAAATTTCACCTAGAGGCAATTTCACATTTTAGCACTTTTCCTAACATTTATTGAACCTAAACCAATTTATGATAATAGCCTCATGGGTCATAATTTCATGATTCATATTCTACAAGGTCCAATGATGTAGCAATAATAGTCCACTGCCCTATTTCCTGAAAACTAGTGTTTTGGTTGCTTGGACAGCGTGCAAACATCTACATGGTGCACTAGCATCCTGATGTATTTTTGAGTTTGAAATGAGGAATCTCAAAATATTATCTTGGGACATGTGTCTTTGCAGTTAGATTCTCAAGTGTAATGGATCCTCCCACCTTTGAATGCAACAAAACTCCCTTTTTTTCTCATTTTGGGGGGTTCTCTCTCATTTTATTGGTTCTCTTCTCAATCTCACTTCATTCTCAGCCTCTTCATCTTTTTGCAATAGAACTTCTATAAGCAAAGCTCTACTAGACTGAGGTCCTTCCAACAACCAAATCTCTCTAGAAAACATTCAATGGTGCATCCATTTGTTGAAGAGGGGGTCAAGGAATTTTGGTAACACTCTATTGCTCTTATCTATTTATGAATAGATTATATCATTTTGTTCATTTGCTACTTGGTGGTGTGGGTTCTCCTCCTCAAGCAGGGATTGTTTTTACCACTTCCTTTTGTATATTTCATTTACTCTCTCTATCTATATAGTTTTCCATGGAGGTGGGAACACTAAATCAGGGGTTTGACTACGACAAGCCTCAAAATAGCCACAACATTTTTCCCCATTCGTTTTGTGTGTAAGTTGTTGAGGTGGATCTTGGAGGAATATTTTGAATGCTTGGTTGCTTGTAAGTCCCCACTTAGCTCTCCTCTTCACTTTGTCTCATTTTATATTTTCTAATAAGTCATTTTGTTAAAAAAACCTTAGATTTGTGCTAGATAATATGGTTTTAGTTATTCTATCCAAGTTTTGGGCTCTTTGTTTGCCTAGGATGCTAGCGCATCCTTCAGACTCTAGTGTTCCATGTTAGTGTCTTGATATCGTGCTATTCTCCATTGGCCGGGAGCTCTTCCTTTTGAGGAAAAAATATTAGAACCTTGCTCTCTTAGATTCTAAAGTAGTCTCTTGTGATAATCTATACATAGCTTCTTTACAATTTCTTCATTCGAAAAAATTTGAGGTGGTTAAGGGAAGTTCACTCCCTGGGTTTCTCTTGTGAACAAAGAGACTCGTGAGCAGAAAATACCCCTTATCACACACCAAGTACCAGAGACATCATCTTAGCACCAACACATATCAACAAAAGGATAGCTCCATTTACTCACAACACTTCCTCAATATCTCAAATATACATGCACAACAAACTGCAACAACTTGTTTCCCTCTTTTTCACAATTTTCTCAATATTCTCAACATCTTCATCATGCAAACAAACTTATTCAACACATAGATGATAACAATGAAAACACCTTCATACTTGCAATAATCTCCCCCTTTGTCATTTATGGCAACACATGATGTGAAAAACCATCAAAGACAACATAATAGCTCTAAACACACTTTCTTATGATTTTCTTTTCTCTCCCCTTGAGTAGATAAAATTCTTCACATGATTCTTTCTCCCCTTTGAAATCAATGGTAAAGGATAAAGTTTTTTTCATTGTTCTTTCCCTTTGACACTAAACTAAGATACTTTATCTGAATACTCCCCCTTAGGAGTACACCTAATCAAACCAAAGAATCTGCACAATGACAACATTCCTTGTTGCAACAAAGACAACACATGTCACTACCTACTCCCCTTGAGAGGTAGCCACCAACATTAGTCCATAAAAGAGATGAATGCATAGATCTACTGGACTGATGCATCTCCATATGTATCTAGTTAAAGGAAGGTGGGGCAATAACTCCCAACTTCTCTCAAAGATACTCAAAAGTATCCCCAGGAAGAGCCTTAGTAAATATGTCAAAGATCTAATTTTTTGTAGGTACATATTAAAGCTTCACCTCATTCTCCATAACCTTCTCTCTCAAAAAGTGATACTCGATTGATATATGCTTTGTCCTTGAATGCATCAATGAATTCTTTAAAATATTAATTTCACTTGTGTTATCAAAAAATATATAAATAGGCTCATCATACACTACTTTGATATCCTTCAATGTCTATCTCATCCACAATACTTGTGTGCAACAAGATGCTACTACAATATACTCATCCTTTGCAATGGATAAAGAAACCAAATCTTGATTCTTACTTAACCATGACACCAATATGCATCCGAGAAAGAATTCACCACCACTCGTATTTTTCTTGTCATCAACACAACCAACCCAATTTGCATCTGTATAATCACTTAATGTGAAATCAATATCCTTAAGATACCATAAGCCATAATCTAGAGTGCCTTTTAAATATTTGAATATCCTCTTCACTATTGCAACATGTCTCTCTTTAGAATCTTCTTGAAATCTATCCACAAGAAAAATTGCATGCATGATATCTGATCTAGTAGTAGTTAGATATAGCAATTCACTAATCATAGATCGATATTTTCTCTAATCAACCTTAGGTGATTCATCATCCTTTCTTAATTTGCAACTAGTCACCATAGGAGTACATACCGATTTGGAGTCTTCCATTCCAAACTTCTTCAACATCTCTTTGACATAACTTTGACCATGAAATGAAAATTCTTTTACCTTTTTGATTGATTTGTAGCCCAAGGAAGAAATTGATCTCCCTAAACATTGAAATCTCAAACTCTTTTTGTATTCCTTGTGTAAATTTCTTACACATAGCTCCATTTCCTCCAAAAAAATATCATCCACATACACAACCACTATCAAGATTTTATCTTCCTCAATTTTGAAGTAAATATTACTATCTGTGGTGCATTTATTGAATCCTTTCTTTATCAGATATCTAACCAATCTTGCATACCAAGCTATGGGAGCTTGCTTCAATCCATATAATTCCTTTTTCAATTTTCAAACCATATCTAGTTGATCTAACAACTGAAATCCTTCTAGTTGTTCAGTGTAAACCTCTTCGTCCAATTCACCATTTAGAAAAGTAGACTTCACATCCATATGATAAACTTTAAAGTCCTTGAATGCTGCAAATGCAAAAAGCATTCTTATAGCTTCCATCCTAGCCACCAACGAAAATGTTTCCTCAAATTTTATTCCTTCTACTTGTGAGTAACCCTTACACACAAGCCTTTCTTTATTTCTTACCACTTCTCCATTCTTATTCAACTTATTTCTGAATAGCCACTTAGTTCCAATTATGTTCTTATTTTCTGGTCTAGGAACTAGTTCCCAAGTCTGATTTTTCTCAATCTGTATAAGTTCTTGTTTCATTTCCTTCATCCAATGTTCATCTTTGTATGCCTCACTCACTATTTTAGGTTCAATTTAGAGAGTAAACACAAATTTACCTCATCTTCAACAACTCTGCTTCTTGTCAATACTCCTTTCCTCTTGTCTCCAATGATTTGTTCTTTAGAATGATTCTTTTGCACATACTTAGGTGTCTTAGGGGTCCTTTCTAGAGCTTTTTCCAATTCATTCTACAATTCTTTTTCCTTATATTTTTCTTCTTTTTCTTCTCCACAAGCAGGTTCATCTAACAAATATCCATCTAAAATAATTAAATTCTACAAATCTTCATCAACCTTAACATTTTCACTCTCAACAATCTTTCTCAACCTTTTTTCATAACATCTGTAAGCTTTTATTTTAGTAGAATATCCAAGGAAGATACATTCATTAGACCTTGCATCAAAATTTCCCAAGTTTTCTTCATCTCTTTTGATATAACATTTTCTTCCAAATATTCTAAAGTACTTGACAATAGGAATCCTTTTATACCATAATTGATAGGGAGTCTTTGTGATGTTGGATTTTGCTTGAACTCTATTAAGTATGTAATCAGCAATAGAAATTACTTCTCTCCAGTAGACTTTCGATAGATTAGCTTCTTGCATAATAGTCCTAGAAGCTTCTTGAATAGTCCAATTTTTCCTTTCAACCACTCCATTCTGTTGAGGAGTTCTAAGGGTAGACAAGTGCCTCTTTATTCCATGAACTTCACAAAACATGTTAAACTCATTGGAGGTGAATTCTCCACCTCTTTTAGACCTCAAAACATTTTATTTTAAAATCAATTTCATTCTTAATCATTACTTTAAATGCTTTAAATCCATCTAGTGCACTAAATTTCTCTCTAAGAAAAGTAACCCATGTCATTCTAGAGTAATCATCAATCAAAAGCATGAAATACCTGTCACCTTGAATAATTCTCATCGTTGTAGGACCACATAGATCTGTATGTATTAATTCCAGTAGTTCGGTAGAATATTGTTCCTTTCCCTTGAAACTACTCTTTATCTATTTTATAAATTGAAAATTATTGCAAACACCATGGATATGATTTTTAGTTCTTGGTAGGTCTCTTACTCCATGAACTAAACTGATTCTATCCAAATTATCAAAATTCATGTGACATTCTTCAGTGCCATAACCATCATTAATCTGAGACATAAAGCAATCACCATTAATTCCCTTGAGTTGATAGATGTTTCCATATGTACTTATACCGACAAAAATCACAGTTATGGAACCTTTTCTAATCTCACATCTTTAATCCTTAAACACAAGATTATAACCTTTGCTACACATTTGTCCAACACTCAAGAGATTATGCCTTAAGCCTTTAACATAGTAAACATCTTCAGTATTATGCTTTCCATCAAAGTTGATTGAACCTATTCCATAAATATTAGCTCCTGAATCATCTCCAAATTTAACTAATCCTCCATCATACTTTTCAAGTTTAAAAAACTTACTTTTTTCTTTGGTCATGTGATTAGAGCAACCACTTTCAACAAACCAATAGTTCTTATCTTGTTTAACATGAAAATCATAAACCAAAGTACCTTCAACCTTCTCTTTCTTCTTCAGAACACTTCCCTTCAAACAACTTTCAGAGTTAGCAAAAGTAGATTCATCTTTTAAAGCTAGGAACAAGCTTTCATCATGTTGGTGTTTTAAACAAAACAAGTTAATCTCATAATTACCTATGAATTTTCCAAATTCAATAGTTATTAATTAGGAGGGATTGGCCAACATAATAAGTGAAGGTATTTGAGACTTTCCCTCTACACTTTGGGATTTACAAGACCCGAGAGGGTGATCCCTAAGAACGTTTTCAAGCTCTCTTGTGCCATTTACTTTTAAACATTGCAAAAAAAAGTTTATTCTCCAAATTACTATTTAATAGATGAAAATCTAAAAGAGTTGGTAGATCTCATAACATTTATCAACGTATAACATCAAGATAGGGTGAAGGTCAACTCAAGACATATAATCAAACTGGAAATAAATATTTAAATTGATTTTGTATGTTATTTTTGTGAATAACCAAATAATTATAACATCAACACAGCTTATAGATTAGTGCCTTATCTTAGGGCATGGAATCCTAAATCATTCAATTAAAATAATATAGTAACATTCATTCTATCACATCAGAGCTATTACATGATGCATTACACCATTTAACTCAAAGTTCCTAGCCAATGTTACTTAATTATCCCTATAAACACTCATATAAACCTTCATTTATATTAAAGTGAATTAACTTGTTCTTTGAACAAGAGCTTTAACAATAAACAAACATTCAATGGGAACACCACAAAGATGAATTGAAAGATCTTTGATCCATTTCATTGATGATTTATATAAAGTGTACATTTGGAGAACAAAGGCTTTGCAAGTATTCCATTTTTATTTAGAAGTAATAGTATTGATGTACAATGCTAATAATCAAAAGACTCAAAATACAAGACCTAGAAAAAAATTAGACAAATTTGCATCTACATTCTCTATTACAATTTTCTTCTCAAACTCATTCAACAACAAACTCATCAATGGCCCTGAATTCCCTTTTATAAAACAAGGGAGAAAAATAATTCTTAGGCCACACTTGCCACATCTACATTTGATATCTACAAATCACTTTAAAATATAGTTATATTTACAAATCGTGAGAGGGAATATCCTAGATAAGGAAAAAATTATTTTCATTTGTTGGTGAAGATACTTCTGACCTTCCAAAAGACACTTTAGTTGATGAAGACACTCCTTCCACAAGAATAAACATTTATTCCACATGATCCCAAAATTGTAGGATGAAAAGCATGAAAACAAGAAGGAAAAGAACAAGGCACCTCCACCTCACCGCTCTTATGTCATCAACTTTGAATTGAGGAGGAAACAATATTTAAACACTAATATAAAAAAGGGTTAATATTTACACTTTTCAACCCATTTATTGTATTACTCCTCAATAAATCATTTAACATCCAATAACCTACTATAACCATCTTTGTGGAAAATATTTATCTACTAAATGCATCAATATCAAAACTTATTGCCACCTTTCCATTGAAGAACAAATCACAAGTCCGAGATATCAACACAATTTTTCTTCCATAATTCAAAATCCTCCTTATATGGCCATACATATGTAATAAATTCATCTAAATTTTTCCTGTAATGGCCATACTTTATGACTTTTTGGGTTTCTTCCTTGTCAGAACCTTCAAGGAAAACATCTATGAAGGACAACTTATCCATACCATCTTTTAACATGTCAATGTTGACTCTTTCAAAACTCAGTGCAACTAAGGTGGCAACTAAGCTACTTATTTGATCTTTCCATTGTTGAAGGGGCTTAATTCCACCAGCATCATTCAAAATGTTAGGTATCAAACCAAAATAACTCTCATCAAACTTTTGCATAAGCTCCTTTATCTTCTTCTCCATGGGATCCATCAACACTTGACATTCTACTAGTTCTTTCACAATTTTATGGGTTGGAGAAATGTGTGATAGTTTATTGGCATCATGGGTTGATCCAATAACCATGCTCTTCAATGTTTCCAACCTAGGGATCCATTTATTTATCAATGGGATAGCAAGTTCCCTATCCCTATCAAATATCTTTATTGGAACAAACATGGGTGAATAGGTTGAATGAGCACTGGGAGTCTTTCTCTCAATATTTTTATTTAGATAATCTAACACCACAATAAAATATTTATATTATTCATATAAACAGTCCCATCCACATGCTCAAGGGATTCATCATACACTTGGAGTTGGTCAATCAACTCCCATATAGTAGCCCTCTTCCTTATTTGAGGTTCTGATAATGTGCTTCAAATTAAATGTTCAATGGGATCATCATTAGGATCATATACAATAAATTTTGTGGAAGTATAAGAAGGACGATGGATTGGAGAAGTTGGGGTCTACTCTGGAGGGGATGGAATTGCAAAAGAGATACTTCTTTGCACTAGTCCCTAAGTTGGAATTTCTTACAACTTCTACTTTAGCAACATAACTTCTAATTGTAATTCTACAATATGTTGCTGCCCTTTGTTTTACTCAATAACAAGATCATTATACTTCTTATTTATTTTATCCCTTTCCTCTTTTAGGGACTCAACAATGCCCCTATGAAATTGAAAAACATTTAAAGATAATGTTGTTGCTTCAATTGGTGAGGTGTCAGAGAATCTCTTGATGATCAGTTCCCCTCTTAGATCAGATGTTGGCTCTGTTACTTCTGCCTTGCTTGTATTTGGGGCCAATGCCCAAATTTCCAATGTCCCACTATGGATTGAAAGCCGATCCTTACAATGCAACTGTAGCCTCCTCATTTGAAAAAATAGTGGTGTTGTCCCTCCAGATAGTATCAAATGCTATGGATGATTCCATATCCCATTTAGGAAACAAGAGTACACCAGTTTCCCTTACCAATTTCCTATCCTATGCAAGTGCTATCTCTTTATATTTAATCTTCATTTTTCTAAGAACATTTATCTTAATTACCTCCCTAGGTAGCTCAAGGATATTAATCATTTATTTTTTGATCATTCCATCATAATCCTCTCTCTTTGACCTCCACACAAAATCATGAAACACATCTATCTTAATAAAGGCATCATCATTCATGAGTTCATTACATGCCTTTTCCCTTACATTATGTACATCATTTGTGCCTAATAAATCTTCCTTACACAATATTATCCTTTGAATTTTGAAATTTGATCCTCTTCGGGGTGAAGGAATTTCTTGCATCATATCCTCTATGGTGACAATAATATCAGCATCAGAGTCCATGTGATAATCAACAAGTCCTGGTGATAGAGTAATCCTTGGTTGCTCAATCTTTCTTCTCTTTGGATATGATTCCATTAGAGGTGAATCCAAATCAATTATTTTTGGAATAGAGGATGTTGGGGGTGAGGATGATGGAATTTGGTGAATTGGAAAGGAAGCCACCTGAACCATAAAATTGAGTAGGTGTTGGAAGAGTTTGCTCCTTCGTCACAATGTTCTTATTCCTTGTAAAAATGTATTTGTTGGAGGGTTTTTGATATGTTGGTCTTTCCTCCAACATAGGAGTTTTTCCTTTATCCTAAACCTCCTTGTCTTCCTTCAATTTCCCCAACACTTTGTCAAAATTTAATAGAATAGTTTTGAATTTCAAAATTGGGCCAGTGATATCAGGGAATGTCTCTTTAAAAGTGGGATCCTTGTCTTGTTTTTCCTTATCCAATTATACAAAGGCCAACCACTTATCCTCTCTATCCTCTTGTAGTTGAAAATAAAAAATGCTCCTGATCACATCTTCAAAAAAATAGAAATTATGCCAATACCGCCCACCTTTAATTCTGTCTAGTAACCATACAATGAAGCCCTTAGGATCATAATTTCATAATTTCTTGTTCTACTACATTTCATCCTAGATGTCTGATCTTTAGAAGAATATTCCTCCACCCATTCTTATTAATCACAAAATTTGAGAATATTGTGTAGGCTAGGAAGAAAGTTCCCTTCTTATTTAGCAAATAACTATCCTCCACATTTCCTAGCTGCCACATGACCTCAAGGAAACCTAACCTCAGGGGTACATCCCTTGGAAAAATATGAGGTGTAACACTTGTACCATACACCCTGATGATATTGTAGTTAGTGTAAAGGATAATATCCTCCCAATTATGTGCAATACCCATCTCAGGCCTTCTTTCCTTAGGTCTCAAAAAGTCATGCAATTTCATTGAAATCCTTGGTAGATAAACCACTAAAAACCTATTAAACCTTGAACCAAAAACATTGGAGAATACCACAAAGCTAGAATCTGGAATCCATGTTTGGACATGAAGATCACCACCATTGCCATATTTCATATCCAATTTCATATCCTTCCCAAAAATATTATAGCCCTTGTATAAGAACATGTGAAGGATCAAGGAATACTACCAAAACCTTACACCAATTTTCCCTTCTTTCATGGCCACCAATGCCTTATGAATTGCATCATAAAAATATGCAGCAAAAACATATTACTTGTTAACCATAACATGTTTAATATTTTCAGCCATATAACTATATGCCACCAACATGCATTCAGGAGGATCCAACCCCAAAATATGACATAGACTAAAAAATGTTCTTTGAAAATACAATTCAAATTTGTTGATAGGGAAAGGTTCAATGTCAAAGGGATAAATTTTAATCTTGAATCCTTTTGGACCCCTTCCCATGAAATTTTCCAAGTGTGAAACCCTGAAAGTCACCCTCACTTCTCATATTCCACTTTGAGGACCTTTATATCAATTGATTCCTTCTTATCAGTAGGATCCAAATTAAACACATCACTTATCCCTGCCTTAGCAAATTTTATCATTTCAACTCTAGAATGTGTTCTCAACACATAGACAATAGGATCATACCTATCTGCAATGAATTTTAATAGGTCAACATCAAGGAAAACATTGGGGACAACAAGCTTTCCCATGTAAAGTCTCCATGGGTTGCAAATAGGGATTCTTGATTTCTTATTTCCAAACCAATATGTGATAATATTCCAGCCACTAATTGGAAATGTAGCGTCTTTAACCTTAGAATACTTATCCACGATATAATCTTGATTTCTTGGCCATTGGAACAAAAAATTACCCTTATTATTATCACTAATAAAATTAGGTAATTGGGCCATTAAATCATCAACTGAGTGTCACTTTGCAGGCTTGGAAGTAGAACCAAAAGGTTGAGCTTTCAAGGGTGCCATTAAAATGATAATTGGCTCAAACTAGGGTTTATCAAGATAAAACTAGGGCTTAAGGTTGACATAGAGAAATAATAAATTTTGAAACAATTGGGTGCAATTTAACAAAATTCAAACCTTAAAAGATTCCCTAATATTCTACTCATATCATAGGAATAGAAATTTGGATAAAAATTATGAGGAAATGAGTACAAGAAGTGTGATTATGACTTATTGGATTTTCGATGCTAGAAACCCTAATTTTTGAACACCGAGAACTCCAAAATCCACTACAAGTTTCCAAATGCTTTTAAGTGTTTTAGTGATTTTTACATTGCTTGAATTCCTTCTTTTATGGTAAAAAAATCACTCAATTATCCTTACTGTGTCATATTTGTTGGCAAGAGACATTGTATAAGTTATTTGGTGTTGTCATTGATGGCAACCCTAGTCAGTGATTTGATCCACATGTCATCATTTGATCATACTAGAAGTCAGATCAAAGTTTTGTGATTAACTGTCTAGCAAGAACAGAGCATCTGACAAAATTGTGTTAATCGATTCATATGCAATTTTTTGTTATCATTTTGAGTTGTGGATCTCAAGGAAGTTTTTTTGGTATATGATCTCTGTTGTTCTTGAATCTTAGAGCATTGTATCGATTCATGTGCAAGTTAGAAGATTCGATTGATTAATTTTTTGTTCAATAGTGTATGAAAGCCGACTAAGTGAATGTAGCCATTGTGGATATTTTAGGAGTAAGTGCTTTTGTGTTTGAGCATGTTGATTTAGGTCCTTAGTATGTTGTGGATGACTTTGGTTGGTGTGCATTGAAATTTAATTATGGATTGAGCTGACAGTTGGTAAATATTTTCATATTTAGTTGTAGATATATATAAGTGATCGATTATATCATTTTGATAGATGTATGAAGTGTGTCGATGTGTGATGTGAATATAAGAAGGATTGTAGAGAGATTATGCATAGTTTCACTTGTGCATAAAAGATTTTTGTGATGCGAGTTGAAGCAGACAGAGCAAAAGAGCATAATCAGACAAAAGGTCAAAGAATTTGATTGATGAGTTGAACCGGGACTATTTTCAGGAATTTGTAGATGCTATTTCATAGTTCACCACTCTAGTTGTCTTTTGAAATTAATTGTAAGGTAGTAAGCCTTTCTATTTTTGAATAGTGAGCTCTAGGCAGTATGCCTAAATGCAAGTGCATTCCCATTTTATAAACATCTCTTTGAGTATACTCAGATAATATTGTGGATTGACCTCCACCATGGTTTTTCCCCTAACAGAGTTTCCATGTAAAAATCCTTGTGTTATGGTGTTGTGGTTGCTTGCTTTATGTTCATGAATATTTCTTTTGGTTGAATGTTATGAATACTTTAAAGATCAGATTAATAAGTTTAAAAATTGTAGAACACTGATTCACCCCCCTCTCAGTGTTCCTTGATTCCAACAATTAGTATCAGAACTTAGTTCCTCGGAAGAAGTTTAAAAGCTTAGGGAAGATCCAGGAAAGTAATTCAATGGATTGAAGAAGTCTTCAACAACAAATTTTGGTGGCCCTAGATGATCTTAATCAGTCCAAATCTGAAGTCTGGGAATTACAGGAAAGTCTCAAGAATGTTGAGAAGTTCATTCAATCATTGAAAAATAAAATCAATGCATCAAGGGAGAAGAGGGGGGAACTCTATGATCAGATCGAGCAGAAAGAGAGTAAAAGCATTGAAGATGAACAACTGAGTCAAGCCCTGAAGAAAAAGATAGAAGAGTGTGAAATTTTTTCTAGAGAAAATGTTATTCTAAAGCATGAAATTAAATTTATTGTGTTGAGGATGAATAATGAAGAAGAGCTTGAAAAGAAAATTGTTGATCTTAGAGATGAACTTGCTGCTACAAATGAATTCAAGGAGAAGTTCAAGATTAGCTTAACCAAGCTTGATGAATTGATTTAAATTCAGAGGATTGAAGGTGGCAAGTGAGGTCTTGGATATGAGGAAGGAGAAAGCTCCAAATCTGAATAAAGGAGATTCAGGCAAGGAAATCAGATGAACAAAGCTGGAAGGTATCTGATAAGACAACCTAATGCTCAAAGGTTCAATAGTTACTATTTTGTTTGCAATAAATTTGGTCATATCACTATTCAATGTAGAAATAGAATGAATTCAAGTGGTCCATAATTTTTCAGTCAATGCTTTAATTGCAATAAGTATGGTCATAAGTCAAATGAATGCAGAAATATCATGAATTTTTTTTATAGAGATGTCAGATGTTATACATGCAATAGATTTGGCCATATTGCTAACCAATGCAGATCAAGAGAAAATCAATGGAAAAATTGGTCTAGACAAAGAAATATGGTGTGCTATAATTGTAACAAATCTGTTCATATTGCTAGATTATGTAGAAGCAGGAAGGGTCCAGTAAATCAAGACAAAAACATGCAGAAGGATGAAAAGGAGAAAGGAAAGGTCACTACATATGAGATCAAGAAGTAAATGAAGAAAATATGGGTGAAGAAGAGTCCCTCTATTGCAGGAAATAATTCCACACTAGAACCTAGATCTGGTAATTCCTCTAGGAATTAGTTTTAGGCCTCTGGCCTAGGGGGAGTTCTCAAGAAAATTCATCAAACCCCCTACTGGTTGTTGTTACTAGGATGTGGATGAGTGCAGTGATTGCATTGATGCTCTACAAATGCTGTTGAAATAGTTGGAGAGAGTATTTATGCACAGCTGAAGGTCCACAAAAGAGTTATCTTTCACAAAGTATGGAAACAGGGTATCCAGATGAGTTAGGGAAAAATCATTTATTGTAACAAAAAGTTAGGTGTGTGAATGATAAAAGTTCATTTGTATTCTTCATTTTTCACTTTGCACTTTGAGAAGAAGAAGGTTGGAGAACTCTGAAGAAAACTTTGGTGAAGTTTGGAAAAGATTCAAGTGTGAAGGCGATTTGGCATTTAAACCCTAATACGATGAAAAGGTATTTATTGGGAAACCTTGTGAATTTGTGAAAATGGAAGCTCTGTTAGTAGTTGATATCAAGGATAGACCCCATCCAAAATTCAAGTGGCATCCTTTCAAATCTGTTGAGACAGAGCCCTTAGGTGCATTTTTTGTCCATTTCATATGACATCTTGCATATTGAAGACATTAGGGTATAAATTCATGCAAATATTGAGGAGTTAGGGAGCTCTCAATTGTTGAATTTGTACTCAAATCATATGGTTGGAGAAGATTTCAAGGTAAAGGCTGAATTCAAAACCCTAGAGAAGAAATTCATGCAAATTGCAAAATTTCTCATGTTTGAAGAAAATGAGTGGGTCCGGTATATTTTGAGCTAAGTTCATACTGAATTCATGTGGTTGAGTCAACCTTTTAAGATTACAAAAGAAGCCATAAACACTGTTACAGGTTTAAATTCCTCTAGTGGGTTGCTGATCTTGAAGTCCATGAAGAATCAAACAGTTACTGATGCAACCAGTTCAATGTTTGATAAAAGAGCTATGACCATTGATGATATTATTGAAGTGGATGTCAAATTTTCATCTATGGTCATTGGTTACAAGTTCTATCATTCCAGCTAGGATAATTTTGTATCTAGTATAGCTATTTATGCAGCATATTAGATGGTGAAGGAGAATGCAGAGTATGATCTATGTGAGTTACTCATAAGCTAGTTAATGGAGAATCTTGGCAAGATCAAGAAAGATAAGAAGAATTCCTTTAAATATGGTAATCTGCTATTGTGTTTATTCTTTTATTTCATGAATGAAGTTTTGAGATTTGGAAAAGTCCAATGGAAAGGTAATAAACCAATAGTTGTTCAAATTAGAGATATCTTGCACAGAGTTGGTGATAGTAAAGCCAGGAAAATTGCAATCTAGGGTTATTTCAAGAGTTTTTAGAATGAAATGCAAGGAAGAGAAATAATTCCTACTTATATTATGGATAAGTATAAGGACACTATTTATTTTATGGTTGACATTGATCAATGCTTGATGGAAGCTGCAAATCCTAGAATGGTGTAGATTATGCCAATGGGCTATGAAGTTGATGAGAACATCTTGGAACTATATGCTAAACATTTGAGTAAACCCCGAGATCTGACAGAAGAGAGGTTTGGAACCTATGAAGAAAAAGATATGCAAGTACATGAGCAATTGAAGAATCCAATAATAGTCTGGAGAGTAAGGAAGGAAGTGGAAGCCTTTGCAGAGAGCATGGGTATATCTGTAAAAGCTATGAGAGAAGCTAGAAGAAAGAGAGAAGAAGTTGAAGTAAGAGAGTTAGCTAGAATCGAATTTTCTAGTCCAACAACATCCTCTACCCAAACTAGATCTATAAGAAGCTCTACTCTCTCATTTGGTCCTGCAAAGAAGTAAAGTCCTATGAAAGCTCAGGCCAAGTCATCTGGGAGAGAAGGAAAAAGGAAGAAGGAAAAGAGCACAAGAGTTTATGATGTTTCTGAAGATGAAGAGATTGAATCTGATGAAGAGATAAGAGAAATCAAGCAAAAGGGCACAAAGGAAACAAAAATCTCTAAGGCCAATCCCTTTGGTGAAGAGGAGAAAGAAAAGAAGAAGATGAAAACAAAAAAATCATGTGTCTATAGAAGAAATGGAGAAGGCATTGATTAAGAATGGTAATACTAGGCCTCTTTGTGAATGGTATGACACCTTTGACAGTGTTGGTCAAAGAGTTCTTGAGGAAGCTTCAATAAAATACTTAAATAATTTTGATATGATTCTTATTGAAATAATGTCTATGTTACCTAAAAGTCTATATGAAGTTTTAGAATTGAGAAGAGTGATTGCAAGGACAAAAGAAGAACAAATGAGAGAAAAAATACTTGTTGATCTGTGTCCAGTGATGTCATTAGAAGAAATGAAGAATATAATAAACGAAGAAAAAATGGATTTTAAGAGAAAAAAAAGGGTGAACAAGCTAATGATTGGACAAACTGAATAAGTTACAAAGGATATTGAGAAAATCCTCAAGGAAATTTTGTTAAAGAACAGATACAATGTTGTTTTTGAAGAAGTGCATGATGAAGATGTCTCATCTAGTTCAATAAATGAAGAAGATACATTTGAGGACACTCTAAATCCTCTAGATATACATGATGCTGAAATTACTATGGAGACTGAAGCTCCTAAAGTAGTGTTGGTTGAAGAAAAAGAGATTCCTGAAGCCATACAAGAATCAGTGATCAAAGAGAATAAGGATCAAGTGAAGGAGATTCTTGTGGAAGCAAGAGACACTGCTAAGGCAGTGAAGGAGTTTTTAGAAGAGAAATAGGAAGAGTTTGATCATGAATTGATTAGAGGTCCTATCAATTTGGCTACTTTGTCTCCCATTGAGAAAATGAAAGTTGCATCACTTTCTCAAGACAAGGCAAGAGAAAAAATTCTGAAATCACATATTGAAGATAGTGAGTCATTGAATCTTGCATCCAGTATTCTGGAGAATATCATGACTTAATATGTCAAGGATTCATCTTATTCTCCATCAGTTCAGCTGAAGAATCTAGTTAATTCTATAAGTAATCACTTTGAGTCACTTGAGAAGTCAGCTATGGATAAGGTTCAGAAGGAGTTTGATACTAAAAGGTTCAGTAGGTTGAAAGGGATGATAGCTAATGGTAAATATTTATTAGATACTTGTGTAAATAATATTCAAAGTTCTCTATCTAAAGGTGGTACCATTTATAAGTTATGTCTATCCTTATCTAAGTTCATTGAGGACATTGAAAAGAAAATGAAAGAATGTGAGAAACAAATAGCAGATATCACTCAAGCATTCAATCCTCTAACCGTTTTTGTTGGAAAGCAAGAAGGTCAAGTCATATCCTTGCTTGAAAAGATCAAAATTTTGAAGCATGAAGAAGGTAAAATGGTTGAAAGGGTCTGTGAGCTTAGAGGACTAATTGGTCCCAAGGTGGCAACAATGTTGAGTACATTAAAGGAAGCACAAGATGCTATGGCGGTCAATGATCTAGTGAACCTTGAATCAACAAAGTTGCAATATTACTTATTCTATGGTCACATGACTATCTTGGAGAGTCTCAAGAAGATTTGAGACACGAGTTTGAACCTATTGAATAACAATTTTTCAGATCTATTCAAGTTTATGTAAGTTGTAGAATCCTGTTTGTACATATGCAGTTTGTTCATAGCAATTTTGTTTGATTTTTGGTATGCAAATTCTGGCCTTTGCCATTGATGTCAAAGGGGGATAATGGGATAGTGAAAAATTCCTTAATCATCTTAGGGGTAGTTTTGTTTTTGGAGTTTTGAAGGTTGGCAGTGTATTCATGTTGGTACTGATCTGACACTTAGTCATTTTTCACTAAGTGTTGCCATCAATGCCAAAGGGGGAGATTGTTGGCAAGAGACACTACACAAGTTATATGGTGTTGTCATTGAAGGAAACCCTAGTCAATGATTCGATCCACATGTCATCATTTGATCATACGGGAAGTCAAATCAAATTTTTGTGATTAACTGTCTAGCAAGAACAAAGTATCTGACAAAATTGTGTTCATTCATTCATATGCAATTTTTTGTTATCATTTTGAGTTGTGGATATCAAGGAAGGTTTTTTGGTATATGATCTATGTTGTTCTTGAATATTAGAGCCTTTTATTGATCTGTGTGTAAGTTAGAAGATTCAGTTGATTAATTTTCTATTCAACAGTGCATGAAGGCCAACTAAGTGAATGTAGCCACTGCAGATATTTGAGAAGTAAATTTTTAAGTGTTTTTGTGTTCGAGCATGTTGATTTGGATCCTCACTATATTGTGGTTGAATTTGGTTGGTGTGCATTGAAATTTAATTATGGATTGAGCTGACAGTTGGTAAATATTTTTCATATTTTGTTGGAGCCGACATATAGCGATTAAATCTTTAGTTTCAAATATATATAAGTGATCGATTATATCATTTTGATAGATGTATGAAGTGTGTTGATGTGTGATGCAAAAATTAGAAGGATTGTAGAGTGATTATGCACAATCTCACTTGTGCATAAAAGGTTTTTGTGATGCAAGTTGAAGTAGATATAGAAGAAGAGCAAAATTAGAAAGAAGGTCAAAGAATTCGAGTGATGAGCTTAACTAAAACTATTCTTAGGCATTTGTAGATGCTATTTCATAGTTCACCACTCTAGTTGTCTTTTGAAATTAATTGTAAGGAATTAATCCTTTCTATTTTGGAGTAGTGAGCTCTAGGCAGTGTGCTTGAATGCAAGTGCATTCCCATTTTGTAAACATCTCTTTGAGTATACTCAAATAATATTGTGGATTGACCTCCACCATGGTTTTTCCCCTAATAGGGTTTCCATGTAAAAATCCTTGTGTTATGGTGTTGTGGTTGCTTGCTTTATGTTCATGCATATTTATTTTGGTTGAATATTATCAGTACTTTAAAGATCAGATTAATAAAGTTAAAAATTGCATAACACTGACTCACCCACCCCTCTTAGTGTTCCTTGATTCCAACAATATCTTCCATTACTACTCACTCGCATGAACTAGATAGATCTATCTACCCCATGATTGAATTTTGAAAGTTAAGCATATATTTCCCATCTAGCTAGATCGATGGATGACTTAGATGGAGTCAACAAAGTTTGAAAACTAAAATTGTATTGATCACAACCTTGAGCCAATCAGATAATTCCATGTTGAAAATCTCCTTGCTGTCAAAAAGGGCTCTACCACACATTACTAGCCTTAAGGACCTGCACATGTCACTTTCCTACTAGCCTACATGGGTCTGTAGGGACTTGATCAATGGCTATGGGCAGGCAAGTGATGGTCAAAATTGAAACCGTACACCACAACATGCATAACCTTCAATCCATCACATCATGTACCCATGTATTTAACACTCTACATAATGAACAACTGAGATTAAAAATTCTTGCTCCTTAAATAACCACGTGCACTTTAATTTCCATTAGTTGTTCCCACCCTAAGCCACCAATAACCATTAGAAATATTAAAACAAATATTTCATGCCCTATAATGTTTTTTGGATGTTGAGGATCATGCCACATGGGAGCTCCCCGCTATCCCACTAAGAAACAAGATCTTCCTGTGGGTCCCCCTCAGACTGGTGAGGAACAACCAAGATTTTATCTTCATGATGCATAAGGAATGTTGATCTTTTTTCCTTTTACCATTGTTGCTTCAAAAGAACGATAGGTACCACCAAAGGGGTGAACAAATGCCACACACTTGCTACCCCACAACTCTTTTTGGGTGATTATTTTAGTCCCATGAGCTAGTAGGCAACCAATGAGATGAGAGTAGTGGGCCATGATGACCATGATTTAAAGTTTTAAAATGCACATACGTTAAAAGGCAACTTAAAATGGGGCCATCAACTAGATTAATGGGATAAAAGACAAGCATTTACACATCAAAACTTAGGATATATCAAAATATATTTCAACATTTTTAAACTTGCATAACTATAGGAATATTTAAAAAATTTCAAGTAACGATTAGTAAAGTTAGGCTTTGGGGTTGGTCAACTGATGACTTGGATGACTCAAGTCATGACTTAAATAACTGGTAACAAGAAGGAACAAGCCAACAAAGGATTAGAATGAGATCTTAAGGCTTAGAAAATACTTAGGTTTTTCAAGGGTTTAAGACATAAAAATAAACTTAGAATGGAGGAACTCAAAACCCTAACCCTAAACGACTAGCATAAGGAAAAAAATTTAAATTGTAAGGTACAAATCCATGAAATTTTTTAAAGTCCTATTAGTGGCTCTAGTTGGGTATGTCTATTCACCATGAATAGAGTGAGATCCCAAAATCTCAAGTAAAAGCAGACCATAATAGAAAACCAAAAATAGGGAACTACTCAGACAAGGTAGCCAAACAAACCAAAACCTAACCAGACCTATACATAATTTTTTTACATAAAAGTACAATATACATGGAAAAAAGCATACTTCAAGAGAAGTATGGCTTCAAGAACTGTCCATGTATTGGAAGTTCAAGAAGTTCACCAATCATATTTTGTAGAAAATAAGAGTCCTCACCATGTGTGTTACTGATTAGATATGGTCCTAACCATAGGGCATAAAATTTACCATGTTTTCCCTTGTTTTGTACTCTTACATTCCACATAAAGTCCATATCTCCAACTTCAAATTTCCTAACTAAGGACTTCTTGTCATATATATTCTTCACTTGTAGTTGCACCTTCATAGTTTTTTGCTGATCTACTCTTCTTGTCTCATCTAGTTCTATCATAGCATTTATCCTAATTTACATATCATTTGGGATATCATCATCATATTCTTGTATGAACTTATACATCTGCAACATTTTTGCAAGAATGGAAAGATGAATGAAGTGTTGTCATTGATGTCAACTGGTTAGCTTGTTATCTACTAGTTGCTATTGATTGTATATGTTGAGGATATTGAAAAAATTGTATTAAAAGAAGGTTGTAGGTATTCAACTGTTGAGGATGTTATTTTGGTGCTTGTGAATTATGTTTCTTTGTGTTCTGATTGAGGTATTGGAGAATGGTTGTTGGTCCATATTTCTCTTTGTTGAAGTCTTATGGCTTGTGGTTCTATAATTTTTTTGCCCTAGTTCTATTGAAGATGGTTTTGGCATTTGGAAGCATCGAGATTAATTGATCTATGTGTTTTATACTAGTTTGGCTGACTGTGTGTCAAGCACTATTCTCAAAGTTGATGAAGCATGTTGGATCTATTATGGGTCTTGATGAAGAATGTGTTTGGGTCGCCCTCATTCTAATTCCACCCTAGGATTTTTGGCGCCGACCTAATTCGAATTTGAAGTTGGATGGCTAACTTTGTATCTTTTCAAGGTTGAAGATAGTATAAATACATAATGTGCTAGCGATGAAAATTGTACATAAGAAAAGAAGGAAGATAAGTGAAAGAGAAATATCAACTTTGATGCTATTCTTAAAGTGTGTGAGTTAGGTGTGTGGTTGTTCAGTGTAAAACTTAATGTCGAGTTTCCAAATGTAGTGAGCAGAAGGTGAACTCTATCATTCATGCAACTTGATCAGTGATTATGGTGGAATATTTGTTATATTGGGATTGTTGTCTCTTTGTAACAAGTCTTCTTTGTATTCTTTGTATCTCTGTGCCAGTGAGCCCTCTAGGTTGTAGCCCTATGGACAATGAGTCCTTATTTCAGGTAGTGAGCCTTATTTTTGGTACTGAGCCTTTTTGTAATCGGTTTTGATATTCTCTATAGTGTGAGTTAATCCTCATCGTGGTTTTCCCCTCATTGGTTTTTCCATGTAAATATGGTTTTATTATGTTTGTGCATTTCCATTTGATAGTTAATCACTTAATCAGTTTATGTGTTAGTTCTAATAATTAAATTTAAGGTTATAATCAATGACAACTGATTCACCCACCCCCTCTCAGTTTTCCTATCCAACAATTGGTATCAGAGCTTGGTTCCTTGGTGAAGAGCTTAACTGCTTGAGGAAGGTCTAGGATGGCTAGCAAAATGGTCTTTGATTATTTGAGGTTTGATGGAACTAATTATGGTATCTGGAAAGTGTTGATGGAAGAATATCTGGAGTACTGTGGATATGATATAGAGAAAGTTTATAAGAATCCCTACACTCCTCCTATAAATTGTCTGAGTATGATGCAATATCAGAGGAATAAAATCAACTATCTCAATCTCATTTGTCTAAACTCAAAAAAAATATTGAATATCCTTTCAATTAGGACTCACTTTCCTTCATAAATTCTTGAATCAACACCAAAAAATTGAGTGTAAGGCACATATTCACTTAAATACTTCTCATTCACCTTAAACAACATCTACATAACTATCCCATCAACATAGACAATTTCCAAGAAGTGACCTTTCCAAGTATATTATTCAAATCAACAATTTAGGCCTATATAGATTGCACAATCAGGTAACCACACATTTACAAGCTCATTTCATCTTAATAAAACCTCAAATATATGTAATATTTCTTGCATAACAATGTTAGACCATCCTCAAATCCTCATTCATGATACTTCAAGGAACCTATGTTCTAAACCTTCAAGGTTGGCCCCAAAAGATGATTGTTTCAAACTTGCCACCCACTGAATCAGAGATCAATTGAACATAAAATATTTTAAATTTTCCAAACCCTATCCAAAAATTTCTTAACCATTCACCATTTCAACCTTTTTAAATTCCCTTATCAAAGAAGCAACCCAAATACACAAACAAAAAAAACTTAAGAACTTCACTATCCTCTAGTTTACCAAACTGTCAAACAAAGAACAGTATAAAAGTGATCACCAAATCCTTTAGCCCACAAATTCATATCAAAAAAGAGGATTAAACACATCCTAAACACCATACAAAATAGTAAACCTTACGAAGGACTCACAAGCTATTGACAAAACTCATTAGAACATCACTGAGCATAAATTTTATCAGATTTTCCACCATTTACAGTGTTAGGGCATCATGGTTTCGGGCCCAAAATTATTCTTCAGAATATTCCATTTGGAGATCATTTAGTGTACCCTTCGAACATTCTTTCCACAAATTTCAAAAGATTTCAACAGTGAATAAAAGAGAAACTCAATTTTTAATACTCACTGTCACCCTAATTGAGGGTTTTTACCCACTTGGAGGAAATAGCTTATAACTTCTAAAAATATTTATGGATTTAAATGAAACCAAATGGAAAATAATATAGATTCATAGGGCTTTCACCTTGATTGGAGGAGGAAAGTATATATTCACAAAATGTGGCCGTATAATGTCTTGAAACTTAGATTTTGCAGAAAAATAACAATAAAACTAAAGATTTTATCAATTTTCTTATTCATTCATTAACTCCCAACGTTCCTTGAGCCAAAAGAGGTTACAAAAGGCATTTATAAATCCATACAATGCCAAAAATATCTTTACAACTGCATGTTCTTTGATCTTCCTCTAATTTGCAATTTTATTGCATTTTACACTTTTTGAATTGACAACATTTTGTCAATTTTTTTCACTTTTTACCTTTATGCCTAAAATAACCCAAAATTACAAATTAAGACCTAATACATGCTAAATGTGACCCTTCTAGGCCTTATTTGAACATGAAATCAACTTGACTAATTCAAAAGCTAAAATGATCTCATGGAGGCAAGATCTCACAAGGGTGCTCCTACACCATTCTCTCCAACAAAAAAGAAATCCAAGTCCTCTTGGATTAGTAAATACTCCTCTTTATAGTATCTTTTATGCCCTGCAAATTTAATTTTCACTTTTGGTTTGAGTTTTTCTATGCCAACTTGCTTCCATTTCATCCTTTCTCTATGAATCTTCTCCTTCATCACAATCTCCATCTCAACACTTTGTCCTCCAATCTATTGTATCTTGATCTGCAAATGTATCCTGGTCCAAAAGATTAGTACAATAAAGAAATGACACATTAACTTGATCATATTACCTCCATTCTTTCTCATCTCTTTGCAAATATCCATAAGTAATTCATCCCTTAACATTTATTCATCCATTCTTATCATCAACTCAAAGTCTTCTTCTTTGGAAATTAGGTTCTTCATGGTTGCAACATCTTTGTCTTCATCATCTTCAAGCTTGGGCATATCTACACTTTCTTCATCCTTGAACTCAACTTCTCCATCTTCAAATACTTCTTCATCTTTCTCTCTTATCTTCATTTTCCTTCTCCCTTTTTCTATCTTCTGAATGGGCCATGTCACTTTATTTTTCACTTTCAAATTCCAACTTGTCAACTACTTAATCATCTGCTCCATCTTCATTAGGGACTCTGCATAAAAAGCACTAAACTCTACATCCAATCGTGTCACCTCTTGTTTCAACTCAACTTCTCTGTCCATCTTCTCTTGTCTTTTTCTCTTCTTTCTTCCTCTTCCTGCAAATGCTTTCTCAACATCTCCATTTCTTCTAGATGGCCTCAACAAGTCACCCCTTGCTTCTACTCAACTTTCTCTTTGCCTTCTCAATGGAAACAACTAGGTTCTTTCTGACTTGCAACCAACCAAACCACAAACCAACTTACTTTCCCCAGATCCTTCTAGCTCTGATACCAATTTGATGCAATATCAGAGGAAGAAAATCAACTATCTCAATCTCATTTGTCTAAACTCAAAACAAATCTTGACTGTCCTTTCAATTAGGACTCACTTTCCTTCATAAATTCTTGAATCAACACCAAAAAACTGAGTGGAAGGAACATATTCACTTAAATACTTCTCAATCACCTTAAAAAACATCTACATAACTATCCCATCAACATAGACAATTTCCAAGAAGCGACCTTTCCAAGTATACTATTCAAATCAACAATTTATGCCTATATAGACCATACAATGATGTAACCACACATTTCCAAGCCCATTTCATCTTCTTAACACCTCAGATAGATGTAATATTTCTTGCATAACAATGTTAGACCATCCTCAAACCCTCATTCATGATACTTCAAGAAACCTATGTTCTAAACCTTCAAGGTTGGCTCCAAAAGATGACTGTTTCAAACTTTCCACACACTGATTCAGAGATCAATTGAACATAAAATATTTTAAATTTTCCAAATCCTATCTAGAAATGGCTTTACCATTCACCATTGCAACATTTTAAAATTCCCTTATCAAAGAAGCAACCCAAATAGAGAAACAAAAAAAACTTAAGAACCTCACTATCCTCTAGTTTACCAAACTGTCAAACAAAGAACAGTATAAAAGTGATCACCAAATCCTTTAGCCCACCAATTAATATCAGAAAATAGGATTAAATACATCCTAAACACCATCCAAAATAGTAAACCTTGTGAAGGACTCACAAGCTATTGACAAAACTCATTAGAACATCACTGAGCACAAATTTTATCAGATTTTCCACCATTTACAGTGTTAGGGCATCATGGTTTTGGGTCCAAACTTATTCTTAAAACTCTACCACTTGGAGATCATTTAGTGTACCCTTGGAAAATTATTTCCTCAAAATTTCAAAATATTTCAATAGTGAATAAAAGAGAAACTCATTTTTTAATACTCACTGTCACCCTAATTAAGGGTTTTTACCTGCTTGGAGGAAATAGCTTATAACTTCTAAAAAATTTATGGATTTAAATGAAACCAAATGGAAAATAATATATATTCATAGTGATTTCACCTTGAGTGGAGGAGGAAAGGATATCTTCACAAAATGTGGTCGTACAATGGCTTGAAACTCAGATTTTGTAGAAAAAACAACAATAAAATTGAAGATTTTATCAATTTTCTTATCAATTCATTAACTCCCAACCTTCCTCGAGCCAAAAGAGGTTACAAAAGGCCTTTATAAAGAAAATTCAACACCAAAACTATCTTCACAACTACCTATCCCTTGATCTTCCTCTAATTTGCAATTTTATTGCATTTTACACTTTTTGAATTGACAACATTTTGTCAAAAAAAATTCACTTTTGACCTTTATGCCTTAAATAACCCAAAATTAAAAATTAAGACATAATACATGATAAATGTGACCCTTCTAGGCCTTATTTGAACATGAAATCAACTTGGCTAATTCAAAAGCTAAAATGGCCTCATGGAGGCAAGATCTCACAAGGGTGCTCCTACACCAGAGTACACCTCAACAAATTAAAGCACGTGAAGTGAATAACAAGGAAAAGTACATCTTGAAGAATGGTTTGGTACATTATGAGTTGATTAAGGTCAAAAATTTGAAGATAGCTAAGGAATTACGAAATTCTTTAGGAAGAGCACATGATGGTGATAAAAGGGTAAAAGAGGAAAAATAAAAGAATTTGGAAACACAGTTTAATCTTATACATATGTTTGAAGATGAGAATGTTAAAGCCTATGTACAAATATTGGATGAGGTAGTGGATGGAATCCAATTTATTGTCACTACTATAGATGAAACCAGAATTGTAAAGAAGATTCTCAGAACTCTTCCTGATGTTTATAGTTAAAAGGTGAGTGTTATTGAGCAAAATATAGATGATAAGACTTTTACTAAACATTTGTTGCTAGGATTTTTGACATCTTATGAGATGAGGAAGGTGAATTTAAGAAGTGGAGGAAAGATAGAGACTACTTTTTAAGCTACAAAAACCAAAGATCCAGATGAAGAAAAATTTGATGAAATTGAGGATAACTTTGTTAGAAGAATGAGAAAAGGCTCTGATAAGTATGAAGGTAAATTGCCCTTTAAGTGTTTTAGTTGTGGAGAAATTGGTCACTATGCTGCAAAGTGCCTAAAAAGAGCTAAAAAGAATAAACAAAGATATGAGAAAGAAAAGAAAGGAAAGAAGGTTAACAGAGCTTATTATGTTAATGAGAATGCAAGTATTTTAAATGAAGATTTATAATATGAAGATCCAAATGACAATGAATTCTTGTTCTTGGTGATTAAAGATGAACCTAATTCTACTAATTCAAAAAAAATAGTCATAGGAAAGTCCTTTGGAGGAAGAGAAGGAGAAGGAGGAGAAAAATGAAGGTACATTTATCTTTGCCTTACATGCTAAACATGAAAATAATTTTTGGGTAGTTGATAGTGGTTGCTCACATCACATGACTGGTAACAAGAGTAAGTTTGTGAAACTTGAAAAATATGATGGAGGTCTAGTTATGTTTGGCGATGATACTAGTGCTAAAATATATAGGATAGGTTCAATAATTTTTTATGGAAAGCATCATATTGATGATGCCTAATATGTTAAGGGTTTAAGGCATAATATATTGAGTGTTGATCAAATGTGTAGAAAGGGATATGATATTGTGTTTAAGGATGAGAAGTGTGAGATCTGGAAAGGATCTGAAACATTGATTATTATAACAAATAAATCTGAAGGGAATATTTATCAGCTTAAGGGTGTTGATGGACGATGTTTTATGACTCAGATAAATGGAAGCTGGTTATGGCACATGAGAATGTGTCACATGAATTTTGATAACTTGGAAAGGATTAGTACTATTTAGGCTGTGAGAGATCTACCGAAATTTACAAAGCTTGTAAATGTTATATGTAGGAATTGCTAGTATAGGAAGCAGACAAGAAATCATTATAGATCACGAGAACAAAATACTACTAGATTACTAGATTTGGTTCTTACAGATCTTTGCGGTCCCATGAGAGTGCGAAGTCTACTTGGTCAAAGGTACTTTATGCTTTTAATTGATGATTATTCTAGATATACATGGGTTACATTTTTAAGAGAAAAATCAGAAGCATTAGATAGATTCAAGGCATTCAAGGCTATGGTTGAAAATGAAGTGAATTTCAAGATAGAATGCTTGAGATCTGACAGAGGTGGTGAATTCACCTCCCATGAGTCCAATATTTTTTTCAAAGTGCATGGAATAAAGATACAGTTATCTGCTCCAAGAACCCCTCAGCAAAATGGAGTTGTTGAAAGGAAAAATAGGATAGTTCAAGAAGTTGCTAGGTCAATGATCATTGAAGCTGGATTACTAGAAGTTTATTGGAAAGTAGCTATTCACACTACTGTATATGTATTCAATCAAGTTCAAGCAATAGAAAACAATACAAAGACTCCCTATGAGCTATGACATAGAAGAATTCCTACAGTTAAATATTTCAAGGTATTCGGAAGAAAATGCTATATCAGAAGAGATGAGGAAACCTGGGAAAGTTTGATGCAATAAGTGATGAAGGAATATTTCTTGGATGCTCTACTAAAAGAAAGGAATACAAATGTTTCAAAAAAATATTGAGGAAGATTGTAGAAAGCTTAAATGTGAAGGTTGATGAAACAATGAAGAATTCTATTGGTATTGATGGATATGTGTCTGATGAACATGATTGTGCAAGAATAGAAGAAATTATGGAAGAACATGATAGAGATGAGTAGAAAGAGTAGAATGAATAAAATGAAAGAGAAGAAGATTCTCTAGTAATGTCCCCTAGAACACTAAAATATGTATAGAGGAATCATTCATAAAGTTGGATTATCGAAGAAAAGAAAAAAGGTGTGTTAACTAGAAGCAAAGTTGCTGAAGTAAATTTGTGCTTATTCTCTAAAATTGAGTCAAAGTTAGTAAGTGAATCCTACGAGGATGAAAATTGGAAGGAAGCAATGAAAGAAGAACATTGGTAGATTGAAAAGAATAAAACTTGGGAATTGGTCCAAAGATTGGCAGAAAAAATAAATCAATGGATCAAAATGAGTATTAGGAAACAAGTTGAATGAGAATGGGAAAGTTGTCAGAAACAAAGAAAGGGTTGTGTGTAAAGGCTACTCACAAGTGGAAGGTATAGATTTTTAGGAAATTTTTTCCCTGGTAGAAAGAATGAAAGCTATAAGGATGTTCTTGACATTAGTTGATTATAAATATTTCAAAGTCTATCAGATGGATGTCAAGTCAACATTTTTGAATGGTGAACTAGATGAAGAGGTCTACATGGAACAACCAAAAGGATTTTAGTTAACAGATCAACTAGATATGGTGTGCAAATTGAAGAAAGCTTTATATGGATTGAAGCAAGCTCCTAGAGCATGGTATGCAAGGCTAGATAAGTATTTGAGTCAAAAAGGATTTAACAAAGGTATGACAAACAGTAATTTGTATTTCAATACTGAAAATGACAAAATCTTGATTGTAGTTGTATATGTTGATGACATTATCTTTGGAGGAAATGAAAAGATGTGCAAGATGTTTTGGAAAGAGATGCAAAAATAATTTAAAATGTCTATGTTTGGCGAGATGAATTTCTTTCTTGGGATACAAATTAATCAAACAGAGAAAGAAATTTTCATTTCACAATCTAAGTATGTGAGAGATATATTGAGAAAATTTGGGATGGACGGTTCCAAATCGGTAAGTACTCCTATGGTGACTGGTTGCAAGTTGGGTAAAGATGATGATTCACCTAAGACTGATCAGAGCAAGTATAGATCTATGATTGGTGGACTATTGTATTTGACTGCTAATAGAAAAAATATTATGCATGTGGTTTGTCTTGTAGCTAGATTTCAAGAAAATCCAAAAGAAACACATGTTACTATAGTTAAAAGAATATTTAGATATTTGAAAGGCACTCTGGATTATGGATTATGGTATCCTAAAGATACTAATTTTACACTCAGTGCTTATACAGATGCAGATTGGGTCGGAAGTATAGATGATAGAAAGAGTACAAGTGGTGGTGCATTCTTTCTTAGATGTAGATCGGTGACATGATTGAGTAAGAAGAATGATTCAATCTCTTTGTCTACTACTGATGCTGAGTATATTGCTACTACATATTGTTGTACACAAGTTTTATGGATGAAATAGAGATTGAAAGATATCATAGTGCTACATGATGATCCTATTTCTATCTTTTGTGATAACACAAGTGCAATTAACATTTCAAAGAATCTTGTGATGAACTCAAGAACAAAGCATTTATCTATCAGATATCATTTCTTAAGAGAGAAGGTCATGGAGAATCAAGTCAAGCTTGAGTATGTTTCGACAAAGGATCAAATTGCAAATATATTTACAAAGGCTCTTCCTAAAGATACTTTTGAATATCTCTGGGATAAGCTAGGGGTTATTTCCCCTCCTTTTAAAAACTAAGATGCATTTGGAGATGCATTAGTCTGGTATATTCATGATTTTATCTTTTTGGACTAATGTTTTTGGTGGCTACCCCTCAGGGGGAGCAAACAAATTTTTAAGTGTTGTCATTATGAGTATTCTATTTTAATGTCAAAGGAAGTTTCAATGGACATATATTTTTTCTTTGCCATTGATGTCAAAGGGGGACAAAGAAAGAATGTGAAAAATAAAGAAAGAGAGAGAGAGAGAGCATGTGAAAAGGAAAAGAAAGTTAATAAGAGAAAGCAGGTAATGAGGAAGATGATCTTCTAAAAGGGAGAAGCAAAAGGAAAAATATTGAGAAGTATTTTCAGAACTGGTATGGTGTCTTTGATGGTTTTTCACATCATGTGTTGCCATCAATGAAAAAGGGGGAGATTGTTGCAAGAATTAAAAGAGGAATGAAGTGTTGTCATTGATGTCAACTGGTCAACAAGTTATTTACTAGTTGTTGTTGATTGTATATGTTGAGGATATTGAGAAAATCATATTAAAAGAAGGTTGCAAGTATTAAGCTATTGAGGATGTTGTTTCGGTGCTTGTGAACTATGTTTCTATGTGTTCTGATTGAGGTATGAGAGAATGGTTGCTGGTCCTAATTTTTCTTTATTGTAGTCTTGTGGCTTTTGGTTCTAGAATTGTGTTGCCCTGGTTCTATTGAAGATGGTTTCAACATTTGGAAGCATCAAGCTTAATTGATCTATTTGTTTTACACTGGTTTGGCCGATCATGTGTCAAGCACTATTTTCAAAGTTGATGAAGTGTGTTGGAATCTATTATGGATCCCAGTGAAGTGTTTGTTTGGGTCGCCCTCATTCTAATTCCACCCTAGGATTTTTGGCGTCGACTTAATTCAAATTTGAAGTTGGATGGCTAACTTTGTATCTTTTGAAGGTTGAAGATAGTATAAATACAAAATGTGCTAGCGATGACAATTATACATAAGAAAAGAAGGAAGATAAGTGAAAGAGAATACATGACTTTGATGCTATTCTTAAAGTGTGTGAGTTAGGTGTGTGGTTGTTCAGTGCAAAGCTTAACACTGAGTTTCTGAATGCAGTGAGCAGAAGGCCAACTTTATCATTCATGCAAGTTGATAAGTGATTGTGGTAGAATCTTTGTTGCATTGGGATTGTTGTGTCTCTATAACAAGTCTTCTTTTTCTTCTTTGTATCTCTATGGAAATGAGCCCTCTGGGTTGTAGCCCTATGGATAGTGAGTTCAGACAGTGAGTCCTTATTTCAGGGAGTGAGCCTTATCTCTGGTAGCGAGACTTTTTGTAATTAGTTTTGATATTCTCTATAGTGTGAGTTAATCTTCACTATGGTTTTTCCCTCATTGGGTTTTCCATGTAAATCTGGTGTTATTTTGTTTGTGCATTTGCATTTGATGGTTAATCACTTAATTATTTTATGTGTTAGTTTCAACAATTGAGTTTAAGGTTATAATTTGTGACAACTGATTCACCCCCCTCTTAGTCGTCCTATCCAACAAACATATTGTTTGTAGGTATTCTAGTCGTAAGACCATTGACCATAGTTGATATGGTGACTTCCCTATGGCTTTCTTGATTTTCACTCTATCATCCCAAAGTGCTTGTTTCAATTTGGAGTCCCAAGCTCTCTTCTTCTCAATCACCCTTTTTATGATCTTTAGTAAGCTCTTATTACTGGACTCAACTTGTCCATTTCCATGTGGTTGATAAGGGGATGAGTATGAAAGTGCAATATATTTATTGTAAAAATTGACAAATTATTCTACCTTGAAACACATAGCATTATCAAGTACCAACTTCTCAGGTACCCAAAATCTAGTCAAAATGTTACTCATCAAGAAGTCAGTAACTACTTTTCTTGTGGCCCTATTTGTGGGAATGGCCTCTATCCATTTGTGAAGTATTCAATAGCCATTAATATCCATGAGTTTCCACCGCTTGAATTTTCTGCAATCTCACTGATGAAGTCAATACCCCATTGTTGAAATGGTGCTTGTATTGAAAGTAGTCTAAGGGGTAAGTTGCTTGAAAATTTCAACTTACCAGCAAACCTTTGGCATGCATCACATGCCCTTACCAATTTTTGTGCATATTTAAACATTGTGGGCCACTAGAAACTTGCCCTCAAAATCTTGTGGGTAGTTGTTGTATACACCTAAAAACAACCATCACCTTTAATTAATTAAATACTAGCTATTTGATTAATATTTTGACTACGTATAAATAAATTCTCAATTTATTTATATTGTTCACCCTTCTCTAATTCTCCAAATCTAAATCATTTTCTTCTAAATTAATTAAATAAAAAAGGTTCCCTAAACTTGTTTTATTTAATTAATCTTCACTAAATCCATTTAGGAATTAGAGCACATTTCTACAACTTTTTGTGCCACCTCATCAAGGTCACATGAAAATAAATAACTCTAATTTTTAATTAGAATTAAATTTAACTCATTTCAAAAAGAACATGACTTATTCCTCTCACACTTCCACCAATTTTAAAGCACATGACTTATTCCTCCCACACTTCCACCAATTTTGGAGCACATGACTTATTCTTCCCACACTTCCACCAATTTTGGAAGCACATGGTATTCTCTTCCCACACTTGAATCTTCCATCCAAATGGCATGTTGACCATTGGTCAAGAGATTCTCCCATCCAAATGGCATGTTGTCTTTGGTCAAGGGGACAACATCTTGATTCTCTTCATCTTCACCATCCATTTTTCTTATTCGAATTTGGATCGTTGATTATTGCCACCTCATTATATGCTTGGAAAAAGCTATAAATACAGCTCTTGGGCCTTGTATTTTTCATCCATGTTTGAAGTAAAGTTATCATGTAGGTTTATCATTGGAGCTTGGAGCATTTTGGAGTCTTATAGCTAGTTTTTACATCATGTTTTGCTTTGCATTTACATCTTAGCTTTAAATCTTGCATCATAGTTGCAATTTAGATTAGTCCATTTTAAGTTTTCATTTGAGAATATGTAGAATCATGCATAGAATCATATAGATCACTACCATAGTATCCACCTCCACTTGTTCATTTATCATCAACATCATCCTTCACTCATCATACCCTTCATTATCATTTTTTGCATATAGTTTCATGTAGGCATTTAGTTGTCTTGCATGTTGAATACTAATCTCATTTCTTAAGTGTCATTCTAATAGCCTTTGTGCACATAGAAATCTGAGGGCCAAAAGGTTATAAGAATAATTAATAATAGAGGACAATGAGATGTTCTTGAAAGATTTAGTTTGTTGCCAATTAGAATGACTTGTTTGCTTTGAATCTTCAATGTAAATTTTTTCATTAAGGTTTGTGTTGATACTAAATTTACACATTTCACAAACACATAGTTGTTTTGGCCATGTAGTGACCACCACACACACCATTATGCATCTCATCCAACAGTTCTTGAGCCTATTTCCCATTGACACATTTGAGCAACGCTCCATCCATGTTTCTCCACCATAGCGTATTATCAATGATCCTATAATTGATAGACTTGAGCTTGATTTTTCTCTTCTCATTGATAGTTAACCCTTCAGGGAACTACACTATTTGTAGGTAGTGTACAATATGCTTGTACCATCCAGATGTTTGCATGTCACAAATGGGATATACATCCACAATATCAATGTTACCAATTTTTCACTACAGCTCAATTGGTGGAACTGATTAAATTTTGTTATATCTTAAAGTGAAGGTTTAGTTATTTTTGCATGTGCTTTAAGTGTTGATTGCACTATATTTATCAAGTACCAGTTGTGCAAAGTGTTTGGAGAAGACTGAGTTTCATAAGTATTGCTCAATGCTTTACAAACCAAGTGGAGTACAAAATTGAATATACAAATGATTAAGCATATCAATTGCTTTCATTTATTTCTTGATGCTATTCATGTTACATGTTTTCATTTGATTACAAGAATACAAATGAGGGTACAAATTTTCATTTTGATGCATTTCTTTCAGAATGGAAATGAAAGAAGAAAACTGAAGAATCCACACAAGCCGTGGTTTTTAGCTCATTCCATTCATTGCGAAAAGTAAATTCTACAACTGAAGGCAAAAAGAAATAAGAAAGTAGATAGTAGAAGACATATCCATCATTTCCTGATTCTTGATCTTTGGTTGAGATTCTTGTTGCTTACTTCATCCTACTTTCAATCCCAACTACACCTATAAATTTTTTATGCATCCTATTTCCAAATATTATAGCAAGTATACATGCTCATGATGGTGATAGTGAATAGGCATACATAATGCCTCATCAACAAGACACTATTCAATAATGGAAGCATGCGAAAGAGCTTTAAATTCTCATTTGAATGGAAGATGATAAGCATCAGGTGATTCACAAGTACTCACTAATGTCTAAATGCAAGTATTGCATTAAATGAAGTTGATATAGCAATCTTAAATGCTTTAAAGGAAAAAAAATGCATGAAGAGTGCCAAGATAAAGGGCATTGATATCATCTAATCAATGAATGCATAGTACAGGTTAGAAGCAATTCTATATTTCTTGTTTTATGCCTCGCTAAGGAAATCTTTGCATAAAATTCAAAACAAAAAAGAGGACATCATTTAAGGGTTTGACATTGTTTTCTCTCTTCAAATGATTCCTTTCATCATATTTATATTGTTGCCATGCAACCTTTTTTCTGTTGGTTGTGTGTACAGATGGATAGTACAGTCATCCTTTAAGTGGTGAAAGAAGCAACTTTTTTCAAGTACAAAATAGAGTGACTAGAAATGTTTGATAAAGAGGGGAGTAAAGCAAGAGATTAACAATGCTGAGATTGTTCAAGAAAATATCAATGAAAGGACAACATTAAAAGGTAACTTATAATGATCGCAGATGCCATTGTTTTATCACAGTATAATTGTTTTCAATCCTAGATGCATAACATTAAGGAAGAAATGAAAGCTTGATGTCAAGCTAGAATGCACCATCGGGTTTTGAAAGAGTGTTTGAAATACAGATACAAATTCAATAGTGAAGGATTGAGAAGCCGATAAGTGAACTCATAATACTGCTGCATTTTTTTTTGGAATTAGTAAATCAAGTTACAGTTGCTTGTATCAAAAGAAGATAAAGCTATATTGTCTCCCCTAGGAAAATAGATGATGTCATTTTGACAGTAGTTTTAAATGGATGAAGTCTTTTTCAGTTCACATTGTGCAATGGCATTGAATCATTTTGCAAAATCTGAAGTTGCTTTCAAACTAAAAGGAATCCATCTAGAGTTATCATGTAATTTCAAGTCTCTACAAGTAAAAGCTATAGGAAAGCGTGGAGAATCAATGTGTAGATGTGAAGCTATAGTCCATGAAGGACTTAAATTTAAAGTTTAATGCACAAAAATCAAGAGTATTTTTCCTTTTGGAAAATAGGTTACCCATGTTGCGTTATCAACTCAAAATGCTAAATACAATCAAAGGTGGTGTTTGTTTCAAAATAGTTATAACCCACAAGTGCAATGCTACTATAGGATAACAAAGAGATTTTCTTGCATTCTCACAAATACCAACATGAGGGGTTTCAATTAAAATGCAGATTTACCACTATTTTCAGCATACCCACATTGTGTTTTTGACAAAAATGCAGTTATATTTGAATTTCAGAATACCCATATGAGGGTTTGTCTCAGAAATGCAATTTTCTTCAAAATAACATTTACCCATGTAAGGGTTTTGACAAAAAATACAAAGGAAAGTGAAATATCATGGTGGGTCGAGCTCTAGTAGAATAAGCATATTTTCTTCAAGATACTGAATACCCACATTAAGTTTTGTTCCAAAAATATAAAAGAGGTAAAATGTGATCATGGGTCGAGCCCAAAAATGTTCTAGAATGTCTAGTTTGAGCATGAGTGGTTGTGGCCTAGAGAGAGCTTTTGGCTCTTAAAATGGTCCATCATTTCATAGTTAGAAGAAAACTCATTTAAGTTTCATCAGATCTAAAGATACCTAAAGCAAATAGTAATTACAATGCATGGAATTCCTTACATAATTCATATCAAGAGTATACATGGCATGGCCTGTAATGGGCCTGTTTTTGTTTCACGAAGAAAACATCAATCACTCTCTTCATAGAAGCTTTTATAAAGCTTTTGTTTGACAAGGAAAAGTGATGAAAAGGTGGGGACTTACCATCATAGGCCTGTAGAGGAGCAATGTTTCATGGCCAAGCTCTCACAGAGCTTCCAAATACAAGGTCGAGCTCACTCTCATGGCGGCTAGTGAGAAGGAAAACACAAAAATACAAGAGATATCTCAGAAAACACATTTATGGTTGCGGCCTTAAGGAAAAAATGGTTCAAAAATATCAACAAGGAATCTCAATAGAGCTTAAGAATATGCTTACCATCAGAAGCTTATGCAGATTCGACAAAGACAAGAACCATGGAGCTTGAGATTCCTTCAGAAAACTAAAACCCTAGCTCATGGTGGCGGCGCTCCCAACAGAGATTACTTCCTCCAAATCAAAATGATGCAAATGAATGAGAAAGCTAAGTTTTGTCTTAGGGTTTCTCAAAGACCTAAGTCAACCAAGGGATTTTTTCCCTTAAGTTTTTAAAATTTCAATGCCAAGTTAATACCATGGAGGCTGATCCCTTTATTCCATGACTTAGTCATCTTTGAAAAACATTTATCTCTAAGTCCCAAAACATAGTGGTGGTCGATGCCTTAGGCTTTATTTTTTTGAAAAATATCAAAGCCTAAACAAAAACATATGGTGGCGGGTTTCAAATATGCTTAGGTTTCCCCTTATGCATCGATGCCTAAGGCATTTTATTATGTGGCTTAATTTTATTATATGCCTTAGTTTAGTGGAGCCTTGGGTTTTTTTTTGTTTTTAATTGATTTTATAGAAATCAATTATGAGAGAGGATAATATCCATTATTTTTATGATTTTTTCTAAGAAAAATCAAATTGTATTAGAGAGATAAGTTTATAATTTTTGCAAAATATTTTTGAAAAAATCTTTAATTGCAAAAAATAGGTCAAATTGATAGAATATAAAATCTGCAGATCTTGTAAAGCAAGAATAAAACAATGCTTTATAAATTGTTTTATTTCTTTGCTATTTTTAGCAAAATAGTGATTGTTTTTTTCTCTTGGTCGGATTTGAGCTTCATGGAGAAGAGATAAAGTGTTTTATTTTCTTTTAAAGTAGATTTCACCTATTTTTAGAGGCCTTAGGGCATGCACATGCAAAAAGTGTGACTTTTCAACTTTTGTGCCACATTTTTGGGTAGTTTTTTATGCTTTTCCTTGAGCTTTCTTCTTGAGCTCGGATTAGGGTTTTGAGATATATCTTGAAGAAAAATTAGTGTTTTTTGGAGTCCATATTACCGTTTCTTGCCCTAATACACTTTCTGAGAGCTTGTTAACTTTTTATACTCAATTTCAAACTTTGGCATACTCCTTCAGTTCAATAAAAGCAACATTCCTATCTCCAATTTTTGTCTCTATTTGTAGTTTTAGTATGATGTCTACATTGTGATTCTATTTACAAATCCTTTTCATGTCCTATTATTGTAGATAATTGATATAAAAAGTTCATTTAATGCAGGTTGCATGTTGTGTTTAAGTTTAAACGTTCATGCAAATCAATTATGTATTCAAGGGTGTTCATCGGAGATTGTGAATTCATTGTTGTTTTTCTGCAGACTGTTTGTGGGTAGAATATCAAAGTCACCATTAAGTTTTGGAATCATATTATATAAGTTTTACATTTCAGTCATATTTTCTATCCCTTTTCTCAGAAATTCACTTAGAATAGGATTCATCATTCAGAGAACCAACTCACTCTGGAGATTTCGTTTTGACATAGATCACCCACATCTGAAAAGGGTTTCCATGTTTCAACAGATAGTTTGATTTCTACAAATCTAACAAAGGGTGCATATCTTATTGATAACAATTAACATTTTTTATTTGGTTGGCTTCTAAGTTTGACTTAGCCATCAAATTTTCCAACCCTTGACCTCTTATAGGCTTGGTAATCTCAATATTGATGTTAAACTCCTAGAGTCGGTTGATCCACTCACACCTGCTACCTATGACTTCATGTTGAGTAAATATATCCTTAACAACAGGTGAAGGTATGTATGCAACAATTGTTGCACCAACCATATAATTTTTGAAATTATTAATTTCTTTCACGAAACCATAAGCTTGCTTTATGTCATATCATATTTCAACTCAATGGCTTGTAATGATTTACTGAAGAAAGAAATTGGTTGTTCATATCCCTTATTATTTTTCTGTAGAAATATTGCAACAATTGTATGAAAGGATGCAAAAGAAAATATCTGCAGTGGCTTGGAAAAAATAGTTCTCAAGACTAGAGCCTCCTTTATTGCTTGTTTGATACTTTTAATTTTTTTGATGGGCTCTTCATTCCACACCACTTTCTCACCCGTCAACATTCTTGAGATGAGGCGGGTGATCTTTGCAAAATTTGTGACAAACCTTAGAAAATTTATTTGATCAAAGAATGAATGAATACCTTTAACATTATTTGGTGGTGGGATCTTATCTATGGTATACACTCTTTTAGGGTCAATTTTCACTCCTTCCTTGGACACTATATGTCCCAAAAAAATTCCTTCAGTTACCCCAAAGGTACATTTCTTTGGGTTGAGTGAGATCCCATATTTCACAACCTTGATAAATTTTTTCTCAAAGTGCATATAGTGCTCCTCCTCTTTCTTGGAATAAGTAGTTAGATCATCTTGGTAGACTACTAGGAAAATGTCTATAAAATCAAAGAACACTACATCCATAGCTCTATGAAAGGTAGCACCTACATTGGTTAGGCCAAAAGGAATTCTCACATATACATAGGTGCCCCAAGGAGTTGTAAATGCAGTCTTCTACTACTCAGAATCCTTACATTTTACTTTATTGTAGCCAAAGAATCTAGATCCATCATTAGAAAAAGTTCACAGTTAGTTACCTTTTGTAACATAGCCTCCATGTTTGGTAATGGATAGTTATACTTCAATGATGACACATTAAGGTTTTTGAAATCCACACATAATCTAATGTCACCATTCTTCTTCCTCACTGGCACAAGGTTAGACACCCAAGATGAGTTCCTAATAAGCTTGATGATGCCTACCTTTCTTAGCTTCACCAATTATTATTGCCTCTTTGGTGCCAAGGTGGGGTTAATGGGCCTTTGTTTTTTCAGAAGGGATTTGCATCTACTTTTAAAGGGATCTCATGCTAAAAAAATTCCTCTTTGTATGCCTTTAGGTCATCATATGACCAAGCAAAAAAATGCCTATATTTTCTCAATAAAGTAATCAACATTGCTTTGATTTTTGGCTTCATTTTCTTGCCCACATAAAATTCCTTTGGAGTACTCTCATTCTGTAGGTTTCCCTCCTCTAGGTCCTTGTTGATGGTGTTTTTTGCACAACAACAGCTTAGACAGAATATGGAAATCCTATCTCTCTTTAATGGTAAATCTCTATTAGCAAGCCTCAAGAGATAACCTCAAGGTCTCTAGTGTCAGGTCTTGAGAATGCATAAACAACTCAGTGATAAATGTGAAAATGTTGGTAATCACAAAGGGACCTTACTACAAGCAAATGCTAAATCTCAAAGGTTATCAAATTTTTCAATATGGTGATACTTAAAATCCTAAATCTGACTCAGATAACAAAGAAATAGAAAAAGATAAGGTTTTCAAAGAGATTTCTAAGACTAGTTCTATTTCTAAGATTAACAATGTAAATGATAAAACACTTGAAATGGACCAATCCCTCAGAAATAGATTCCTACTTCACCCAGATGAATCTGCAATCTTACATAAATAGAGCAATATTCTAAGGTGTTGAAGATTTTTAGATTATGAACATTCATCCAAAACAACCCTATTGCAATTAGAACAAATAAATATCCAAAATTGAACTAAGCACAGTGAATTTAAGTCTAGGATAACTTTGTAAAGCAACTAACAATCAGCTAACTACAAAAAGTATGGAGTAGAGATTGTTGCAACACCTCAAGCATCAAAATTCAAAGATAGAATCATAGGAACCATGCGAGATAAAATTCAACACAAGAAATGCACCAAATAAAAATGTCTTTACTTGTATTAAATCACCCAAGGTAGCAACAATTCTAGTCTTCTGTTACAACACTTCCTTGAAAATAAGACTAACTCCTAACTCTAGCTCTTGCTATATTGCTTAATTCGCTCAAAGTAAAACTATCTAGCCCTTTAAAATGAGTCAGAATGCCACATTTATAGAAACCCCCAAGATATGCAAGCCCAATTAGGTTTACAATAATAAACGACCACAAAATAAGTTAGCCAAGAGGAATTCAAAATAAAGTAAAGTGTGCATTAAATGCATGCACTCCATCTAGGTTGGCTTGGGATCTCCAACATAGCTCAGTCCAATGCATGTAAACAGGAAGAAAAATAATGGGGAAGCAAAATTTGATGAGGATTGTATTAACACCCCTCTTTGTCCTTATCTACCACCCTATCTGCACCATCAAAAATATCTTCTCCAAGTCAGCTATAGGTGGCATAGCATATACTTTAATTCTCTTTTCAATGGACTTAATGTCCTTCTTGACTTCTCTACAACTTTATCCCAATCCACCTTACTGGTTTGATATTTATCCATTATTGCAATGTATGTAGCTACATCATCTAACGATGTTCAGTGACATCCTCATTGATTGGAGAATATACATCTCGCCACAATTTTCTTAACTGCTCCAAGCTCAGATGTTTTGGTGCAAACCTTTTTCTTCTTGTCATAACCTCAAAGAAGGAAATGCATTTGTTGTAGATCTCAATCATGTCCTCAATTTGTTGTTACACTTCAAATTTTTTCCTTATTTTCAAAACTTCAAAGGGTTCTATAGCTTTGAGTAGATATTTTGGTCTTTCATTCTCTCTTATCAAATACATTCCTTAACCAATCTATTGACCTCATAGAATCTCCAATGGTTGAAAGGATGTCCTTGATGGCATTATCTCCCTTAGCTTGCACTCCCTGCAACCAAATCGTTGTGGCATGAGTAGTAGCTTTCATTCTCTCCAACTCAGTTATTGTTTCTTGTGGTAGGAAGCTTGCAACAGATGATGAGGAGCTGATGGATTGCAAGGGCTTCATCAAGTCTTGCAGATAATTCTTAAGTTTATCATTCTCCCTCTTCAATTCTTGCTTGGTATACACCTCTTTCCTCAATCTATCTAAGATTACAGCACTAGAGCCTTCATATTCTTCAATCTCCTATTCCATGGAAGTAGGCCCTAAGTTGATAGTTTGTATATTATAATCACTACCAGTCACATCATCCCTATTATTATCAGAAGTAGGAGTAGCAATGTGAACCACCCTATTATTTTCGCTATCTCTTTCAATCTTTGAAATAACCCTGGCCTTCTTTTTTTTTCCTTTTCCTATGTTTGCCAGCAATTCATCCCAGTTAGGGAGAGTGTCATCCACCACAACTTGCTTACTATTCAACTCTCTATCCAACCATCCTGGAACTATGGAATCTGACTATACACTACCTTTTCCAACTGAATCCTAGTGAACCTTGGGTACTTCATTCAAATCTTTCTTTTTCAGGAATCTCTTCAACTTTATCTTATTTTCCCTTATCATGTTCTTCTTCCTTATGCACTAGTTAAGGAGTCCTGACTGTCACTTCCTCTCTCTAAGGAGGTCTATCCTCTTCACTTCTTATAGGTGAGTCCTCATAAGTCACTAGAGGAGATTGCAACACCTTCTCTATTTCTGTTTTAGTACTGTAGAGTTCACCATCTTGGAATTCTTCTCCTTCTTGAACTTGATAATCCTCAGCATCCTTGGGTTCGCTTGGTGTATTGTGAGCTTCATGAGAAAGAGGGATATTATCATGCTCGGTGGAAGGAACAACTATGGTATCAATTTTCTTTGGTACACCATCTTTAGGAGATGGAGTCCCTGATCTTCTAATGTACACTTGTGTCTTGTCTCCCAAAATTTCCACATTTACTACCGGTGGGTCAACTTCATCTCCTGCCTTAGAAGTTTCCTTCTCCTTCTGTGACAGCCTTACTATTCTTATTCTCTTAGGCATTGAAACACTAGCCTCTTTTCCTTCATTTTCAGTTTCATCCATTTCAACTTTCTTCATCTTTGAAATGTGTTTCCTTTTCTCAGAAATAGGATTTCTTTGCTTATCTGCCTCATCCACCTCCTCTTCCTGAACATCTTTAATATTTATCTTGAAAGGGGAGCTTAGCTTAGTCTTACCCTTAGGATCTTGCTCTGTTGATTCCTCAGAGGTGGAATGAGACTCCAAGTCTCCCATAAAATCATAGGTGCATTGCACAACTTCACTCTCCAATTCCCAAATCTTGTGCTTTAGCCAGATTTTTGTGTATTTAATCACTAGAGTCATGATTTTCTTTAACTCTATTTTCTCTTCCTCCAACCAGTCTATTTCTACAATTAGATTATCTTTCACAGCCTCATAGTCATGGCCCTAAATTAAATCTGTATCATGATCTATCTAATATGGGATGACCTTAACATTGTACAGTCTAATCAAGTTAACTAGTAGCCTAGAGAATTTTTTCTTTCGAATCTCAAACTCATCTTTATAGTTAGCCCAGTAATCCTTTAGGTCATCCTTGTGACTGTAATCTCTACTAGCCTTCTTTTGGGCTTCACCAGTTCTATAAAACCTGGACCTTTTAGAATGGAAAGATAGGCCTAGAGTACTCATGTACTCTTCATAGAAATGTGTTGTATGTATGGAAGGGAAAGCCTGATTACTGCCTACCTTGAGGGGAAAGTTATTGTAAAATCCTGTTTTATCTTCTCCTTCTTAACTATGGCATCAAAATCACATATCATTCTTGTGAATTCTAGGAGTATGACGTGATCAGTAGGATACCTAGGAAGTCTGTAAGGGGCCCTCTAGAAACCATCTATCCTTATATAAGAAAAGGTGGGAAACTGTACAAGCCCGATACCTTTTGATCAACTCCTTAGCACTGTCAGATATTCTAACATGCTCTGCACCTTGGAACAACCTAGTGATGTACATGGTGAACACATCATTCACCCTTCTATAGCTTGAGCTACCTAGATGTAGTTGTGGATAAACTTCATATATTAAATCCTTCCCAAAGGTTCCTCATGTACTGAATCCCTTATATGGATGGAACCTAGCCAAGGCATAGACTAGGTAAGAAGTCATTGTGAAGCTCTTAGTTTGCAAGAAATTGCACAGTTGATCATGTATTATGGCACTTATAATGCCTGCCTAGTGATAATCGGTATTATGTTCCATCCTCACTATAACAAGAAACGTCCAGTTTTCAAAAACTCCTACACTCTTCAAACCTATTACCCAACTAAGTAATGCGATAGCATCATAGTACTCTAGTTCAAATTTTTCCCTGAATAATTGTTTTGGTAGCGTTGAGATGTGGGGCATAGGTTTTTCCAACCAAGAATTGACCATCTACAGATCCTTGCTTGAATCATCTGAAAAGATAATTTTTAGCAACATCCAAGTCCAGATCCACCACATGAGATCTCTCAAGCATGTCAAAGGTTTGTGCCATAGATACAGGAATTTTTTTTTCCAACACCCTGCCTTGAGGACCGATCATTCTTTGTGTACTTATGTCATAATGTATGGCACATTCAAGCACTAGCTCATAGCACTGAATCGTAGGAGGAAAACCAACCACATGAGACAACCCTGATTCCACTAACCTTCTTGCCAACAGTGGAGGATCCTTCTGTGCCATTCTTTCCTTGAATTCCTCATAATCCCATCTACCTACATTGGTGTCACCTACTTCAGTCCAGATGGAGGAAAGCTTGGACTCAGGAACCTTACTCTTTATGTCAATTTTGATCCTTTCTACTTTTGAGACCGCAGATCCTTCAGGATCCTGATTCATCTACTTGCTCCTAGTTCCACTTGCAAGTACCTTACTTCATTCAACCTTCAATTGATGAGAGACCATAATAAATCCTCTTTACCACATTAGAATCAAGGTCAGCTCATCATAAACAACATGTTTATCATTCAACAATTCAAAAATCATGATTACAATCCCTTAAGTCATCATAAGACACAATTTCTTAGAAATATGGGATTTTCAGCCATTAGGGGAAATCAAGCCAGACAAGAATTTCAGGGAATTGGATGTCAAGTGGATTTTAATGATCATGGCATAAATATCATAAATTGATCATCAAAATGGAGAAAAAAAAAGCATGAACCATCTCTCTAATTATTCAAATTAACAATGAAATGTCAAGACACATAACATTCAATCCATTTATCTCTCCAATTCTTCCAATGGTGGGACTTTTGGGAAAATCCATCAGGAGAGGAAATCCATGAGGCATGCACAATTATGGGTTCTTTTATATCTTCGGGAAAATGAAGGAAGGGCAGAAAATTGGGGAATTCCAACAGTTAAGGAATTCCGTGAGGACTTCAAAATTCTGAATGTCAACGTTCTTTGTGAATTCACTCAAATTGATATAACAATCAAAAATTTGAGGACCTGAGGCTTGAAGCTAGCTCAATTTTAGCTTCTTATAAATCATATTTAAATTCTACACTTATTCTGAAGCAAATCGATGGGAATTGGTGATGCCCTAAACCGGAAACCCTAAAATTTTGCCATGAACACACAAAATCAACTTGGAATCAACTTACTCATTTTATTAGGTTTTCAAAAATATATTTCATGCCCTACACAAGTAAGCTACTTCATAATGAAATTTAAAACAAGGTCACAGACTCACTTAGGGTCGTCAATCCAGGAAAATCGAATAACCCTAGCTTCAAGATGTTCAATGCCAAACATACAAAAATCTGGACTCCAAGCATACTTGAGAGGAAAAAGAATTATTCACATTCAAAAATCAAAAGCAAGGTGATGAATACATACCATTGATGAAGTGAACTTGATTATAACAACGATGGGTAGCAAGCTTTGGCACCCTAGCGAATAGACAACTATGATGATGCCCAGGAAATTCACCACCAAATCCAAATGCCAAATCAAGCCAACCACTCGAGATCAAGCCCCTTAAATCGATAGAAGAAAAATGATAAAACTCAATGGCACAAGAATTCCTCAAAATCAATTAAATACATGCAACAGAAATCGTACAATCGAGCATTAATGCAGTTGACAAGACAACCCAAACCAAAACTTGGGAATTCGACAGGGCGATGAAACTTCACATAAATCTGACCAACATGGAATTCCGTGAGGTCTCAAAATTTTTGGATCACAGTGTAAAAGCAGCCGCCACCAGGTTTTCAAAGCATCCGGGGAATTCTTCCCAGAGGGAATTTTCCCAAAAATAGAAAAAAACCCAAAATGAGTCTAAAACTTAAGATTTTCAATAAATACCATAGAGGGATCATTAATGCAAGAAAGATAAACATTCAAGCTCATACCAAAGCAAGTATGTCCTCAAGATCAAAGGGCCAAAGTTCCAAAAAAAGAAAGCAAAAGAGGGTCCCTACTTTTAGCGAGGCGTGTGTGCAAAAACTGCACAACAAATGGCGATTCGGTTGGGGAAATGCTCCAAAGCATTTCAGTAACAAACTGGAATCAAGAACCTAGAACCTTTGGTTTCAATCCTCACATTAGATGACCAATTAGGTAGAGCTTCAAACTCATAGACAAGCAAACCTTTCTTGTATTGGGGTCTAAGTGTGTGCATATGTATTCATTCCCATTTTCTTTAGTTACCATAGGAACTAAATTTAGTTTGATTAGGCTACATAAAGATTCTAACTCCAAAAGCATCCTGGATAGAGCCTCGCTGCTAGCTAGGAATCCATAGCCCCAATGAGGTTATCGTTGTGGTTCTCCCAATCATAACTATACTACTAGCTAGGCATCCATATCCCCGGTAGAGATACTTGGATAATCCTGATAAGTTGAATTCATTCTTTTGATTTTCAATATTTTCTCTTTTCTCTCTTTTTAATATTTCTTTGTTTTCATCATTTTTTTATAATTTTCAACCTATGAACATTAAAGTTCACACTCAGGGTTAAGAATCACAGTGGCGCTGAAGCAGAATATAAGATTTTTCACCTAAGCAGACCTCCTTAGGACCCCATGCAACCTTGGAATTTTAAATGATGTGTATAAATATAAGACCCAAATACATTCTAGATTTAACCTGTCCGTGATTCACCCATTCATAGCATTAAATACATGTGACACCTAAATAAAGGACCTTCACCAACTGATTCTGGAAAAATGATTGAATTTTGTTAAACAAATATTCAGAATAGTCCCAGATGATAATATGATTACCATGCAGATGCAACACACCCAAAAGAAAATAGGAAAACTCCCAAAGCAAGAGCAGAACAAAAGTAGACCAAACAAAAAGAAAACCTAAAATAACAAAGAACAACAAACAAACAAAACAAAGAAGAAAGGGAAACCTACTCTAACCAAAGAAAAGCAAAGAAAACAAAAAAGACACCTATTCTAACTGTGTACAAGAAAGGAGTTGTAAACAACTCAAGATTGGAAATAATGCTTCAAGTACTACCCATTGATGGGCAGTGGGATATCTTCCCTAGTGAGGGTTTTCAAGTGAAAAGCATTATCTCCTAGGATCTCTGAAATCTGATAAGGGCCAAACCATAGTTTGCCAAATTTTCCATGCTCTCCCTTACGGTCATGGGCTTTATGCCAGTAGAGAACTAAGTCAGATATTCCAAAGGATTTTACCTTGGCTCTCCTATCAAACCATCTTTTAACTACACCATGATGTTTGGAAAAGTTTTCAAGGGCTTCATCTCTTTTCTCTTCAAGGTGTAACAACTCAGCAAGTCTGGCTTCTCGTTTATCTCCTTCATCATAATATTCATTAATGAACTACAAGGTGGGGATTTTTAATTGAATGGGAAAAACAAGTTCTAGCCCATAAACTAGATGGTAAGGGGATATTCCCATGGAAGTCTTGTGTCTTGTATGATCTGCCCAAAGGGAAAACCAAAGCTAGGTATGCTAGTCCTTAGGGTTTCTTTCTAACAACTTATGATGACTGTCAAGAGGTTCTTATTAGAGGACTCAACCAAACCATTACCCTGAGGGTAATAATTTGATGCAAATTTAATTATAATTCCATGATCAAAGGCCTAGTTAGAGATTTTCAATGATGCAAATGAAGGACCATTATCACAAACCAAAGACATAAGACATCCAAAGTGATTAATAATACCTGATTTGATGAAATTTATTACCACTTCAGAGGTACACTGTTTGCATGCAAGAGTCTGAGTCCATCTCATGAAATAATCAGTAACAATAAGAATATACCTATGACCTTCAGAAGAGGGTAGATTGATCGGACCTACGAAATGCATTCCCCACTGTGCGAAGGGTTTTACCTCAAAGACTGGTTGAAGTGGGAGTGTTGCATACTTCTCTTTGGTTGCTACAGTTTGACACAGATGACACATTCTGACATGATTGTGTGTGTCCTTGAACAATGTAGGCCAATAATAACCAACTCTCAGAATCTAATTTGTAGCGGATAGTGCAGATCCATGGCTAGTACCATACCTATCATGAAATTCTTCCATGACTCTTGTAGCTTCTTATTGTCCCAAACATCTTAAGTAGACACCTTCATGGTTCTTTTTGTATAGGACGGCTCCCTTTAGCATAAAAGTGTCACTCTTCAAATGCAATGCTCTTCTCTACACAACATTAAGGTGATCTAGACACTGTTGATTCAAAATATAGTGAATGATATCATCATACCAGCCCCCAAGAGAAACATCTTCAAGATTATAATGCTGGGCTGCAAGGTTAGGACCCATTTCCACCATGGTTCTCGTAAGCCCTTTCCCTCTTACTAATTTGATGGGTTGAACCTCAATATTGTACTCCTGCAACATAGTCACCCACTTAGCTCGACATTCTCCTAGTTCATTTTGCATTAGCAACAACTTGATAGTAGGATCAGGAACTATTGCAAAAACCTTGTTCTTGAGAATATAGTATCTAAATTTCTTCACGGACCTAACCAAGGTGTAAGCTTGCTTCTCCACACTTGGGTACCTTAGTTTTGCATTTTTCAGTGGTGCACTCATAAATACTATGGGGTGCTCATTCCCTTGATCAGACTTTTGGGTCAACATGTCAGCATAGGAGTGATCATAAGCAAATGAATATATGTAAAATGGCTTAGCATAATCAGGACTCACCATAACTGGGGCCTCAATAATGGCCCTTTTGATTTCTGAAAATTCTACTCTAGCCTCTGTATTCCATTCAACTTTAGCTTCCTACTTCAACATGGCATTTAATGGCTTGACTATCTCAGCAAATCTAGTGATGAACTTACATACAAAGTTGATCATACCAAAGAATGATTTCATCCCCTTCTTACTAGCAGGTGGTTGGATCTTAAGTATAGCCTCCGCTCATTCAGGATCAATATCAATACATTTCTCTGAAATAATGTGTCCCAACAATTTTCCTTCAGTTACTCCAAACATGCATTTATTTGGATTAAGAGATATGCCAAATTCTCTACACCTTTGAAACACCTTGCACAAATCTTCTATGTGATCACCTCGCTTCTTGGAGAAGACTATCAGATCATCCATATAAATAATTATGCATTTTCCAATTATTTCCTTAAAAGAAATGTCCATAGCCCTCTGGAATGTGGCTCCAACATTGATAAGGCCAAAGGGAATCCTCCTATAAGAAAAAGTTCCCCACTTTGTGGTGAAGGAAATTTTATGCCTATCTTCATACTGTACCATCACTTGATTGTATCCAGAGTATCCATCTAGGAAAGACATCATTTGAGACCCATTAACAATCCAAAGTACTTCATCCAGCAAAGGGACTGGATAATCATCCTTTTCTGATGCTTTGTTAAGGTTCCTAAAATCCACACATAGTCTGATTTCCCCATTCTTCTTTCTCATAGGAACCAGATTTGTAACCCAGGTTTAATGTCTAACTGGGAATATAATTATGGCAGATAGTAGCTTTTGCACTTCCTTTTTAATTATGGGCTCCAATAAAGCATTGATTGGACTTTTCCTCTACCCAAAGGGTCTTACTCCTAGCTTTAGAGGGATAGTGTGAGTTATAATCAAAGTGTCATATGTCTTCAGGTCTTCATAACTCTAGGCTATTACATCTTGATATGCATGTAATGCATCAATAATTCATTTCCTCTCCTCTAGAGTACATACTTTGCCAATGAATACATTCTTGATATCATCTTGAGTTCCCATGTTATACGTTTCACATTGTCCACTAATAGAATCCTTCTTAGCATCTTGCTCTTGATCTTTGACCTTGTCTAGATAAAAAATCCTTTCTAGCTGTACCATTCCTCTCGAAATAGTATTAGTCTTCAAATTAATCACCCCCTCTAAATCTATCTTCACTTCTTGGGGTTCAGTTTCATCGATAATCTGAGAAGCAAAGACGTCTAAAATTGTGCTAAAATCCAAAATATGCTTATCATCTTCAAATACCTAGAAATTAGTAACATTGTCAGGTACTGAAGGCATTGGCGTAAGCTCCACAATAAATTTCTTCAATCTAGAGAGAGATAAAGGCTGTAAAGTACTAGCTACCTGATAAAGGGAATCTACTGTTGGTTCTTATTATGTGGTATCAATTGAATGTTAAAGACATCAAATCCTTCAATAAGGTCCCATACTTTATGCCTATAATTGGTCATTCTTCTATCATGACATGAGTACTACCTCCTGACTTGTTTGACCACTAACTCATAATCCCCAAAGACTTGCAAAATCTTAACCTTTTTCTTTAGTGCCATAAGCAACCCATGAATCAAAGCCTCATACTCTGCTACATTATTAGTACAATGAAACTGAAGTCTGTGAGCAACAAAGAAAGTTTTACCTCTTGGACTGATTAACTCAAATCCTACCCCAGCTCCTTGCTTCGATTTAGATCTGTCAAATCTTAAGGTCCAACAACCAAAAACTACAGACTTCCTTGTACCTCTTGTACTATTACTACTAGAGGGCTATTCAAAAAGCATCACCTTCTTCCCTTTAGGTTCCTCTTGAATATTTTGAATATTGATTTTGACTGCTGGAGCAGGGTTGATACATTTCTGTACTTGTTCTATTGCAGCCTGGCACAAGTAGTAGTCCAGTTCAGAATGGGAGGCATTGTGAACTCTACACCAATTTGGAAAGAGTAATTCTCCAAAATTAATTCCTCTACCCAAATGAATCTGATCTTCAATATACTTTTGAATGAATTCTTGGAAACTATCCAACAAGCTGAGTTGATGATCTTCAGGAACATCATCATTTATTGTTTCCACCAAGGCTCCAGTACAACTAGATTCAGCTATGAAATCAATAGGTGTAGCATGTAGCATAAGTATTTCCTCCACTTTAGATTCCTTAAAAGGGGCCACAAGTACATAATTACCCATGCTCACCTCTGATATCAATATTCGTTTGAAGTATTTTGATATTCTATGATCATATATTTCATCCTGGGATCTCTCTCAATCTTGATCTAATTTGGTACTCCCTTCTAGGGAAGTGACATATGAGAGTGATTAGTTGATACATATCCATTCAGAGCTCTAGTAAAGTCTCTTCCCAGGATCATACCGTAGGCATCAGGTATATTCGTCACCTATATATTAATAACTTGTTGAATTCTAGGGTCATAGGCAACTTGCATATGAATCATGTTCAATTCCCCTACAAAATTAACTTTAGTTCTATCCAGTTGAGTAACTTTCTTTTGGGAGTCATCAGGGGTAATACCTAGAGCTCTACAGACACCAAAGGGCATTACATTGGTAGAAGCACCTGAATCCAACAAGCAAGTTGCAAGTTCTTACCAAATATATGAACAAAGATCAGAAATGGAGTGTCTATTTTCCCCTAAAACAGAGTTGAGTATCCACTTGAGCAACTTGAGTTTTTATCTTTCTCTTTCCCTTTATCTCTAGGTGGTATGTGAATATGACTGTGAATATGACTATGAATCTAATTTTGACCTTTTACTACTAGGGAACTTGATACTTTATTGACACTCTCACTGACTGATTTATCTTGTGATACTAAACTTACATTGTAAGCTCCTAGAATTGCATTTCTAATGGTTGGAACTCTCAACAAATAAAATGCAGAGAGACTTAACTTTAGCTTCTTGAGTTCTTCTACAACATATGTGGCCAGTTGTTCTACACTCAGATTAGTAGGAGCCTCTTTTGGGTATTCCACTACTTTGTCTTTGCTTGTTTCAGTAGTTTTCCCTTTTGACAGATCCATTGGTCCTTGATCCTTAGATAAGTATTGCCTAGACACATGAGGATATGTTGAATTATTGTTGGAATTGGGATCTGGAGGCATAGTGTAGTTGTTTGGAGGAATAGAAGTGGTGAAGGGGCTTCCAGCCTATGGATGTTTGTGTGGCAGATCCCTCAAATCATATTTCTTAATAGGTCGCTGGAATGTTTGCACCTCTTCAATATAATTTTCTTCCTCATCCATGGGGCCATTGTCATTCATAGGATTTTCATCAAACAGCTGTGTAATCTCATCTCCATTGCACACTTGATCCACCTCTTCCTTAAGCTGGCTTGATTCTTCTTCAGGCACATTCTCCTTGCTCTTTGGAAAAGGAGAATGATTTATCACCAACACTGATGAATCATAAGGAGTAGATGGCACCATCTCCTAATTACTTGCATTATTCTCCACCTCATACTGAAAGATTGAAGTTGTTGTCTGGAACTCTGGATAGTTTAACTTAGAATGCTGACTTGTTTTATGGAGCCTACACCACCCTGATAAAGCAACTTTAGCTATATATACACCACTTGGAGGCTTTTCTTGATTGACTAGCTGATCCAATGGGGTGGGGACACCTCCATTGTTAGGCCTTGTATTCCAAGTTTTGTTCTGTCTGGGTGGTTGTCTCCTATCAAACCCTTGTCCACCAGCTTTCCCTCTATCAAATTTTTGGCTTGAAGATTTTCCTTTATCGTAATTCTTCCCTCTATCATAATTATGTCCTCTTTCAGGATGTCCCCTATCAAAATGTTGTCCTTGTTGAGTTTCTTGATTTTCCCTATTATGATTAGAATGCATACTTTTTTGAGCAGCTTGGAGCTGACTGTTCTAGTTTCTTAGATAAGTTACCTCTATGTTCAACTTCTTCATTTGTTTAGTTAGTTCATCTAATCTCTCCTTGTCAAAATTTCTATACGAAGGCTAGTTTGCATTGTTTTGGGGATACCCTACTGCAGTACTAGTATTCAGTGACTAGTTCAATACTTCAGAATTATGCAAATATGTGTGAAAACTAGCATGAGGCTATGGATGAAGAGGTTGATTTACATTTTGCTGGGGGTAGCTAATCATGGGTGGAACTTGACTCATAATAGGTCCTGGGTGAGGAACCAGGGGTAACTGAGGTATCAGATTCATGATAGGAGTGTGATTGGCAAGAGCCTGATTGAGAGTTGGGACCTACCCAGGGTGAGTAGTAGGTCCTAGTGATGGTAAAGGCCTAGATAATTGTTGTCTTAAAGTAGTGCAAACCTTCATAGCCTCTGTGTATGCATTAATTAGGGTACTAGGAGGGTTATTTCTCCACTTCATGAAGGTGGCTACCAGACTATCAAGACCCTCATAATAGACTTCTAAAGCAGTGGCCTCGTCAACAACATAAGGGGCCTACAGTCGGGTATAGGTGCGATGAAACCTATTGTTAAAGGACCCTATGGGCTCATTAACTTATCTCTTAACATTAGTGAAATGAAGGTAAAGCTCATTTGGACAAATGAGAATCCTAAAATTCTGCAGGAATGTAGTCTCATATTCAGTCAAATTCTGAATAGACTCAGCAGGCAAGTGATTGTACCAATAGAATGCATCTTCTCCTAAGGAATAAGGAAAGATCCTACATTCTACATCCTCATGATTGATTCCTTATCTCTAAGGAAATTCTAAAAAATCCTGACATGTTGCTTAGCAGTTCTATTGGGGTCATTAACATGGAACTTAGTACAAAAGTGTTATGGGTTTTTGGGCATAACATTGTATTTATTGAAGATCAAGGGAGATGGATTTTTGACAAGGAAAGCCATTGGTGGAGGTGGAGGTGGAGGTGGTAATGGCTGAGTTATGGCTTGTTGAGGTTACTGAATAGGAATGGATTCTGAATCAGATGAGGATGGGCTTGATGAATATGAGGATGATGGGTATGATGGAAGTGGTTGTGTGGACGATGATTCTCCCCTTCTTCTGATCCTTCTTGACCTAGTAGGAGCTTGCAACTCTTGAAATTCCTCTTCCCTTGGAGTAGATCTGGTTCTTGTTCTAAATATTTCAAGAGAAATGACAAACAAAAATTGATCTAGCTTGCTTATTCAAGCCCTCCTTCTAGCACCAATCTGTTGATGGTGTTTTCTGCACAACAACAACTCAAATAGAATATGGAAATCCTATCTCTCTTGAAATGTAAATCTCTATCAACAAGCCTCAAGAGATAACCTCAAGGTCTCTAGTGTCAGGTCTTGGCAATGCATAAACAACTCAGTAATAAATGTGAAAATGCTGGTAATCACAAAGGGACCTTACTACAAGCAAATGCTAAATCTCAAAGCTTATCAAATTTTGCAATATGGTGATACTTAAAATCCTAAATCTAACTTAGATTACAAAGAAATAGAAAAAGATAAGGGTTTCAAAGATATTTATAAGATTAGTTCTATTTCTAAGATTAACAATGTAAATGATAAAACACTTGAAATGGACCAATCCATCAAAAATCGATTCATGCTTGACCTAGATGAATCTACAATCATACAGAAACAGTGCAATCTTCTAAGGTTTTGAAGATTTTTAGATTATGAACATTCATCCAAAAAAACCCTATTGCAATCAGAATGAATAAATATCCATAATTGAACTAAGCACAATGAATTTAAGTCTAGGCTAACTTTGCAAAGCAACTAACAATTAGCTAGTTGCAAAAAGTATGGACTAGAGATTGCTGCAACACCTCAAGCATCAAACTTCAAAGATAGAATCACATGAACTATGCCAGATAAAATTCAACACAAGAAAGGCACCAAATGACAATGTATTTACTTGTATTAAATCACCCAAGGTAGCAACAATTCCAGTCTTCTGTTACAACACTTGTTTGAAAATAAGACTAACTCCTAACTCTAGCTCTTGATATATTTCTTAATTCACTCCAAGTAAAACTATATAGCCCCTACAAATGAGGAAGAATGCCATATTTATAGAAACCCCCAAGATATGTCAGTCCAATTAGGTTTACAATAATAAATGGACACAAAACAAGTCAGCCAAGAGGAATTCAAAATAAAGTAAAGTGTGCACTAAATGCACACACTCCATCCAGGTTAGCCTGGGATCTCCAACATAGCTCGGTCCAATGCATGTAAAGGAGGAAGAAAAATAATGGGGAAGCACAAATTTTGATGAGGCATTGTATTAACTACCTTCCCCTTTTTCCCTATCTCACTCCACCCTATCCTGCACCATCAAAAATATCTTGTCCAAGTTGGCTATAGGTGGCATATGTAGTAATACTTTAATTCTCCTTTCAATGGACTTAATGTCCTCTCTTGACTACTCTACAACTTTATCCCAATCCACCTTATTGGTTTGATAGTTATCCATTACTGCAATGTATGTAGCTGCATCATCTAACTGATGTTCAATGATTGGGTCCTCATTGATTGGAGAATATAAATCTCACCACCATTTTCTTAACTGCTCCAAGCTCAGATGTTTTGGTGAAAACCTTTTTCTTCCTTTCATAACCTCAAAGAAGGAAATGCATTTTATGTAGATCTCAGTGAGAGTGTCCTCAATTTGTTTCCTCTACTTATACACCTTCTTCAAAACCCTTTTCATTATTTGCAAAACTTCAAACCATTCCCAAGGTTCTACAGCTTTGGAGGAAGAAAGAATTCCATCACTTACCAATTTATCTTCATATATTCCATGATGATTTTGGTCTTCTGCAATAAGAGATCCACATCCTCTTTATCCTAAGCTAATACATTCCTTAACCAATCTATTGACCTCATAGCATCTCGACAGGTTGAAAGGATGTTCTTGATGGCATTATCTCCCTTAGCTTGAACTCCCTACAACAAAATCGTTGTGGCATGAGTAGTAGCTTTCATTCTCTCCAATTCAGTTATTGTTTCTTGTGGTAGGAAGCTTGCAGCAGATGATGAGGAGCTAATGGACTACAAGGGCTTCATCAAGTCTTGAAGATAATTCTTAAGTTTATCATTCTCCCTCTTCAATTCTTGCTTGGTCTACACCTCTTTCCTCAATCTATCTAAGATTACAACACTAGAGCCTTCATATTCTTCAATCTTTTGTTCCATGGAAGTAGGCCTTAAGTTGATAGTTTGTATATTATAATCACTACCAGTCACATCATCCCTATTATTATCAGAAGTAGAAGTAGCAATTTGAACCACCCTATTATTTGTGCTATCTCTTTCAATCTTTGAAATAACCCTAGCCTTCTTCTTTGTTTTTACTTTTCCTATGTTTTCCAGCAATTCATCCCAGTTAGGGAGTGTCATCCACCACAATCTGTTTACTCTTCAACTCTCTATCCAACCATCTTGGAACTATGGAATCCGACTATACACTACCTTTTCCAACTGCATCCTAGTGAACCTTGGGTACTTCTTCATTCAAATCTTTCTTTTCAAGAATCTCTTCAACTTTATCTTATTTTCCCTTATCATGTTCTTCTTCCTTATGCACTAGTGAAGGAGTCTCAACTGGCCCTTCCTCTCTTTGAGGAGTTCTATCCTCTTCACTTCTTATAGGTGAGTCCTCATAAGTCACTAGAGGAGACTACAACACCTTCTCTATTTCTACTTCAGCACTCTAGAGTTCAACCTATTGGAATTATTTTCCTTCTTGATCTTGATAATCCTCAGCATCCTTGGGTTCACTTGGTGTATTGTGAGCTTCATGAGAAAGAGGGATGTTATCATGCTCAATGGTAGGAACAGCTGTGGGAGCACTTTTCTTTGGTACACCATCTTTAGGAGATGGAGTCCCTGATCTTCTCATGTACACCCATGAATTCTCTCCAAAAATTTCCACATTTACTATTGGTGGGTCAACTTCATCTCCTTAGAAGTTTCCTTCTCATTCTGTGACAGCCTTACTATTCTTCTTCTTGTAGGCATAGAAACACTAGCCTCTTTTCCTTCCTTTTTAGTTTCATCCTTCACAACTTTCTTCATCTTTGAAATGTATTTCATTTTCTTAGAAATATGTTTTCTTTGCTTCTTTGCCTCTTCCACCTCCTCCACCTAAACATCTGTAATCTTTATCTTGAAAGGGGAGCTTAGCTTAGTCTTATGCTTAGGATCCTCCTCTACTGATTCCTCATAAGTGGAATGAGACTCTAAGTCTCCCATCAAATCATAGGTGCATTGCACACCCTCACTCTCCAATTCCCAAATATTGTGCTTAAGCCACAATTTTTTGTATTTAATCACTGGAGTCATGATATGCTCTAACTCTATTTTCTCTTCCTCCAGCCAGTCTATTTCTTGAACTAGTTTATCTTTCACAACCTCGTAGTCATGGCCCTGAATTAAATCTCCATCATCATCTATGTGATCTAGGATGACCTTAACATTGTACAGTCTAATCAAGTTAACTGGTAGCCTAGAGAATTTCTTTTTTTGAATCTCAAACTTGTCTTTATAGTTAGCCTAGTAATCCTCTAGGTCATCCTTGTGACTATACTCTCTACTAGCCTTCTTTTGGGCTTCACCAGTTCTATCAAACTTGGACCTTTTAGAATGGAAATATAGGCCTAGAGTACTCATATCCTCTTCAAAGAAATGTGTTGTATGTATGGAAGGGCAAGCCTCATTACTGCCTACCCTAAGGGGAAAGTCATTATAAAATCCTATTTTATGCTTCTCCTTCTTAACTATGGCATCAAAATCACATATCTTCCTTGTGACTTCCAGGAGTATGAATTGATCAGTAGGATACCTAGGAAGTCTTTAAGGGGTCCTCTAGAAACAATCTATCCTTATGTAAGAAAAGGTGGGAAACTATATAAACCAAGCCCCATACCTTTCAATAACTCCTTAGCACTATTAGATATTCTAACATGCTCTGCACCTTGGAGCAACCTAGTGATGTACATGGTGAACATGTCATTCACCCTTCTATAGCTTGAGCTGCCTAGATGTAGTTGTGGATAGACTTGATATACTACATCCCACCCAAAGGTTCCTTGTGTACTCAATACCTTATATGGATGGAACCTATCCAAGGCATAGACCAGGTAAGAAGTCATTGTGAAGCTCTTAGTTTGCAAGAAATTGCACAGTTGATCATGTATCATGGCACTTATAATGCTTGCCCAGTGATAATCGGTATTTTGTTCCATCCTCACTATAACAAGAAACATCCAGTTTTCAAAAACTCCTACACTCTTCAAACCTATTATCCTACTAAGTAATGTGGTAGCATCATAGTACTCTAGTTTAAATTTTTCCTTGAATAATTGTTTTGGCAGCTTTGAGATGTGGGGCATAGGTTTTTCCAACCAAGAATTGACCACCTGCAGAGCGTTGCTTGAATCATCTTCAAGATAATTTTTAGCAACATCCAAGTCCAGAGCCACCACATGAGATCTGTCAAGCATGTCAAAGGTTTGTGCCACAGATATAGGAAATTTTTTTCCAACACCCTGCCTTGAGGACCGATCACTCTTTGTGTACTTCTATCATAATGTCTAGCACATTCAAGCACTAGCTCATAGCACTGAATCGTAGGTGGAAAACCAGCCACATGAGCCAACCCTGATTCCACTAACCTTCTTGCCAAAAATGGAGGATCCTGCTCTACCATTCTTGCCTTGAATTCCTCATAATCCCATCTGCCTACATTGGTGTCACCTACTTCAGTCTAGATGGAGGAAGTCTTTTACTTAGGAACCTTGCTCTTTATGGTTATTTTGATCCTTTTTGCTTCTGAGGCCACAGATCCTTCAGGACACTGATCCATCTGCTTGTTGTTGGTTCCACTTGTAACTGCCTTACTCGATTCATCCTACAATCAATGAGAGACCACAATAAATCCTCTTTACCACATTAGAATCAAGGTTAGCTCATCATAAACAACATGTTTATCATTCAATAATTCAAACATCATGATTAAAATCCCCTAAATCATCATAAGGCACAATTTCTTAGAAATATGATATTTTCAGCCATCCGGGGAAATCAAACCAGAGAGGAATTTCAGGGAATTCCATGTCAAGTGAAGTTTAATGATCATGGCATAAATATCATAAATTGATCATCGAAATGAAGAAAAAAAAGCATGAACCATATTTCTAATTATTCAAATAAACCATGAAATGTCAAGACACAGAACATTTAATCCATTTATCTCTCCAATTCTTCAAATGGTGCGACTTTCAAGAAAATCCGTCAGGAGAGGAAATCTGTGAGGCAGGTGCAATTCTGGGTTCTTGCATATCTTCGGGAAAACGAAGGAAGGGCATAAAATTAGGGAATTTTGGCAGTTAAGGAATTCCACGAAGACTTCAAAATTTTGAATGTCAACATTTTTTTGCAACTTTACTAAAATTGATTGAACAATCACAAATTTGAGGACCTAAGGTTTGAAGATAGCTTGATTTGAGCTTCTTATAAATCATCTTTAAATTCTACACTTATTTTGAAGAAAATTGATGGGAATTGGTGATGCCCTAAACCAGAAACCCTAAAATTTCACCATGAACACACAAAATCAGCTTAGAATCAACTTACTCATTTTGTTAGGTTTTCAAAAAGATCTTTCATTCCCTACACAAGCAAGCTACTTCATAATGAAATTGAAAACAAGGTCACAGACTCTGTTAGGGTCGTCAATCCAACAAAATCAAATAACCCATGCTTCAAGATGTTCAATGCCAAACATAAAAAAATCCAGACTCCAAGCATACTCGAGATGCCAAAGAATTATTCAAATTCAACAATCAAAAGCAAGGAGATGAATACATACCATTGTTGAAGTGAACTTGATTATAACAATGATGGGTAGCAAGCTTTGGCGCTCTAGGGAACAAACAACTATGATGACGCCTAGGAAATTCACCACCAAATCTAGGAATCCACAAATCCAAATGCTAAATCAGGCCAAGAACTCAAGACAAGCCCCTCAGATCGGTAGAAGATAAATGATAAAACTCAATGGCACAAGAACTCCTCAAAATCGATTAAATACATGCCGCAAAAATCATACAATTGAGGATTAATGAAGTCGACAAGACAACCCAAACCAAAACCCAGGAATTCGACATGGCGACGGAACTTCAGAGAAATCCAGCCAACACAAAATTTTGTGAGGTCTCAGAATTTCTAGATCATAGTGTAAAAGCAGCTACTACTGGGTTTTCAAAGCATCCAGGGAATTTCGCCTAGAGGGAATTTTCCTGAAAACAATGAAAAACCCGAAATGAGTCTAAAACTTAAGATTTTCAATAAATACCATAGAGGGATCATCAATTTAGGAAAGATAAACATTCAAGCTCATACCAAAGAAAGTAAGTCCTCAAGATCAAAGAGCCAAAGCACCAAAAAATGAAAGAAAAAGAGGGTCCCTGCTTTTAGTGGGGCGTGTGTGCGAAAACTGCACAATAGTCCTCTAGATGTGTGGATGATTTCTTGGTACTAATCCTATCAGTGCCATCAAAAACCCTCTCTAAGGCCACAAGACCCTTATGGATCTTTTTAGTATTAAGATGAATGACTTCATTACCAAATATAGTCTCTTTCCTATCCACAATCTCAACAAATGCTCCAAAGTCAATCTCTAGACTCTCATACTAGTTCACACATGTCAAGAACCTTAGTATCTCTTCAATATCATTGAAGAATTGGCAGTTTTGAATGTTGTCAAAGATTGAAGGTCATGTCTGCACCTCAAACTTGGAGATTCTAGCAAAATTAATTTCATTTGGCCTAAGAGTTGTGTTGGCTAATAAATTAGCCATTTGATTCTTTGTCCTCTATCCATTCTATGCCAAAAGCATCAAACTACTTGATTAAGTTCCATACAACATTCCTATATTTCTTCAAGCATTTATTCTTAGATGCATACTTTGATATGACCTAGGAAACAACTAGTACTAAGTCACCAATGACTCTCAGTTTCTTGATACCATGCTTTTTAGCTAATCTTAGCCCTAGCAACAATGTCTCATATTCTAGCACATTATTTGTGCACACAAACAAGGATAATGAAAATTTAAAAGTTCTACCACTAGGGGAGACAATTATCACCCCTGTACCATCCCCTCTTTTGAACATGTCCCATCAAAATGCATTCTCTAGAGGTCATAATTATCTGACAATTTCATTATCTCTCTTTCAAGGGGTGTAGGCTGCTTGCCATCTTCTTCCTATAACTCTTCCAATCTAAAATCATTAATTCTTGTGTCAAAAAAATGGATTTTATCTTCTTCAGAAGAAAAATAAATTATGTGGGGGGCTTTAGACTCCCTGACTAATTTGATGTATTTTCCTTCAATGGGGAATGTGGTATAAGACATGTCACATTGTATACTACCTCCCATGGATGCACTCCATCTTCTTGACAATGACATTCCATAGTTGGGTGGAATGTCCACCATTGTGACACTCATTGTAAATTATTTATCTGGGAATGCATCCAATTTTTAAGGGAGTTCTTTGATTAACCCAATCACAGGTACTTCCTTAGAATCCATAACATAGTAATTTCCATAAGCAATATCTATCTTTAGTCCCATCTCTTTCATGATCTCAACTAGAATTATGTTTGAAGAGGCTCTTGAATCTATCATGCAATTATTTAGGATCTTTCCTCAATTATCAGAGAAACAAAAAACAAATCCACTTGGTTGGGACAAATAGTTATTTTTATGCCCAAGTAGATCTAAGGGATCTCAGTAATTTCTTCCTCAACTTCCTTCTCTTTGATTTCACTTCTACTCACTCTGGGTGGAGTAGATACTACTTGTTTAGTAAAGGTTGTAGCTGCACCATTGATAAGGGTGACTACCTTATTTTTATGCTCATCAATTTTCATCATTTCTAGAAAAGGCACCGTGAACTTCACTTGTGACAACAATTGAAACATGTCTACAAGTTATACTTAGGAATATCAAAAAATATCATACCTTGTTCATCAACCATTTCTTTCTATTGCTCACAATTTTGTTCAACTTTTTTCTTATCATCCTTCTTTCCTTCTTGGATGCTCTACTTCAGATGTTTGGCCTTAATAGTTGGGGAAATGACTTCACCATCCATTTCAGTTTTATCAGTCTTCTTAGCGAAGATTTGACTTCCCTTATTTTCTTTTACTTTGGCTCCAACTACCTTAGTTTTTGGTTTTGACACTTTGATGTTTGCATTCTTTTACTTGATAAACATGTTGCCTCCTTGACTTTGATCAACATTAAAAACCCTATTCCTGAGGCTGTAATTATTCCTTGCTTGCACAACTAAGGCAACTATCATTATTTCAATCTCCTAATTGGATAGCTTTTTGAGAGATACATCAGACTCATCAGTCTCTAGAGTACAAACATTGTCATTCTCTTGAATTTCTTCATCAAAAAGGATTTGTTGCTGATATGCATCCACCCTTCACCTTTGGTTATCAATTTCAATCTCATGAGACTCCTCATTGAAAGAAAACTCCTCTTTAGGAAAATCAAACCTACTCATGAGGAAATTTATCTCTCAAATATGATCTTGGAATGGATTATAACCAATAGGTGTAGCTTTCTCTTCTTCCAAATATTGTGCAACTGCACATTGGTGAGGTGATTGTGGCAACTAATAGGCCACACACCATGGTAGCTCATTAGTAAAATTGGTAGAATTTTTCTACAATGGTTCAGGTGTGGCCTGATTTTATATATTTTTCTTATTATTTTGCACTAGCTTGACATTGTGCCAATTTTTTTTGTATGAAAAGTCTTGTAATATCGAGGGATTTTTATTTCTTTGGAACTTGGGTTTGTAATTTGATAACCCATTTTCCTTCTTTGCAAGTCTATAATTCAGATCCTTCATTAAACTAATAAGTTTTTCCATCCAATCATCAAATGAAGAGGCCTTTTTTGTGACTCCCTTATCCTATATAGGGTTCTTGAGAAGTTTAACATCATCCCTTTTGCCTACCTTTACTAAGGCTCTTCTATTACTCTCAATGTGTAGTGCAATTTTAAATGTATCCCTCAAGGTTTGAGGGTCCTTGTCTCTTAGATGATAGCTCATCTTAGAATCATTTGCATTATGGAAATTGATAGGCCACACACCATGGTAGCTAATTAGTAAAATTGGTAGAATTTTTCTACAATGGGTCAAGTGTGGCATGATTTTATATATTTTTCTAGTTATTTTGCACTAGCTTGACATTTTTCCAATTTTTGTTGTATGGAAAGTCTTGTAATATCGAGGGATTTTTATTTCTTTGGAACTTGGGTTTGTCATTTGATAACCCCTTTTCCTACTTTATAAGTCTATAATTCAGATCCTTCATTAAACTAATAAGTTTTTCCAACCTGTCATCAGATGAAGAGGCATTTTCTATCACTCCCTTATCATGTTTATGGTTCTTTAGAAGTTTAACATCATCCCTTCTGCCTACCTTTCCTAAGGCTCTTGTATTACTCTCAATGTCTAGTACAATTTTAAATACAACCCTCAAGGTTTGAGGGTCCTTGTCTCTTAGATGATATCTCATCTTAGAATCATTTGTATTGTAGTAATTTACTAAGCATACTTGATCATTCAATCTTAAATCAATTGGAAACCTATTCATCACTTTTTGAAAGCTAGTGTTGAAGTGTGAAACCATTTCATTAGAACCTTTGGTGATGTTAAATTCACTTAACATGAATCTTGGGTCATTTTTTTCCCCATATTGCTCCCTAAATACCCTCTTAAACTCTTCCCAAGAGCCAATGCTTTCCACTAGTAGACTTCTATACCAATCCTTGGCATCCTTAGTTAATGACTTCATAAATAGTTTTATCATTACATCTTTGTGTTCCACCTCAAAATCATCCATCATGTTGTTGAATGATCTTAAGTGGTCTTCTCCACTAATTGTGTTATTGCCAAAAAATATTACCAACACATTTCTTATATCTTCTGAGAGAAGGTTAGGGTAACCAGGTATCCCAAGGAAGCACATCTATCTATATCTATCTAATTGCATTGGCTTCCTAGTAAATGGTAATCTTCCACCTCCACCATGTCCTCCTCCACCACCACCTTGATTTACTCCACCTTGACCCTAACCACCACCACCACTAGTATTTTGATTTATAGAGGAATTTTTATTTCCTCCACCACCCCCTCCAAAACCTCCACCTTGTCCACCACCTCTTCTCACACTAGGAATGTTTCCACTAGACTGATTATTGTGTAACTGGGATGAAGGGATGGAATGAATATATGTATAAGTAGTATTCAAACCTATTATTTGAGCTACTAAATGGGGTGTATTATGAAATGTGGATGCATGGGGATCAGGATTTGATGAATTTAGGAAAGCAATTTTCCTTTACATCTAAGCATTTGTAGCCATAATCTACATTTTTTCAAACTCCTTTTGCAATTTTTCATTTGCTAACTACAATATTAAGATTGCAGGGTCAAGTGTTGTGTTTGTAAGAATAGCAACAGATGTGGAATTTGTCTTTGTAGTAGTGGTTGTAGCTTTGGGTTGATCTACAAGTTTTTTCCCAAGGTCTATATGCTTGGATTTATGAGTATTGAAAGACATATCTTAAACTTTAGTAGTAACTATAGAACGTGTATAAGTAATAGTGGTTGTGGTACCAATAGCGGTATTCACTTTAAGGTGATCCATATTTGGGGTCATAATAGGTTGGTAAGTGGTACTAGTTGGTTCTTTAGTGACCATTTCCCTCAATTTCTCCACTCTTCTCCTTAGCTCATCCCTTCCATACATGGTATCTAGTATCTTTTCTTCCCTTTCATTTTCTTGTTTTTTCTTTTACTCACTAAGCATTAAAGCTTCCTCTCTAAGGGATACCATATCTTTGAATAAATCCTTTGTATCTTCCAAAGTGACCTCTAATTCAAAGTGTTTAGGAATATAATTGGTCAAAGTTACCTCCTCCCTTTGTGTGGAAGCTTCAGGGGTTCTATTTCTAGATCTATCCCTTGGATTAAAATCCTTGTAAATAGTGGAAGCCCTAGGATTTCCTCTTCTAGCGGCCAATTTCCTATCCCAGAAGTTCCAAGGCTCAACTTCCTTTGAGAAATTTGGATAAGGATTTGGCTTACTAAGGGTAGCAAGCTAGCTTCTGGTATCAACCTCTTTTAGAACAAGATCTTAATCATTAGCAAGAGGAATGCCATATTTATATATTTCATTTGATCAACTTCATTTGAATAAGAAGATCTAGTTATAGGAGGATTGACATAAAAAAAATTTCACTCTTTTCCTTGATGGCTTCGTTTTGTGAAGTAGATCTCCTGCTAACTTCTACTCAGGATTCTTGTTCATGTGGCTTCTAGTTTCCTTCATTTTTTCAAATACTTCTTACAAGCATCTCTTTCTTTTCTTGAAATTAAGATGCATTGCCACAAGAGACTTCTAGATTTGCCACCCACTTTGTGGGAATTGAAAATATTTTGATAAATTCTTGAGAGAAATTGTAAATGTTCATAAAATTTAAACACAACCTAGTGGGAAATTTCAAAGGCACTCAAATCTTGGACTTGACAAAAGGTAGACTTAACATACGATGAAAATTTGATAAAATTGTTCTTCATTCAACAAAGAACAATACAAATTAATGACTCTGACTGTATCAGATCTGTAACTAGAGATGCATAGACAAGTATTTTCCCCAGCAGATTTTCCAATCTGTTGGTGTTTTAAGTAAACCGAGTTGATCTCATAATTACCTATGAATTTTCCAAATTCAATAGTTAGTAATTAGGAAGGATTGGCCAACTTAACAGGTGAAATTATTTGATACTTTCCCTCTACAGTTCAGGATTTGCAAGGCCTAAGAGGGTGATCCCTAACAATGTTTTCAAGCTCTCTTGTGCCCTTTACTTTTAAACATTGCAACAATAGATGTATTCTCCAAATTATTGTTTAATAGACAAAAATCTAAAAGAATTGGCAGATCTCACAACATTTATCAACCTATAACATGAGAATATGGTGAAGCTCAACTCAAGACATACATTCAAACTAAAAATGAATATGTAAATTGATTTTGTATGTTATTTTTGTGAACAACTAGACTATTGTAACATCAACACAGCTTATGGATTAGTGCCTTATCTTAGGGCATGGAGTCCCAAATAATTCAATTAAAATCATACAACAACATTCATTTTGTCATAACAGAGATATTAAATGATACATTACACCATTTAATTTAAAGTTCCTAGCTAATATTACTTAATTATCCCTACACATGCTCATATAAACCTTCATTTATGTTAAAGTGAATTAACTTGTTCTTTAAACAAGAGCATTAACGATAATTGAACATTCATGGGAACACCATGAAGATGAATTGAAAGACATTTTATCAATTTCATTCATGATTTATATAAAGTGTATACTTGTAGAACAAAGGCTTTGGAAGTATGCCATTTTTATTCAAAAGTAATAGTACTGATGTACAATGCTAATAATCAAAAGACTCAAAATCCAAGACCTAGACAAAACTTATACAAATTTGCATCTACGTTCCCTATTACAATTTGCTTCTCAAAATCATTCAGTTCAACAACCTCATCAATGGCCCTAAATTCCCTTTTTTATAAACAAGAGAGAAAAACAAGCCTTAGGTTGATTAACACTTGTCACATCTACATTTGACAATTACAATTAAATTCAAAATACAATTATATTTGTAAACCATGAGAGGGAATATCCTAGATGAGACAAAAGTTATTTTCATTTGTTGGTGAAGATACTTCCCACCTTCCAAAAGGAACTTTAGTCGATGAAGACACTCATTCAATGAGAAAAAATATTTCTTCCATGGGCTCCCAAAATTGTAGGATGAAAAGCATGAAAAAAAAAAGAAGGAAAAGAAAAAAGCACCTCCATCTCAACACTCTTATGTCATAAACTTTGAATTTTTGGAGGAAACAATATTTAAAAACTGATATAACAAAGGCCTAATCTGTGCACTTTTCAAGTCATGTATTGTATTCCTCCTCAGTAAATCATTCAACATCAATAACCTACTGTAACCATCTTTTTTGAAAACCTTTATCTAATGAATGCATCAAGATCAAAATTTATTGCCACCTTTCCACTGAAGAACAACTCACAAGTTTGGGATATCAACATGCTTTTTCTTCCATAATTCAAAATCCTCCTTAGATGGCCATGCATATGGAATAAATTTATCTGAATTTTTCCTATAAGGGCCATACTTGATGACTATTTGGGTTGCTTCCTTGTGAAAACCTTCAAGGAAAACATCTATGAAGGACAACTTATCTATACTATCTTTTAACATGTCAATGTCGACCCTTTCACAAATAAGTGCATCTAGGGTGGAAACTGTGCTACATATTTAATCTTTCCATTGTTGAAGGGGCTTAATTCCACCAGCATCATTCATAATGTTAGGTATCAAACCAAAATTACTCTCATCAAACTTTTGCACAATCTCCCTTATCATCTTCTCCATGGGATCCAACAACACTTGACATTCTACTACCCCTTTCACATTTTTATGGGTTGGATCAATGTGTGGTGGTTTATTGGCATCATGGGTTGATCCAAGAACCATGCTCTTCAATTTTTCCAACCTAGGTATCCATTTATTAATCAATTGGATAGCAAGTTCCCTATCCTTATCAAATATATTTATTGTATAAAACATGGATGAATATGTTGAATGAACACTAGGAGTCTTTCTCTCAACTATTTTATTTAGGTGCTCTAACATCACAATCAAAATCTTCATGTTATTCATATAAATAGTCCTATCCACATGCTCAAGGAATTCATCATACACCTAGAGTTGTTCAGTCAACTCCCTTCTACTAGCCCTTTTCCTTATTTGAGGTGTTGACAATGTGCTTGGAGTTAGATGTGCAATGGACACATCATTAGGATTGTATACAATAAATTCTATGGAAGTAGAAGGATATTGGATTGGAGAAGGTGGGGAATGCTCTGGAGGGGATGGGATTGCAAGAGGGATACTTCTGTGCACCATGTTGGTTGTTTTTAATGAACCAAGTGGTCTCACAATATAGCCTATGGAATTGCCATCTTCCAATGGTTAGCTAATTGGAGGGATTGGACAATGAATGAGTGAAAGCTTGCAAGGATTTCCTCCTACATTTTGGGATTTGTAAAACCTGAGAGGGTGATCCCACAATGTACTTTAAGATTCTCTGTGCCAATGAATCATATACATTGTAAATAACATATGAGCTCTACTTGAAATTGCTTTGAAAATTAAATAGTTGTAAAGATCTATCAAATCTGTACATATTAATTATTTATAGAGTAATAAAGTATGATAGATTTCAACTTGTCATACATTTTACCAAAATTTTAAAGAGTTTAATGATTTGACTATATTTTCTATGAGAGATAAAGAATAATTCAACACAACAAAATATCCTAGAATAGTGCCTTAATTCAGGGTACAAGGTCTGATACAAATGTAAATAAACCTTACCAACAAATGAAAACTTAGCATTATAGAGCTTATGCAATTTTGTATTACAACATTGGTCTCAATTACTCAAAACTAGAACTCATTATCATATCCTGACACTCAAACCAATTAAACCTAGGATTTCTTTCAAGAAGTTTAACAAATTATTTGACTTTAAACAAATAAAAAACCATACATTCATTGAGAACAATAAAGACCACTGAAACAAACATTGATTATTTCATTGATAATTTAAATAGTGAATACATTAGGAGAGAATTGGCTCTGAAAGATATCCCATTCTTTATATTCAATGCTAGTAATGTTATTAAAATTTGTTTATAAAAAAAACTCAACCTAAAATGTAGACTCTATTCTATACTTGTTATCTACTCTTTACAAAATTTTCTCTAAGATCAATCAACAACCCATACAATTGGCTTTGAATTTCCTTTTATAAAATCAAGGGAGAAAAAAAAAGCTTCATGCTAATGTACACATGTCACATTTTCATTTGACATTTATAATTACATTCAAAAGGTAGTTATATTTTCCAAAACTTGAGGGAGATGTTCATCTGAGACAAAAACCATTTCTCATCCATTGTTGAAGATATATCCCACCTTCCAAAAGCCTATTTAGTTAGAGAAAATATTTTTTCCATGAGCTACAATGTCTTTTGTCCACGTGCTTCCAAAACTTGAGGATGAAAAGCATGAAAATAATGAGAGAAGAATATACCAAAACATATTCACATACATAGTCCATGTCATCATGTTTGAATTGGAGAAAATACAATATCTAAACATTGATATATCAAAGGCCTAATCTATACTGGTTTCAGGCCATGCATTATATTTCTCCCACTACAAAAATCATTGTTAAAGACATAGAACCAATATTCCATCAACACCCCACAACTGTAACAACCTACAAGTCCAAAATGTCAACATATTTGGTCTTCCAGAGCTCAAAATCTTCCTCATAAGGCCATTCAAATGTCATAATTTCTTCTACCTTTTTCCTGTATGGACTATACTTTATGATCACCTAGTTGGCTTCCTTATCAAATTATTCAAGGAAAATTCATATGTGAGTGAGCTTTCTCATTATCTTCTTTAACATCCGCACATCAACTCCATCATAGATTAGTGTTGTCTGAGTCACTATTACTTTTCTTGCATGATCCTTCCATAGCTACAGAGGTTTGAGTTCACCATTTTCATTTAAAATATATAGAAGTAAAATGAAACTCCATTCATCAAACCTTCTTACCATTTCCCTAATCTTCATTTCTAGAGGTTCAATCAACCCTTGAAATTCCTTAATTGTATTTACAAGCTTAAGGGTTGGGACAATTTTGGAAGGATTATCTGCATCATGTTTTGACCCAGTGGCCATATCTCTCAATTATTGTGCTCTAGGGATCCACTTATCCATTAATGGGATGGAAACTTCCCTATCCCTTTCAAAGCTTCTTATTGCATAAAACATAGAAGAATAGTTTGAATGAATGCTAATTAAACTCCTCTCAATCCCTTTATTCAAGTGTTCTAGTACCATAGTCAAATTTTCATGTTGCTAATATGAATTAGCTCATCAAATTGCTGACACCTCTCCTCATAATTCTTGAGTTTCTCCATCAACTCTTCCTTAGTGATTTCTTTAGTAGGATATGCATCTTATGTACTTGGAGTTTTTTGTACAATGGGTACATCCTTAGAGCTGGGAAGTATAACCTTAGTTGGGACTGGAGGTGGTGAAATAATAGGAGAAGATGGAATTTGTTCTTGTGGGGATGAGGGATGAAGAATTGTAGCTTGTGATGGGCTTGGTGCATGCATTGACTGAAAATTCTCCTTCAAAAATATATTTTTCAATTGCATCTCAATAATTTTTTGTTGTCCCACATTGTACTCAACCACTATATCATTGTACTTTGTTCTAAATTTTTCCCACTCTTCAGTTAGGGACTCTACTATGGCTTTGGTGAATTGAGCTACATTAACATTCAATCTAGTTTCCTCTATGGTTGCTAATTCAGATACCCTTTTGATTATCAACCCTCCTCTAACTCCAACATCAAGCTCTACCACCTCTAGCTCCTTATTGTTTGGGGATAAGGCCCAAATAGCTAATGTGTCCAATTGGGCACTAAATGTTGATCCTTGTAAGGTTAGGGTAACTTCCTCCTCAGTGTTAAAGATGGGGGAATAATTCCTTCTAACTATATCAAAAGAAATGGTTGATGCAAGGTCCCACTCTGGCAATAACAATAGTACATCACTCTTTCTAACTAGTTCTCTTCCCTCAGTTGTTGTGATGTCTTGATACTTTTCCATCATTTCTTCATGGAACTTAGCCTCTATGACCTCCATTGGAAACTTTGGATTTGAAACTCTCTTTATGTCCACACTTTCAACATATTCATCTTTCATAGCTCTCCATATATACTCTTGAAAGGCTTGTGTTTTCACAAATTCATCACCATTCATAAAAGGTTCACAAGATTTTTCCCTTACATCATCAAAATTATTTATCCCTGTTAAATCCACTTTGTTCAATCTAATACTTAAGGGTTGTGGAATTGTTTCTCTTTTGGGGGAAGGCATACCTTTCCTCATATCATCTTTTGGAACAAAAAATATCTTCATTTGACTCATCAGCAGGATAGTCAACAAGGCCACTTGACTCAACCTTCTGCTTCTTTACTAGTGGCTCCCTTTGTGGTGATGACTCCCTAGGAGGTGAATCAAGATCAATTATCTTTGGAATGGATGAATATGGGGGGGTGGTGGTGGTGGAAATTTTTGCTAATGATAGGATTCCCTTGACTCCCCTGATTGGGTAGGAGTGGTGATTTTTAGTTGTTTCCTCACGGTGCTATTCCTCCTAGCAAACACTTGCACCTTCTTTGGTGGATGATAAGTGGGTATTTCTTTTTTCATTGGGGCTTTCCCCTTATCTTCCTCTTCAATGACCAAAAACTTTCCTTTATCCTAGATCACCCTTTCTTCCTTTAGAGTTGTAACAAACTTATCAAAATTTTGTAAAACTGCTTCCACTATCAATATCACATCCTTTATATCAAAAAAATCCTAGAATTGAGGGTCTTTCACCCATTTTTCTCTCTCTAGTTTTTCAAAGACAATCCATTTCATCTTTCTATATTATTGTTCCTAAAAATAAAAAATATTTCTGATAATATCTTCAGGAAAGGAAAAGTTATGAAAAAACTTTCCTCCCCTTACTATATCCTTCAACCAAACCATAAAACCTTTAGGGTCATAGTTTCTATGTGGTTGTAGCTACATTTCATAAGGATTTATTTTATCATTGATATTCTTCCACCCATCAGTTATCATAACAAAATATTTGAATACAGTGTAAGCAAGAAAGAAGGTTCCTTTCTTCATGTCGAATAGGTGATTATCCTCTACATCTCTGAGCTGCCACATGACTTCAAGGAAGCTAGTCCTCAATGGTACATCCCTAGGGAGTACATGAGGTTTGTTTCTTGTTCCATACACTCAAAGAACTATGTAATCCTGATGAGGAATTACATCCCCCCAATTATGATCGATTTTTAAATAATGCTTGCTCTCCTTTGGCTTAAGGAAATCATGTAGTTCTAGTTAGAATTATTGGTATGTCCAGAATCAACACTCTTTTCAATTTAGAAGCAAAGACGTTTGAGAAAACCACAAAGCTAGTTTTCTACTCATGTCTATCTAGAAGAGGGGTCAATTTTTGCACTAGCATATCCTCGCCATTCATTCTTATTTTCAAATAAATGTCTTTACCAAAGAAATCTACACCTTTGTATAAGAAAATATGTATAAACAAGGAAAACCACTAGAATCTCACACCATTTTCCCCATTCTTCAATGTTGCTAGACCCTTGTGTGTCTCCTCTGACAAATAAGTAGAAAATAATATAATTTTTTGATAGTGGGATATTGATGGTCAGTAGCCATGTACATGGGTGCAATTTTAGACTGGATCAAATCCAAAAATATGACAAAGTGAATAGAAGGTCTTCTAGAAATAGAGGGAAAATAATTAATTCGAAAGGGTTTTGTGTCAAATGGACCTAATACAATTCTTCTCCCTCCCTTTCATGATGCCAATAATTGTGCTAATACAGAAACCTTGAAGGTTGGTCTCACCTTCTCATACTCTTCTGTCAACTTCTTTTGATTAATCTCCTCCATATCCTTACTCCATCGATTTAATTTGAAAACCTCTATAATTTCTTCCTTGGTCACCCAAATCATCTCCTTTCTAGAGTGAGTTCTTACTACCCTAACAATAGGGTCATAGTTAGCTACAATGGCCTTGAGGAGGTCTATATCTAGATACATATTGGGTACAATCAACTTTCCCATATCCAATATCCATGGGTTATAGATAGGGATCTTTGAATTTTCATTTCCAAAACAATATTGAAATAGTGACCACCCTGTATGTAGAAATTTTGCATCCTTAATAGCACATTGTCTATCAATTATACCATCTTTCATATCTAGCCCTTGAAACAAATGTTGCACAATATTATTTTCATTTGTCGAGGAAAATGATTGGTCTAGTAGGTCTTAGACCAGATGTCTTTTCTTAGGCACAAAACTAGTTGGTTGGAATTTGGTTTCCATTATGGTAATGAAATACTTGCCTAGGGTTTCACAAGTTGGGACTAGAGCTTTTTGGTTTAAGGTGAAAAATTGACACAAATATTGACTAAATTCATAAATTATTAGAAATTCTAATGAAATTCAAACCTTAAAAGGAACCCTAATTGGAATTTAGATGATAGAAACTACAATTGAATGAAAACTATGAGAATTTTTAGCTCAAGAGGTGTGAATGGTACTTACTGGTTTGACAATGCACAAAAACCCTACTTTGAGGATGCCAAAAGCTTGAAATGTTTTGCAATAGCTTCTAAATGCCTTAGAAATGTTTTTGTAATCAAGAATAAGTTTTAAAACCAAATTTTGTGGTGAATAAAGCCCTCAATTCAGTAGAAAAACATCAACTTTTCCATTACTTCTTGCTCACGCAAACCAGAACAGCTCCATGATGTCCATTTCAGAAACTTTGAATTTTGATCCTTAATGATCTCATCATGATCTAGATTGAAGTGTGGCTTAGATGGAGTCAAATAATTTTGAAAACTTTTTCTTTTGATGACACAATATTTGCTGGTGCGAAGGTCCCATCTTACTCTATAAGCTACTCAAGAGTCCAAATGTCCATCGCTTGCTAGCCCATTGCAATCTACAAGGGTTTGATCTACAGTTGTGGGTTGATAGGAAAAAACCCAAATTTATTCAGTACAATTGGAAAAACACATATTTTAATCCTCAATCCTATTCCCAGGCTATTATCCTTCTCACATGATGAACGATCGATATTAAGACATCTCGTAAAGTTTTTATGCACGTGCACATTAATCCATTTAGTATATCACTTGCTAATGCTACTATAGGTGCCAATAATATTCAATTAAATATTTTATGCCTTCCAAAGTACTTTAGATGATGTATATGAGACCATGTGGCTCTCACCCATTGCCCTGCTAAGAGATGAGACTATCCAATGGGTCCCTCACGTGCTAGCGGGGAACGACCAGGATGCATTTACAAGATTAAATCTCCACCTTCCATCTCTTTATCTTTCATCACTGATGCCTTTGAAGATTCATAGGTCCACCAAGAGGGAGGAAAAATGTCACCCCGCCCATTGCCCCACTAGGAATTTTAAAATATTATTTTATTGTCATGGGCTAGCAAGCAATCAATGGAATGCACTTAGTGGGACCCAACAACCACGACTTAATAATTTTAAAAGGAATATGCATGAAGTTAGTGACTTAAAAGGGGTCACTCATTAGGTTAATAAGATAAAAGAATCATGCTTTATGAACTTATACTTATCATATGTGGCAAATATTTAAATTTTTTTTTACCTACTTAACATTTGACATGGCTTAAATAATTCCAGTGAGTAAAGACTAGTAGAGCTAGGAATTTGGGGTTGGTAGAAAAAATGACTTAGATGACATTATCTGTGACTCGAAATACTGAGAACAGGCTAGCAAAGGTCAAGTACAAATTAGAACATATGCAAAGGATCATCAACACTTAGGATTTTTTAAGGATTTAGTGCATAGAAAAAAACTCTAGAATATGGGTAAAACAAAACCCTAAGACATGAAACATCATCTCAAAACTAATGAAAAGCTAAATATGGATTTGAAACTCAATGGAGAACAAAAATTTTTAGGGGCTCCACCAATGGCTCTAGTTGGGGACATTTTTTCTTCTAGAATAGAGTGAGATCTCAAAATCTCATGGTAGAGTAGACCAATGCAAAGAACACCAAAACTAGGAAACTGCTCAGACAAGGTAGCCAAACCAAACCAAACCCAAACCAAACCTATTTATAGGAAAATTTACATAACATACAATGTACATGGAAAAGAACATACCTTAAGAAAAGTATGGCTTTAAGAATCGTCCATGTACTAGAAATTCAAGAAGTTCACTAGTTAGATTTTGCAGAAAGTAGGAGTCCTCATCGTGGGTGTCATTGACTAGATAGGGGCCTAACCATAGAGCATCAAATTTCCCATGTTTCCCCTTGTCCTTAGATCTAGCATTCCACATTAACACCATGTTTCCTAATTCAAAATTTCTTGGAGATGTTGTTTTGTAATACAATTCTTGACCAACAATTGCAACTTTGCATTCCTTTTCTAAGCATCTTTTCTCATTTCATCCACCTCCATAAAAGTGTAAGTTCTATGATGCATATCATCAAATATATCCTCATTTTATTCTTGGATAAATTTATACTTTTTCATGAGATTAGTTTTTGGGTAACCTTGCCACAATGCCAGAAACCAAGTCAAAAGAAGCATATCCTGTTGCCTTCTTGATTGTTAACCTATCTTCCCACAAAGCCAACTTTAGCTTGGAGTCCCAAGCCCTCTTTTTCTTCTTAATTATTATTTTGATGATCTTCATCAAGCTTTTATTTCTTGATTCTACTTGGCCATTTCCTTGTGGGTGATATGGTGAAGAGTAGGTTTCCTGAATCCCATGTTGTAGAAGTTTGTAAATTCTTAAGACCTAAATCACATTGCATTGTTTGAAATAATTTTCTTAGGCATTCTAAACCTAGTTAGTATATTATCCATCAAGAATTCAGTGACAACCTTGCTTATTTCCCTCTTTGTTGGTATTTCTTCCACCCATTTAGTAAAATAATCCATGGAAACAAGGATCCAAGAGTGTCCTCCACTTGACTCATCTGAAATTTATCCTATAAAATCAATGCCCCACTGTTGAAAGGGTGCTTGGACTACAACAAGTCTAAGTGGCAAGTTACCTAATAATTTGAGCTTCCTAGAGAACCTTTGACACACATCACATGTTCTCACAAGATTGTGAGAATCCTTGAATACTGTTGTCCACCAAAAACCTGCTCTTAGGACCTTGTGAGTAGTGGTCTTTTCCATGTAGTGTCCTCCACACACTCCACTATGTATTTTAGTCAAAAGGTCCAAGGCTTTTGTATTTTCAACACATTTTAACATGGCACTATCTATATTCCTCCAACATAATTCACCATTGATGATTACATATTTGATTGATTCAAGCTTGAGGGTCCTTTTTTCATTGTTTGTTAGCTCCTTAGGGAATTACAACATTTTTAAGTAGTGGAAAATGTTTTTATCCATTCACAATCCTGCATGTTACAAACAAGTGACATATCAAAGTAATCTTCCTAATTTATTTGGCTAGAATCCAAATTTGTTTTAGCCTTTAGCTTGGCTAAATCCTTGCCCCTTACCAACTTGGTGATTTGAATATCAATGTTGAATTCTTGTATCCTATTTATCCATCTACACCTCCTAACCATGACTTTTTGGTGGGTGAATAAGTCTTTAATAGAAGCACTGGGAACATATGTAATAATAATATCTCCCACAAGATAGGTTCTAAAATTCTTGACAGTCTTGACCAATGCATAAGCTTGTTTTTCAATTAAGTCATACTTCAGCTCTGTATCTTGAAGTGACTTGCTAAAAAATGCAATTGGGTGCTCAAATCCTTCTTAATTATTCTGTAAGAAAACTGTAGAAATAGTGTGGAAAGATGCAAATAAGAAGATTTGTAGTGGCTTGGAAAAATCAGGGGTCCTTAGGATTGGGGCCTCCTTGATTGCTTGCTTAATATTTTGAAGAGCCTTTCTTGGCTATTCACTCCACTCCACTTTCTAACCCTTCTTCAACATTTTTGATATCAGTGGATGATTTTTGAAAAGTTTGTTTCAAACCTTCTTAGAAAGTTAATTTTCCCAAAGAATGATTGAATTCCTTTGACATTATTTGGTTGAGGGATCCTATCAATGGCAACTACCCTCTCAAGGTCAATTTTCACTCCCTATTTTGACATAATGTGCCCTAATAACTCGCCTTCAGTGAATACAAAGGCACACTTCTTTGGGTTAATTGAGATTCCATACTCCAAGCCTTGATGAAATCTTTCTCCAATTGCATACAATGATCTTCCTCTTTCTTGGAGTATGCAGTCAAATCATCTTGGTAGATTTCCATGAATAGGTCAATAAATTTTGAAAAGTCTACATCCATAGCACTCTAAAAATTTTCACCTGCATTAGTTAAGCCAAATTTAATTTCACATAGAAATAGGTGCCCCATGGAGTTGTAAATGCAGTCTTATACTGCTTAGAATCCTTCAATTTAATGTGATTGTAACTAGAAAATCCATCCATCATCGACAAGAGTTCACAACCAATCACCTTCTGCAACATAGCTTCCATATTTGGCGATGGATAATTTTCCTTTAATGATGACACATTGAGATTTTTGAAATCCATGCACAATCTGATTTCATCATTCTTCTTTCTCACTAGCACTAGATTAGACACCCAAGATGAGTTCCTAATAGGCTTGATTATGCCAACATCCCTTAGCTTTACCAACTCTTCCTGCATCTTTGGTATTAAGGTGGGGTTGATAGGCCTTTACTTCTAGTTGAAGGGCTTATCATATGCTTTCAGAGGAATTTCATGCTGAAATAACTCCTCCCTATATGTCTTCAAGTCGTCATAAGACTAGGAAATAACATGCCTATAATTTCTCAACAAAGTAATTAGCATAGCTTTGATCTTGGGATTTATTTTCTTGGCCACATAGAATTTCTTAGGGGCACTCTCTATCCCTAATTTTACCTCTTCTAGGTCCTCTAGATGTGTGGAAGATTTCTTGGTATTACTCTTGTCAGATCCATCAAATACTTGTTCTAAAGCCACAAGACCTTTAGAGATCTTTTTAGTCTTCAATTGAATAACTTCATTTCCAAAAATTGTATCCTTCCCATCCACTATCTCAAAAAAAGCTCCAAAATCAATCTCCCTACCTTCATACTAGTCTACACATTTCAAAAACCTCAAAATGTCTTCATCATCATTGAAAACTTTCTAGTTTTGTATTTTTTCAATGATTGAAGGCCTTGTCTATACCTCTACCTTGGAGATACAAGAAAAAGTTATATCATCATGCCTGAGTGCAATATTTGCAAGCAAATATGCTACTCTATTATGGCCTCTCTCCATCAAATCAATTCGAAAATCATCAAAATATTCTATGGAATCCTAAATGGAATTCTTTACTACTTGAGTCTCTTATTTTATATGTGAATTTGGATCTCACCTGGGATATGACCAACTCAGAATTACCAATTTCCTTAAGCTTTTTTATCCCATGTTTTTCTACCAATATTAACCCTAGTAGCAGAGCTTCATATTCTGCCACGTTGTTTGTGCAGAAAAATGACAAGGTGAAAGAAAACTTAAATTTCTTACCACTAGGGGAAATCAAATTATCCCTGCACCACATCCTTCCCTAGAACATGCACCATCAAAATACATGGCCTAAAGATCATCATTATCAAACAACTTTATCATCTCTCTTTCAAGACGTACAGGTTGCTTGTCACCTTCCTTTGGTAATTCTTCAATCATAAAATCATTGATGCCAATGTCTACAAAGTGAATTCTATCTTCTTTAGGGGAAAGTTCAATCATGTGAGGGACTTTAGATTCCCTAACCAATTTGATGTCTTTTCCATCAATGGGAAATGTGGCATAAGACATATCACACTGCATGCTACCCCCCATGGAGGTACTCCACCCTCTTGATCACAACAAGATTCCATATTTGAGTGGAATATCCACCACTATGAATATCATTTTAAAATATTTTTTAGGAAATACAACTAACTTTTATGGGAGTTCTTTGATCACCCCAATTACAGGGACTACTCTAGAATCCATAGCATATACTTTCCATAAGCATTATCTATCTTTAATCCCATCTCCTTCATGATCTCAACTGAAATTATGTTGGAAGAGGCCCTTGAATCTATCGTACAATTCTTTAGAATCTTTCCATCGACAATCATTGTTATAAAAATGGGTCAATATTACCAGGACTGGTAGTGATTGTAGTCTCCAGGTATGTTTGAGGGATTTGAGTAATAACTCCCTCAACTTCCTTTTCTTTCAATTCTTCTCCACTCACTTTGGGTGGAGTAGATACCATTGTATTATTATAGGTTGTAGTAGCACCATTGATAAGGGATATTGTGTTTTTTTTATGCTCCTCAATCCTCATAATCTCAAGCAAAGGGACTGAAACCTTGACTCGTGAAAGAAATTGGAACATGTCAATAGGAATGTACCTAGGTAAATCAAGTGGTAACATACCTTGTTCAATATTTTTCTCCATTTTTTCACCTTTTACCTTGGCTTTAGATTTATCTTCCTTCTTCTCTGATTCAAAAATATACTTTTGTGTCTTTTCCTTCATACCAAGAGATATGGTTTATCCATCAACCTTTAGTTTTTTAGTTTTCTTTGCCAAAATTTTATCCACTTTACCACCTTTGGATTTTGCTCCATCCACTTTATTCTCAACTTTTGATTCCTTTCAATTTTCATTATGCTCTTTAATGAAGACACTACTAGCCTTACCTTGATCCCCACCTACAACTCTATTTCTCAGGTGGTAAGTGATTCTAGCATGTGCGGGCAAGGCTACATTCATATTTTCAATCTCCTCATCTAAGGGTCTTTTGAAAGATACATCATCCTTAGCTGTATCTAATTTACACACGTAATGATCACTATTATTTCCTTCATCAGAGAGAACCTATTGGTGATATGCATTGAATTTTTGTATTTGGTTGTCCACATCAAGTTTGTGAGACTCCTCATCAGATGAGAAATCACCATTAGGAAATTCATACCTGCTCATAATTGCATTCACTTCCACATCATCATCATGAGAAGGATCATAACATTTTGGTTCATCTTGTTCAACCTCAACCAATTTTGCAACTACACATTGGTGAGAAGAGTGAGGCAATTGGAAATCCATGCACCAAGGAGTTTCATCAACAAAATTTGTAGAATTCTTTTGTAGAGGATCACGTGTAATCTGATCTTGTTTTTTTTTTTATTATTGCATATTTTCTTTCCATTTTTCCAATTTGTTTTGTAAAGATAATATTGGATTCTTGGAGGCTTTTCATTCTTCCAAAAGTGTGTCTTATCATTTCCAATCCCCTTTTCATTTCTATCCAATCTATTATTAACAAGAGTCATAGAACTCAAAACTTTGTCCAATCTATCTTTGATAGAAGATCCTTTATCTGCAGATCCCTTTAGGATTTTTTGGGATATTTAAATCATCCCTTCTCCCTACCTTACCTGATTCCCTCCTATTGCTTTCAATATTTAGTGTAGTCTTGAATGAATCCCTCAAATTTTGAGTGTTCTTATCTCTCAATTGGTAACTCATTTTGGCATTAAAGACATTACAATAAGTAACCAGGTAGGGATCATCATTTGGTCTCATATTATTTGGAAACCTATTAATTTCCCTCTAAAATCTAGCATTGAAGTCAGAAACCATTTCATTAGATCCCTTAGAGATGTTATAGAATTCATTTAAAATGAATCTTGGGTCGGTCTTATCACCATATTGCTCCATAAACAACATTTTAAACTCCTCCCATGATCCTATGCTTCCTATAAGAAATCCTCTATACAATTCCCTAGCATCCTAAATGAGTGATTGCATGAACAACTTCATCATCACATCCTCAACATTGACCTAAAAATTATTCATAGTGTTATTGAAATATTTTAAATGATCCTCTCCATTGATGGCATTGTTACTGGAGAATCTAACCAACACAACTCCAATATCATCATGGATAGGGTTTGGGTAACCAAAAATCACATCAAAGCATAACTTCCTATATCTATTTAGCTACATAGGTCTCTTGATAAATTTATCTTTCTGATTATTATGAGACTCTCCACTACCTTGGCCACTAGATTGTATGTTATCTATTCCATCTCCACCTCCATTATTTCCGTTGTTACCTCCACCTCCACTTCCACCAACATCCTGATTTCCAAATTTTGACTATTCCTATTGCTGCCACCTCCTCCACCTTGTCCTCCACCACCACCCCTTCCAAGGATATTCCCATCTGATTGAGTGTTATGAGGTTGGGATGTAGGAATGGAATGGCTAGATCTAGAGTTAGTATTCATGACTACTAAATTGGAAGTATTATGAGATGTGGATGCATTGGGGTCAAGAATTAAAGATTTAAGGACATCAATCCTCCTTTTCATCTCAACATTTACAACCTAAATATTCCTTTTTTCTAGTTCCTTTTTCAATTTTTCATTAAGCAATTATAATCTTAGAATTTTAGGGCCAAGGGGTGCACTTGAAGGAATGGAACTATTTTGAGCCTTTTGTGGTAGAGGTGTCGATGATAGAGATTCCTCAGTTTGCATTTGGGATGACTTGATTAGGATGGCTTATAGGCATTTTCCCTATGTCTATAGGTTTTGAATTTGGTGTAGCAGTAGAAGGGTTTGAGACTTCAATGGTGACAATGGAACTAGTGTATGTGCTTGTAGCATTTGTTCCAATAGAAACATTTACCTTAGCATAATTTGCAACTTTCCTAACAACCAGCTTAGAATCTTCCTCAAGAGATGGTTCTTCATCCACCATTTATCTTAGAGATTCTACTCTTCTCCTTAACTGATCTCTCTGGATCATGACAAACCTTATCTTATGCTCCCTTTCCTTACCTTTTTTCTTTTTCAATTCAACAAGTCTTAATGATTCTTCTTGAAGTTGTGTGATATGATTTATCACCTCTTCAGGATCTTCAAGAGTAACTTTAGACTCAAACTTCTTAGGTGTATAATTTGTAAGGTTAACTAGCTCCTTTTGTGTGGACTGATTGGGAGTTCCATCCCTAGATTTCCCTCTAGGATTAAAGTTTTTCTCATTGAAAATAAAGGTTGGTCAAATATTAGCCTTTCTAGCTCACCAATTCAGATCTAATTGTTTGTTCTAGAAATTCCACCTGTGTGTAGGTTCTTTTGAAACTTTAGGAGTGGGGGTATTCTGGCTATTAGCAGGAAAATTTGTATCAAGGGTCTTCATTATCACCAAGCATACCAAATTTATGTGCTTCCTTATCTTGTACAATATCATTAGAATTTAAACCTTTAGGTATTGGAGGATTGATGGAGTTACTTGTTTGAGCATACTTATCCTTCTATGATTCCTTGGGTTTGCGAGGAAACTCCTCTTCAAGCTTCCTTTAATGATTTTTCTTCATGTTGCTTCTAGTTCTTCTCATTTTCTTTTCTTCAACCTCTTATTCTACTTTTTTTGTGTAGTTATAATGAATGCTTGTGCACTAACATAGAGACTCAGAGTCATCACCCACAACATGATGGGAATTGTAAAAATATTTATGAATATCAAGAAAATTGATAAGATTTCACATATACAGTGTTGGAAAAAAAAGGACACACAACTGAGAGGAGGGGGTGAATAAGTTGTGATAGAAACTTAAACTTTCCTTACTTAAATTAATCTCAGATCTGATGAATAAGAAATTAACACATCAGAGAGACAAATAATACCAAGATTTTTGTGTGGAAACCCTGTTAGGGGAAAAACCATGGTGGATGTTAGTCCACAAGATTATACCCTAACAAAAGTATAATGAGAAATAATAAGGGGAATGCACATGCATTTAGGCACACTTCCTAGAGCTCACTACTCAAATACAAAAGAGGGCTCACTATCCAATAATATAGAAATATGGATTAGATCCACAAAGTATGAAATGGAAGAAAATAGCTTTGCACAAGCCTGATTATAGTTCCAATTAAGCTCAGAAAAATTTCTACACACTTTGCTCAAACTTCTTCACTCTCTGCTTTGCAATCGAATGATAGAAACACTATTCACACATTTACATTTTCTCTGGCATACATTCACACTTATGCACACACTAACTTCACTCAGCCAATCGATCTTATATATTTGCAACAAGAGATTTTATCACAACTTAGTTGGCTAGGAAAATAAAACATATTTTCAATGTTGGCCCAAATTTAAAAATAAATTTCCAATGCAAATCCACCAAGGTCAGCCAACACATAGTGGAGACCCAAATTAACAATTGCAACACAAAAATACTTTAATTAATTACACCACAAAGATCCACAACACACTACCACCAACATGTCAGCCAAGAACATGAAAAATTGAACATGCACAAGAAAAGATCTTCAACCATGAGATCTCTGAGTAATGTGGACATACCACAAAGATAGGGAATTATCTAGAGACATCAAAGAACACCGAGAAACAACAAAGAAGCATCTACAATAACTGAGATTACTAGAATCACACAATCTTCATTCAGGAACACTAACAGAGACCAAAGAAACACTGTCAAACCACAACACACTCAAAACTTCACGCGGACCTTTGAAACTTCTAGTAGATGATCTAGAAACATTCAACAATAAACCCTTTAATCCACATTATCTAATCTTCAACATACAGAAAATAAAACCTTATGATCTACATAGTTCCACTAGGAACCTAGAACACTTCCTTTTACAATTTTCTCAATATCCTCGACATATACAACAATTGATATACCAAATGCTAATAGTATTGACATCAATGACAACCACATATTAGAAACCATATCCACACCATCCAACAATATCACCCTTTTGCATTGATGGAAACACATGATGTGAAAAATGCCATCAACCCAACACACTTGCTTCTTCTCCTCAACTACACTTCTTCCACATGGCTCTTCTCCTTAGAAATGTTTTTCAGAATACACTTCTCCCCCTTTGACATCAATGGAAAAGGTAACCATGACCTTTCCAAATACATGCTCTGAACCACATATCTACACATCTGACTACTCCCCTTGAGAAGTAGCCACAGAAACATCAATCCGGATTAGAATATAGCAATTCAACTCACAAATTGATGCAAATAAATTCATCTTTAGTTCTTATCTAGTGGGGTAATCACCCCTAGCATTCCTCTAAGATACTCAAAAGTATCCTTTGGCAATGTCTTAGTAAATATATCTGAAATCTATTCTTTGGTAGGCACATATTCCAATCTAACTTCTTTCTCATTCACCTTCTCCCTCAAGAAATGAAACTTGATTGATATGTGTTTAGTCTTAGAATGCAGCACTAGATTCTTTGAAATATTTATTGCACTTGAATTGTCACAATATATGGAAATAGGTTCTTCATATACCACCCTGATATCTTTCATCATTTGTTTCATCCATATCACTTGTGTACAGTTATTTGCAGCAACAATGTATTCTGCTTCAGTAGTGGATAGAGAAATGGAATTTTTCTTTTTGCTCAACCAAGACACAAATTTCTTCCCTAGGAAGAAAGAACCACCACTAGTACTTTTCCTGTCATCTACATCTCTAGCCCAATCCACATCAGTATATGCACACAAAGTGAGATCATCATCCTTTGGATACCAAAGTCCAAAGTCAATTGTTCCTTTTAGATACCTGAAAATTCTCTTTACAAATGTCACATGTGATTCTTTTGGACCATTCTAAAATCTAGCAACCATACATACAAAATTCATAATGTCTAGTCTAGTTTGAGTTAAGTAGAGCAATCCACCAATCATTGACCTATATCTAGTTTGATTTGTCTTAGGAGAATCATCATTTTATGTCAACTTACATCCATTCACTATGCGAGTACCAACAGGTTTGGAGTCATCCATTCCAAACTTCTTTAGCAATTCTCTCACATATTTGGACTGAGATATGAAAATCCCCTTGTCTAACTGAGTAACTTCTAATCCCTGAATGAAATTCATCTCTCCAATCATACTCATCTCAAATTCATTTTTTATTTCATCAACAAACTTCATACATAGATTATCATCTCCTCCAAAAATAATATCATCAACAAAAACTTCTATAATTAACTCCTTATCATTATCTAATTTGAAGTATAAGTTGCTATCAACAGTACCTTTAGTGAATCCAAGCTTCAAAAAATATTTTTCCAATCTAGCAGACCAGGCTCAGGGGGCTTGCTTGAGTCCATATAGATCTTTCTTAAGTCGACAAGCCATATCTTCCTACTCAATTAGCTGAAATCCATCTACTTGTTCAATATATACTTCTTATTCTAATTCTCCATTCAGAAATGTTGACTTTACATCCATTTGATATACTTTGTAGTCCTTGTATGCAACATAAGCAAGAAATAATCTAACAGCTTCAATTCTAGCGGCAAGAGCAAAGGTTTCTTCAAAATCAATACCTTCCATTTGAGCATACCCTTTACATGCCAGTCTTGCTTTATTCCACACCACTTCTTCTTCATTCAGTTTGTTCCTAAATACCCATTTAGTACCAATCACGTTTTTGTCTTTAGGTCTGGGAACCAGTATCCATGTGTCATTTTTTTCAATTTGTGTTAGCTCTTCCTTCATAGCTTCCAACCACTGTTCATGTTGACAGGCTTCAGTGAGATTTTTAGGTTCGATCTTGGAAATCAAACAATATTCTTTTGCAATCTTTCTTCTAGTTTTCACTCCTTTACTCTTATCTCCTATGATTTGATTTTCAGAATGATTTAGCCTTACATACCTTGGAGTTTTGAGACATTCTTGACCTTCTGATTCTTCTAATTTCTCTTCTACACTTGCACTTGCTAATGCTTACTGACTGGCTTGATTTATTGGAACATATGGAATTATCTAAAGTAGATTTTTTGTTTGAGAATTATTCCCTTGGCTTGTAATGTCTTCATTTGAATCATAATTACAATGTTTGGATGATTTAACAGAGTCCTCATCAACTCTGACATTTGTACTCTCAACTATCTTTCTCATTATTTTTTTATAGCACCGGTAAGCCTTTCTTTTAGTGGAGTAATCTAGGAAGATTCCTTCATCACTTCTTGCATGAAATTTTCCTATATCATCATCTCTCCTGATATAACATTTGCTTCCAAAGATCTTAAAATACTTAATAGTAGACTTGTGACCACACCATAACTCATAAGGAGTCTTACCATAATTACCATTAACATTTACCCGATTCAAGGTATACACGATAGTGCTTACCACTTCACTCCAGTACATTTGAGATACATTTCCTTCCATCATCATTGTTCTAGAAGCATCCAAAATTGTTTTATTCTTTCTCTGTGCAACTCCATTTTGTTGAGGGGTTTGGGGAGCAAATAACTATCTTTTAATTCCATGCTCTTCACAATAAGAGTTGAAATCCTTGGAAATGAACTCACCACCTCTGTCAAATCTCAGGCACTTTATTTTCAGACCTTTCTCAGTTTTTGCCATATCCTTGAAACTTTTGAACTTCTCAAATGCTTCACATTTTTCTCTTAGAAAGGAAACCAAAATAATTCTAGAGTAATCATCAATAACCAACATAAAATACCTTTCTCCATGAATACTTCTGACTCTGGAGGGACCATAGAGGTCATTATGTAGCAGCTCCAATAAATTATTTGAATGAAACTATTTTCTTCAGAAAGAGACTCTAGTTTGTTTACCCATATAACATTCCTTGTAGAATATATTAGCAGGCTTCACTAGCTTAGGCAGATCTCTTATTGCTTGAGTATAACTTATCTTGATAATGTTGTCAAAGTTTACATGACACAACCTCCTATGCCACAACCAACTTTCATCTACTTGAGAAATTAAACAACTCCCACTAGCAGTATTCAGGTGAAAAATATTACCTTTCGTTTGTTTTCCTGTTGTAATCATATTCCCAGAACTTCCACATATCTTGCATCTTCTATCTTTGAACTGAACATCATATCCCTTGTGAACCATCTATCCAAAACTCAACAAGTTGTGCTTCAAGCCTTCAACATAGAGGACATCATCAGTGTTGTCTTTACCACCAAGGAAAATGGATCCTTTGCCATGGATCACACCAACATTGTTATCTCCAAATCTTAGAACCCCACCATCATACTTCTCTAGACTCACAAATTTTCTTTTATCATTGGTCATATGATGTGAGCATCCACTATCAATGACCCACTCATCTTTTTCTTCAACTCGGCTTGCAAGAGCCTTTTCATCTTGAGTGGATTCAGTAGCCATAGGATTATCTTCAATGGTAGCAATGAAAACCCATTCATCTTCTTTTCCATTGTCTTTATCAGACTCATCATCAGTCATTACTTCTTTAGCAAAGTAGCATTTCCTTTGGAATCTAGAATTTTTAGGCTTAGATCTAGGAACTCTTTCAGGACATCTTGATGCAAAATGACCTATTTTACTACATGAAAAATGTTTAATAGGAAATACATCTTCATACTTACCTTTTCCTCTCCCTTCATGCTTTGCAGTCAATGCTTCCAATTCTTCTACCTCTCTTTCTTTATCTTCAAGATGTTTCAGTTCTTCATCATACTTGGATATCTTTTTGGAACTCTCTCCTAGACTATATATTTTCCTGTTACTTTTGGAGATAGTATCCTTGAATGCAGATTCAGCCTTCGGTGTAGATTCACCAAATTCACTAATTTCAAAACAATCAAGCTTCCCGATCAACATGTCTCTTGTCATATTTTTTATTGATTTGAACTCTTTAATAACATGAACCTTCATTTTGTAGGAGGGAGGCAAGGATCTAAGTACTTTAGCCACAATTTCATCCTCATCCACAAAACCACCAGCACATGTAATACCCATCACTATTTCATTTACTCTCTGCATAAAAGAAGTGATATTTTCATCTTCACCCATCTTTAAATTCTCATACTTTCCTTTCAAGCTCTATAGCTTAGCCATCTTCACCTGTGCATCTCCTTCATACAAAATTTCCAGTTTCATCCAAATCTCATGAGCTGTTTGCAATCCTACCACATTAGCCATCTCTAAATCTGTTAGAGCACTCACTAAAGATTCAATAGCCCTAATATTATTTTCAGCATCTTTGATCTTATCAGCAATGGAGGGACCATTCTGAGGAATAGCATATGGATATTTTGTAATCTTCCAGAAAGCTTCACCAATACATCTTAAGTGACATTGCATGCTAACTTTCCATAGTGAATAGTTAGTGCCATCAAATCCTGGACTATCCTTCTTGAGTGTTGTTGCCATCTCGGATCACCTCAAGCTTTTATACTTCTTTAGAGGAACTTTCTCTGATACCAATTGTTGGAAAAACAAGGACACACAATTGAGAGGGGGGTGGGTGAATTAGTTGTGATAGAAACTTAGGGGGGCTGAATCAGTTGTGATAGAAACTTAAAGTTTTCTTACTTAACTTAATCTCAGATTTGATGAATAAGCAATTAACACATCAGAGAGACAGATAACACCAAGATTTTTGCATGGAAACCCTATTAGGGGAAAAACCACAGTGGATGTTAGTCCACAAGATTATACCCTATCAAAAGTATAATGAGAAATAATAAGGGGAATTCACATGCATTCAGGCACACTGCCTAGAGCTCATTGCTCAAATACAAAAGAGGACTCACTATCCAACAATATAGAAATATGGATTAGATCCATAGAGTATGAATTGAAGTAAAATAGCTTCTACACAAGCCTAATTACAGTTCCAATTAAGCTCAGAAAACATTCTTCACACTTCGCTCAAACTTCTTCACTCGTTGCTCTGCAATTGAATGATAGAAACACTATTCACACATTTACACTTTCTCTGGCATACATTCACACTTATGCACACACTAACTTCACTCAACCAATTGCTCTTATATATCCGTAACAAGAGATTTCATCACAACTTAGTCAGCCAGGAAAATAAAAAATATTTTCAATGTTGACCTAAATTTACAAATAAATTTCCAATGCAAATCCACCAAGGTTGGCCACAACATAGTGGAGAACCAAATTAACAACTCTAACACAAAAATACTTTAATTAATTATGCCACAAAGATCCACAACACGCTACCACCGACATGTCAGCTAGGAACATGAAAAATCGAACATGCGCAAGAAGAGATCTTCAACCACGAGCTCTCCAAGTAATGTGGATGTACCACAAAGATATGGAATGATCTAGATACATCAGAGAACACCAAGAAACAATAGAGAAGCATCCACAACAATTGAGATTACCAGAATCACACAATCTTCATTCAAGAATACTAACAGAGACCATAGAAACACTGTCAACCCACAACACACTCAAAACTTCACGTAGACCTCTAAAACTTCCGGTAGATGATCTAGAAACATTCATCAATAAACCCTTTAATCCACACCAGCTAATCTTTAATGTACAGAACAAGACACCTTCATGATTTTCACAGTTCCATTGGGAACCTAGAACATTTCCTTTTACAATTTTCTCAATATCCTCGACATATACATCAACTGATATACCAAATGCTAATAGTGTTGACATCAATGAAAACCACATATCAGCAACCATATCCATAGCATCCAACATATAGTGACTCCTTGATAGATAACTTTAACAATTCAAGGAAATTTTGACAAAGGAAAACAAAATTTACTTAGAGCTTTGACATACCAACTTTAATTCAACAAATGGTAGGACAATTTAACACAACCTTTTCATGGATAAACACACCTTGCAAAATATTATGAACCTACACTTTAGATCTTGAACTAGAGACATTGCCTAAGTTTACTCCCCATTTGAGTTGCCAATATGTAGGTTTTTTTTAATCAACCAAGTTGATCTCACAATATAGCTTATGGAATCTTCATTTTCCAATGGTTAGCTAATTGGAGGGAGTGTACATCGAATGAGTGGAAGCTTGCAAGGATTTCCTCTTGCACTTTGGGCTTTGCAAAACTTATGAGGGTGATCCCACAATGTACTTTATGATCCTCTATGCCAGTTAATCATATACATTGTAAATAATAGATGAACTCTACTTGAAATTGCTTTGACAATTGAATAACTACAAAGATTTGGAAAATTCATACATATTAATTGTTTTGCAGAGCAATAGAGCATGGTAGATATCAACTTGACATACATATTACCAAAATTTTAAAGAGTTTAATGATTTGAATGTATTTTTTGTGAGATATCAAGAACAATTCAGCATGACACAAAATCCTAGAACAATGCCTTAATTTAGGGTATAGGGTTTGATACAAATGTAAATAAACCTTGACAACAAATAAACACTTAGCATTATAGAGCTCACACAATGTTGCATTAAAACATCAGTCTTAATTACTCAAAACTAGAACTTATTATCATTTCTTGACACTCGAACCACTTAAACCTATGATTTCATCCAAGAAGTTTATCAAATTCTTTGAATTTGAAAAAAGACAAAACCATACATTCATTGAAATCAATAAAGACCACTAAAACAACCATTGATTATTTCATTGATAATTCCAATAGTGAATACATCAGGAGAGAAATAACTCTAAAAGATATGGAATTCTTTATATTCAATGCTAGTAATGTTATCAAAATTTGTTTACAAAAACAAAAGACTCATAACCTAAAATGTAGACTCTATTCTATACTCTGTATCTGCTCTTTTCAAAATTTTCTCTAAGATCAATCAACAACCCATACAATTGACATTGAATTCCCTTTAATGAAACATCATCTCAAAACCAATGAAAAGCCAAAAAATGTATTTGAAACTTAGTGGAGTGCAAAATTTTTTTGGACTCCACCGCACTAGTCCCTAAGTTGGCATTTCCTACAACTTCTCCTTTAGCAACGCAACTTCTAATTGTGATTTTGCAATTTACTGCTGCCCTTTGTTGTACTCAACCACAAGATTATTATACCTCTTATTTATTTGATACCTTTCCTCTATTAGGGACTCAATAGTGGCCTTATTAAATTGAGCAACATTTACAAATAATGTTGTTGCTTCAATTGTTGAGGTTGTTAGGTCTTAGAAGTGTATGTTTTTAAACCATAAGAGGGTACGAGTCTCTTAATACACCTTTGGCCCACAAACAAGGTAAACAAGGTTGATTACCTCCTACTCTTCAGGCTCTGCTAGACCTAGGTGGGTATACCTGAACAATTAGAAAAATTTACAATTGGATATGGTTCCTAGGTTGAGAAATATGCTCACTATGGCACGTGAGGGTGGAGTAGATTTAGAGTTTTGATAGTTAATTCCTATTGAAAGTATTTAAGAATTCAAGATTGTGAGTTTTGTATGCAATATCCTAAGTATGAGCAGTGCCTACTCCTATTGGGTGAACAGAGCTAGTGGGTGGATGGTGATGATAGAATGGTTATAGAGTTGTAAGATAAGTAAACCTATTATTCAACTTAACTTGAATTACTGGGCACTTTGAGATGTTTGCACCTTGTGCAAACGTGCAATTTTGTTTATTACAATGTTCTTTAATAATCCCAGTGATATCCTCTCAAGTTACTATGAAAATATGAAAGGAATTTTAAATCTTAAGTTAATGGAAACCAATCAAAACAACTTCTTTAAAAGGATTTTAATCCTGGGTAGGAACCAATTAAAGCAAATTATTTGAAAGGATTTTAATTCAGACCAGCTAGAAACCAATCAAGCATCCACAAAATAAGAACAAATGTGTTCTGATAAATCTTGTAGACTTAAACAACTTGAAAAGACCACTTTGGAGACAACAAAGTAATAGATAAGCATGAAAATTTGACACAGTAATTGAACACTAAAAATGGACTACGAATTAGAAGTAGTATGCTCCATTATATTGCTTCAAATAATAAATATTTGTAACAAAAGCATTTTTAATGTATGGAATATGAGTGTAGATGGATGGAAGTGGAATGGTGGCAATGATGATTTTCTAACCTACTACCTCATCTAATGCTAATTTTTTTTCAATTTTTATTTCAAACTTCATATATGCATTGCATTTTCAAGAGTTCTAACTCTTCATGCACCTGTCTACCACAATTCTTCATTTTATTTTAATTAATTTCCTTCAGAAAATTAAAATAATTTAATCTTCATTATCCTCTTTTCTTGTGAAAATAATTTCACAATATTTTAACTTTAATTCCTTTGCTTTATATTTTACCCAAGATTTCCTTTGGATAAAATAATTACCCACTTTATATTCTTTATGCTCCCTTTTCTTTTGCCTCTTTGTGAAATTTAATTTTGATTTATTATCCCAACACTTGCATTTTCACTGAATAAATATGTCTTTCACGTAACAATAATTACCCACCCTTGTAATTCTTTTGGTGAAAATATTTTGTAGACACGTGAAATTAGCATGATGCACTTAGTTCATATCCATCTGCTCATTCATAAATCAAATTCACATTAATCCACTCATTAGGTAAATTAGGTTCATTTAATCTCTAAGGATTATCCACTTAAATTGAATAAATTAACTTTATTTAATTTAGGCCTATCATTCCCTCTTTGATTAAATAAATCAAGACTTTATTTAATTAAATCCCAAATGTCATATTTCTCTCTCTTGATTTAAATAAATCAAAATATTCAAGTAAAATGGGTCAAAATCAAGTAATCATCACCTAATCTAATCTAATCCTGATTAACCTAACCTAATCACCCATCACATATAATCCCACTTGCACAAATAAATCAATTTATTGATTTATAAAATCCAACATTTTCCATCAGCATGGCATCTTTGAGGAATATTCCCTCAAGTTTGAATTCAAAAACAAGTGGACATGTACATCCAACAAGTCATTTATGAGCTCTTACATGGCTCTTGCATGTCCCTTGCAAAGGTCAAACTAAGCATTAACTCTCATTTTCAAATTTGAAATCTCCCTCTCTTGGGCACATTTCCCAAATATTGCACATCCCTCAACCTATGGCAAGTTGACAAGTGGCCTCTTCTCACTGGCTTTTTATTTATCCCACATTCATCCATTTGGCCATTCTCTCATCAAAATAATCTATAAATGAAAAGCTTCATCTTTGATCAAATCCTCCACAATCTCCACAATCTCCACAATCTCATACAAGGTTACTCTCTTCAATTGAGAGCTAATCTTTCCCATCTTATCATCATCATCTAGCTTATCTATCAAGGATTGGGAAAGGGATATTTTCAACAATAGCACCAATCCACTATGAAATAAAGTTTTGATTATGTTGTTATATGCTTGCATTTCATTACCTTTGTTTTATTTAGTTTGCATATTTTATCATAGTCAAGTATTTCATAGGGATGTTGAATTTAAATGTGTTTCAAATGACTAGCATAAGGATTTTATGTTAAGGTTTAACCATTTGCAGATTTGATGTCCACAAAATGGTGCTAGAAGGAGGGCTTTTTAGATAGTTTTTCTGCCTATTGTTGATGTTGCTCTTTAAATCTAACTTCCAAAGTTAATAGGCCCTTGTAATTTTGTTTGCTGATTAAGTGAACCTTTTTTCCAACCATTCTCAGAGTTTACGCCCTAAGAACTTGTATATCCATAGCCAAATCAATTTCAAAATGACTTTATAATGCGGGTCTCAAAGCAATGCAGAAATCTTATTCATTTCTATAGGAAGGCTCACGTTTTATCTATGTTGTTTCTAACCTTGTCTGGCAATATCTCTTGCACATTTTATCTCTGATGTCTCTAAGCTTGTTTGGGAATATCTCTTGCAACAAGAAAACTACGAGGCAAGGTAATTCTTCTAGTGTTTTCAGTGTATTTGGTATGTTTCTGTTCCTCTATTTCTATGTGTCACTGTAATGGCCTTTAAAATTGAAACTTAAATGCTGCTTAATCTCTCTCATTTTTGTTTCCATACCTATCAATTTTTTAGACCTTCATACATAAATGTTGTGTCCATTACCCATGATGTCTATTGATGAAGTGCACATCATAAACCTTCAACTCTTTTGAGTTACCACCTTGAAATAACATGTTTGTTAAGAGTAGATTTATCTAGATATTTTGTGTTTTATTCATGGGAGCATCGCCTCCAGTAGTACTCTTCTTTTTGTTGTGAAATGGTAGGTTTTGAATGAGAATTGACATTGCCAGTATTTAGAGGAAACCATTGTCACAGTTGTTTACAATTGACACACATTTATACATTTTGCCCCTGGTGTGAGATAGGGAGTAAAAGAAAATTTATGTCCACCATGCCTAGAACCATCATACTCTGCATGATGCTCCTCTTCTGGAATTGAACTACTTGTTTCCATTGTTTCACTTCCTAGCATACTATTAACAGCTACTTCTCTAATAGATGAATTGAACGATGATTTTGCTGGTTGTATAGCTACGGTGCTTTATGTTGTCTCTGAATGACTTGTCATTTAATTACTGTACTTAGATATTCAGAGAAATCTTCAAACATACAGGTGCTTCATCCTCCTCCTGAAGTGATTGCATAAGAGTTTTCTTGAATGCTTCCAACTTTGCCACATCTTGATTAAGCTTTTTGACCGTGAACATCAATTTATTTTTCTTGTTTGCAAGTTTGCTCTCTCTGCTTTGCTGATGAGCATTAAGCTCTTTGATATTTGTGAGGAATGCACTAAATTGTTCTAATGATAACCGGTTTCTAGCCTATAGCATTTCCAACCATAAGAATAAATTCTGTGTACTCTATGTTTGTTGCCTTTCAAAAGCTCTGTTTTATTTTTTCTTTGGCATAGGGGATGGCACTGGTCAAAGGGCGTTTCATTTAACTAAACATCTAACAAATGTAGTTGCTGGAAAGTTTTTAAAAAGAATTTTTAGTATTTACCTAAAAGCTTCTTGTATAGTCAGCTAATCTTTTTGGCTTGGAACTTCTGAATTTTTCACCTGTGGATGACATTTGCTTGTAATTTTTTAAAACCTTTTCAACATAAGTTCTTGTCTTTGAGTGATCCCATCAGAAGGTTTAGAGCTCTAAAACCACTCAGAGATATCATCACATAGGGGCTTTGGTTGTATAGTATTTTGTTCTTTTCTTAGTAATAATGGCCGCCCCAAAAGCTCTCTATACATTTCCCAAGGATAGCAATTTTTGTAGTTGGATTTTACTCATCATAGAGAACTCATCGTTGAATGAGTATGCAACATCAGAGAATACTTTGGAGCTTTCCCAAGCTGCATTTTTAGGCCCTTCATCCTTATCAACCATAAGTCAGTAGGAAGCGATAAATAATTTTATTTTTTGGAGTCTATCTATTCTCTGCTCACTTCTTTACACTTGCTAACAGATTGTAGAAAGCAATTGATGTAGTTGATGTGGGTAGTAAATTTTTCTTATTTCTTCCTAAAGATAAAATCCAAGCTTTTTTCTCACTGGCATGATGTCTCTCTTGAGGCATAATCCACACAATTTTCTTGTTGTATTCTCCATAGGGTGCATTTCAAATTCTTTTCAAATCTGTAAAGACAAGTGCATGCATTACAAATCTATTGTATACTTACCAAAGAAATCTGATATCTACCCTTGATCTCTTTGTCTAGTAAATTACGCTATTAGAATTTGAATTCTATAAAGATTGTGCCATCTTAACATTTGTTTAGTTCTCTGGCAGCATTAAAGGATCTGAGCAGTACTCCCCTAAAAACTTCTGCGACTAGCTGGAGAGGACCACCGGTTTCTGTGATGTGATGAGATATTGGAGGGTGTGATTTCTGGAGGGAAATACAAATCTTCATTTCAAAAAAATCATTCATGAACATGTCTTCTTCTTAGAAGCGCAAGATCTCTGAGGGGAGGCGTACGTCCTGCGAGTATCTCAGGCCATCATTAATATCTCTGTTTTTCTCAGTATTATTGATTATTGTCTCTCTCATTAAAAGCTTTGCAGATCACGAAAGCATCATGAGTAAATGTTAGCATTGACTATTGCAATTATGATTTGTTGATTGCTGTGTTTTTTTCTTATTCTTGGTGGGTGGGTGAATCTATTTGATCGTGATTTTCATCTTGTTAAAATCATTTGGGAAATGGGATAGGTATTTAATTTTGAGATGTATTTGACTCCTTTTTTTTCTTGTGTAGGTGGCGACAACATCCTTTTGTCTTTGACTTAAAATCAAAAAGTAACATTGAAATTAAAGCCACATTTGGAACCATATGCTATTTTCTGATTTAGTGAACCCTTTTGATAGTATATGTCTTTAATGTATGCTAGGTATTAATTGGATTGATTTGATAAATCCACATCTCAATAACATACTTTTAGTCATTAATTGGGTTGTTTTGATTCACTCATGATTCAATTTTCTCTTATGTTATATCATTATACTTACGTTTATTGATCTTCTAATAAATGTCATAAATTTATATTATCACATTTATTATGATTACCTTGAGATAAGTAAAATTTTTTAAGAGATATATCATGTATGGTTGAATCAACACCTCTAGCGATGTGGATTACGTAGAGAAACTTTAATGGGGAAAAAGTGGATCTAACAAGTGTGGTACTGTCTCAATACAATCAATATCAAAGCATGGTCCACTTATAAATGCTTTTGTTATTATCATCCAAATCATTTGTTCTTTCAAAATTGAAATCATATTATTGTTTGGAGTTAGTGATCAAAATGAGTTTAATGTTCTAATCCTCACAAGATTGTTTTTTCTTTTTATAGGAAAAAGAAGAAAATAAAAAAGATAGAAAAAGGTGAAGGTTGACGTCAAAATCACGCATTAAAATCAAGTGAAAACAAAAGAAAGATTGGAGTTGAAGAACTTAACATCAAGATTGAAATTCAAAAGCATTTTTTAATGCTTGGAGCCTCCATTTAGTGCTTTAATTTTCTGTTTTAAGCCAACTAGATCATTGTTTGTTTTCAAAGTTGGATTAAAATTGAACCCTATAAATTGACTAGACATTGTTTTTTGGGATAAAATTGAACAAGCAAACTTCACACTTGATTTTGGTGCTTAAAATGAATTCATCATTGCTTTGAGGCTAAAACAAACAAGTGTTTGATTTGTGTGATTTTGTCTTTGGTGCATTTTGAGTGCGTATCCTCTCCCCTTGTGCTTCGTGCGATCTAGGGTGCAAAGAAACACTCAAAATGCATTTTATTGCTTTGATTCACCTTTAGAGGGGCCTGCCTAAGAGACACATCCGAAAGGAGAACTCGAAGGTGACTCCAACCGGTTTTTCATTCAGGCTGGTATATAAATGGATAATACTAAATTATCAAGTCCTCATGGTATGTAGGCCTTAGCCGTACAGTGTCTTTCAGAATGGGGTACTACCATAAAACGTATAAGAGCCCCTAGTAGGATTGATTAAAGCCTTTAGTGGCTTGCTAGATGCTCGCAAGGTGCCATGTCCCCGATGTCCAGTCATTAAGAACCTTGTTTGTAGTAGCCAACTAGTCCATCCAATGATTTTATCAAAGTGGTGCATTGGAACTTAGATTCCAAGAAGTTACTTGCCATGTCGGATGATCTTGGTTGAAATATAGAGGTTAAGACTTCATTCTTAACATACCTTTATAGTTTTTTCCTTGGTTTCATGTAAAATCATCTCTTCTACTATGAAGGGCATGAGGCAAGCCCACCAAGAAAAATGTACCAATTGAGCTAGGATGTTATATTGCTTATGAGTCAGTTTGAAAACACAGTGCTTTAATGAAAACATTGGAAAACCAACATTCAATGAATCATCAAAATTGCAAACCCTTTAGGAGAGGCAAATATCCTTGAACAAATTCACATGTTATTGCTTTCCCTTGGGATTCATGTCCTTAAAGGAATCTAAACATTTGGATTTCATCTCAATTTGCTTCTACTAAAGTCAACTTTAGGTAACTCTTGCCTCAAATTTCCTTGGTTTCCGCATAATACACTTTGTGGGATAAGGGGAAAGTTGAGACATTAGACATCTAGATTCAAAATCTAATCAAGAGTGTGTTTGTGGTAAAAAAGAATCCATTAAGCAAAGATTAAATCAATTGGACCCCACACATGTGCTTGTCATCTTTTGGTCATATGGTTTTCATGCAAACATTGGTCTTTTGATTTTGACTTACTCTTAGAGAAAGGCATGTTCTTCACTATCTTGGCCTAGTAAAACAAAGTCTTTCTTAGATTCATTTAGGATCCAATTAAACACTTCATCCAAATTCCAAACATTCATCATTCCATCCCACCAAACAACTTTAGAGCTTTGGAAACATCATTCTAGACTTGGGTAGATCATCAAAATCAAAATCAAAATCACCTTGTTTAGTTAGGAGTATGGGAATGCATCCTTTCTCATACCTTTAGATAAATTAGCAATCCTTTTGAACAAGTTCATCCTAAGATCACATCTAACATCTTAGGGTTTACAATTTCATTATCCAATCAAACTAATCAAAATCAAGCCCTAAGTCTAGCATTGGTCCAAAGTTCCTAAATGTTCAACACTCATATCATTTACACCTTTCGTCCTTCATCTCGTCATTTGTCCTAAGAACCTTAGAGGTCGCTTTTGCAACAAGGTCAAAAGACAAGGAGAACATGGAATATAAACTTGATCCATACATCATGAGTAATCCAAATCAATTTAACTTTCAAAGCCTTACAACGCTGATTGATTATCAACACTCACACTTATACAATCCATACATGGGATCATTACCTTCTACAAATGTCAATGGCACAACAAGTGTGAGTATGCCCAAATCAAAGATTGTAACACATTTCTTGATGGTAGATCTAAATCAAAACCTACAAGTCTATCAACCGAACAATCAAAGCATGAGCCTTCAAATGAACAACATCATCCCACCAAATCCCTACAAGCCAAATGAGAATGTACCAACCACAAGTTTTCGAAACATGAATCCATAAAAATTTGGGATGGATACATTTGAAAATCATACAATATTCCAAACATGAACAATGGTGAATTTCAACCTATCATGCCAAATTTGAGTGTTATCCCAAATCAAAACATTGTCCAAAATCAAACACAAGTACACACTCCAAATCTACATGAACAAAAACCAAATCAACTATATCAAGGGAGTCAAGATCAAAATCAAGAAAAAATTTGGCGAGATCAAATTGCTACATTTACCAAAATAGTTGAGTCATTGTGCCAAGGTAAATCTCCACCACCATTACCTATATCATTCCTTGGTTTAGGGCTTCCCCCTTTACCTAGCACCAATCACTCCATCCAAATCAATCCACCTAACACCAATCAATCAATCACATCAAATCCTTTGAATATACCATTGACATCACACCAACATATGGTATCGAATCAAATGACAACATCAATCATGACCAATAAAAATATGGTCTCCCAAGGGCCTATCACCTCATTTATTCCAACCATCCCTATCACTTTGATCATTCCAACCACCCCTATCACACCCATCATATCTCAAACCCTCACGATCGCTCCAAGCATATCTCCACCACTTGTCACTACATCCAACACAACTCCAAATACACCACCACTACCACCAAAACCAAGTGCAATAAGTCAATATTATAACATCGCACTAAAAGCACATCAAGCCTACCAACAAGCACTTCAACAATATCAAGCTACTCACACCGCTCAAGCTACCTACACCGCTCAAGCTACCCAAGCTGCCCAAGCCTCTCAAGCTACCCAACAAACACAAGAAAAAACATGAAAAAATGATAATTGTTGGGGATACTGATGAACATTCAACCACTGGTGATAGCATTGACAATCTCCCCACCACAATTGCTGAAAGTAATGATCAAAATATATCCATCAAAAAGCACATTAAAGATGTTTCTATCTCATTCAAAGGTCAAATCAACATATGTCAAGAGTCACTTTTCAATCATGATCAAAATCCACCAACCAACAATGATCCAATCCAAGAAATTTAAACATCACTTGAACCTATGGTTGAAGAAATTCACAAGCTCTTTGCCACAATTGTTGAAAACAATGATCAAGATCTCTCTATCAAGGAGCACATTGAGGATGTTTCTACCCCATCCAATGATCAGCTCACCATACATCAAGAGCCACTTTTTAGTGATCTATTTCAAGGAGTGTTAGGATTATTTGATCCTACTGACATAATGCACGATCCGTTGACCTATGATCATGTTGAAAATGTCTCTACATCGCCTTATGAGTTAGAGGACATATCTCAAGAATTTATTCCAAATCAAGATCAACATATTTCACCAAAGTCTAGCAATGTCCCTTCCAAAGACATATTGACATCCTTCGACCTCATGGTTACAGATATTGAAGGAACCCTAAACTTGACACTTGAGGATATTGAACCACTTACCATGTCTAATGATGACATCTAAGAACCCTTTGTAAGCAATCCATCCTTTGAAACTAATCCATGTCCATAACTTGATCCAAAGCATGTCAAAATAAACTCCGAAATCATTCAAGATCAAGAATTTGTATTTTCAAGATACTACAATAATATAATGGACACTCTCCTATCTATGCAAGATGATCATACCCATGTAGCACATACTCCCCCATCTACCCATGAGATGCTTTCTGCAGATGGACACATAGATGATCTTCTTTCAGAACAGGATCCCTTCACTCCTAACATTATTACACAAAAAGAGCAAGTTATTGATTCCTATAGTCAAACTAAGTTGACAACATCAGTATCAGATATATCACAAATTCAGACTAAGGACATCAGGTATGCAAATATCCAACATTATCTACTTAAGGAAGCAAATCAGACAAAACAGTATAATCCAGAGTTAGCAAAGCAGAAAATTAAAAAAATGTCACCTACAATGGTCGTTTATTAGAGAATGCATTCTAAATAGGAACCCTCAAAAAAAGTAGAATCAAGAAACGAAGGTGCCACTACAACCATACTAGGGGCAACTATGTCTCAAGTAAACATCAACATAGGGAGCACGAAGAATCCTTCTGATGAAACCAATGCCAATACTACAACCAGCCATGTCATGAATCTTCATCCACCCATCACCCCATCCATGAATTGGGACCAACTTCAAAAGAAAGAATTGAATCAAAGTACGAAGAATGTTATCAAAGAAAAAGAAGCTAGAAAGCATAATGGACAAATCAAATACAAATGGATACCAAAACATACAAAGAAAGATCATCCCTATCAAAATCCATCAATCAAAGAAACTAAGGGGAAAAATAAAAAAGGGAAAAGTATCCATCAAAGATGTCCACAAAAGCAAAAACAAGCTTTTCAAGCGACATACAAAGTGTATCAAGTAGTTGGTCCTAATTTCACGCACACTTCCATATCTACCCATCATTGCTCATCTTCCCAAGTTTGGAGAGTCAAAGGTTCCAAGCCATCAACCAATCCATCCCTTATCCCTAAACACAATCCATCCACACCTCCACGCATAATATCCAATTCTAAAATTAATCGGGTATTGGTAGCCACCCTTCATCATAAGGATTTAGAAGGCACTCTATTACGATGTGCGTACAGAGACAGAGTTAACCCCGATATCAATAAAGCAAATCAAGAATCCCAAAAGTTGTATTCAAGTGCAAGTATCTTAGCAAAGTAGCTTCTTCAAGTAGGATATCGATGGCACATTATGACAAGGAAATCTACATCAGCAACACCTTATGATTCAGCATGAGTTTAAAATCTTTCAGAAAAAACCAAAAAAATCAAAAAATATGAAAATCCAAAAAAATCAGAAAAAGGATTGAAAATAGTAAAGAGAAAAATCATCCTCTAGTGAAAATCACTATAGTGGCACTTTGGGAAAGACCATGATGAAAACCTGGAAAACAGGCATGATGTGTAGAATTGAGCATCTACGTGTGCTAGTTCAGGTGAAAGCATCTCATCCTATCCGTAATAAATACAGTATTCCATCCATCTTATCCATAATAAATCCATTCATCCATAAACCATTTATCTAATCCATTTTCATCCATCTGCATCCATCATCCAAGTTATCTTGATCTTGATGAAAGTTTGGGGCACACTTTACACTTACTTATGGTAAACATCTTGACATGGGCCAGATTCATTTATCCTATCCTATGCAGCATTATCTAAGCCATGAAGCATTATCCACATGAGCATTCTTTATTTGAACACCTTATCTTATCACAAGATAATCCTTGTAATTCTTTTCATGCTTACCATATCCATCCATCCATACACCTATCCAAGCATCCATCCATGGCATCCCATACATTGCTAGACACTGGGGGCAGATATTTACATCTTGCTTTGGGAATAAATCTTGATCTATATCCTCCAACTTATGTGGTGATCCGAACATTGGAAAACGTGAAATCAAATTGGTCAAAGCATTTGTGATCCAAAATCCAAATCACTAGCCCATGGCATATTTTGATGAGAATATGTTCCTTATCAAACTTCATCCTTCATCGAACATCAATCTAGACAATCATTATCAATCGCATCTAATTTGCACGTCAACATCACATCAAATCATTCAAACAAATTTTGTTCCAAATCAAGCTTCATCAATCATGATCAATCAAAATCCAATCAAAAAATCATCTCAGGATATCCTTGTGTTGCTTAACACTATCCTTGCATTGTTGTACATCCTCAACAATGTTATCATCAATCCTGATCAATCAATCCTTGCATTGTTGTGTATCCTCAAACAATTCTATCATCATCATCAATCCATTGATTTGATTAGTCAACCTTACCTTGGTCTTCAACAAAATCCCAAACAAAGCACTGATAGCATCAGATACATCCTCATCCAAATTGTCAAAATCATGCAAAAAATCCAAAAACATCCAAAACATCGAAAAATCCAAAAACATTCAAAATATCAAAAAAAAAACACTCAAAAGTCAGAAAAAAATCAAAAACATTGGAATCCAAACTACGTCGTCTTTGAGCTTAAACATAGGCAAGGCTTATCTTTGATCAGCCCCCGAGACATCAAAATCACAAAAACATTTGAAAAACATCAAAATCTAAAAATACCAAAAAATAGCCTCAAAACATTTCAAAATGTCAAAAACATCCAAATATTTGAAAAAATCCATCCGCCTCATCTCTCTTTCACTGCGATAATCAATCATCCATAATAACTGATCACCACCTTCATCCTTTGGCAAAACAAACAGAAACAATCACAACAATCAGCAAAATCAATCTTCAATCATTAAAATCAAAATTGAAACAACAAACCTTTAAAACAAAATCAAACTCTTGATCATTTCAGACATGTCAATCAACCTTATATCAACAACCTATCAATCAACTTATCAAACCATCATCATCCTATACAATGCATATCCTAGGATATATCGTTCCGACAATGGGCATCATTTTGGATATCACTTTGGATTCTTATCCTATCAAAACAAATCCCTTTGGCTAGAGATATGAAGAACATTGGCTTGTTTGCGTACTTGATCTTTTCTTTTGATTTATCTTATTGCGCTCATTCCAAGGACCTCTCAATGATATCCGAATGAAGGATTTAGAGAGATAGAAATGGGGCAATGATCATTATCTTTTTGTCTGTTGTGCTTGTTGGACGTTCTTGTAAAATAACTTGGTGAATACTTGCTTTGTTAGGTCTGTCCTAGCAAGGTTTCTATATGTCAAGTGTGAATAAGAATACTCCTATTTGTTTGTCGAGTCAAATTCCATCGCACTAGCTACAATGCCATCCTGGTTCTTTATACCTTGATGCATCGTATCTACATGTGTAATCAAACATAAGGTAAGTAGCCCTCTTAAAATCCCAATCCTTGATAAGCAAATCATCCATTTCTCACCATCATTTCATCATCATCATTTCTCATAAAGTTGGCTTGTTGGATCCTCTTGTCATCATCTAATGTCTTCTTTTCCGCACTAACATCATAGCATGAATAGTTAATCATCATCACCAATGCATCCATCCTGCATCAACAAACCATCATTATTATGTATATCATATCACATGCATAATCATTGTCATAATATAGATTTGTTAGTCTAAGCATTTGCATAAATCATCCATTGCATAATCATAGCATATCACATCATCCATCTCATCCATCATCATATCATACCATCATTTAAGTTGTTTAAGATAATATAGATTTGTTATTCTAAGCATCTTAAAACCATATCATTTGCATCATCATCCATAACCATCCATTTTGAACCTCTTTATCGTGAGATCGACCCTCAAATTGAATCTTTTTCGCTTGATCTCTTGAGGGGGCAATGTACCAGTGTACTTCTTTCCGCTAGGGCATCTGAAAAATCAGAAATTTTTTGAATTTTGATTGCGACAAGTTTATTCTTTGAACCAACGCAACAAGTACATTGCTTCAAAGAGGGGAAAAATGTAGACACATGAAATTAGCATTATGCACTTAGTTCATATCAATCTGCTCATTCATAAATCAAATTCACATTAATCCACTCATTAGGTAAATCAGGTTCATTTAATCTCTAAGGATTATCCACTTAAATTGAATAAATTAACTTTATTTAATTTAGTCCTATCATTCCCTCTTTGATTAAATAAATCAAGACTTTATTTAGTTAAATCCCAAAAGTCATATTTCTCCCTCTTGATTTAAATAAATCAAAATATTCAAGTCAAATGGGTCAAAATCAAGTAATCATCACCTAAGCTATTCTAATCCTGATTAACCTAACCTAATCACCCATCACATCCTCTAGATAATCCCACTTGCACAAATAAATCAATTTATTGATTTATAAAATCCAACATTTTCCATCAACATGGCATCTTTGAGGAATATTCCCTCAAGTTTGAATTCAAAAACAAGTGGACATGTACATCCAACAAGTCATTTATGAGCTCTTACATGGCTCTTGCATGTCCCTTGCAAAGGTCAAACTAAGCATTAACTCTCATTTTCAAATTTGAAATCTCCCTCTCTTGGGCACATTTCCCAAATATTGCACATCCCTCAACCTATGGCAAGTTGACAAGTGGCCTCTTCTCATTGGCTTGTTCTTTATCCCACATTCATCCATTTGGCCATTCTCTCATCAAAATAATCTATAAATGAAAAGCTTCATCTTTGATCAAATCCTCCACAATCTCATACAAGGTTACTCTCTTCAATTGAGAGCTAATCTTGCCCATCTTATCATCATCATCTAGCTTATCTATAAAGGATTGAGAAAGGGCTATTTTCAACAGTAGCACCAATCCACTATGAAATAAAGTTTTGATTATGTTGTTATATGCTTGCATTTCATTACCTTTGTTTTATTTAGTTTGCATATTTTTTCATAGTCAAGTATTTCATAGGGATGTTGAATTTAAATGTGTTTCAAATGACTAGCATAAGGATTTTATGTTAAGGTTTAACCATTTGCAGATTTGATGTCCACATATTCCACTTCCCAATGCAAATATTTTACAAACTTTAATTTCTATACTTTCCATGGGTAAAATAATTATCCACCTTATAATCCCCTTGGTAAGAATGTGAAGTTTATATCTTCTCAAAGTAATATTATTTTCCACTATAATCATGCTTTATTCAAATTTTTATTCACTTTGCATCTGATATGTATTCACTATATCGGGTTAACTCAATCTTTACTTTTGCCAATATTTATTCTCTTCAATAAAAAGGCCGCACCAATAAATTGTTTCCCTGCTATTTTTCAAAGAGACATTGAGCAATATCTTTCCAATAATAATGTCTCTCATCAACACTTTCTTAATAGTATGCTTCTTTAATTTTAGGAATGTCGAAGAGACATTGAGCAATCTTACTTTGATAAGCATTAGTCTCTTCAATAAAAAATTTCTTCCTTGTAATGTTGTGCCAAATCCAGGGTTCACTATTGTATCTTCTCTGAAGATGGGGGGATCTCTTTAGGTTACCTGATCTTCATTCCAAGCGAGTTCAAAGTTTTCCTCCTTTTATGGTGGGTCTCAACCCGATATTCATCTCGCCACACTCTTTTTGGAACTTGAAGTTCATTCTTACCATCATTCTTATTGATTACCTCAGAGTCTGGAAGGATTTTCTTTATCGGATTTTACTCATTATCTACAGACTTGCTTTATAATTTGTATTCATGTGTCGTGTAGAACCTCTTTTAAACAATCCTCTTCATAAAGAACTATTGGCACAAAACAAAATTTTGAAGCAAGTGATCAAATATATTCCATCAAATGAACAGTTGCCAATTTTTACGCCCAAGTCTATATTTTTCCCTTTGGATTGAATCTTGGATTTCACAAAGTCTTTCTCCCTTCATCCATTTTGTAGCAACCCAATAGCACTGTTAGTGATATCTGCATTGATCATCTTTGATGGTGGCAAAATCATGACTGCATATATATTGGAGCTGATATAAAGATTGGAATCTAGAATAAGCTTCTTGGTGATACCCAAATTTGCATTTATAAAATGCTTCAATGGTACCACTATCCTCTCAATATCACTTATATTAATACGCTTGTATTTCCATTCTAGTGGGTGTGACTCCTGATATTACTTCACTTCTGAAGTCATTTTCTTGGGGAAAATTATTACGTAGAAGATTCATATTGCATCTTTGCTAAAAATTCCATACTATGCAATTCATCTTCCTTCATCCAAGCCCACGATTCTAGTGTCCCCATTCATCGCAGCATTAAAAATAGTTTCATCTTCACTTGGTCCTATGGGAATCCATGAATATTTTGATACAGAAGCAAGAATTTCAAGAAGCCCCTTCAGCTCTATATTACCATTTTCATTTCTTTGATATCCTTCATTGGCTTTTAGAAACATCTTATTTTATTGAATCTCCTCTCTAGAATAATTTTATGGCACTACTTCCAACACTTTTCCACCATCCCATACAGAAAAAACATCATTGTATTGAAGAGATTTTTAGAATCATGCAACTCTAACAATGAAGTTAATTTCATGTTGTAAATAATAACACATAATATATGTTACCTTTGTTCACAAAGTTAACTTTATAAAATTTTAATATATTTAGGGCTTTCAAAGTTGTCCCGAATTCATTCAAAAACATTTAAATTTTTTTAAAAATTTATGCCTCTCAAACTTTAGCACATAGGAAAAATTTTAATTTCGGTCATTAGGAAAATAAAGCAATTCCACTGTGGGCACACAAAGCATCCTAGAGCCACATAAATTTGTAGGGAACCACGATCAATTATTTTATATGTGGTTTTCTGACATATTTCGAACAACTTGCCAAATTAAAGTACTTCCTTTGTAAACTGGACCTGTCAGAGCATGTAGCGAGAAAATGAATTTTAAAATTATTGCATGAAACAAGCTTGGAATATAACAAAATTGAAATTGGCCAAAACAACAACTGGGTTACCCTTAGAATTTCAATATTTACAACTTTTTCATGGTGCCAAATCTAGCTCGAGATCAATCGCAAAAAAAATTAAAAGCATATCAGAACTCCTCTGATGGCCATGAAAATGCACAGACGTGTTGAGTTGTGATAGGAGAGTATGCTTGTCAAACAGTTTGGCATGAACTCATCAGGATTAAAAAATTTCAATGCTCCAAGTTGCTCATTTATCATTTTTTGAAGAATTGCACCTGTCAAACTCAACTAAAACCCACCAACTTCCCCTTTTGAAAAAATATCAAATCTAAACCTGGGAAGCTATAACTTGGAGGATTGGTTCATTTAGGATCCATGAATACATATGAAAAATGGTTTATCATCAATCTTATTCATTCACAAGATATCAAAAGTCAAACTTGACCCCTCTACAGCTGTTCTAGAAATGCAATCTTCAAACTAGGTAAAGTCCATTTGGTTTTGATTTTGGAAAAATACCAAATGATGTCTTGAAGGCTTGGAAATTGGCATGAAGGTAGATTAAGGTGGGAATAATCTGAGACACTAATTGTTCTATCATGATGCTCTTTCAGTTGCTTAATATTGTTCTCCAAATTTGACCCTTTTAGTAGTTTTTACTGTGTAGACAACAAACTTTTCTAGAACCATTGAATGCGATACTTCAAAATCTTGTCAAATCAGACCATGGGAAGTTGAAACTAAACATATGCACTAACATAAGGTAGAAAAACATGTTTACAAAGGGATTTGACATGAAATTGAATCAGCTTGAAGTTGTGATTTTTCAAAGTAGGCACTTGAGGCAACCTTTTCAAATACATTTTTGAGGGTTGAAATCAATTTTTTTGCTATGGGAAACTGAAATTAAAAAATTGTTTGAAATTATATGTTCCAATAGAGGTATCGGAGACTCTCTTGATTATCAATCCCCCTCTTAGGTTAGATGTTGGTTCTGCTACTTCTAGCTTGCTTGTATTTGGGGCCAATGGCCAAATTGATAGAGTGACACACTGTGGACTGAAATTTGATCCTTGCAATTCAACTATAGCCTCCTCCTCATTTGCAAAAATAGGGGTGTTGGTGTCTTCGAACAATATCAAATGCTATGGTTGATGCCATATCCCATTCAAGTAACAAGAGTACAACACTTTCCCTTACCAATTTCTTTCCCTTTGCAAGTGTTCTCTTTATATTTCTCCTTCACTTTTCTAATCTGGTGAAAAAGGACGATCTAGGAGATATGAAGAAATAAATGGACAATATTTAGAAAAAATAAGGAAGATAGTGAGACTAAGCCTAAGTCTATACCAACATCTGGTGTAAATGTTTCCTAAAAAAAATAAGAAGAATGCTTTGGCTTAGGGGGATCATTAATAGAAGATTCTTTATCCCTTGCAAGAGAAATAGTGTTGATGCTTCAACACATGGATATGATGTGGATCAATGTGTTTGACTTATTAGAGAAATAACTAGTGGAAAATACTATGTTGTGGAAATTTGTGGAGCATTTAAATTTAGCTGTGCATATAGTTAGGATTTGACAACTTTATCGAATGAAGCTTTCAATGCAAAATTAGGTCCATCTCAAAAGGGTTTATAATAAATTTCATTCAATCAAAAATTACTTTCAAATGAACCTTCAAGGAGAGAATAGTAGACAAAGAGAGAAGTGAAGTGATCAAAGTAGTTGAGATTCAATGCAAGCAAAATCATAACCAGAGAGCAAGTTAAAAGGTATTTATAATTTCCATTTTCCCTAGTTTTAGAAATAAATTGCAATTTAATACAAATATGTATACACCATAAATGGTAGAGGTTACTAAGCATCCTCACCCTAAATTCAAACAAAATCCCAAAAAATCGTTGGTGGATGATCTAGATGGTGCATTTTTGCACATCCCATGTCAAGTATTGCACATGAAAAATGTAAGGGAATACGTTCATGTTAAATTGGAATAATATAATCATATGAAATTGAGTGATGTGTGGTTCAAAGAGCTCACAAGAGATGATTTTGAGTTGAAATTGGAATTTGAGAGTTTGGTGAAGAAGAAACTCAATGTCTATAATAATTTTCTCATTATTTTCTATGTAGATGAGTGCATGAGATACACCTTGAGTTGTATTCATGATACGTTCCTCTGGTTGGATATTCCCCATCTAATAAACAAAGAGGTAGCTATTAGGTTTGTCATTGGTTTGTGTTCAACCAGACCAACTTTGGTACTTAATTTTGTGAAGAATGAGGTTGTCATGGAGAGAACAGGTGTGAAGTATGATAAAAGGGCATTGACAATAAAAGACATAAGAAACCCGATAGTGAAGTATGCTTCAATGATGATGGGATACAAACTATACTTCTCTAACAAAGAGAATTTTGTATCCACAATTGCCATCAATACATAATATGAGATGGTTGAGAAGGGTTAAGAATATGACCTCTATGAGTTGTTGAGATTGCAACTTTTGGAAAACCTACACAAGATAAAAGATTCTAAGTACACTTTCAATTTTAGCACTTTGATCATATTTTTACTATTCTACTTTATGAATGAAGTCCCCAGAACAAAGAACATAGTATGAATAAAGGAGAGGCATATATCCCACCAAATCATAGATCATTTGATGGGGTTGGGAGACTCAGATGCACAAAATAATTCCCTCTAGGGGTTCTTCAAGAATTTCTAAGAAAATATGCAGGTATGATAAAGGATACCTAAAAGCATGGTTGAAAAGTACAAGAATGACATCACATTATTGGTAACAATAATTGTTGCATCATATAGGCTATTGAACTTAAGACCATTTGGATCCCAAAGATGGGATATGAAATCACAAAGGATGAAATCATTGACTCGATAGAATTTATGTTGAGCAAGCCAAAAGACACCTCTGAAGAGAGGTATGGTACATATGAAGAGAAATCCATGGAGGTGCACATGAATCAAAGGAAATCATAGATAAAGAAGACCATTGATAAGTTGACTGCAATATTTTCAAAGGAAATGGGCCTCACAAAAGAATAGGTTTAGAAGGAAAAAGCCATGTCTGGCTCACTGGGAGGATCACCAAGCATTAGGAGATCTAGTATAATAGCTACCACTCCTCTGATTTTCCCAAATTCCTTTGGGACTAAGATTAAACACCTTTGATTAAACAACAAAAGAGGCATGAAAAAGAAAAGGATGCTCTAGAAAAACAAAAAAGCAACTGGCCCTACAAGAAGTAGAGTAAAAACAAAAGCTTCAAGGGAATAGTACTTGGGAGTAAATGTTGAAGATGAAGAAGGACCACAATTGGTCCAAAAAAGAAAGCTTGAAGTATAACAAGGAGAAGCTAGTGCAAAGAAAGTAATATTTGATATTTTTGGCATGGAAAATGAGGCAGAGGTCAAGAACCAGAATGAAGGATACAAAATGCAGATGAGAGAAAAGAAAGAAGTGTTCAGTAAAGAGAAAAATTCAATGAAAGATAAGAAAAAGGATTTAGTAAATACTCATAGCCCCATGAAGTTGGATGCTCTATTTAATGGAATTGTGGAGCATGAGATGCTAGAAGAAACTATTGTATTTTATATTGATATTGATGAGGTAGACAAGGCCACCATTGTAGAAACAATTATCAAGTATATTGTTGCATTCGAGGTTAACATGTCGAACATTGAAAATCAGTTGCTGGAAGACTTAAAAAATAGATATATTTTTAGAAGGTAGGAGGCTATTGAGGAAGAAGCAGAGTTAAAATATTTTTCTTTAAAAAATATTTGTGCACCTCTCTTTGAAGAAAATAAAGCCACATTGGCTAAGTTGTACAACAAGGAGTTTCAAACAAAGCAAAGGGTGACCATTCTCATGAGTATGACCATTTTCATGAGTAGAGAGAAAAATGACCTAGAAAGGCTCTGGAATGAGATTATGGATAAGGTTGTAGAGTTAGAAAAAAGATTAGGGATGAATTCGAAGAGCACAAAATAAATGCATGTTGATATGCCAAATTTGGATGTGAAATTTGAAGAATCATAGCATGATGATGCTCAACATGAGCATGTAATTGAAGAAGGAAATGTGCAGGACAATGTTCCTTCAGAAGTGGAAGAAATTGTAGAAGGAAATGTTGTAGGTGAGGAGAATGTTTTAGAAGAAGGAGCTACCTGAGAAGACACTATAGAAGAAAAGGGTAATGAAACCCAGAAGGAGGATAATTCCACTAGACATAACACATCCCCTTTGATATATAAGGAAAATGTTGAGGATACTCAAGGCCACCTGGAGACAATCTCTTCTTTGCATAACAAAGATCAATCCACTAGTGAAGATGTACCTAGGAAAATAGAAAAGAGTGATGGGTAGAAGGAGAAGAAGGATGACAAGACACTAGTTGACATTGGTGACAAGGAAGACGATTTGAATGAGAAGTCTACATAGGAGAGTAAAGACTACTAGTGAATCTTTCAGTTCCTCTGGAGATTCCTTAAATAATTTGTTAAGCATGTAGTTATAGTTCCAACCTATAGTGTCCACCCAATTATTACAACTTTCGATACAACATGGGCAAGTGGACATGGACAATATTTGTGATCTTCACAAGATTCAATTGGGTGATGCTTTCCATGCTTCTGCATGGAATAAATATTAGAGACACATCAAAAGAGTGGAGAGATGATTGATGAGGTATTAAATATTATGTAGGAGGCCATACCCATTGTAAGTATTGACAACTCTTTATCTAGTATGGAAAATCTAAAATTCTTGCTTGATTCATTTAAGGAGTATGCCAATGGATTGAAAGGGAAGTTAGAGAAATAAATAGAGAAAAAGGAAAATGACAGGATATTGTTGGATACAACAAAGAAGTGTTCCAGTGCACATAATTTTTTTTAGGAAAATATTAAAGGTGCGCAAGCTTGTGTGGTAGAAGCCAAAGTTTTATTCTAATTCAACATGAAATGGAAAAACTCTACAAAGAGCATTAAAGATGAGATGGACTATATTGAGTCCCAAATTGAAAAAGCTTTTGGTGCCTATGATCTAGCACAAGACTTGGATGGAAGCACAAGGTCTGCCATCAAGAATCTACATGAGCAGTTCTTCCAATTGCAAGTTGAAAAGGAAAAGATCATAACACAGTTCATTCATCTCATGGATTTGGTGGACTCCAAGTTCATACCTATTTCTAGTGCCCTGTTAAGTGTTGACAAAGCCTCAAAGCTAAATCCAATACCCAACACTTTGGATGACGATGAAGAACTCTTGATGGAGTTTGAAACCTAGAGTAGAATGCTTGGCCTAGCCAAGAAGAGTTGGGAGGAAGGAAAGAAAGAGTGGTAAGCCCACCTTGAAAAGATGTAAGATTCAAATACCTCCTTCAGGTGACTATATTCATTTTATTCTTTTTAGTTTATTATTTAGATTATAGTGTACATATGTGGATGATATAAGGAAATTTTCTAGTACAAATTTTTAGGGGGAATCAGTTAAGTTGTCAGCTTGTATATATGTACATATATATTAGGGGGAGTTCTAGTATATGTGAAGAATTATGTTTTGTGACATTTTCCCTTGATGTCAAAGGGGGAGAATATTTTTGGGAGATAGTTAAGACATGTTTCCAACAATGGAAAAGGGGGAGATTGTTGGAAGAACAAGAAGATTGTCATTGATATACTTATTGACAACATGAGCATGAGGGATAAGTGTAATGTATTATAGTGTTGTCATTGATGTCAACATTGTATTTTGGTATGAAGAACTTCATGAAGATTAGTTTGTACAGCTTGAACATGTTTGAAGATGATAATCTAGTGGGAATTTTCAAGAAGGTTTGATCTGGTGAAGACATATGAAAGAGAAATTGGCTAAGTATCAAAATAGTGTTCTCAGTGTATAGGACATCGATATTCTAGTCTACATTGGTCTGCTATGTAGAATCTTGATTTGTGGTTTTAATATAATTTTCTTGGATGTTAGAGGATTTTATATTTAGAGTTTCATAGTGTTTAGGTCTCTAGTGTTGAAGATATGAATGACAAAAGTTCTGGTCTAGTAGTTACAGTGTTACTATTATAGTAAAGCTAGAGGTTATTGGCCCTCCTTTCAACTAGATGCATAAGTTGGTGCATCTATCCAAGGGTGTGTTAAAGATGAATTCTTTGTCCTAGATTGATGAAGGCTACCTCTTAGGGGGAGTAGGTAGTTATTTCTTTAGTTGGTGCATTCAAGGGGAGCATATATTGTGCCTAAAAGTGAGAGAGAAGAGAAGTATGTAAGCGTTTCCCTTTACCATTGATGTCAAAGGGGGAGAGAAAGAAGCTTGAAAATCATAAGAAATGGGAGTGAGAGAAAGAAGTCTGAAATGTAAGAAATTTCCAAGGGGGAGAGTTGCTTGAGTGTTGGTGATACAAAATTGCTTTTGTTGTTGATGGTTTTTTAGCAGGTATTGCTATCAATGAAAAAGGGCGAGATTTTTGCACTATGTTATCATTAGTTTCGTCATTGATGTCAACCTATAGTGTGGTTATGGTAAGAAGTTTTTTGTGGTGTTAAGAAGGTGTTGTAGATGCAACAATGTCACTTGGTTTCCAAGTGCTTTTGAGAAAATTTATATAAAAAGTGTACAAGGTAATAGGGATGAGTTATATGTTGTGCTCCAAATTTATTCATTCTTGAAGTTGTGTTTGTGTGGTTTGGATATGATGATTAGTATTCTTTGAAGGTGTTATATTGAGAGTTTCAAGTTATGGATTGTGTGGCAATAGAAGATGTGTTTGACAGTGTGTTAGACTATCTTTGGCTTGTGAAGAGGTTTGTCTGGGAGAAATGGAATCGCTCCACATTTGTCCATGTTGAATTCTCTTACTATACAAATTTAGGAATGTGCTAATGATTCTTGTATCTATCTTCCATTGAATGGTTTGGTGTCCAACTATTCCATAAGCTTGGTTCATGTGTTGTGTCTCAATGGAAGTTTGACTAGTTGCACAAGATGATAGTATTCTCAGTTGCATGTGTTTGTGCCAGTGTGTTTGAATATTTTGTTGGTGTTGGAATATTCCAATATGTTGTGTGATGTTTCTACATGGTTTGTAGGATGTTTTTGGACCTAGTGAAGTGTGAATTTGGTTTCTTGTTTCTACTTTATTCCTACGTCAATTCCCCCTTCATTCTTGATAATTAAAAATGTCATTTATCTTCTATTAATTAAATCATTTTAATTATTAAATAATTAATTCTTTGCTATCTTTTATTTCCTACTTAATTAATTAAATAAATATTCTTTATTTAATTATGACACTAATAGTCTATTTCCTCTATAATTAAATAAATTTTAAATTTTATTTAATTATTTACTACTTTCTACTATAATTGAATAATTATCTTAATTATTTAATTATTCACTAAGCCTTTTCTATCACTAAATTAAATAAGTTTTATTTATTTAATTGTCATCTTCTTCTAATTTTGAATTAAATTATTATTTAATGAAAAAGTCAACCTGTCACATGTCTTCTATAATTAAATAATGTCTTTATTATTTAATTATTCATTTTTCCTCTCCATTTAAATAATTTAATGATTATTTAAATCTCTCCTACAACCTCTTTTTTTGTGCCAACTTCATTATCCTTGTCAATCTTATCTCTTGACATCTCATTCATTTTCAGTTGTTGATTGAATTATCCTATAATACAATCCTATCCATTCATCCTTATCATTGCCCTAATTTTTCCCTAACCCTATTCCATACTACAAATGTCCTTCTTTGCCATTGATTAACACATATTATTGGCATTGCATGTTATCCCTTCATTCAAATTTTTCTTTTCTATAAAATACCTTATCCTTGTCATTTTGACATGTACATATATTCTACATCTTGAGCTAATGCAATCACATGCTATTAGTGTGAGACAACTAGCTTCAATATTTTCTAGTCATTTTCATAGGCTTATTAGTGCATACCCAAATATGAGGGCACCAAATACATTCAAGCAAAATGGAGAAGAGCAATGGAGGTGAAGCAATGATTGCATGAAGACTTTATGGTGATATTGCTTTATATTTCATCTTTTTATGCTTATTTGTGCTCTATTGTTGGTTTAGGGCTAGTTTTTATCCTATTTTACATTAACCTAGAATTTTAACCTAGATTACATTGGTGAACCTGACATGAAAGTGACAAGGTTCTGCAAGAATTTTTTTTATTATAGTTTTTTAGGTCTACGACACAACTAGCAACTAGAATGACACAACTACAAAAAGACAATTTGACGCAACTAGCATCTAGAAAGCCATAACTACTTTAGGATAAGGAATATCATTTGGGTTGCTTTTATTTTCAGATTTCTAGTTTATTCTCAGTTATTGGTTTTGATTTGCATCATCTAACATTAGTTTAGCATCATATTGGTTTTTGGTTTGGTCGAATTCACTTTTCCTTTTTGTGTGTTGTAGCTAAAGGTTTTTGTGACGCATCTACTTGGGACATCACCACAACTATTTAGAACACCATTGCATCTTTAGTTTGTATCCATTTTTAGATTTTTTTTGTTTTGGGTTTCTAGTTTCAGGATTTATCAATTAACATTGTAGACACTAAAAAATGTCTTGGTCTGTGAGCGTCATTTTCCCGTCATCTTGGCCCTCTTCCCTACATAATTAAATAATTTAATTTAATTTAATTATTGTCCTTTGATCACATTGTTCTATTAATTAAGTAATTTTAATTATTTAATTAATTCACTTTATGTATTCCTCTATGATCAATTAAATAAATTTAATTGCATCACTAACAACCCCCTTTCTTCAATAGTTAAATAAATTATTATTTATTTATTTATTTTCCTTTCATCACTTGTCTATAGTCAAATAAATATCACTAATTATTCATCTATTCATGATTAATCTTTTAGTTCTTCTATAGTCAAATAAATTTTAAATTATTTGACTATCTTTTGACATCTTTTCCCCAATTAAATAATTAATCCAAATTAATTATTTAATTCCATTTTCCTATTTCTCCCTATTTAATTAAAATTCTTACATTTTAATTAATGCCCACTTGCCTTTTCCTCAAATAAATAATTTATGCTCCACTTGTCCAGAGATTCCTTTCTCATGAAATAAATAATTTTATTTCCTCCATTATCCCTCCACTCTCTCATTTTTTAATCTTTGTCATTTCCTCCATTACTCCTCTATCTAATCTTGACCATGCATTTCATAACCTCCACTCTTCCGTGCTACATGTCCTCTCATCCGTCAATCTTGGAATATTTCTAGAAGCTTGATCTTGACCGTCCGTTTGAATGGTTATCTATAAAAGAAGCCCTCCTCCTCCATTTTTGATTTAACAACCACTTATCTCTAACTTTCATGCTTACTATTTGTAGGTATTTGCACATGTGTACTATGATCTGAGGGAATATTTGCAAAAGAAAATTAAGGAGAGACAAGAGAAGTTATTCAACTTCAATATGGGAAGTTCTCTTATTTGAATGTTTTCATTTTATTCCTCATTTTTTTTGTTTTCTCTTATTTAGATTGGATTTCTAGCTTAGATAGTGTTGTGGTTGTTACTAGAATCTAGGATGGTAGAGATTTCCCATCTTACATTGGTGAACCCAATGTGAAGAAAAGTTTTTGTAGGTTTTTCATACAAATTTTCTTTTGTTTTGTAGGTTTTCATACGAAATGACACAACTGAGACACACAACAACACAATTGACAAGAAATAATGCAACTGATGAGAAAAATGACACAACTATTAGGCGAGAATCCAAATTCTAAATAGTGATGCATTTGTAACGTGCAATGACACATCTATAGGTGGAAGACTTGAATTCAAAAACATGATGCAATTGATACAAAATGATGGAACACAATGACACAACTGAAGCCAAATGATGCAATCGCTTATTAGGTATAAATATTTTTATTTTCAATTTTCTTTGAATTTTCCTTTTGGGTTTTCATTAGAATAAGGTTTTTGGTGTGCTAATCATCTCCTTTCAGCATGTGGCTTTGGATCTAAGGATTTTTTTTCTTAAACTTTTTCTTTAGAAACAAAAATTGAGCTTTTCATTCCTTTAAGCATAAATCGATTTATTTTTTTCTTACAGCAACTACAACTTGCATCAAATTTATAAGGATAAAATGAACATGAATTTTTCATTCATAAGGGTTTAAAACAAACAACAAAATGCATATTATAGTCACGAGTTTTAAAATGAACATGCATCACACATCATTGGATTAAAAAATACACAAAAGTGTTTGATTTCAATCATAAGGAAGGGTTAAAATTAATGAGTGTTTTCCATGTATTGTGGTTTTAATTTTGTCATTGGATGCATATGCTCTCCTCTCATGCCACTTGGTGATCTTGAGGATCAAAATTATTCCTATGGCACTTGTACAACTACCCAAATATTTGGATTTGGAATTAAAATAAACCCCATGCAAGTGAGAGGCAAAGGCATTGTGTATGCTCTCTCCTTGTGCTTCGTGTGATTTGGGAGATAAAAAACAACGTATTGCCTTGCTTTTGTATGCCTTTAGAGGGCCTTCCATCTTACTTTGAAAGATGGGAACGACCCAATCAATAACAAGCTAAGGCCAAGCTACTTTCAAACCACTATATAAAAAATATGTTTTTGACGAAAGTCATAAGCAATAGGTGTGGATGTGTTATATCGACAAGTGCCACCCCTAGTGTCCACGTGACACATCAAAATCCTTTCTTAGGAAGGTATTGGGAGACCTCTTCATTGAAATAATCTTGAGCTCATCTTGCCACATGTATGGCCACCTTGAATGAAATCCCTTACTAAGTGTAGACACGTAAAATATACCGATTGACATTGTGCATCTGATCCCGACCTACTAACATCGTTTCATCCTGAATCATCCCTCGGTCTAACCATTTAATCAAATCTCCTTATCTAATTAAATCCATCAATATTCCTCCCTTAATTAAATAAACCAGTTATTTAATTAAGTCTCTCTCTTTTGTTAATTAAATCAATCATCTTGATCTAATTATCCTTATTTAATTAAATAGTCAATTTTATTTGATTAAATCTCTTAAGTCCATCTATTAAATTAAATAAATTAAAACCTTATTTAATTTAATCTAACACAATCTCTTTTAATTGAATAAATAAAAATCTTTATTTAATTAATCTCTTATCATATTCCTCTCTTATTTGATTTAAATAAATCCATAAATTTGAGTCAAATAGGTCACATCGTCTAATCTCTCATTAAATTAATTAACCCTTGATTAATTTAATCTCTCATTATGTCCCATCCTCTATATTTTGCAAGTTGCATATGAGAATAGATTTAATTCATTTATTAAATCTCTATTTTCCTCACAAGGCATCTTTTTGGAATATTCTCCAAGTTTGAATTCAAAAAATCCAAGTGGACATGTACATCCAACAAGGAAATAACTCCATCTTACATGTCCTTTGTCTTGAGCCAAGTGGCATTTATTGCATTTTCCCTTCCCTCTTGCAAGTCATTTCAACAAATTTGAAATTAAAAAATATGCATTTATTGGCACAATCCCCAAATCTTGCACATCTTCCATCCACTCATAGATTGACAAGTGGCATCTTGCCATTGGATGAATGTTAGTCCCACATTGCTCAAATTTGGACATTCATCCATCTTGGCATTCTATAAATAAAGAGCTCATGTCCTCATTTTATCATCCAAAAATTATGCAAAGTTACCATGCTCAAATATCAATCAAATTCCATCCATTCTTATTGAATCATAGCTAGGTTATGCAGGTTTTTAGCTTGGAGCACTCAATATTTATCAAAAAAGTGGATCATTCATCAATCATCATCAACACATATCAATCTTGCATCATAGGAATTGGGAAAGGGCCAATTTTCACATCAAATTGGCACCAATTCCCCCATGGGATTATGAGTTTGCAAATTTAAATTAGGATTCAATCTATTTTGTTTCTTTTATTGTGTTCTTCATTATTTATTTTCCTAATTTGAGTTTTTAAATGGATTTCATGGGGAATCCTTGTTCATGCTTGCAATATCTAACTTAATGTGTTTGTTCTCATTGTGTTGCAGGTACTAGGATCGGGGTTCTCACACTAAGAACCAATTGTTTTAGTTTCCAAAATCCCTTTCACTTGCTAGCGTAGGAGCGGTCATTCTGAAGCCAACCCAAATATTCACCATAATCTAGTATTAATACATTAATACATTTTTTTTGCCTCATCCTTTTTCCTTGCATACATTAATACATTAAGGTTACACTTATCCTTTCAAATTTCAGACATAGGAAGATTATTAAGCTTTTGGACAGTCCATGGTTGCTTATCCAATTTCTCATTGACCTTCATCTTTCATTTTACCAACCTTTTTCATTGTCATCTTGGTCAAATTTGAGTCTCAAACTTATGTCCTAGTTTAGACCCACCTTGTTAAAACTATCATTTTGATTCTCATAAAGGTCAATGAAATTTGGGTCTATTATCTTGGATCTACATTAGCTTGGTTACCATCCTTTGTCTTAAATTTTAGGATTCATATCCTTAGTGTCATCTTTCTAGTGTTATTTAGATTCATATCATACCATTTGACCATAGCTTCATTATCATCCTATAAATCCTTAGTCTTGGACTTAAATTTCACTTTACATCCTTATATCCCAAAAACACAAAAACATAGCTTAATTTTATCTTAGCCTTAGTTGCATCACTACCCTTGATCATTACTTTACCATAATTTTGTCTCCATATCATTATCCTTCATCATTAATTAGTATACCTTTGGTATCCTTTGCATCCATTAGTTTCATTTAGCTTCATCATTTATTCATCATTACCCTTGCATGATCACCTTGCATCCTTATAACCAAAAAAATCCCAAAAACATAGTTTAGCTTCATGTCAGCTTACATTACTTTCCAACTTGCAAGTCTTACATGGTTGAAATAAGGTCACAAAATAAAAGAAAGGACATGGATTCCTTAAATGACCCATTTTGTAGTCCACATCATGAAACCAACTTTGGATCAAACTCAAATCAATCTACTCCACAAAGAGAGAAACCACAAAGAGACTCTACATTGGAAAATCTAAGTCTAGACAAATTCAACAAGAAAATGACTCTCGAAGAAATTGAAAGATATTACCAAGTTCCAAGGATTTTATGCATGGTTGATTAGCTCATTAGTGCTGATCCTAATAGATTCTTCTATGCACTAGCCAAAAAGGGTGCTAAACTCCCTCAAGGATTTGATGTCTCAACCATTGTGGAAGGAGATACTCAAAATCCATTTTGTGTTAGGGATGCCCTCTTCATAGAAAATTTCAACTATACCACTTGGGACAAAAACACACATGGAAACCACTACCACACATATCCCTAGTATCTCCACACTTGGAAACAAGATTACTCATGTGACAACACAAGGAAAAAAATTCACATTTGGAAGCTCATCAAATTCCATGGGTAAGACCTTCATGAATCCCCTTTTTCAAAACATAAACCAAGGTCCTAAATCACAAGGTCCCACACCCACAATTCAAAATAAAAATCAAGGTCCCATTCCTACACTTCAAAACATGAACCAAGGTTCCTCATTCCAATTTCAAAGCACACCCTTATCAAATCAAAGTCAACCAAACAAATCTAGGAGGATTCACATTTTCCCATGAAGGGTGCCAAACCAAAAAATTAATCAAGAACCTATCCCATCATTCCAAAATGCTAATAAAGGACCTACCCCATCATTTCAAGGACCCACACCATCTTTCCAAAATGAAAATTAAGGACCAACATTTTAAATCCAAGGAACAAATCAAGGGCCTACACCATAATTTCAAAACACTATACCAAACACAAACATGACTTTTGGGACAAATATAAATGCCAATTTCACCCCAAACCAAAGCAACACACATCAATATCAACAAGGTAACCAAGGTCACACACCATAAAATGTCAATCCAAATCCACATCCAACATATGACCTCAACACCAATGTCATAACACCAAATAAAACCAACACAACACCATCTCTTGTTGATACCTTGATGCAACAAATACAAGGCATCCAAAAAAAAATGACAAACATACAATTGGGGACCAACAAGAAAATGTATTCCATGGAGGAATTGTGCTCCTATATATTTGACATAAATCTATACATGCCACCCTTTCCCCCTCGCTTCATGACACAAATTTTACCCAAGTACAAGGGAAGGGAGATCTAGTGGAACACATACAAGAATTTAATATGTCATGTATGGAAGTCACATATGAGACTATTCCCATGAAGTCTTATGGGACCAACCCTAGATTGGTTTGCACGCCTTCCTTTAGGGATTAGAACATGGGGTGAGCTAGCTAATAAATTTATTAATCACTTTTTATTGAACATTTAAAGCGATGTCACCCTTGCAACATTATGCACAACCAAACAAGAAGAAGGGGAGTCATTTACCTCATTTTACCAAAGATGGAAAAGTTTAGCTAGCAAGTTCCCTTATCACATTCTTGAGAAACAACTAGTCACCATGTTTGTTGAAAAACTAAATGGAGAAATGATGAGTGGTCTTCAAATCCAATGTTGCATAGCTTTTGATGAAATCCTTGAGAAAGGTGTCCTTACTAAAAAATGTCTTATTGCAAAAGGACTAGTCAAAGTACACAAAGAGACTCCAAAGCCCAATAATGACAAAAGAAAATATTGGTCCCAAAACAAGAATGTTACTAATGATAGAGTTGTTGATGCTAAAGTAATAAAAAAAGGTCCTACCTTTCACCTCAAAGGCCCTTCCACTTCAAACATGTCAAACACATCAAATACCCAAACACAAGGTCAAAGTAAAACATTGAACATACACCCAATTGGGTGAACCCATTGAATCAGTCCTAAAGAGACTCTTGCAATCCAATGTCATTCAACTACCAGACATCAAAAACTGTGAATATTCATTGATCAAACCTGAATGGTGGAAATGTGAATATCACCGCAGAAAAGGACATAAAACATCTAGATGTTGGACACTCAAAAATGTTATTCAAGACCTCATTGAATAGGGAATCATTTCAATTGACAATTCATAAGGAAAAATAAATGTTGATCATACCATATTTAAAACTCCCTTACAAAATCATGACAAAGGAAAAGCCTCCAGTTTAGGGAATAAAAACAATGCCAATTATGTTGCCATAAAAAATGATTATAGCACTATTATCCTTAATGTAAGACCCTTTGATGATTTCATTGCCACCATTACCAAATAAGAAAAGTTTAGAGTACGCTGTCACCACTCACTGAGCCAAGGTGACTCTCCCAAGACCTCCTTCCAATCCACAAATCAAGAGCCAATAAAATCTCCTAGACTAGCTAGGGAAGACTCCCACACATATTTCCATTCTGGAACTCCTTCACATATCACCACATCATAGAGCTATCCTTGATAAAGCCTTGCAAGAAGCATCCATACCCACTAATCTAGATGTCAATGAATTTCAGGCCAGGGTTGGATACCTAGCTATGCTGCATCATGTCACCTTTTTCAAACAAGAATTTTCTGCACAAAATTCCAATCATAATGATGCCCCACATCTTGAATTTTGTGTTAATAAACATAAGATTAGACGATTCCTAGTAGACAGTGGAGCAGGTTTGAACATTTTCTCACTAAAATTGGTGAAAGCCTTGGGATACTTTGATAATTGCATTGACCAAACTAAGAAAATTGTGATCAAAGCTTATGATGATGTCAAGCGCTCATCTGAGGGAGAAATTTCACTTCCCGTAAGAGTTGGACCAACAATACAGAACACAGTATTTCATGTCCTAGATTCGTATTTACACTACAAACTTCTCCTTGGCTGCCCATGGATTCATGCCATGTAGGATATCCCATCCATATACCACCAATGCCTCAAGTTCCAACATAATGGCACTGAAATTACTATTTCTAGAAATCCTGGTCCCTTTCAGTATTGCACAAACCTAAAAGGGACCATTGAGCATCAAGTGTCCATAAATTGAGAGTCCTCATTTTCCACTTCATCCCACTGCATTAATCCATCTGCCCTCATCAAATCATCCAATCCATTCACCCCACCATCCACACCCAAAAATCTAGATTCAAGACAAACGATGTAGAGAGTACAGTATGAGGGGCTTATTCTACATTGGAAAGCTATCCAAATCACCAAAGTCTTATGGAAAACTGCGTCTTATGCATCCTAAGGTTATCATCCAAAATCTTCCTACCATTTTCACTAAATGGGGGGAATTAGCTAAAGAATCTCTAGATGACCAAATTTACACATGGATGTATAAAGAAGAGGAAGAAACAAAACCTAAACAACTACCAATTGAATGATATCCAAAAGGATTCCTTTTAATGAAGCAACAAAGATATGATGGACATAATGACCTTGGTCTAAACAAAAATGGGATATCAGAACCTTTATTTCCTCCTAAATTACCAAAATACATTGGGTTAGGGTATGTTCCACTAGAAATGTGTCCTCCAAGTACTAAGTTGACCTTGATTGAGGTCATCGATGCTTCAGATGAGTCCAAGACATTCGAGGAATCTTACAACTATGAAGCTAATTCTAATGAGTATGAATGGGATTCTTTCCTCGACTACTGACCTTGACCTTGATGAAATGTTTCGAGAACCTGGCGAGCCTACCCTTGAAGAGAGATTCAATCAATTGTTTATAATTGGTTCCTCGCAAAACTCATCAAATCCCTACCAAAAGGCTCCCTTAAAAATGGAAGCTTGGATTGAAACTGTAGACACTCAAAATATCTTGATTGATATCATGCACTCGATTTTGATTGACTAACACCGATTCTACCTTAATCACTTCCACACTAACCAATTAATTGAATAATCTTTATTTAATTAATTCAACAAAATTCCTCCTCTAATTAAATAAATCAACTTTATTTAATTAAATCCTAATGTTCTCTCTTTGATTAAATAAGTCAACTTTATCGTAATGTTCTTCATTTAATTGAATAAATCAAATTTATTTAATTAAATTACTAATATTCCAATATCCTCTCATTTGATTTAAATAAATTCAAGCATTTAAATTAAATGTCACAATCAATTAAGTTCATCTAAGTTAATTAATCACAGATTAATTAGCTCCAGACACTAATCCTGCATCCATCTAGCTTTTGCAAGTTGCACATGTAAATCAATTTATTTGATTTACTAATTCCCCCTATTTCCATTCAAATATGGCATATTCTTGGAATATTCCACATATTTGAATTATCCCTCCCAAAGGACTTTTTTCCTCCAACTTGGCATTAATTCCTCTTGCATCCTTTCTTGCACTAGTCACATCTTCAAATTTAAATTTTACCTACATGCATTTAACATGCACATTGTTCAAAATGTTCCCCTCTCGTTCATTAGCATGTTGGCAAGTGGTACAATGCCATTGGTCCCTTTTTTGATCCCACATTCTCCCCATTCTTCATTCTCCAAACCTTCTTCATTATAAATAGAGGCCTTCTCTATTGATTTGGGATCCAAAATCATCCAAATTTTGATGCAAGGTTATGATCCACAAGTTTATGCAAGTTTATTATCCACCATCATCCATATTTTTATCCATGTTAGCATATAGTTCATTATTCATAGCTAGGTTATTGGAATTTTGCATCAAGAATCACACATCTATCATCAAGCTTATCAAGGAATTTGGAAAGGGCTTCTTTCCACATCAAAGAAGCACTAATTCCCCCATGGTATGTTGGTTTGAGTATTAGAATAAGATTTCATTAGTAGATTACTTGATATTTTTCTTTGATTTCATGTTCTTGTGTTTGAATGAATTTCATGGGGAATGATTGTTTACACTTGTTTAAGGACTAATGCTTGCTTATTTGTCCATGTTTGAGCAGGTCTAGGCAAAGCATTCTACATTTGGCACTAGGAGGGAAAAAATCTCAAAATTAAGACATTTTTTTGGTCAATTCTACTATTTTTTCCATTTTATGTTCTTTCAGAACACAACAATGCTGAGGAGGACAAACAACAATGCAATCAGTCCAACATTGCTATATAGCAACACTGCCTATATATCTAAAGGGCGACACTATAGTGATTTTCTTGGACCAAATCAGTCAAATTCCAAAAGGTGACACTAGGTGAAATAGCGATGCAATCGCAATCTCTATTTTTCCATATAGTGATACTGATCTCCACAAAATGATGTTGAAGCTCCAAACAGTGACGCCTTTGTGGATTGCAATGTTGGGTAGGGGTAAAAATTAGTTTTTAAATTTATATTGACATGTGCTTTATGCTGTTGATTTCTCTTGATCATTAACCTATTTTGTGGCCCTATTTTTTGTATTTTGATCAACTTTTGCAAGTTGGGAAATCAAGAAGGAAAAGAGGAAACAAAGGGAAGGTCTCTTATGACACTGTTTCATGAATGTAACAAGTCTTTTTTAACACTTTAGGGATACTTATAACCCAATCTTTGGAAATCTTGCTATCTTTCAGCTTAGGACTCAAATACATTTCATTTGGGATTTAAAAAGAACACACAAAGGGTTAAAAACAACTTGAGAAACTCACTAGATTTGATTTTAGGTCTTAAAAATTGAGCAAACAACTTCAAACACTTAGTTTTGGTGCTATAAAAAGAACCCATTTACTGTTTTTGAGGTCTAAAATGAACATGTGCTTATCTTGTTTTGTAATCCTTTTACAAGTTGTGTGAACCCCAATCCGAATACCTACAAAACAATGAGAACGAACAGATTAAATAATCAATTGCAAGCAAGAACAAGGATTCCCCATGAAATCCATTTACAAAACTCAAATTAGGAAGAAAACGATGAAGAACACAATGAAAATGACAACAAAGATTGAATCCTAATTAAGCAAGCAAACTCTTGATCCCATAGAGGAATTGGTGCAAATTTGATGTGAAAATTGGCCCTTTCCCAATTCCTATGATGCAAGATTGATATGTGTTGATGATGATTGATGAATGATCCACTTTTTTGATGAAGATTGAGTGCTCCAAACCAAAAACCTGCATAACCTAGCTAAGATTCAAGATTGATGGATAGAATTTGATAAATATTTGAGCATGGTAACTTTGCATAATTTGTGGATGATAAAATGAGGATATGAGCTCTTTATTTATAGAATTTCAAGATGGATGAATGTCCAAATTTGAGCAATGTGGGACTAACATTCATCCAATGGCAAGATGCCACTTGTCAATCTATGAGTGGATGGAGGATGTGCAAGTTTTGAGGGTTGTGCCAATAAATGCATATTTTTAAATTTCAAATTTGTTGAAATAACTTGCAAGAGGGAAGGGAAAATGCAATAAATGCCACTTGGCTCAAGGCAAAGGACATGTAAGATGGAGTAAATTCCTTGTTGGATGTACATGCCCACTTGGAATTTTTGAATTCAAACTTGGAGAATATTCCAAAAGATGCCTTGTGAGGAAAATAGAGATTTAATGAATTAATTAAATCTATTTTCATGAGCAAGTGGTAAAATATAGAAGATGGGACATAATGAGAGATTAAATTAATCAAGGGTTAATTAATTTAATGAGAGATTAGATGATGTGACCTATTTGACTCAAATTTATGGATTTATTTAAATCAAATAAGAGAGAAATATGATAAGAGAATAATTAAATAAGGATTTTGATTTATTTAATTAAAAGAGATGGTGTTAGATTAAATCAAATAAGGTTTTAATTTATTTAATTTAATAGATGGATTTAGAGATTTAATTAAACAAAATTGACTATTTAATTAAATAGGGATAATTAGATCGAATTGATTGATTTAATTAACAAAAGAGAGAGACTTAATTAAATAAGTGGTTTATTTAATTAAGGGAAGAATATTGATGAATTTAATCAAATAAAGAGATTTGATTAAATGGTCAGACTGAGGGATGATTCAGGATGAAATGATGTTAGTAGGTTGGGATCAAATGCACAATGTCAATCAGTATATTTTACGTGTCTACATTTTGCCCCTCTTTGAAGCGATGCACTTGTTGCGTTGGTTCAAAGAATAAATGATCTTGATCAAAGCCAAAAAAAATTGCTAATTAAAGACTTGCCCCACTACTGCTTGGCAAGAGAAAACATGCCAATATATTGCACCCTCGAGAGATTGGATGAAAATTCAATTTTTGGGTGATCTCGCGAAAAAATAGGACAAGGTGCCTGACAGGTCCAAAAAGGCTCCAGGAGGCCAAAAACGTGTCTAAATGTAATAAAACAATGACAAATAGGCCTCAACTAGACAAGAACAGGTTCGAGGGTCCAAAACCCTAATTTTCAAGCTTAAAAGAGGCCCAAGGGTTCACTTTCAAGTCATTTTCACACAACCATCTTGCAAACTTGAGATTTGAGCCCTAACCTCCTGACGATATGGCACAACAACAACTTCCCCTGCACATTTCTGATTGAGTTCAGACGTAGCAGCGGCCACCTGGCATTGGAGCATCGATAAGTGACCCTTTCTTGAGCTTTGTTTTTTATTTTTAGCCTTCATTTAATGCATTCAAATTTGGTGATTCTGCAGCAGTGCTATATAGCGCCGCTCAAAAATCAAACTATGTCACTCGGTGTCAAATAGTGCCGCAACAGTGTAGTTTGGAATTTGAAAATAGACTCCAAACTATGACGCTAAGCTTGGGGCTGGCGGGGTGGTTTGCAAACTGCGACGTGGCAGTCCTGCATTTGCTTAAAGTGTGCCGCTAGGAGGGAAAGTGCACTGCGGCGATTCCATTTTGGCCTTTTATGCCCTAGTGTCAGAGTTTAATTAGAAATCAAACTGTGACACCTTCATAGATTGCACCGCTGGAGAGGTTTTTCGAATGCCCGATGAAGAATTTTTTAAATATTTTAACATGGTGACCTTCCTTGATGCAGGACGCAGCGAGGGAGCTCTACTCTTGAGAGCATAGGTCATGGGACTTGTTCAGTTATTTGTGGGACCTGAGCAACAGGGATCATGATCGACTCTTGGTCGCAGGGTTATGGTATATCACTTATGCAGCGTCAATTCACAGTCACTTAGGGATGCTGTCAGCACTGGCTGAGAGATGGCACAACGAGACCTCTTAGTTTCATCTTCCCACTGGCGAGGCCACTGTCACCTTAGAGGAAATTTGGTATATTTTGAGATTGCCAATTCACAGTCGGCGAGTGATTTTTGACATAGACGAGGGGCGCGATGCTTCCCACAGAGTCCTTGCCACAGAGGACATCATTTTTTGCGAGGGGCAGATTGAGCTCAAGCGACATAGGATCCTGGCACCTCCCTTGTGCTTAGTTGTTGCAGCGGTCATTTCGGGTCTCGTTGCCCTTGACAGACGAGGTCGATACTTCAATCTTAGCTGAGGATATTGTTGGGAGCATATGGTTCAAGACAGGCCGATCCGTTTTGCTTGGGGGTCGGTGCTTCTTGCATCTTTATATAGAGATCTGCATGAGTATGTGTACATGGATGTCAGAGCACTCAGAGCAGGGGTGATCCTTCTTCACATTTGGGCATGGGAGCACATTGTTGTGCTTTTGCCACAGATTGTTACTGTTCTGATGATGCTAGACAATCCCCTTGTATGGTGCTACAGAGGCAGTGTGTCCTTCACACACACAGATGAGCATGGGATCCCCTACTGGAGAAGGGTCCTCGACGAGATGCAGGTGTTTATATGGAGACTGTACCTTGGCTAGCCCAGATGAGCCAATGATGGTGAGCAGTTGTTCTTTCCCCACTAGGACCGCTATATTCAGGGGTGGGAGCACACGATGATCTAGAGGTACTTGCCCGAGCATGTGCAGTGTTAGTTCGATGAGCCCCATGATCACCCTAATGATGACTATGTAGTTGTCTTCACCCGCATCAAGACATAGGTTTCATGGGTGCAGTATATTCCTACCTCAAAGGCCATTGACAGTTTCATAAAATTGGTGGCTCAGCCATGGGCCTACGATCAGGGGCTTGTAGATCTAGGCATGACATAGGCATACAGGGATTGGTTATGGCCTCCCCTATAGTTGACTATTCTCGGAGCAATCCCAGATCGATGGAGGGTGAGAGGAAAAGGGGGAGGATGAGGACAGAGAGGTGACGGTGCTCGACAGGATCATCTGGTCGGGCCTCCGGTTCAGCCAGGGCAAGGAGATGTACTGATGTCAGATCAGCAGCAGGTGCCACTAGGTGTACCACCACGAGTTGAGGATCAGCCTCAGGTGTAGCCTTAGGTACAGCCTCCTCAAGCATAGCCATAAGTATAGCCAGTAGGGTAGGTGGATCCTTGGGATGTGTTGATTATGCAGCTACATGCTCAGGTCTAGGCCTTGATAGTCGAGAGAGATCAGGCTAGGGCTGAGAGAGAGCAGCTCAAGGCTGAGAGGGATTAGGACATACAACAGAGGCAGGCCACAGAGCTAGGCCAGAGATAGCAGCTAGAGATCATGGCAGCCTCCTCCTCCCAGGGTATAGTGTCTATTTGGTCTTACAGGGATGTCATTCGAGAGGCCGAGTATTATCGAAGGCATTATCATGAGGTCGTACCTAGAGGAGTATGGGTCCCAGAGTGCTCATAGCAGACCAATAATAGACCAGTAGAGGGTCATGGTGATAGGGGCAAGGGCAGCATACATGGGGACAGACCTTGATCGAGATGATACTTTTTGTGCCTTATGGGCTCCTTTTTGATAGCCTGATGGGCCTTTTGTACTAATTAACATACATGTACAGTAATCCAATTATTTTGTACTATGACAATTATATTATTGATGATATATATAAGCCGATGATGATTTTGATATGATGTGATGTGGTGCCATTTATTTATGAATGGATGATTTTATTTCTATATGTTGTGCAATGATGTTTATGATGCTATATTTATTTCTGATGATGTATGCATTATGATTATGACTAGCAGATCTATATTATGTCATTTTATGATATGCAGATGTATTTATGTGATGTGTAATGATGTGAAATGATATGATATGTAATGTGCTACATCCAAAATGATATGGTGATGATCTACGGTGTATACACGAAATGATGTGAATCTTGCTTATATATGAAATGATTATGGATGGATGTACGCTTTGCATGTGATGGATTTTTTATGTTTCGATCTATGCTGATAATGATGTGGAATGATTGATGCAATGAAATGTAAAAATGATCATGATGCTATTTATGAGATGACATGGATGATTAATGCAATGTGAATGCAATGGTCATGTTTTATGTGATATAATGCAAAATGAGATGGTTTTCTAAGATGCTTAGAATAACAAATGTTATTATCCTAAACATATTAAATGATAATGTAATATACGTGATGCATTTTAATGTGATGTACTATATGCAATGATGATGATGTTCTATGTCAAATGAATGTAATGTGTGAGATGACCTTATAATGTTATGCAAGTATGTATGCAAATGAATTATTTATAATGCTTATGTACCTATTGTGTATGATTATGCATTATGTGATAATGGTGAAATGTTTATGCAGATGAATGTTATGCAATGATTTATGTGATAAATGCAATGTGATGCCATGCAATGGATGCAAAGCAATGTAAAAATTGATGCAATGTAATAAAATGAGTGTGCTTATCTATGAAGACTGCTTATAATGCCATATTTATATGATGATGGAAATGCATTGCATATGTTTCCTATATGATACACTTATGCAATATGCTAATGATTTGTGGATGTAGGATCGATGATGATGAGGATATGGATCAACTGTCATAGTACCTTGTTAGCGTGATAAGCAAGAAGGGACTGAAAGAGAGGAAGTCATTTCAACAAGACCTAAGATGATGAAAATGCAAATGATGATGACTACTTGTCGAGGAGTTGGGATTTTCAAAGGGCCAATTTCTTTATGTTTGATAACACACATGGTACGATGCATCAAGGTATAGAAAGCCAGGATGGCATTGTACCTAGTGTGATGGACTTTGACTTGACAAACAAATAGGAGTATCTTGTTCACACCTGACATACATAGACCTTGCTAGGATGCACTTTAGAAATTTCAAACACCTCGGACCAAAACATGAAAAGGTATAACCTATCAATGCAATAGTCAACAAGTTTCCCAAGACCTCCTCCATACATACCTAACAAAGTAAGTATTCACCAAGGTTATATTACAAGAACGTCCAACAATCATAGCAGATAAAAAGATAATGATTGTTGCCCCAATCCTATTTCTCTAAATCCTCTTGTTCGGATATCATCGAGAAGCCCTTGGAATGAGCACAATAAGATAAGTCAAAAGATAAAGAAAAAGTAAACAAACAAGTTGATATTCTTCAATACCGCTAACCAAAAGAGGATATGTTTTCTAAGGATAAGAACCGAAACTATTGCCAAAAGATAATGCCCATCGTAGGAAGGATACATCCTAAGACATGTTAGTTGATGGCGGCACACCATTTCGTTTATCCAAAGCATTCTTTCAAATGATTGATATGGGACCAAATGGATGATGAGTTATCGACACAAAGAGATGACCACCTTGTTTACTCACTGACTTAGACCTAAGACTTGATGTTTTGAGTTTTCACTTTTCACCTGCTAGACTTGTTTCCGATTGTCCTACCAATGATTGAGGATGACGATTTTTTATTATGAATGATGTTATTGCGGGTGCAAGAGAGATGAGATGGATGGATTTTTTGAAATATTTGGATGTTTTTAACGTTTTGCAATGTTTTGAGGCTATTTTTGGTATTTTTCGAGATTTTGCAAATGTTTTGATTTTTTGATTTTTCAATGTTTTTGGGGTTTTCTAAGATTTTGACCAAGAGACTAACCTAAAGACATATCCTAGGGGCCTCAGGGGCTGATCAACATATTAGCCTTGCCTACGTTATACACACAGAGACCACATAGTTCGACTGATGACTTGATCGATTTACAGATGAAGATATACATGATGAAATGCTAGTTTATTATGATGGACGCCTAAAGGACTGACCTAAGTATCTCAGGGGATGATCAAAGATCAACCTTGCCTATGTTCAAAGCTTAGAGATGATGTAGTTCGACAAGACGGCTCTATTTTTTACTTTTTGATTGACTTTTTGACCTATTTTTGGGATTGTGATGATTTTTTTAATGTTTGCGGACTTTTTGATGTTATGATGTTTTTGGATTTTATGATTTTATGATGTTTTTGGATTTTCTGATTTTGGAACTTTAAGGACATACATGAATCTGACCCGATGAGAACATGCCCCCAGCATGATGCAAGAGACTACTCTGATAAAGGCATGACAAACTAACCTTGAGGATGGGCTGAGTAGTACTAGGAGGGATCATGATACAAACAAAGGACCAAGCTATGGTGCGGATGTGAGTGGATGAGTGATGGATGCATATCTGAATGTGATGGATGATGGAAGCATAATGGATACATGATGTAGAACAAGCAATAAAGATCCTGATGGATGGAAAGTGATTATTTACACAAGGTGCATGTTTGCTAGGTTTTCACCAAGGTACTTGCCCAAAGTGCCACCAAAGTGGTTTTCACTAGAGGACGATTTTTCTCTTTACTATTTTCAATCCTTTTTCTAATTTTTTTGATTTTTTTGATTTTTTGATTTTTTTTGTTGTTACCAAGACGCCTGTTTGCTAGGTTTTCGCCGAAGTAACCATTTTTTCATGACATTTTTTGATTTTTCTGATTTTTTGGTTCTATACCTTGAAAGGTTGAGGCATAGAGGTTCCCCTTCGGGTGTTGATAATTGATATGCCCCTGACTTATAACTTGCTGTGATAACGAATGGTCCCAGCCAATTGGGTTCAAACTTGCATTTGCTGCTTTGATTTGGGACATTCTTCTGATTCTCCTTCAATACTAGTTCTCCAACTTGGAAATTTTTGCTTCTAATTTTCTTATTATAGCTCCTTTTGAGTCTATTATGATAGACTTGAAAATGGTTTAAAGCGTCTATACACCGCACATCCAGTAGCTCTAGCTCATTTAGTCTTGATACTCGGTACTCTTCATCCGTGATGAGGCTTTGCAGTGATATCTTAAGTGATGGGAGCTCGATCTCAATGGGGAGTATTGCTTCTGATCCGTAGACCAGGGAGAAAGGGGTGACATTGGTGGGTGTGTGGATACTAGTTCGATAGGCCCAGAGGGTGGGATTAAGCTGTAGATGCCAGTCACGACCTGCGTCATTGACTATTTTCTTGAGGATTTTTAGAATGGTCTTGTTTGTAGCTTCTGCTTGACCATTGCCTTGGGGATAGTGTGGGGTGGAGAAGCGATGTTGGATTTTTAATTTTTTGCATAATTCACGGGCCTCCTGATTCTTGAATGGTGTCCCATTATCTAAGATAATGGCTTGTGGAACACCATAGTGGAAAATGAGATAATTTAGGATGAACTTTGAAATCTGCTTCCCAGTTATATGCGTCATGGGTATGGCTTCCACCCACTTAGTAAAGTACTCCATGGAGGTTATGATGAATTTGTGGCTGCTAGATGAAGTGGGTGTTAATTTTCCAATGAGATCTAATCCCCACTGCGAAAAGGGCCATGATGTGATGATAGGATGAAGCTCTTCAGTTAGAGCATGGATGAGGTCCCCATGCTGCTGACATTGTAGACACCTTTTGGCATAGTCATGTGATTCTCATTCCATTATGGGCCAATAATACCCCATCCTCAGCAATTTCTTAGCTATGGTCATTCTACTCGAGTGTGAACCACAGATACCGTTATGTACTTCAGTTAGAGTGGTCAATGCCTCCTCATTGTTTAGGAGGTGCTTTAGGGTTCCTTCTATGCTCCTACAATATAGGGTATCTCTTAGGATGACAAATATGGATGCATTTTTGACAAAGGTTCATTTTAGGTTTGATGGTAAGTCAGTGGGTATGACTCCTATTTGAAGGTATGTGTAAATTTTTTGATACCAAGGATCACCAAGACCAATGATTTCGCACATAAATTCTGATTCTAGTACCTCGAATGCGGGCACGAGAAGTTGCTCTATCAGGAATTCATATTTTGGAACATTGTGAGGGATGTCGAGTAAGGATCCAATTGTTGCCATGGTGTCTGCTCCTTTGTTGTTGGTCCTAGGCATATGCTCAAATGTAATTTTGATGAAGGATTCTTTGAGGGTCTCCACCAATTTCTTGTATGAAGTGAGCTTGTCATCCTTGGTCTGGTATTCATCGTTCACTTGATTTATTATCAATTGAGAGTTTCTATATACTTTGAGAGCTATAACATTCCATTGCACTGCTATTCTGAGACCAATGGTTAAATCCTCGTATTCCACAATGTTATTGGTGCATGGAAATTCTAGTTTGTAGGACCTTGGTATGAAATCCCCTTGTGGGGTGATAAATAATACACCGACTCCTGATCCATGCTGCGTGTATGAGCCATCAAAGTACAGTTTCCAGTGGTCAGCTATGTTGAGATTGAAAATAGATTCATCTGAAAACTCTGAGACAAGGGGATTCTCAGAATAGATTAGTGCTTCTGCAAGTTGATCTGCGATGACTTGGCCTTTGATTGCTTTCCTCTGCACATATTCAATGTCGTATTCTAACAGTATCATTACCCATTTTTCCATTCTTCCTGTGAGCATTGCCTTTGACAATAAGTACTTGAGAGGATTGATTTTGGTGATGAGCTTTATTTTGTGTTCCAACATGTAATGTCTGAATTTATGTGATGCAAACACTACTTCCAAGCATTCTTTCTCGATGAATGAATAATTTAGTTCATGGCCAACCATTGTTCTGTTGATGTAATAGATAGCCCTTTCTTTTCCATTTTCATCATGCTGAGCTAGGAGAGCTCCAAGGGCTGTTGTTATTGTTGATACATAGAGAATCAATGGTTTTCTTGGGATTGGTGGCATTAGGACTGGTGGTGTTAGTAGATATTCTTTGATTTTGTTGAATACCTCTTCACACTTGGTATCCCATTTGTACGCTACTCCCTTGTAGAGTAGGTGAGAGTATGGGTTCTGTTTGTCCGCCAATTGTGCTATGAATCTTCTAATGGATTGGAGTCTTCCTTGGAGACCTCTCAATTGCTTTAATGTTTTTGGTGCTTCCATCTCAAGGATTGATTTTACCTTTGCTAGATCCACCTCGATACCCCTCATTTATACTATGTATCCTAACAATTTTCCTGATTGTATGCCGAAGATGCACTTCTTTGGGTTTAATCTAACCTTGTACTCTTCCAGCTTGTCAAAGATGGAACTTAAGGTTGCTATGTGATATTTTCTATTTCTTGATTTGGTTAGAATGTCATCAACATAATCTTCGACTATCTTATGAATCATGTCATGGAATATCAATGTCATGGCCCTTTGGTATGTTGCTCCTGCTTTCTTTAAGCCGAATGGCATCATGTTCCAGCAGTAAGTCCCCCATGGACAAGTGAAATTTGTTTTGTGTTGGTCCTCTTTAGCTATCATGATCTGATTGTACCCTGAGAATCTGTCCATTAGTGACAACATTTCATGTCCAGCTATCATGTCTACTATCATGTCAATGTTTGGAAGCGGGAAGTCATCTTTCAAACATGCTTTATTCAAGTCTCTGAAGTCTGTGCAGATTCTGATGTTCCCATCGGGTTTTGAAATAGGTACCAAGTTTGATACCCATTCTAGATAATCTATTGGTCAGATGAATCCTACATCTAATAGCTTTTTTAGCTCCATTTTGACTAATAAGGCGATGTGAGGGTGCATTTTTTGAAGCTTTTGTTTAATAGGATTTTCTTCTAGATATCCTACTAAGTGGTGGACTAGGGTCTCTGGATCAAGCCCAGGCATGTCGGCATAACTCCATGCAAAGTTTATCTATCTTTCTCTTAAGAAGGCTGCTAGGAGCTTTTGTACTTCTGATAGTAGTTATTCTACATAGAATGTGATATGCGGGGCTTCCTCTGTTCCTAGATTGACTGGGTTGCATTTTTCTGCTAGGACTGCTATTTTTTTTGGTGAATAGATTTGAGAGGAAGATTGAATCCCCCATCCTCGGGTGCCTCAGAGAGGTTTTCACCATTGGATGCATCCTTTCTTTTTACTTGTTTTTGGTCGAAGAGTGCCACAGTGTGGTTTTCACTCAAGGACTTGGATATTATTCTTAATTTTTCACTTTTGGAACTGAGGGATTCAATCATTTCCCCATAATAGGCATGCGTATCTAGCTCAATAATGAACCCTGCTTTGTGATCCCCATCTAGAATGTTATCCCATAGTCCCATGAATTCTAAGAGCACCTCATCATTTTTGAATGTATCAAGAATTGGTGGTCCTCATTGGTCATAGTCGATGAGTTGGGGATATACTAGGTGGATGTCATGATTTTGGTGGTCTGATTCAAAATATAGGGTGCTAATCATGCAAAAAGTGGTATCCTCAAATAGCCTAGGTAAGTTGGGTGTGGGGTCCTCATCATCACTACTACTATAGACATTGGTTATATCAAATGTAAAGTTATCTTTGACATGACCTATAGATACTAGTAGGTGTAATTCTATTATGGTTGGCTGAGGAGGATTATTAACCCTTCTAACTGGAGGACTTCGGCCATGTATGGTTATACTTGGAGGGGTACATCCAAGGCCAAGATTTGTTATTGGTCGCGTCTTCGACATGATAGGTATTATAAGCCCATTGTCATTTCTCCCAAGTCTTTGATTTCTGTCATAGCCCATTGCGAGCATCATTTGTAGACCCTTGCTTCTGTCATCCATTGGTAAGTCAGGTACTAGTCTTTCATCTTGATATAGCATATGAGATGGATCTGCCTCAATAACTTCTTGGCCAAGATCCCCCCATCTTGTAAAGGTGGGATAGTCCATAGGAGACATTTGGGATGTAGAGGCTTAGTTTATTTGTGGATGTCCCTATGATCTAGGAGATTGTGGTAACTCTCCTACCACAAAAGCATTATTAGGGAGCTTGTAGTTTCCACAACCATTATCTTGGATGATGACCTTAATGTTAGAGATGGTGGGAATGGCAGGAGTGGCGGGTGTCTCTGTCACAGAAGTGGATGTGAGAGTGGCGGGATCGATGTATGGTGTAGATGGAACCTCGTCATTTTTTGGTGCTTGGGGGATTTTATAGTACTTTGCTTCAAGGATTTTGCAATAGGAGAAGGGTTCGGGATCTCCATGGATAGTAATTTCTTGTCCCTCATGTGTAAATTTCACACATTGGTGGAAAGTTGACGCTACTGCCTTCATTGCATGAATTCATGGGCATCCTAGGAGGATGTTATATGGCAAGTTGAGGTCCAAGACCTGACAAGTGGTTTCCATGATGGCAGGCCCTACTTGAATAGAGAGTTTGATTGTGCCCTGAGACACTCTTTCTTGATCATCATATGCTCTTATCGTGATACCCTTTCCTTTTTCGATAGAATCCTCTGATATTTTCAATTGTTTTATGAGGTTGAGGGAACATATATTCAATCCCGCACCTCCATCCACCAAGACCCTTTTGACTTTGCTCTTGTGTACAGTGGCTTCCAAGTGGAGTGCACGATTGTGAGATGGTTGAGCGGGGAAATCCTGGTTGGAGAATGTGAGGAGATTTGGTGTAATGATATTTCTGACCATAGCTTGGAATTGTTCCACATCGAGATTTGTGGGGATAGTGGATGAAGCCAACACTTCTTCTAGGATTTTCTTATGGGCCGATGAGATTTTTAGCAACTCCATGATGGAGATTTGTACGGGCACTCTCTTGAGCTGATCTAGGACATTGTAGCCATTAGGGATAGATCTAGATGCAGGGACTCTGTTTGGCTAGGATGATCTTGCGATGGCAACTTTTTTGCCTCTTGTGGTGACTCCACAATCTTCGGCATGGGCACCTTTGATGGTGATGACCATGCAATTTTCATCTAGGCAGGAAATGACTATTTCATACGCATGATTCATGTTTGTGCCTTTCCCCTTATCAGTGTTATTATTATTCCCTTTATTGCCATGATTAGGCATCAGATTCATGTATATCTTAAGGTCTTGGTTTCTTGTAGGCTATTCCACATTTATAATCCTCTTATCGATGAGATCTTGAATTATGTTTTTTAGCCTCAAACAACTGTTTGTGGTATGTCCTTTGATTTTATGGAATTCACAGAGTTGATTTTCATTATACCAAGGAGGTTTTACATTCGGTTCTTGGTAATTCTTGAGGGTAGGAGCCTGGATGATTTTTTTCATTTATCAACTTCTTCATGATGACTTCAAGTGGTTCCCCCAAAGTAGTGCATTTTCATTTTGGATAGCTCTTATTCCATTGGGGTGGTCCCCTTTGATCATTGAGATTGTTGATTGTTGGATTGTTGTTTGGTTGTTGTGTTGCATGATGATTGTTTTGGTGTTGGATTTGGATTTGTGGTACAAGTGTATTTTGGAAAGGGGCACTAATGACCACCTTGGTGTTGACAACACCATCATTAGTAATGCTTTTGTTCCTTGCCCATGTGTGAGGTTTATCATTGTAGTTGGAAGGTGGGTGGCTGTTTTTTCATTCAGGGTATGAGGTTGATCCCGCAGGTTGAGTCATAACGGCTCGTTCAATGTTGAGCACCTTGGAGATCAATTGGTCATATGTGGTGATCCCTTGAACCTTGAGATGAAATTCCAAAAGGCTGTCAAGGTTGGATATAATGGTGCAAACTTTTTGTTCTTCCAGCATGGTCCACTTGCTCCTATTGGCCTTGGATCGCCATCATTGTAGGAATGAAGCAAATGATTCACCCTTTCCTTGTTTCAGAGCTAAGAGTTCTTCTAGACTAACATCCATTGCAATGTTGCATGCAAAATTTTTAATGAATGCATCTATAATCTCTTGGAATGTTCTAATGCCTGAAGGTAAGTGAGAGAACCATTCCATAGTGTGGCTAGCCAAACTCCTAGGAGATAGCCGCATCAGATAAGTATCATCGTATGCAACTTCAATGCAATGAACCTGGAATTCCCTAATGTGATCTTCAAGGTTTCCCATCCCACAATATTTGTCAAATTTTGGGATCTCAAATCCCTTTGGGAAAGGTTTCATTACTAGGCTCCTATCGAATGGGTAGGGACACAAGTTGCTTGGTGTCTTTGTGGTTCGCCCTGACTGAAGATTGAGCACTTGTTGCGAGAGCAACCTGATGTGTTTTGTTACATCATTTTACGGATCAGGGGGTGGGATGAATGTGCTATGGGGTGTTTTGATTGTGGGTTGGATGGGTGGGTTGGTTGATATGTTGTTTGATGGGATTTTCACATTGTGTCAAGCTAGATATGCTTGCACTTGCTGCTGTATAAACAATGCTTGTTGTTGCTCTAGGATTTCCTGTTGTTGTGCTTGTTGTTGTTCCAACAACGTTTGTTGTTGGGCTGCTAGGTTTTCTTGCTATTGTGCTTGTTGTTGGGCTGCTAATTCAGCTGCTTCTTGCTGCTCTTGATATTGTTTTAATGCTTCTTGGTATGCTTGCAATTGCGCTGCTTGTTGTTGTGCAAGAAGTTGTGCTTGTTCTTGCGCTTGTTGTGCTTGATATTGAGCTTGCGCTTGAGCTTGATCTTGTTCTTGCACTGCTTGTGCTTGGGTTGTTTGTTGTTGCAATAAAATTTGGGCTTGAGTAGCCTTTTATGCTTGTAATGCGGATTGGGTTGCTTGAGCGGCTTGTGTGGCTTGCGCAGCTTGAGCGGCTTGTTGTTGTTGCTGTTGCAATAATGCTTGGGCTTGAGAAGCCTGTTGCACTTGCAATGCGGCTTCGACTGCTTGGGTAGTTTGTGCAGCTTGAGCGGCTAACTAAGCAGCTAATTGTGTGGCTTTTTGTTTTTGCACATGCTGGAATCCCCTTTGAAAGGCAGCTTGCAATGCCATGTTATATTGGTTTGATGTGTTGGAAGTTGGTGGTGGTGGTGAGTGGTGATGTCATGTTGATGATTTGAGTGGTGGATGGTGTTGTTGATGTGGTGGTTTGAGTGATAAATGGTGCTATTGATGTGATTGGCCCTTGAGAGACCATGCTTTGTGATGTTAAGGGAGTGGTTGATGATGTCATGATTTTTTGTGTAGTTGTCATCTATTGTTGCGATATCGATGACAAATTTTGAGCGTTTGGTGTGATGTTTTGATTGGTGATCGGGATGTTGGTTTGATTGATACTTGGTAAAGGGGGAAGCCCTAAACCAAGTAGAGATGTGGATAATGGTGGTAATGGTGGGCGAGGTGAAAATGTGAGGGGGGTGAGTCCTTGAGAAAATGTTGTGGTGCCAAAAATTCCCCCACGTCTGAACATGTCTCCTTCCTCTTGCCAATTTGTGAGGAGAGGAGTTTGAGGCATTGCGCAGAAGGATGATGATGATGGATCATGATGGAAAGTGAGAGGAACATACTTGTGTAATGGATTTTGGGGTATTTTTTGTTCCAAGATGGTATTTTCATCCAAGTCTTGATTGTTAACAAGGGGGTATGATTGAATAGCATTAAGAAATGCATTTCCTTTATTAACATTGGGTTGGGTTGGAGCAAAAGATGTTGTGATTTGTGGAATGTTTTGGGATGGGGGTGTAGATGAGATGGGGATGGTGGATGAGATTGGTGGCAAAGATATCTCCACTATGGTACTCATGTAGAAATCCAAAGGTAATTTGGCCCCTTGTTTTGCTAGTTCAAGCATGTATAGCAAAGGGTTAAGCCTCATCAAGATGTTGATGATTTTATGGTTTTTCGGATTTTGGAGCATTTTAGTTATTTTTTCATGAGACATCCCAAAGGTAAGATCCTCTCCTTGGGTTTCCTCTTTTGGGTTTTGTGACGATGATATAGTCAAAAGATTGCTTGATTTGATAGGATTCATTTCAACGTTTGTTTGGCTTAGATCACTTGAAGCGGGTGTTTCTTTGTTAGCTTCCATGTTCTTCTTGTATTGGGATCTAGTTTGCACCATAAAACAAGGATTAATTAAGAATATGGGAGATGAATCTCTTAATTCTTTAGATTGATCTTTACTTTATGTACAAAAGAGAAAGTTTTTGGATATCTTGAGGATCAAAAGATGATATGATGATGATGGAAGAGATGGATGATGTGGATGTTTTGATCTTTTGATAAATCTTGAGGGGGATGCTAGACTTTTAAGGCTTTTGGATATGTTTCAGATTTTGATATTTGATTTGATTTTCTCTTGGGATTGTCCTTGATTGATTGATTTTGGTTTGATTTGCTTTGATTTTGAACAAAAAGACCCTAAGATGTTGGATGATTAATCTAAAGGGTAGATTTGCTCAAAGGATGATAATTTGAATATGTGTAGGGAGAAGGATGCATCTACCCAAACCTATTCAAACAAGATGATAGTTTAACTAAGCATATGAAGAAGGATGCATCTACATGTACCTAGCTAAACAAGATGGTTTGATAACTTTGACTAAGCATATGCAAAAGGATGCATTTACACATATCTAGCCAAAGATGATTTTGATAAGGATTTAAAGGATGTTGTCTCAAGGATTTGGTGATTTTTATTTTTTTGCCAAAAAAGCCTAGCATTAAGGATGATTTCAAGATTTCTCAAAAGGTGATGATGAGATGATATTTGGTTTGATGCTTTGAAGGATGGATGAGAACATATTTTGATTTTCTTTTGATCCTAAGATGAACCTAAAAAAGACACTTTTGTTTACCTAGACCTCGGTATTGAAGAACATACAATTCTTCTATAGACCTTTGTAACCAAAAAGTGATTCACTTTGTGTATATATTTTTGGATTTTTGGACCAATGAATTTTTCTTTAGGATTTGAACTTCTTGAGGCTTCAACACATATGAGAGTTCATTTTTCTTAGCTTTGCTTAATGGCTTTATTTTACCAAAAACACTTTCTTTGATTTAAGTTTCCCAAACTAGATGTCCAATGTCTTGACTTCTTCACATCCCACAAAATATGTTATGTGGAAATTTGATGAACTCAAGGCAAGGGTTTACCTATTGTTTACTTTAGTAGAAAAATCAAGATATAATCCAATGTTTAGAAACCTCTAAGGATGTAAATCCCAAGGGCAAGCAATAACATATGGATTGAGTCAATTGTACTTGTCTCCTAAAGGGTTTGAAATTTTGATGAGGATGTTAAGTGTTTGTTTTCAAGATGTTTTCGCATAAGCAAAGAATTTTGTAACCAAGAATGCATACAATCCTATGGATGTGAAAGAAAATATTTGTTGGATTCCCACTTGGACAAGTCCAGCTACGCTTATCTTTAGTGAATGGTTAGATGCTTGACCCCACTGGCTCCCCTCCACCACTCATTAACGTCATCGGGGAAGCCAAGCATCAACACCCATGAAACTCCCATGGCATGCTTTCCATTTCCACTAAAAGACCATAAAAGTGTGGGGTGGCTTCAGAACGACCATTCTTGCACCAACAAATAGATTAAGGATTTTGGAAAATTCTAGAACATGGGTTTTAATAAAGACTTTCCGTTCGTGGAGATTGACCCATATGGCAAGAGTCCCCTTTTGGATCCATCTCGTCGGAATCAACCACACGATATTGGTGTTTCTTCCAATACCCACATTTATATCCTGACTGGAAATACTCTCGAGTTCAAAGTGTTACCGGTTGAGTCGTTCCCTTGGGTGAGTACTTTTTCCCCAAGGCGGGCCCTCTAAAATAAACAAAAGCAAATAAACCTATTCATAGTTTGATCAACCCTTGTTTAGAAACAAAGGGAGAACACATGTAATAAATTTATCCACACTCGCACAAGATTTTGTTCAATTTTAAACCCAAAGATCAAGTGTGGTGGTGATTGCTTTGTCTCAAAATAAAATCATGAAAAAGGCCTTTTGATTCGCAAGATCACTATAAAGCGCAAGAGAAGCACATATGTCCTTTTTCAATGAAGTTAGTTCAAGTAAGCCTTCACAAAACAAAATAGCACATGTTCATTTTAAATCCCCAAAGCAATTGTGAGTTCTTTTTAAAGCACCAAAGGAAAAATGATAGACATTTTGTTCAATTGTTAACCAAAGAAACAAACTCTAGTAAGTTATAGTCCTAATGTTTGTTTTAGCCCTTGCAATAAAAAATTGAAAAGGTTCTTTTTAAAGCCCAAACGAAACTAGTGTCCTAAGAAAGAAGTGATAACAATTTCTTAGAAGTGTTAAGCAAACACTAAAGTGTTTAAGAACACTTTGATCTTGCAAAATATCCTCCTCATGTTTCTCCTTCTTTCATTTTCAATTCCAACCTACAAGAGAGAAAACCAGTCAGATTCTACAAAATACAAAGATTAAAAAGCAAAAAATAGAAGATAAATTGATCATTAATCAAAAGGCATGTGCTAAAATTTAATTTCAACTTTTTACTCCCTTCCAGCAGTGCAACCTGTGACTGCATCAAAGTTTGATTTCTCAGCAGTGCTCTACAGTGTCGCTTACCAGTCAACGTCGCTCTGTGTCAAGGATGGTGAGCTTAATTGTGTCGCACTTTTGCCTAGCATCACTGTTTGATTTCTTTGAAAAGTCCAGTGGGTCAAATCGGTCAAGTGGAGAAGTTTGGAATTCAAATTTTTGGGCGGGAAGGCTCCAACGTCATAGTTTGAGTTTCCAGCGGTGCTATATGGTGACACTGAAGAGTCAGCGATGCTAAAACAATGACGCTGAGCTCTCAGCATTGAAATTTTTCTATGTATAAACAAAAATGCAAAATTTTGTGAGAAAAGTGATAAATAATGAGATTTCTCCCTTCTTCTAGCGCCAAATGTGTGAACCCCAATTTGAATACCTATAAAACAATGAGAACGAACACATTAAATAATCAATTGCAAGAAAGAACAAAGATTCCCCATGAAATCCATTTACAAAACTCAAATTAGGAAGAAAACCATGAAGAACACAATGAAAATGACAAAACAAAGATTGAATCCTAATTAAGCAAGCAAACTCTTGATCCCATAGGGGAATTGGTGCAAATTTGATGTGAAAATTGGTCCTTTCCCAATTCCTATGATGAAAGATTGATGTGTGTTGATGATGATTGATGAATGATCCACTTTGTTGATTAAGATTGAGTGCTCCAAACCAAAAACCTGCATAACCTAGCTAAGATTCAAGATTGATGGATATAATTTGATAAATATTTGAGCATGGTAACTTTGCATAATTTGTGGATGATAAAATGAGGATATGACCTCTTTATTTATAGAATTCCAAGATGGATGAATGTCCAAATTTGAGCAATGTGGGACTAACATTCATCCAATGGCAAGATGCCACTTGTCAATCTATGAGTGGATGGAGGATGTGAAAGTTTTGAGGGTTGTGCCAATAAATGCATATTTTTAAATTTCAAATTTGTTGAAATGACTTGCAAGAGGGAAGGGAAAATGCAATAAATGCCACTTGGCTCAAGGAAAAGGACATGTAAGATGGATCAAATTCCTTGTTGGATGTACATTCCCACTTGGAATTTTTGAATTCAAACTTGGAGAATATTCCAAAAGATGCCTTGTGAGGAAAATAGAGATTTAATAAATTAATTAAATCTATTTTCATGAGCAAGTGGTAAAATCTAGAGGATGGGACATAGTGAGAGATTAAATTAATCAAGGGTTAATTAATTTAATGAGAGATTAGATGATGTGACCTATTTGACTCAAATTGATGGATTTATTTAAATCAAATAAGAGAGGAATATGATAAGAGATTAATTAAATAAAGATTTTGATTTATTCAATTAAAAGAGAAGGTGTTAGATTAAATTAAATAAGGTTTTAATTTATTTAATTTAATAGATGGACTTAAGAGATTTAATCAAATAAAATTGACTATTTAATTAAATAGGGATAATTAGATCAAGATGATTGATTTAATTAACAAAAGAGAGAGACTTAATTAAATAACTGGTTTATTTAATTAAGGGAGGAATATTGATGAATTTAATCATATAAGGATATTCGATTAAATGGTTAAACCGAGGGATGATTTGGGATGAAATGATGTTAGTAGGCCAGGATCAGATGCACAATGTCAATTGGTATATTTTACGTGTCTACACAAGTTAATACCATTAAAATGTATATACACTTCTCTCACGCTTCACAATGATCTTGAGAATAAAGAGCATTTTAGTGATATTAGGTTGTCTAAAATATTTCCTCCACACTTCAAATTTGGGCTCTTAAAATTGAACAAAATCTTGCTAGTGTGAGAAAAGGCCTCACGTGTGTTCTCTCCTTGTTCATGCGAATAAGGATTGATAAAACTATGGTTGTACTTGCTCGCTTTTGTGTACCTTTAGAGGGACTACTTTGGTGGGAAGAATTACTCACCCCAAGGGAATGACCTAAGCGGTAACAAGCATAAGCCAGGCTCTTCCAAACCACTATACAAATTTGTGGTTACAAGGAAAGTTTGCAATCAACAAAGTGATGCATGAAAGCTCTCCCCTAGTATCTTTATTATGTGTAAATCCCTTGTTATAAGGGTTGGGATACCTTTTGAGGGATTTTATCATTGTGTCCTTTGAACAGGATGCCCTTATCATGAAATCTTGTTTAGTAGCCAAAAATTCCAATATTTTTTGGTGTCAGGAGGTCAACCCTCCAAAGCTATCCCACATATTTACGATTCTTTGTAGAGATGAAAAGTTCATCATGGGATATTCACGAGAAATAAAGCTTGGCTTACCTATAGAAGTGAGTGTCGTGGAGGGGATCTAGTGTGGTCAAGCTTCTAATCATCCACTTTGAATAAGCGTAGCTGGATTTATCCAAGTGGGAATTCAACAAATATTTTCTTTTACATCCTAGGATTGTACAATCTTTAAGTCAGTTAAACACATTTCTTGAATCCAAAATCTTGAAAACAAAAATTCAACAAGGTCATCAAATTTCAAACCCTTTAGAAGGAGAAAATACCTTTGAAAAATCCAAGTGCTACTGCTTGTCCCTAGGGATTTCATCCTTAGAGGCTTCTAAGTATTTGGATTTATGTCTCAATTTTCTCTCTAAAGTCAAAATTAGGGAACTATTGCCTTGATTCTTTTGATTTCCACATAATGGACCTTGTGGGATAAAAATAAATTGAGACATAGACATTTAGTGGAAAATCTAAGCAAGAAAGTGTTTGTGGTAAAAATAATCCATTACGAAAAGATAAAAGACAATTGAACCCCACATGTATTTTCTCTAATGATTTCCCACAAGATCAAAGTTCCAAAACCAAAGTCCATGAATGGTCACAAATTTATTAGTCCAAGAAATCTCAAGAAACATAAGTCTATGCTTTATCAAGTTAGAGAAAGATTGCTCTATAACTTTTACAAACTTGCATCAAAGGACAATCACAATTTTTATTCATTCTATTATTGTCAAAATCCAAGTCTCTTTCAACATTTTGAGTATCTCAATTTGTAGGTTTGATAAGTTATTGGAAGTATAGTGTGTTCTTCAATACCTAGGTCTTGTAAAAAAAATTCTCTCTAAGTTCACTTAGGATCAAAATCAACATGTTCATCCATTTCAAAACATCAATCAAAACCCATCTCACAAACAACTCTTAGAATTTTGGAAAAATCCTTCATACTAGACTTTTGGAAAATCCTTTAAATCAAATCAAAATCATCTTGTTTGACTAGGTGTGTGTAGATGAATCCTTCTTCATACACTTAGTTAAATTATCACCTTATGAAATTTTTTATTCCAAGACAACATCTAACCTCTTAGATTTTGAGTTAATTATCAAATCCAAATAAAAAATAAAAAATCCTAAAGTCCTAAAGTCTAATATCTCCTTCAAGGTTTCTTAAGAGTTCAATCATCCATATCACCCATCTTTCATTATCTCATCACCACCTTTTGATCCTTAACATCTTAGATTTTATTTTTTGTACCTAAATTTAGACCAACCTAAGGAATTAGAGGTTCACCTTCCACATTCCTAAAAATTGATCCTTATTTTATTTTCCAAACTAGATCTCAACACAAGAAGAACATGGAAACAAACAAAGAAACATCCACTTCATGTGACTTGAGTCAAACTACACCTAAAACTAACCCCATTGGATCTAGTAATCCCCCACTCAACCTTCCTCAACTCCCACAAGATCTTCAAGAGGGAGGATATCACCAACAATGTCTTAGGAATGACTCAAGATGAAATCATAGAAATGGTCCAAAATCCTAAAAATCACAAAATTTTCAACATATTGATGAGAATTAATCCTTCACAATACATGTTAGAATTAGCAAAGGAAGGGGCTAAACTCCCTTCTGATTATGATGTAAGTAGTATTGTGGAAAAACCTCTTGCGATTATGCCACCAGTATCATTCACACCTTCCTTCGAAAAAATCATCCAACCCATACCACGACTGACCTCATCTTATGCTCCAAGTCAACCCATGGTTACCAAGGGGAGTTCATTTCTTCATTCTCTTCAAACACATCCCCTTGTAAATAACCAAAACTTAGATGCAAACACCATCTTGGGTCAATCCATTCCTCAAGATCTGAAACACCCATATGTTTCGCTAATATTTCATGACATCAATATTTCATCCACTTTCACTACATCACCAACATATTCTCTTGACACACAAGTCTCTCTCCCCATGAATTCACAAAGACAAGGGGGACTATTTGGACAAGGGGGAATCTTTGATCCCTCATCATCACTTTCTCAAGGAAATGCACCACCCATCTTCCCACCATTTCGCCCTCTACCATTAACATGCACACCAATCCTCAGTTTAGGGAAACCCCCTTTACCCATCCTCAATCAACCAAATCAAAAAAATACTCCAATCATGAATCAAATCAACATACCAAATCCTCTGATCATGCCACTGATATCACAACACTAGGTGGCACCAATCCAAACAACCCAATTAATCGCAACACCATCTATAAATGTGGTCTCCCAAGGACCTAGCATAACAACCGCACCATTTATCACACAGCCCCCTATCATCAATCCAATGACACCCCAACAACCACCTCAACAAACTCTCATCACAAAATTTCACACCATTTTGAATCCTCCACCTCCACCACTAAAACCAAACATGGAAAATCAATACAATATCATACTACAAGCGACCCAACAAGCCTATGAGAAAGCATTCCAATAATTTCAAGCACAACAAGCTACTCAAGTGCAAGGTCAAGCTTTATTACAACAAAAAAAGCCACCCAAGGTACCCAAGTTGCACAAGAAACACAAGCCATACAAGCCGCACAAGTTTTGCAAGTCTCCCAGGCCACCCAACAAGCTCAAGCTCATGAACAAGCTCAGTATCAATTCTAGTAAGCTCAAGCACAAGCACAATACCAAGCACAACAAAAATTAGTTCAAAAGAAATCATATTAGAAAGATTTGCAACAATATAAAGCACAAGAAGAAGTAGCTCAACTACTATCCCAACAACAAGCATTGTTGGCACAACAACACCAAGACCAACAACAAGCATTGTCGACACAATAGTAGCAAGACCAACAACAAGTGTTGTTGGCACAACAACAACTGTGGGCATACCAACAAGTGTTGATCACACAACAAAGCTTGCAACCACCTCCCACAAACATGCAAAACACCCCACCTACCACTCAAATGATGAAACCACCCCAAAACACATTCATCCCACCACCCGATCTGCAAAACAATGTGTCTGCACAAATCAAATTTCTCTTGCAACATGTGCTAGACCTAAAATTTGAAAAAGAAACAAAACCCCAAGGTAATTTGTGCCCTTATCCTTTCGACAGAAGCATTGTGATGGTTCCATTCCAAAAATGGTTTGCGATACCTAAATTTGACAAATATTGTGGGACTGGTAACCCTGAAGATGACATCAAGGAATTTCATGTTCACTATATGGAAGTTGCATATTATGACACTTATCCAATGTGACTATTCCCTTAGAGTTTGGTTGGACTAGAAATGTAATGGTTCTCTTGTCTTCCTCCCAGAATCAAAAATTTCTAAGAAATTATGGATGCATTTATACAAAACTACACATTCAACATAGGCATGGATGTGAGTCTAGAAGAACTATCTGCTCTCAAAAAAACTAAGGCGGAAAAATTTACATCCTTCTTACAATGATGGTGATCCAAGGACAATAGGAGCAAGTGGACTATGCTAGAAGAACAACAAATATGTACTATCATTGCTAATCTTGAAGGAACCTTGTCATTCCATCTAAAAATGCAATGCATGACCACATATGACTAGTTGATCCCCAAGGTGCTCAATATCGAAAGAGCCCTTATCGCACAAGGGGGGACACCTACTTATCAAGACAATTGTCCATCAACTAGTTATAATGAAAACCTTGCACATGGGAAAATAAAAAGAATGTCACTAATGATGGTGTCATGGATGCAAAATTTGTTACCAGTGCTCCAAGGAAAAACACACAACCATATCAGTAATTGCAAGCCAATAACCAAAACAACACACAAACCAATGTAGTATCGCAACAACCGAACATTCAAGTGGTCAATAATCTGAATAATCAAGGGGGACCACCCCCATGGAGCAAATATCCTCCCAAATTAAAATACACACCCCTTGGGGAATTAATAGAATTTGTCATGAAAAAATTGGTACAGGAGAATCTCATTAAAATCCCTGTTTATGAGAATTATGAAGATCCCCAAGTGAAACCACCATGGTATAACAAAAATCACCTTTGTGATTTTCATAAAATCAAGGGGCACATGACAACCAGTTGCATGAGATTGAAAAATTTGATCTAAGACCTTATTGATGATAGAACCATATAAAATGAACAACCTACATAAAATCAAGACCTTAAGATATACATGAATCTGATTCCATATCACAATAAAGGGAACAACAATGGAAAGGAAAAGTATAACAATTTAAACCATGTTTATGATCATGTTGTTGCATCGTTAGATGAATGGGTCAATGTTGTCAATGTCAAAGGAGCTAGAGTCAACTATGGAGTCACCACACATGGTGGCAGAGTTACCATTGCTGGACCATCACAACCACCCAAGGCACCATCCTCTAATCCAAAATTTGTTCCCAATGGTTATAATGTCTTAGACCAGCTGAAAAGATCCCTAGCCTAGATCTCCATCATGGAGTTGCTGAAAATATCACCTGCACATAGGAAGATCCTAGAAGAAACATTAGCCACATCCCCTATCCCCATGGATCTTGATGCAAACCAATTCCAAGCTATGGTTGGACATATCACCACAACTTATCTCCTAATATTTTATGAACACGATCTCCCAACCCAACCATCTTGAGGTCTTGGTCCATAAAAAATAATGTCAAAAGAGTCTTAGTGGATGGGGGTGTAGGCTTGAATATCTATACTCTTAAGCTAATAAAGAATCTAGGATTCTTTGAGAATGTCATTGAAAAAGGTAAAGGTATTACAATCAGGGCATATGATGATCAAGAAAGAGTGTCTCAAGGAAATAATCAACTCCCTATTTAAGTAGGACTAGCCATCATGGAAACTACATGTCAAGTTCTTGATCTAGAACTACCTTACAATATCCTCCTGGGGTGCCCATGGATCCATGGGATGCAAGCAATCGCATCTACCTTCCATAAATGTGTCAAGTTTACCTATTAAAATCAAGAGGTCACAATCCATGGTGATCCTGAGCCATTTTATTTTTGCAAGAATCTGGAATCCAAGTACTATAAGATCCCTCAGGTCCCAAAGAATGATGAAGGCCCTATGACTCCATATATAGACCCGTCTACCCTTTCCTCCACTTGCGAGACAAAGAAACCTACCATTCTAGATATCTCTGATATCAAATTCATTATCCAAGACAATGGGTGTGGGGATTACAAAATGAAAAAGAGTGCCTTTTGTAATAGGAGATTTACCTCAATCTCCTTGATCTCTTGGACAACCTCAACCAATTGACACATCAGCCCAAACCTTCAAAGTAGACCCCTCTAGATTCAAGAGGTGGGGGGACCTAAGTCAAGAAGTAGTAGATGAAAGGCTTGTACTTGATCTTCCCATGGACAATAACAACAAAGGACTACAGTTAATGAAGGATGAGGCTATAACAAAAATGAAAAGCTTGGGAAAAATGATAATAGCCTACTAGAACCTATCATTCCTAAGAAGTGTATAAGGAATCTTGGCCTTGGATGTACCCCTCTGAAAAATAACCATATGTGGAAAAGGTGCCCTGATTAGAAAAATAAAAGCTCCTCCTCAATTACCAGTATCCATAGGTTTTCCATTAGACAACTATACCTTTGACATAACCAATGTGTGTGATGAGGACCCTATCATTGACCTACCCATGTTATTTGATGATTCCTTCCTCCTCATGATTAGTACCCTATCTTTTGAGTTGAACAACCAAACCCATGAGTTAAACTTATTCTATCCCCAACTCATCAACTATGACCAACGAGGACCACTGATTTTAGACACATTCAAAAATAATGAGGCTCTCTTAGAATTCATGGGATTGAGGGATAGTATACCATATGGAGATCACAAAACTAGGTTCAACATCAATCTAGACACACATGCCTACTATGGGGAAACGATTGAATCTCTCAGTTGCAAAAGTGAAAATTTAAGAATAATATCTAGGTCTTTGAGTGAAAAGCACACTGTGGAACTCTCTGACCCGAAAATAGTAAGAAAAAAAAAGATGTATCCAATGGTGAAAACCTATACGAGGCACTGGAGGATGAGGGATTCAATCTTCCCCTTAGATCTATTCATTAGGAGAAGTCAGTAGTCTTGGCTGAAAAGTGTAATCTGGTTAATCTAGGGACTAAGGAAACACCACATATCACATTCTATTCAGAATCACTATTGACAGAAGAACATGAACTCCTAGCAACTTTTCTAAGGGAAAGAAAGGTAAAATTTGTATGGACCTATGTCGACATGCCTAGTCTTGATCCAAAAGGTGTGGTTCACCATTTAGCCATCTATCAAGAAGCAAAACTAGTAAAAAAAAACTAAGAAATATGCATCCACAAATAGCATTATTGGTCAAACTTGAATTACAAAAGCTCCTTGACTCTGAATTCATACAACCAATTGATTATCCAGAATGGGTTTCAAACCTAGTACCAACCACTAGACCCACTGGGGGCATTTAAATCTACACTGACTTCAGGAACCTAAACAAGGCATGCCCCAAGGATGACTTCCCCCTTCCCAATATCGGCATGATTGTGGATGAAATAGCAGGGAATGAAATGTTGTCATTAATGGATGGGTTCTTAGGGTACAATTAGATAATGATATCCAAAGATGATCGGCGCAAGCCAACTTTCACCTGTCCATGGGGGACTTATTGCTAGAACATGATGCCATTTGGGCTGAAAAATGTAGGAGCTACCTATCGAAGAGATATGATGTTAATCTTCCATGACATGATTCAAAAAATTGTGGAATACTATGTGGATGACATAGTGGCCAAATAAAAGAAGTGTCAGGATCACATAGCAACACTAAGCTCCATCTTCGATAGGCTAGAAGAATACAAGGTTAGGCTCAGTCCAAAGAAGTGTGTCTTCGAGGTACAATCAGGCAAGCTTCTAGGGCACATTGTATCTATGAGGGGAATTGAGATAGATCGTGCCAAATTCAAATCAATTCTTGAGATGGAGGCACCAAGAACATTGAATTAGTTAAGGGGTTTGCAAGGAAGACTCCAATCCATTCACTGGTTTATAGCACAGTTAGCAGATAAGGCTATCCCCTATTCTCATCTACTCCACAAGGGGGTAGCATACAAATTAGACAAGAAATGTGATTAGGTGCTTAATAAAATCAAGGAGTACTTGCTCACACTACTAGTTATTATCCCACCAATTCCAAGAAAACCCTTAATCCTATATATATCAGTGACAACAATAGCCCTTCACACTCTCTTAGCACAACATGATGAAAATAGGAAAGAGAGAGCTATTTACTACATTAGTAGAACCATGGTAGGAAATGAGCTGAATTATACATCCATTGAGAAAGCTTGCCTAACAATCGTGTTCTCTGCACAAAAATTTAGACACTATATGTTGGCACATCAGATAAAACTCATTGCCAAGATAGATGCTCTCAAGTATCTAATTTCTAAAGCAACACTCATAGGGAAAACAACTAAATGGGTTATGATCCTAATAGAACATGACATTGAGTATGTAGAATGGAAGGCCATTAAAGGATAGGTAATTATAGACCAACTAGCAGAGGCGTTGATATATTCAAAAAACCCACTTGTATCAGAGTTCCCTAATGAGTCCATCTTTAACATAAGTGTTGCAAATCATTGGAAAATGTATTTTGATGGATCCTACACACAACATGGGTTAGGAACTAGAGTCTTCCTCATTACACCATAAGGAGATTGCATACCTAAGTCATATAAGCTATCTTTTCCTTGCACAAACAACATTGTAGAATATGAAGCCCTTGTCATAGGACTCAAAATAGTAGTGCAGTGGAAGATCATGGAAATCAAAGCCTATGGAGATTCATAGCTAATTATTAAGCAAGTAAATGATGAATACCAAACGAAGGATGACAAGTTGAATCCATACAAGAAACTAGTGGAAAGCCTCAAAGAATTCTTCATTAACACCACGTTTGAGAAAATACAAAGGGAAAAAAATAGGGCAACAGATGATATGGCAACAATTGAATCACTACTAGATATTCCACACAATGTCCCTAAGCAAGAATTCCTTGTAGAGCAGCTTATCACACTAGATTTCTAGGTACCAGAGTTTGAATTCATGTGTGAAATTGTTGGTCTCAGTGACCCTTGGTATCATGACATATACACCTACTTGAGAATAGGAGTCCTCCCCACTAATATCACCTCGAACATAAAAAGAACATTTGTTAAGAAGTCATCCTATTTTATTATCTTAGGAGACACCCTATACCATAGGAGTATCCAGGGAACCCTGTTATGATGCCTTAACATTGAGGAAGCTTTGACTACTTTAACTGAGGTACACAGTGGCATTTGTGGGTCACATTCGTGTGGTATGACCTTGGCTAAGAAACTATTGAGGATTGGGTACTATTGGCCAACAATGGAAAAGGAAGGTCACAACTATGTTCGAAGGTGTTTGCAATGTCAATAGCATGGGGATCTCATCCATGTACTAGCTTAGGATCTCCACCCAATCATTACACCTTGGCCCTTTTCACAATGGGGGCTCTATCTCATTGGTAAAATCACTCCCACCTTGTCTAGTGGACATAAGTTCATTATCACCGCCACTAAGTACTTAACGAAGTGGGTAGAGGCCATTCCCATGACCTATATTACAAGAAAGCAGATAACCAAGTTCATCCTAAACTACCTAATTTTCCACTACGATGTCCTTCAAGCCATTATCTTAGATAATAGGACACCTTTAAAAAACTAGGATGTTTGAGACCTATACCAAAAGTTCAATATCCAACATCGCTTTTCTACTCCATGCTACCCCCATGGAAATGGCCAAGCTGAGGCTACAAATAAATCCATCTTGAAAATCCTAAAAAATAGTCAATAAGTTGGTCATGACTAGCACCTACAACTAAATCCTACCTTATGGGCCTACTGAATGAGTATCTGCACACCTATAGGTGTAACCCCATTCTCCCTGGTCTACGAATCAGAAGCCATCCTTCCTATTGAGGTCAAGCTCCCATCCTTAAGAATATCATTATAGAATCTCATCACTGATGAATAATATTGGGTGTCATAGTTGAATGAGCTGAAACTACTAGATGAGTAGTGCATGGATGCCTTGAATCACTTGGAAGTCTACCAGAACCATCTCAAGCGAAGCTACAACAAGAAGATCAAGAGTCAGACCATTCAAGTAAGAGAGCTTGTATTAAAGGAGAATTAGAAAAATGTACCAAATCTATATAGCAAGGGAATTTTTGAACCCAATTGGTTTGGACCCTTCATCATCATGGTAAGTTATAAATTAGGAGCATATTAGTTATCAACACCAGAAGGTGAACCTCTTCAGGATCCCATGAACAATTCCCATCTCAAAAAAAATTATGCCTAAAATTGTAGGGTATAAATCTAGAAAATCCAAAAAAATATAAAAATATAAAAAATCCAAAAAAAAAATAGAAAAAGGATTGAAAACAGTAAACACAAATAAATCATCCTCTAGTGAAAACCACTTCGGTGGCGCTTTGGGAAAGTACCTTGGTGAAAACTTGGAAAATAGGTGTCTCGTGTAAATAAGCACTTTCCATCCACCATGGTCTCTATGGCTTGTTCTACATCATTCATCCATCACACTTCCATATCTCCATCCATCCCCCATCTGCATCCCCATCATAGCTTGATCATGTGTTTGTATCATGTTCCCTCCTAGTACTACTTGGCACATTCCTAAGGTTAGTTTGTCCTACCTATATCAAAGTAGTCTATCGCCTCACACTGGGGGCATGTTCTTATACCTACATTGGATTAGATTTGTGTATATTCTTGAAGTCTTCCTTAAAATAAAAAAATCCAAAAAAAATTAGAAAATAAAAAAATCCAAAAACATTAAAAAAATCAGAAAATCCAAAAACATTCATAAAATCAAGAAATCCAAAAACATTCGAAACATTTCAAAAATCCAAAAAAAAGAAAAATAGGTCAAAAAGTCAGAAAAAGTCAAAAATAGAGTCATCTAGTTTAACTATTGGTCTCTGAGCTCTGAACATAGGCAAGGCCATCATTGATGTGCCTCCGAGACACATTAGGTTAGTTCTTTAGGTGTCCATCATAAGAAATTGGTAGTTTATTTGTTCATGCTTCATCAATAAATGAGTCTGTGTTAGTCGAACTATAGGTCTCTAAGCTCTTAATGTAGGCAAGGCCATCATCGATGTACCCCCAAGACACATTAGGTCAGTCCTTTAGGTATCCATCATAGTAAATTGGTAGTTTGTTTGTTCATGCTTCATCAATAAACGAGTTTGTGTTAGTTAAACTACATGGTCTCTGCATGTATAACGTAGGAAAGGCTAATCTTTGATCATCCCCCGAGGCCCCTAAGATAGGTCTTTAGGTTAGGTTTTTGGTCAAAATCTCAGAAAACACAAAAAAATTGGAAAATTTGAAAATAAAAACATTCATAAATCTTAGAAAAACCAAACAATAGCCTCAAAACATTTCTAAACATCAAAAACACCCAAATATTTGAAAAAAATAATCCATCCCATTTCACATTCATCCACAATAAATTTCCACTCACAATAAATCGATCGTCACCTTCACCCTTCGGCAACACAATAAAAAACAAGTCTAGCATTTTAAAAGTGAAAACTCAAATGTCAAAGGTCTCAAGTCTAGGTCAATAGGTAAAAAAAATGGTAACCCCTTGGTACTAATAGCTCATCATGTAGTTTGTCCCAAATCATCTTATAACATCATATCTAGGATGCATCCTTCCTACAATGGACATCAACATCATCACCATAGTTTAGTCTTGGCTAGAGGTATGAAGAACATTAGCATGTTTGTTTACTTGATCTTTGTTTTGTTGACTTATCTTATTGCACTCATTCCAATGACCTCTTTATGATGTCTAATCAAAATGATTTGGAGAGAAAGGAATGGGGCATTGATCATTATATTTTGTCTATTGTGCTTGTTGGATATTATTGTAATATAACCTTGGTCATGCTTACTTTGTTTGGTCTGTAGGGAGGGTGTTTTAGGTTCCTTGTTGACCACATATGAAGGATTGACTTTATATGTGTTGGTACGAGATGTTTAAAATATCTAAACTACATTCTAAATAGGGTTTCGTATGCTAGGTGTGAACAAGGATACTCCTATTTTATTGTCAAGTCAAAGTCCATCACACTAGGTACAACACTATCCTAGTTCTTTATACCTTGATGCATCCTATCTATGTGTGTTATCAAACATAAGGTAAGTAAGCTATTTTAAAATCCCAATCCTTGATAAGCAATACATCATCATCATTAATGTATCATCATTATTTCTAATAAAGTCTCGACGCATCATGGACTTGTTGGATCCTCTTTTCTTCTCTTTTCTCTCTGCACTAACATGGTACCATGATAATCAACTAAACATCACCAATGCATGATCCATCGTGCATCCACAAACTATCAGCATTTGGTATATCTTTCATATCATTTCACATTGATTGCATTTCCATCATTTTCACCATAATATAGATTGGCTATTCTAAGCATCTCATAAACCATACATTTTCATCTATTGCATAATCATATAGGCATCATCACATCATCCATACATGCATCATAGAAAAGATACTGAAAAAGAAAAAGAGTATCATAACTATAGACACTGAAATTTGGTCTAAGCCTGCAACTTCAATATTCTTTATAATTCCTATTCTTCATGGTCATGATTAAATAATCTTAATTATTTAATTAATTCATCTTAACATTAATTCTTCTATTGATTAAATAATCTTAGTTATTTAATTAATTCATATTAATTATTTAATTAATTCATCTTCTGTTAATTCTTCTATTAATTAAATAATCTTAATTATTTAATTAATTCACACTTTTCTTTATTCTATTTGATTAATTAAATAAACGCTTTTTATTTAATTATGTTACTAATTAACCTTATCCTTCTTGTCAAATTAAATAAATTCTTATTTAATTTACTCTTTATCATACTTCAACTATAATTAAATAAATATTATTTATTTAATTATTCTTCAAATATCAAATCTTGAATTAAATGAATTATTTAATTCATGAATTCTATTTTAATGCATTCCTCTATATTTAGATAAATTGTGTGAGTTATCTAAGTATTCACTTTTACTCGACTCAAAGATCTATTTTAATTGCTCAGTTAACTCTTGATTTAATGTCTAAGTGGCGTTCTCGAATAATCTCTTCATCAAATCATTCAATTGTCTAGTTCTAACTCATTTGCATGTACATGCAGATTAATTAAATATTCCTATTTAATTAATTAAACCTTGTGTGTGCATTCGAACAAGAGTTGCTTTAATCAATCTTTATATTTGTCATGCAAAGATAATTCTTCTGTTTTCAAATACCAAACTGGAAGATTAAATCATTTATTTAATCTTTAATTCTATTTCTAATTTGTATCACTCATGTCACTACTGACAGTTGTCAGAATGCATGACTAATTAGTCAATCTCAACCGTCCATTGATCTTTCAATCTTGGCTTATCATTCGAATAATCAATTTTCTATAAATTGATCTGTCATTCTTCATTCCAATCTCTCTCGAAATTGTGTATCTCTCTTGAAATCTTATGACTTTTGCAAGCACTTATCTTGAATCTTCAATGTTTTGCTAAATCACTATCTTAGGCTATACTTGCATGAACTTACGAAAAATTTGACGGCAATTATACTACAACAAAAAAATGGAGAAGGGAAATCAAGATGAATCATGGAAATATGTAGCAATTTGTTGAGATTGTTCTAGTTTTGTTTACGTTTTTGACTTCCTTTGTTCTTTGTTGCTTAACATTAGATTGCATTTAGAGATATTAGATTTGCATTGCATGTTTGCTCTTAATCTTATCTTTCTGCACTTTCTTAGATGTTACAATAACATTTCATAACATCTCATAATCATAATGTATCACATCTATTGGAACAACATAATTCACGGTCACTGTCTAGTCAACACAGTTATACCAGTTTTTCAGTTGTCTTTCCACAAGTAGTCTTTGAACAAAAACCTGAAACGATTTGCTCAATTTTGCATCTTTTAGGCTCATAAAGTCATTACCATAGTTGTCCTAATTTAGAATTTGGTCTCATCTTGGTATACTTTTTTCCTTTAGAGTAAACTTCTAGGAGGGTCATTTTTCCAAACTTTAGGATAGGTCTACCATCTACACTCTAAAAAAATCATAGCGTCAATGAAATTTGTCATTGAACCTAGTCCTATCATCTTATCCTTTGTCCTACAGAGAGTTCTCCTAGCTCATCAGTCTAGTTAGGAGACTTACCTTATCTTTGATCCTAGTCCTACATTGGTTCCTTGACATAACTAAATTGACACCTTGGTTAGACTTTAGGTAGTTGGTAACCTCATCTCAGGTTCACAAAATTGATTACCTTAGAAGCTTTCTTAGAATTTGCATACTTAGACACTATCATCCTAGGATAGCATCATTTTAGACATACCTTATTTGCATAGAAAATACCAAAAAAATATTTGCATTCATTCCTTATTTGCACCTAGAAAATCCCAAAAACATAGCTTAGGTTGCATACCTTAGACTTAAGTTACTCTTTGCATTGTCATACCTTAGGCCTTATATCACACACATTAGTCATACTCCATTTTTTGTCATAACCTCACCACCATGTCTGCAATTTACCTTGATATGCTTGCTAGTCAAGTTGAATACCAGTTACTCCATAATGGTGAATGCCAACAAGCCATAGACTTCAAAAGACAATTTATCCAATCCAAATGCCAATCAACGTCAACCCATGGACAACTACCCACATACCCTTTCTACCAACAATCCATAAGTCCTAGTCCACCATCCATCTACCCTCATTATCAAGAGTCCCTTAGCATAATCCATGCCATTAATCCACAACAAACATCTATTAGTCATACCTATCCTAACCTTGACAAGGGAAACCAACCTTCCACTAATCCCTTCCAAGTCTCTATGTCTTATCCTAGTCCTTCATCCACTAATCCCTTCCAACCCTCCATGTCCTATCATATTATTTCATCCACTAATCCCTTCCAAGCCACTCCATCTCAATATACATCTTTTCATGAAAATACATCTATTCATGGTCTCCAAAGTCACATCCCATCTACTAAACTTAAGGATGCATGTAAAATGGAAAGTCCAAAGCATGACTTCATGGCTTCACCTTCATGTTAAAATCAAAGTAGTCTATCCCATGATCCTATCTTTAAGTCCATCCAAGAAGTCCTAGATAATCATGGCATCCAAAATACACTTATCCTTGATCAGGATTCCATTCCCAACCATATTATTCAAGACAAACCTATCTTTGATCAAGACACTACTATTGAGCAAGAAGTCCAAAATGATCCACTCCTTGACCTTTATGCCATTCATAATCAAAATTTTGAAGACAACCCTATCCAAGTACCAAACACATCCATTTCCCAAAATGATACACTTGCCTCCTTTGGACACATAGATGATATTCCTCTAGAATGAGAGTCTCCTACTCTAGATATATTTGCAAATGGTCAAGCTATAGCTGAGTTCATTGGACTCTATGAAAATGACCATAAAGATGGTTTCAACATCAACTTGGAAGCACCAGTAGAATCATCTGAGTTTGATTTGTCACAAAATAACAACAACGATATCCAACATGTCAATGAAGATACGACATCCTATCAACTAGGATCATCCACTTTTATCAAATCAGGCTTTCTTGAAGAGGAGGAGATTCCAAGTAACAATTTCCACAAACACAATGATGGGTTAGCATCTTGCTTCCAAAATGAAAAATACCCCATTGCAAACAAAATTTTTTAGAGCATGCAATATCAAGGAAAAGGACTAGGCATACATGAGTAAGGAATTCTACAACTAGTACAGTTTCAGGAAAATCCTAGACATCAATGTCTTGGTTATCCTTCAATCAACAAATCTAATGATGTTAATGGTACCTCCTTGATATTGGGGGCAACTTTATCTAATACAAACATCAAAATGGAGGCCATGAGTAGTTCTTATCATAAGGTTGTTGCCAACACTCCTTACATCCATACCATAAATTGTCATTCCAACATGAATAAACCTTCCAGTTGGAACCAACAAAAACAAAAGTCTTACAAATTCAAAGTTCAAAATCAAATATCAAGGTCATTGAATCAATCAAAAATACAAGTGGACAAATAAAGTTAAAATGGATCCCAAAGAAAAATGGATCAAGGAAAGAAAATAGTTCAAAAGTAAAAGTCAATCAAAATGTGGAGCCACAAGAAAAGAGGACTCAAACCACATATAATAAATGTCCACCTCCTTCAAAATGTCATCATACAAGGCATATAAAAGTCATGGTTCCAAAAAATTATCCCAATATGAAACCCAGTCTCCATCATCCATCACCCCAAGTTTGGCAAATGAAAATTCCTACATCTAAATTTCCAAACGCGTCTACCATCATCCATCATAATCCTACATCTCACCTAAATTCTAAAAATCCTACGTCACAAATCCGTCGCATCTTGGCAGCAACTCTTTATTGTAAGGAATCCCATGGCACTCTATCACGATGTGCGTATTTTGATAAGGCCAACTCTAGTGTCAACAAGGATTACAATGACATCAATCAATTGCATGCAAGTGCTATGATCCTGACAAGGAAACTACTTCGTCAAGGTTATTATTGGCATATCATGGCACCAGTCTATACATCAACACCATCAATGGATTCAGCACAATCAGTGATCATCTAAAGCATCAAGGCCATCCAGAAAAAGAAAAAAAAGTCACTTTGATGAAAACCTGGTGAACAAGCATCTTCGTGACACCAAAAAGAAAAAAAAATTCAAGAGAAAAACTTCATCCAATAGTGAAAACCATTCTTATGGCACTTTGGATAAGTACCATGATGAAAACCTAGAAAACAGGCGTCATGTGTAAGAAATTATCTATGTGGACTATTACACTTGGGGGCAAGTTGTCTCATCTCCCATACCCTTCATATGACATTTCCATCTATCCATCTTAGCCCTACCACTCACATCCATTTTCCCAGCTCCTTTGATCTTGATAAGGATGGGTACAAACATAAATCATGCTTTGGAAAAACTTTTGACATGTCTATCCTTTGGTCATACACTATCCATGAAATATCATGTCATAGCCTTCATAGCATTTTTCCAAACGAGTTATCCTTATACGAAATACCTATCGCATGCCTTGGTTTTTCCCTTGTCAATGGTCTAAGGATCTTCCATAATACCATCTAATCCTTAAAAGTCATTTCAAATGCAACAAGCCCAATCCATACAATCTTTCTATGCATCCCAGTGCATCATTCAAAACATTCCTTGGCTTTGTTTCTATCCTGGCTGCAAACCTTGATCTTTTAGTCACATTATCATCATCCTCATGTTGTTTCGAGATGTGTTATTCCCATGGCAAACAACATTATCACCATCCTCATCACCTATCAATTGGTTTTCAACTTGACTAGGGGTAAGATCATGGTTGTCCTTGGATTCTTGTGCACGGTTTCTTGGTTGCTTGTAGGAATCATTTCCCTGTACATAGTCCACATCCCTGTACATAGTCCTTATCCATATACATACTACCTATCCCTGTACATAGTCCACTTCCCTATACATAGTCCACTACCCTATACATAGTCCTTATCCATGTACATACTACCTATCCCTGTACATATCCCTTATCTTTCATATCCAACGCTTGTATATACCATTCATAATAAGTGGTAGTATTTCCCATAACCTGGAATGATTGACATCGAGTGCATTTCATATCCCCCATTTTACCCTATTCATAATGAATTGGTCTTATACTCGACTGGGGGAAAACACTTGACATGTGTCATATTGGTTCTTACATTGGCTATGTTGAAGACGTAAAACCATAAAAAAATCCACAAACATCACAAAATGACTTGAGAAAACATAAAAACATTAGAAAACTTCAAAAAGACAAAAAAATCAAAACATTTCAAAAATCCAAAAACAACGTCAAAGTTAGTCACACTAGTTAGTCTTTATCGTTTGTCGAACTATGTTGCCTCTATGACTGGACGTAGGCAAGGCCATCTACTGATGTTCCCCTGAGGCATTAGGTCAATCCATTTAGGTTTGTCTGTATAAACTCATGATTTGATCCATATGTCTATATGACAAGGTCATTGGTCATGTCAAACTACGAGGTCTCTGCGTGTATAATGTAGGCAAGGCCATCAATTGATGGACCCCTGAGGCCACACTAGGTCAGTCTAGTAGGGTTCATCACATTCACTTTCACACACGTCTTCTATTTGTAGTCAGTCTTTTCAGTTAAATTCAAGTCGAACTATGAGGTCTCTACGTGTATAACATAGGCAAGGCCATCAATCGATGAGCCCTCGAGGCCGCACTAGGTCAGTCCTTTAGGGTTTATTGGCACACACAATCAATTATCAATATGTCATATCAAGTCATGCATCAATCTAGTGAACAAGTCAGCAATGTCTCTAAGTCAAATCAAACAACTTGCCAAACAAAACAATCAAAACAGATCAACAAATTTCTGCTACAGGATATGTCCTTCCTGGAAACAGACATCATCATCATGGAAATCAACCTATATCTTGTTCAGGATGAGTCCTTTCTGAATACTGATATCAACAAAACAATCTATGTCTTATATAGGATGAGTCCTTCCTGCATAATCGACATTGTCAAACAATCAAACATAGCCTTACACAAGTTATCACATCAATGGCATCTGACTCAACGTCTTATATGATACATGTCTTTCTGAAAATAGGCTTTGTCATGCATTATACAGATAGTCATAACATCGAAACCAGACTCACAGTCTTATCTGATATGTGTATCTCTTGGCATTAGGCTCTATCAATCACTCCTTTTATCGATCAAAACAAATCAAACAAACAAGATCAAGTTTTGGCAATATTTTATTGGATTTTTGACTTTATGGCTTATTTATCTTATCATTTTATTTGACTTAATGACTCAAAATTATGTTACTAGCTTTCTCAAGGATGTCCCATGAAGAATTTAGAGAAGCAACGATGTATCAAAATTTTGTTTTCTTTGACTGCTGTCTGTCAACTATCTTTTTAAACTTTGATTTTTGAGTCATGTTACTAGTTTCCTCAAGGATGTCCCATGAAGGATTTAGAGGAGCAATGATGTCTCATGACCCATCTTTTATTTTGTTTGTTGTGTGTGGTTTTTCTTGACAAAAATACTGGGGCAACTTGTGTCCTTAGTATGAGTTAACGACACTCCTTGTCTGCGACTGACTGTTGTTAGCAAGTGGATGACCTTACACACCTTGATCTATGTCATATCCTAGTGTTTGTCTCCATTTGTATTAGTCCCGCCCAATGATGATAAAGTTCAATTCCTTTTGTGATACAGTGAAACATTGAAGATTGCTAATACTAAAATCCATCTAATTTCTTTTATTATTTCTCAATCTTTCTTTTCGCACTAACATTTCTTCTTTTCTACATCTTCACCACCCTTATCTATTTTCCTCTATCCTTTTTTCTTTCATCTTCTAGTTCTCTCATCAATTTCGAGAGCACACTCATGTTCTTTGAACCCGCCTATCCTCCCGAGGGGGCATACCTTCACCTGCTTTACACTGGGGCATATTTCATATCGATTTTCTTTGATACAACGCCGAAATGATATTGTATCAAAGAGGGGCAAATGTAGACACCAAATTTGGTCTAAGCCTGCGACTTCAATATTCTTCATAATTCCTATTCTTCATGGTCATGATTAAATAATCTTAATTATTTAATTAATTCATCTTAATATTAATTCTTCTATTGATTAAATAATCTTAATTATTTAATTAATTCATCTTAACATAAATTATTCTATTGATTAAATAATCTTAATTATTTAATTAATTCATCTTAACATTAATTCTTCTATTGATTAAATAATCTTCTTAATTCTTCTATTAATTAAATAATCTTAATTATTTAATTAATTCACACTTTCTTTATTCTATCTGATTAATTAAATAAACGCTTTTTATTTAATATGTACTAATTCTTTTCGGTTAAAAATTAAATCTTTTTTTTTTCTTATTTCTTCAACTAATTAAAAAATTTTTATTTATTTAATTATTCATTCCTTCATCACTTGAATTAAATAAATTATTATTTATTTAATTATTCTTCAAATATCAATCTTGATTCCTCTATATTTGTTTTTTCTAATTCTACTTTCGAAGTCTTTAGCTTAACTTGGATTTAAGGTCTATGTTTCTAAATCTCTTTGTCAAATCATTCAACGCCCAGTTCTAACTCATTTAGGTACATGCAGATTAATTAAATATTCTATTTAATTAATTAAACCTGTGTGCATTCAACAAGAGTTGCTTTTAATCAATCTTTATCTTTGTCATGCAAAGATAATTCTTTTGTTTTCAAGTACCAAACTGGAAGATTAAATCATTTATTTAATCTTTAATTCTATTTCTAATTTTTATCACTCATGTCACTACTAACAGTTGTCAGAATGCATGACTAATTAGTCAATCTCAACCGTCTGTTGATCTTTCAATCTTGGCCTGTCATTCGAATAATCAATTTTCTATAAATTGATCTATCATTCTTCATTCCAATCTCTCTCGAAATCATGTATCTCTCTCGAAATCTTATGAATTTTGCGAGCACTTATCTTGAATCTTCGATGTTTTGCTAAATCACTATCTTAGGCTATACTTGCATGAACTTACGAAAAATATGAGGGAAATTATACTAGAACAACAAAATGGAGAAGGGAAATCGAGATGAATCATGGAAATACATAGCAATTTGGTGAGATTGTTCTAGTTTTGTTTATGTTTTCACTTCCTTTGTTCTTTGTTGCTTAACATTAGATTGCATTTAGAGATCTTAGATTTGCATTGCATGTTTGCTCTTAATCTCATCTTTCTACACTTTCTTAGATGTTACAATAACATTTCATAACATCTCATAATCATAATGTATCACATCTATTGGAAACAAGCAACACTGAGAGGGGGGCTGAATCAGTGTTCTAAAAATTTTAACTCTATTATCCTTATTTTTAACTTTCCTAACACATTCAACCAATAACAATAGGAAGAAAATAAGAAAACACACAACCATAACGCAATATTTTTTACGTGGAAACCCTATAAGGGGAAAACCATGGTGGATGGCCAATCCACAAGTAATTTTGAGTATACTCAAAGAAAATATTACATAAGGGGAATGCACTTGCATTTAGGCTCATTGCTCAAAATTAGGCTCATTGCCTTTACAAAAGAGATTCGAATAGTTCCAAAAGAAAGTGAACTGATATAATAGCATCCAAAAATGCCTGATTATGATTCCAGTTAAGCTCTAGTGACGAACTTCTACCTTGATGACTGATGAAGAACTTCTTCCCTATCCTACTCAAGTTCACCCACAAAAATATTTATGCACAAGAGAAACTACGCATGAAATTGCTTAATCTCTTCTTAGACAATTGTAACAATTGCACACACACCTCATACATACATCCAAAATATATGGTCGAACACACACACACACACACACACACACACACACACACATATATATATATATATATCTACTTACAAAGATTTCACTGCCACAAGTCGGCTTCCACAAAACTTAACAAAATTAGCAACTAGTCAACCCATATAATGGATAATTTTTATAGATCGGAGCAAGTCAGCCAAACAATAGTTGGGACCAATAATCAAACAACCAAAAAGATAATAACAACAATAATTAACCTTTATGCATCCAGTATACAATATTTCATTGAGTTAGCTTGACATAGCAAATAGACAGAGAATGTCCAACCAAACCTATAGCCACAAGAATACTTTTGCTAGATTCAATAATTGTATGCTCTCTTTGTGCCAAGGAAACATGTTCAATGATCCATAACCAAGAAAATTGATTCGGTGAGATTTCACAACCAAATATCTTGTTCAGCTGATAATACTATCAATAACATACAAATTTCACTTCTTCCGGTACGATTGAATACAAAACTGTGGACCTCAAAGATAACTATGGTTACCATCAATGACAACACCAAAATACAAAAATCACATCCACAACCATCATATGCCAATAATCTCCCCCTTTGGCATTGATGGCAACACTTAGTGAAAAATGAATAAGTGTCGAAGATAGTATGCTAGCGATACACACCATACTAAATACTTAATACTGTAGATCTTCAAAAATATTTTTCACTATACCTCCTCTCCCCCTTTGACATCAATGAAAAAATTAGGGGTACAAAACTTGTACACATACTATATGGAAACTTACAAAAATTAGAAAATGTTTGTAAATACCATCTTCAAGTCGCTAAGAGTCAAATCCCAAATACTCTTCAGGCTCTCCAAAATTGAGATGTGTCCACAAAGAAGATAGGGCAATGTTTCTAAAGTTTCCAAACTTGTAGGATCTGACGCAGTAACAACACTTCTTGCTTCTTTTAGTGCATTTTCCATTATATCAATCTTGGTACTAATCAATCCCCTTATATCACACACTCTAGTAATGATGTTTTCATTTTCAAGCTTCAATTTTTTCATTTGATCAAGGAGAGGTAACACTTGACAGTTCTGATGATAAATACTACTAGCCAGAGGATCAAAACTATTTGACATTGCGACTAGTTGTACCTCAATATCCTTTATTTTATTTTCATTAGCACTTGTAAACTTTGATAGAATTAGGTAGGATTTATCGATATTACCTCCTTTAGTTATAGCCTGTTGAGTTCTTTACACCCATTTTTCCAGCAATTTTATGTCCCTTGTTATCAACTTGATTAGATTACCAAGTCTATCCTCTTTAAATTCTTTCCTTACCTTGACTAAAGTTGAGTCCTCAAAAGATTTGAAGTGGGAGTCAACAAAGTTTATCAACTTTTTCAACTCACCAGATGTGGATCCTAATGGATCTGAAGCATGTGATGGCAACAATTTTTGTAGGACTTCAGAGGCAAGCTTCAACAACTCACTATCCTCAATGTGAGATTTTAGTATTCTTTCATTTCCCTTATCCTAAGCTATCTTGGCAACTTTTATCATCTAAATGGGGGATAGAGTGGACAAATTGATTGAATTTTCATCAAATTCATAGTCCAAATCTATGAGTCGCTTCAATTCAGATTCTTTACCTTTATGGGGAGTGGATTCCAACAGTTTACCCTTGATTGGTTTAGTTTGAATTTTCGGGATGACTAGTAAAGGTTCCTTTTCCTCAACAGACACAACCTTCTCTTCTAAAATTTCTATTGATGGCTCCTTAGCTACTTCAATTTAGATTCCTTACCTTTATGGGGAGTGGATTCTAGCAGTTTACCCTTGATTGGTTTAGATTGAATTTCTGAGACGACAAGTGAAGGTTCCTTTTCCTCAATAGACACAACCTTCTCTTCTAAAATTTCTACTAATGGCTCCTTAGCTACTACAGGAATTTCAATGTCTTTAGGGATAGGAGTCAAATTTTCCTCAGGAACAAATATGTTCTCATTTACATCTTCTACCACCTCTACCTCTTCAGTATTATTATCTTCATTTACTATTTTAGCTGGAATTTCTTCTACCAACTTCCCACATTCTTCATCTTGGACCTCCTCAAATTTTCCCTTTTCTTTTGACAGGAATTCTTCTATAATTTCCTTAGTGTCATTTGTTATTGCCTTTGTATCCCCAATCATAAGTTTATTGACCCTTGATTTTGTTATGAATTGATTTTTCATTTTCAGAAGAATTGAGTCCATTTCCTCAATACCCATTTTTGAACATTGATCTACAAGAACCCTTTTTCTCAAACTTTCTTCCTCAGATCTACCAGATTCTCTTCTTGATTCTAGAGCCTTGTATAGGCTTGTAGGCAAGCCAAACATGATCTCAACAAGAGTCTTGTTAAAAACATTTAAATGTTTGACAGTAGCTTCTTCTAGAGTTTTCTTACCAGATTCATCAAAGAAATCATATAGATTACACAAGGGTTGTAGATTACCATCATCCAAAGCATCTTTTTAAACCTCTTCTACTAACATGCCGGTTTGGCTAGTTCTAGGCTTCTTTTCTGTTCCTTTACTTTTCTCAGTGGACTTCTTCTTATTTAGCTTAACTGCATGAGAACCAGTTGCCTTTAGCTCTCTAACTATCTCTTTTGAATTAGTTCCTTCTTCCTCCTCCTCTTCGAATGCATATTTATAGGTTCTTGAACTCTTCGACTTCTTCTTTTTCCCAAAAGGTTCTTTCTTACTTGGCTGAGTTGCAGGAGTCCTCCTTGTTGCTCTAGCAAATGAAGTTTTCAAACCAACAAATTTTTCCTTCTCCTTTTATTTTGTAACTTGTGCTTCTTCCCATTTCCTTCTTGCTTCCCTTAGTCTCTCAACTAGAATGCCCAAATCTATTGTAATATTTATGGTTTCCTTCCTTTCCTTTCTGATACTTGTAGGTTTTCTCAGATCTGAATGGACTTGTAGACTTTTCTCTGTATAGGTATCAAACCTCTCTTCTTTAGGATTAAGAGGTGAGCTTATTAGATGTTCAGCATACATTCTCAAGATGTTTTCATCCACCTCATACCCCATCGACATGATCCAAACTATTCTAGGATCAATAGCCTCTATGTAACACAGATCGATATCAACCATGAAGCATATGGAATATTTGTAGTGTTCTACAATGGCTTCAGGTATTCTCTCTCTAGCATGCATTTGACTTTGAAAGTTTTTAAAATGTCCTCAGAGAATTGCATTCTAAATCTCCTAGTTACCAAGACTGATTAGAATGTCCCAAATTTGCACTGCAATAGGGGTATCATTCCTCCACTAGAGTTTATTGAATCTAGGCACTTCACCTAAGAAGTAAAAGTAAAGGCAGATTAACAGATTGCCAAACTTGAAAATATTCTTCTTATCCTTCTTGATCCTCTTGACATTATCCAAGAGTTGGCCTCTTAACACTTCACACAAGTCATAATCTATGTTCTCCTTTACCATTTCATATGCAGTGTGGATAACAGTTCCAGATACTGAATTATCCTGGCTTGAGTGGTAGATTTATCCAATAATCATTGAAGAAAATTTGACATCAATCTCGACAATATGCTCTATTGTCATTGCCCTTCTATCCCAATGACAACCAGTAGCTCTAGTTACATCTCATTCTTGATGGATTTTAGTTTTGAAAGTCTACCAGTTGAACTCAAACCCATTACAACATAGATTTCATCCTTGGAGACTTTGAAGGGTATGTCTAACCATAGGAATTCATCATTCATTTTGCTTAGAACATACTGAACCCAATAATCCTCTTCAAAGATAGGGAATTTTGCAAACTGTGCAAATTTCTTGTCAACTAGGGTTTGGAATTCTGGCTTCACAGAGAAATCCTCTTGTACAATATGGTTGGTGTAGAGATCTAACAATTGAGTTACCCAAATCCTCAATGCTTGCATGCACATAAGCCCTAACATCCTCTATATGCAATACTCCATGTGATACAAAAGAAAACACACCTAGGGGTTTAGTCTCAACGAATTTATACAGATGCAATTTAAATTTGGGGCGGAGCCTATCTTTAATTTCCACAAGTAGTGGGGTAGCCATGATTTGAAGAACACAAATTCATAGGTTTTTACTGAAAATACCTTTTGAAGACGAAAATGAAGAACGATTCACAAACCCTTTCTCATGCCTGAATCTTTCTTCCACTTATGCAGGAATCGCCAGGAGCACTAAAAAATTCCTTCACTCAAATGAAAAAGTGACAAATTAAAGTGAAAGAGACCCCTTTTTATCACACTAACTTTGTACTTTTCACATTAAATGCTCTTACCCTAATTCTACAGATTTACATATTTTTATATTCCTGGGCAAACAATTCAAATGTAGATCTTTGATAAGCTTTATTGATATGTCTTCTTTATTCCACAACCACTAAAAAAAATGATTTTCTATTGGATTCATCCACACTTATGTGTAAGCCACTTGTAGGGGATTAAAAGGATTTTCTTGACAAACTACAGTTAATTTATGGATGTATTACCAGAAGCAGCTTTCAGTGTAGGTTGATTTGCATCTATAGAGGGGTTCTTCCTCACCCATTTATTTTGTATCTACTTCTTGATTTCATCCCTAGTGACCTTTCTTTTTCCTTTAGCATCTGGTTGCTTGTCTTGTCTTACCAGACCTCTTTTGTTCCAACAGGCTCTAGAAATGTGTCTAGGTTTATTGCAATTATAGAAAATAACATCCCTCTAGTTGGACCAATTGTTCCACTAACTTTGTCTAAATCTGCACTGGTTAGCAACATGTCCAAATCTATTGCATGTATAACACTTGATATCTCTATGTGGGTTATATATCACAATTTTGCATTCACTTGACTTATGACCATATTTGTATCAGTTAAAGCACTGACCTGAGAAGGATGGCTTTTTTGTGTTTATCCCACTTCTACATTGAGAAGCCATATGACTGAATTTATTACAAGCATAGAAATAGCCATTAAATTTTTGAGGATTAGGTTGTCTTACTGGATTCCTCCTAGGTCCATTTGCTTGGTTTCTTTGTCTGAATGGTCTTCTTGTGGATTTCCTCTTATCAGATCTCCTTTGTCCAGATCTGGAACTTTCTCCTTCTTCATATCCAAGACCTTTTCTATCACCATTAGCTCTTTGACCTTTAATTAGTTCATCCAGTTTAGCTAAGCTTTCTTTAAATTTTTCTTTGAACTCATTTGTAGTAGCAAGCTCATTTCTTAGATCATCAAGTTGTTTTCAAACTCTTCTTCATTATTCTTGCTTTGTTCTAATTCATTCTCCAGTCAGCTGCATTGTTCTAATTTTTTCTTTAGGGATTGAGCAAGATTTTCTTCATTCTTCTTTTTGTCCTCCAACTCCATCATCCTCATCGTGATGGAATTTGTTTCATGCTTTAAGGTAGCATTTTCTTGAGCAAGCTTTTCACATTCTTTTGTTTTCTTCTTCAAAACTTGACTAAGTTCATCTTCACTGCTTTTTCTTTTCTACTTAAGTTGACCACATAACTCCTTTCTTTTCTCCCTTGATTCACTGATCTTGTCCTTTAATGTCTGGATAAACTTTTATGCATTTTCCATATTTTCTTGTAGTTCCTTGATTTCAGATTTTGACTGATCAAGGTCATCTAAGGCCACTATGAGTTGTTGTTGCAATCCATTGAATGTTTTTTCCTCAAGATATTAGGCTTATTTCAAGGAACTAGCTCTGATACCAATTGTTGGAAACAAGCAACACTGTGAGGGGGGGTGAATCAGTGTTCTACAAATTTTAACTATATTATCCTTATTTTTAACTTTCCTAACACATTCAATCAATAACAATATGCAAAAAATAAGAAACCACACAACCATAACACAATGATTTTTTACGTGGAAATCCTGTAAGGGGAAAACCACAGTGGATGGATAATCCATAAGTAATTTTGAGTATACTCAAGGAAAATATTACATAAGGGGAATGCACTTGCATTCAGGCTCATTGTTTGGAGCTCACTGCTCAAAATTAGGCTTACTGCCTTTACAAAAGAGATTGGAATAGTTCCAAAAGAAAGTGAACTAATATAATAGCATCTAAAAATTCTTGATTAAAATTTCGGTTAAGCTCTGGTGATGAACTTTTTCCTTGATGACTGATGAAGAACTTCTTCCCTATCCTGCTCAAGTTCGCCCACAAAAATATTTATGCGCAAGAGAAACTACGCATGATATCACTTAATCTCTTCTTATAAAATTGCAACAATCGTACACACACCTCCTACATACATCCAAAATATATGGCCGAACACACACACACACACACACACACACACACACACACACACACACACACACACACACACACACACACACATATATATATATATATATCTACTTACAAATATTTCACCGCCACAAGTTAGCTTCCACAAAACTTAACAAAATTGGCAACTAGTCAGCCCATATAATGGATAAATTATATGTGGACCCAAGAAAATTGGCCAAACAATAGCTGGGACCAATAATCGAACAATAAAAAAGATAATAACAACAATAATTAACCTTTATACATCCAATATACAACATTTCACTGAGTTGGCTTAACATAGCAAATAGATAGAGAATGTCCAACCGGACCTATAGCCAAAAGAATACTTTTTCTAGATTCAATAATTGTATGCTCTCTCTATTCCAAGGAAACATGTTCAACAATCCCTAACCAAGAAAAGTGATTCGGTGAGACTTCACAACCGAATATCCTGTTCAGCTGATAATACTATCAATAACATATAGATTTCACTTCTTCTGGTATGACTAAATACAAAACTGTGGACCTCAAAGATAACTATGGTTTCCATCAATGACAACACCAGAATACAAAAATCACATCCACAACCATCATATGCCAACAAAATAATCCATTTTGCATTATCATTTGGGGCGTAATATGGATCTGTTAGTCTAAGCACCTTAGAATCATTTGCATAACATAAACATTTGCATCCATATATCCATGAACATCTGCATAATCATACATCATATCATCAAATGCATCCATCCATAAGGCATAGATAAAGTGAACACATCGCATCATATATCAATCATATCTATATCATATATATATAAAAAAATCATCACTGCCATGGTACAAATCTGACTCAAGTGTATGTATATCAATCAAGATAAAATTCCCATAGGGCTATCATAAAAGGAGCCTGTGAGTCTATCTCAAAAAGAATCAATCGCTGATAAAAAATAGTGCACAACTGCTAGCCTTGGTGGTTGTTCCCCTCACTTTCCTACCTCTCTACTCGGTCATCTGTCTATCAGTCCCTATCTACTGAGAGTAATCTAGAACCCAAGTAGCCACAGGTACAACATGTCGATAATGATGTTTGTAGTACTATGACTCCTTGACTGCCTCATGGTACATCTGTGCTGGTACGGTCCTCCCATGGGATGCAGTAGACATGCTCTCTAACTACTTCCTATGGCCAACCTCTTGGGCTAACTATAGCTTTGTGGCCTACCTCTACTAGTGCTCATGACCCCTCTCGGTAGTAAATTCCTAGACCTGCTACCTAGTCTAATCTCTCTCTAGTGTAATTTCCTACAACTGTTCCTATAAGACCTGTATCTATGCCTGCAGCTATTGTATCTGGCCATCCCATGGATCCGATTATTGTGGTGGATGTGGCTGCTAGTCCAGTTGCTACTCTAGTTGTTGTGGAGGCTACCCATCTCTAAGTTGTGCTCTAGGATCTTGTCCACCCTATCTTTCCTGTGTGCTCTGAGAACTCCTCCCCCGAGGTCTCCCCTGTGGAAGTGACATACTTGGATCGGTTAGCCAATGCGAAGGTCTAAACCACTCATCATATGCACGAGTCATTATTGGATCTATTGGTCCCTCAGCATAGGCCCATGGCCTAACAACCAACTATCAAAAGCTATCAACAACATCAAACATTGGAATTTTCCATCCCCACATAGTCTCTCGAGATGATATCACAAAGATGGCCATATACTAATCATCTCACCGATCCTAAACCTCCCCAAACTAGCAGTTCACCCTATCTGGAAGGTAGTGCTCTATAATGGTATGCTCTCTCCCCTAAATCAGTTGGGTCTATCAAGCATAGAACATTTTTTGTACTTCATCATACCATGTTGGAATCTGTAACAAGGGGCGCCAGTAGAACATTGTCATCTCATCTAGAACTCAGCGCTAGTGAGGTAGACCCAATTGTCCTATATGTCTCAAAGTGAAGATACCCCCATATCTCCAAATTGTAAGATCATTGTGTATCAAAAACTGTTAGATCCGCCATACAACCTCTAAGGTCATAGTCACCTCGCCAGTTGGAAGGTGAAAAGATGAGGTCTTGCTATGCCACCTCTCATCCAACACAGTCATCATCACTAGGTAGGTCCAGACAACGGGTGCATAGGAAACATACCAAAGACCGATCTCCCCCTGTGAATGGTAGCTCTAGACCTGCACAAACATGAACAAACAACACAATGTTAGTCAATTATACAAATCTAAACTAACATTCCCCATGAGATTCATTTGAAGCATAATGAACAAGAAATTAAGTAAAAGCAATCTAAATCCTATTCTAGTGCTCAAACCCTCAATCCCATGGGGGAATTGGTACTATTTTGATGTGGAAAATAGCCCTTTCCCAATTCCTTGCAAGATTTGATGATGAACAATGGTGCTCCTTGATAAAATTTGTAATAACCTAGCTATGGTGATGAAAAACTATGAAAACTTGGATGATGTGTTGATGAATTTTCTCAAAATATATAGATAATTATTTTGCATAAAGTTGTGGATCCAAAATTAGTATGAGAGCTCTCCATTTATAGGAAAGAAGGATGGAGGAATGAAAGATATGAAGAATGTGGGACTAAACATAAGCCAATGGCATTGTGCCACTTGTCAACATGCTAGTGGAGAGAGGTGGAGCACATTTTGATGAATGTGCAAATAAATGTAATTAGGTGGAAATTTGAAATTTGAAAGTTGGCTTGTGGAGGAAGATGTGGAAGAGGAGTTAATGCCACTTGGCTCAAGAAAAAGGACTTGTAAGAGATATAAATGCCATGTTGGAGGACAAGACCTTTTAGGAGGGAGATTTCAAAATGAGGGAATATTCCAACCTGATTCCCTTTTGAATGAAAATAGAAGAATTTATAAATCAATTAAATTTATTTGCTTGTGCAAGTTGCAAAATATAGAGGATTTGATGGATTAGAGTTAGAGTTAATTAGGATTTAATTAACTTAGATGGAGATTAGTTTGATTTGACATTTTGACTTAGGTTTTTTGGATTTATTTAAATCAAAATGAGAGGAATATCAATATTATATTTATTTAAATAAAGTTTGATTTATTTAATTAAAGAGGTATGATGTTAGACTTAAATTAAATAAAGGTTAGTTTATTTAATTTAAAGGAGATAAAATATGATTTAATCAAATAAAGTGATTTATTTAATTAAAAGAGGAAAATTAGGATTAATTAAAAAAAATGATTTATTTAATTAATAGAAGAGGACAATTTAATCAAATAAAGTGGATTTATTTAATTAAAAGATGAAATGTGATGAATTTAATCAAATAAGTATTATTCAATTAAATGGTTGGTAAAGGAGTGATTTAGGAAAAACCGATGTTAGTAAATCAGGATCAAGTTTGCGAGACCAATCAGTATAATTTACGTGTCTACATTTTTCCCCTCTTTGAAGCAATTCACTTGTTGCATTGGTTCAAAGAATAAACTTGCCAAGATCAAAATTTAAAAGTTTTCTAATTCTTTCAGATGCCCCACTACTACCCCAGCGGAAGAATTATTCTAGTATACTCCCCTCAAGAGATCAGATGAAAATTTGGATTTTTGGGTGATCTCATGAAAAAAAAGGACAAGCTACCTGACGGGTCCAAAAAGGCTTCAGGATGCTAAAAACGTGCCAAAAAATGAAGAAAAGATGCAAAACAAGATTAAGTTGGGTAAAAAAAGGGTCGAGGGCATAAAACCCTAGGTTGACGGCTAAAATGGGGCCAAAAAACCTAATTTTGAAGCTTAAATAGCCCTCAAGGGGTCACTTTCAATTCATTTGCACACTCATCCTTTAGAATTTTATTCACTTTGAGCTCTGACCCTACTACAAGATGGTGCAATGAGTGCTTCCCGAACACATTTCTGAGTGAATTCGAGTCTACTAGAGACTTCCAGCATAGGACCACCAATATGTGACCCTAACTCGACTTGTAATTTTGATTTTTGTGCGCATTTATTATGTTTTGAAGAGTCACAAAGTCCATCATCGCTATATAGCAATGCTACAAGTGTTAAATCGATGACGCTTAGCTTCAAAGAGTGCTGCTATTGTGACTTGCGACATTGTGTCACAATTTAGCTTTTAGGATTCAAACTCCAAAGAGCGATGCCATTGAAAATGATGACGTCACACTCCAGTTAGGTATTTAGGGTTTTTTGGTTAAATGCATCTGTGATCAAACAACGATGCCATGGTTTGGTTTGCTCTTTGGGGGGTCCTAGCGTCGTAGTTTGAAGTTTTCAAATAGTGATGCATTTGAAAATAGTGACGCCTTTTCTATTTTAGTGCTGAAAACTTCAAATGAGGTCTAATATTTTTTATAGAACTTGACGTTGTGGCTTTATGAGTGTAGGAGGATAGAGAGCCTATGCATTCATGCAAGCATCAACCCTCAGTGCTTAGCAGATTGAGCGGGTTGCATGAGTTGCTATAGGAGTACCTTGGTGTGATCAATCTATGGTATGTTGCTTATGCACTAGCCATTAGGACCCATTTGGCGATGATGACTATGTTGACCAAGCAGTGGCACAATGAGATGTCATCATTCCATCTTCCCACTGGTGAGGCGACTCTCACATTGGAGGAAATCTGGTGGATTTTGCAATTGCCCATCCATGGTGAGAGGGTGATATATGACATGGATGTCGACATGGATGCATGCTATGAGATCATGGGGATAGATGAGATTGTTTTTACCGAGGGATAGATCAATCTTGAGTACTATAGAGGCTAGGTGTCAACTTTTTGACTGATTGTAGCTGCAATCATTTTAGGACTTGTAGCTCCAGATTGGCGGGTTTGATATTTCAATCTAGAATGGGGTCTAGCTTGGGAGCGGATGTTATTCTGAAGGTGTTGTTTTGCTTGGGGACCAATGATGCTAGCCTCACTATACCATGATTTGCAAGAGTTTGTGTATTGTGATAGTACAGCCATTGGTGTTTGGGTCACACTTTTGCACATCTGGGCATGGGATCACAAATTCATGCTTCGATCGAGAGTTATAGTGGTTGACGTCAATCCCAATGACCGAGTTGTTTGGAGGTACAGGGGCAGTCTCACATTCAAACATACATGATAGATAGTTATATCCCACTAGTAGAGGGTCTTAGATGAGATGACAACATTTACTTAGAGACCTTGGCCACAGATGTTGACCTGGTATGATGATGTACAATATTTATTTTATGCCAGGCAGGATTGACTCATGCAGGGACATGAGCATATGATGATTGAGCGCTACCTACCCAATAAGGTAGCAAGATAGTTTGGAGACATCTAGGATAGGCTAGATGATCAGTATGTAGCCATTTTTGTGAGGACTACTAGAGAGACCACATGGGTTTAGACGATCCCAACATTAGATGCAGTTGATTCTTTCAGAAAACTAGTAGCTAGGACATGGGCCTATGATCAGGGATAAGTGGACCTAGGCACTACACGTGCCTACAATGATTGGTTCAGACCCTTAGTCTACTTGAGAGTTCCAGGAGCAGCACTGCCGAGGAGGAGACCCCAGGGTAGGGCAGTGAGGAGGGGAAAAGTTCCTGTAGAATGAGGAGGAGGAGGACCACCTCCACACCAACCAGAGTCACATCAGGATCAGGGGGACCAGGAGACCAGCAGAGGGATGCTCCCAAAGACCAACAACCACCTATGAGGTACCAGCAGCCACTGCAGAGGGATCAGTAGCCACTGCCACCGCCACCACCCCAACCTGATCAGAGAGATGTCTTAATACAATGGTTATAGGGGAAGGTACAAGGGCTCCAAGGTCAGGTACAAAAACTAAAAACAGAGAGGGACCAAGCTAGGCAGCAGGTCTAGGGCCTCACCACTGAGCGAGATCAGGAGAGGCAGTAGTGATAGATGATAGAGTTGCAGTAGGCGCAGGAGGTTGGCAGGTGTCACCAGCTAGAGAGAATGGAAACAACGTCTCAAGGTAGGATAGTCCCTGCATGGATGTACTGCAAGGCAATGCAGGAGGCTGAGTACTATAGGGTCCATTATTGATAGGCAGTGCCTTTGGTAGCTTGGGTGTCGGAGTTTTCTCAGCAAAGAGGGTAAAAGAAATACTAGCCCGAGAGGTAGGTGGGTGAGGGGAGCAGCCACCGGGGCTAGCTCACACATTTTTTTTTTAGCGACACCTGAATTTTTGAGATCCATGGGCTCCTTTTTTTATAGCCCCATGGGCATTGTATACATTTGATTGATACCCATGACATTTGATCTTGATTTTGTACCATGACAGTTACATTATTTTGATATACATGATATGGTCAATTTATTATATGATGTGTCCTATTTTATTTATGTATTATGGATGGATGTCTATGTGATGCGGTGTGACTCTATATCATGTGATGTGATGTATGTATGATTTTATATTATGTGATGCAATGTATGATTATGCAAATGCTTATGGATGGATGGATGCATTTCTTTTTCAGTATCTTTTCTATGCACTTTTTATGATTATGATATATGGAGTATGGATGTATGGATGCAAATGTTATGATATGAAAATGATTTTAAAATACTTAGACTAATAGATCTATATTATGCCTCTAATGGATGATGATGTATGTTTTGATCATGAGATGTATGAGATGTTATGACATATTCCTTTCTTCTTCTTTTTCAGTATCTTTTTCATGTATGATATGATGATTCCTATATGATTATGCAATGGATGATATGATAATGCATATGTGGATGATATGATAATTCTTATATAATTATGCAATGGATGCAAATTTATGGTTTATGAGATGCTTAGAATAACCAATCTATATTATGATGCAAATGATGGAAATAGAATGCATGTGAGATGATCAATGTTTCCTATTATGATGTGATATGTTGATATGCAGTATGCTAATAGTTTGTGGATGTGAGATGGATGAATTAGTGATGCTTTTATTAACTATCATGGTACCATGTTAGCATAAAGAGAAGAAAGAATAAATGAGATGGAGACAAGAGGATCCAACAAGTCCATGATCTACAAGACTTTATTAGAGATGATAATAATGATGATGATGATGATGTTTTACTTATCAGGAATTGGGATTTTAAAAGGGACAATTACCTTATGTTTGATAACACACATAGATATGATGCATCAAGGTATAAAGAACCAGGATGGCATTGCAACTAGTGTGATGGACTTTGACTCGACAATCAGATAGGAGTACTCTTGTTCACACCTAACATACAGAACCTCATTCAAAATGTAGTTCAGATATTCCAAATATCTCAGACTAAAACATAGAAATGAAAGCCTTCCTTTGTGGTCAACAAGACACCTAAAACATCCTCCCTACAAACCAAAAAAAGCATGCATGACCAAAGTTATATTACAAGAATATTCAACAAGCGCAACGGATAAAAGATAATGATCATTTCCCCATTCCTTTCTCTCTAAATCCCTTCATTCAGAAAATCATCGAGAGGTCATGAAAATGAGTGCAATAAGATAAACCAACAAGAAAAAGATCAAGTAAACAAACAAGCTAATTTTCTTCATATCGCTAGCCAAGACTAAACTACATTGATGCCTGATGTTGATGTCCATTGTAGGAAGGATGCATCCTAGAACATGATGTTATTATATGATTTGGGACAAACTAGATGATGAGATATTGGTACCAAGAGTTGACCAACTTGTTTACTTACTGACCTAGACTTGAGACCCTGATATTTGAGTTTCCACTTTTGAACTGCTAGACTTGTTTCCGACTGTTTCACAAAAGGTTGAGGATGACAATGATTTATTATGAGCGAATGTTTATTGTGGGTGATCAAGTGATAGGATGGATGATTTTTTTTCAAATATTTGGATGTTTTTGGTGTTTTGAAATGTTTTGATGTTATTTTTGGTATTTTCGAGGTGTTTTGTGAATGTTTTGATTTTTGAATTTTCTAATGTTTTAGTGTTTTCCGAGATTTTGGCCAAGAAGCTAACCTAAAGACCTATCCTAGGGGTCTCGAGGGCTGATCAAAGATTAGCCTTGCCTATATTATACACACAGATACCACGAAGTTCAACTAACACAAACTCAATTATTGATGAGATATGAATAGATGGATTTATAGTTTATTATGACAGACTCCTAAAGGACTGACCTTAGTCTCTCAGGGAATGATCAAAGATAAACCTTTCCTACGTTCAGAGTTTAGAGACCCGTAGTTTGACAAGATGACTCCATTTTGACTTTTTGACTAACTTTTTGACCTGTTTTGGGATTTTGATATGTTTTGAATATTTTTTTATTTTTTCAATTTTATGAATGTTTTGGATTTTCTAATTTTATGAATGTTTTTGGGTTTTATAATTGTCTGAATGTTTTTAGATTTTCTGATTTTTTGAATGTTTTTGGATTTTTTTTATTTTAAGAAAGACTTCAAGAATATACATGAATCTGACTTGATGAGAACATTCCCCCAGCGTGATGTGATAAACTACTCCGATATAGGAAGGACAAACTAACCTTAAGAATGGGTCAAGTAGTACTAGGATGGATCATGATACAAATAAAGGATCAAGATATGATGCAGATATGAATGGGTGACAAATGGAGATATGGAAGTGTGATGGATGGATGATGCAGAAGAAGCCACAAATATATTGGTTGATGTAAAGTGCTTATTTACACAAGGTGCCTGATTGCCAAGTTTTCACCAAGGTACTTTCCCAAAACACCATCGAAGTGTTTTTCACTAGAGGATGATTTTTCTCTTTACTGTTTTCAATCCTTTTTTCTTTTCTTTTTTGGATTTTTTTTTTTTTTTGTAATTTTGGATTTACACCTTGGAAGATTTAGGCGTAAAACCTTTTGAGATGGGAGCTATTCATAGGCTCCTGTAGAGGTTCTCCTTTGGGTGTTGATAGTTGATATTCCCCTAACTTGTAGCTTGTTGTGATGATGAAGGGTCCTATGAGAACCCCAATCCAAATACCTACAAAACAACATGAACAAACATAGTAGAAGATGGAATGCAAGCAAGAACAAGGATTCCCCATGAAATCCATTAGCATATTTTAAAATAGGAAATGAAATAAGAATGAAATGAAAGAGTAATAAAGCAAGCTAAATCCTATTGAAGACAATGCAAACTCTTGATCCCATGGGGGAATTGGTGCCAATTTAATGTGAAAATTGTCCCTTTCCCAACTCCTATGATGTAATCTTGATGAATGATCCACTTTGATGAATAATGGTGAGTGCTTCAAGACCAAAATCTACATAACCTAGCTACCAATTTGAAAATGAGGATGGAGATTGCTAAATATTTGAGCATAGTAAGTTTACTCAAATTGTGGATGATAGAATGAGGAGATTAGCCTCTTATTTATAGAATGATAAGATGGATGAATGTCCAAAATAGAGCAATGTGGGACTAACATTCAACCAATGGAAATATGCCACTTGTCAACCTATGAGTGGATGGAGGATGTGCAAGTTTTGAGGATTGTGCCAATAAATGCATATTTTTGAATTTTGAATTTGTTGAAATGACATGCAAGAGAAAAGGAAAAATGCATTGAATGCCACTTGGCTCAAGGAAAAGGACATGTAAGAGAGAGTAAATGCCTTGTTGGATGTATTCGTTGATCATTTCTCTCTTTGAAGCAATGCACTCATTGCGTTGGTTCAAAGAATAAATGATCTCGATCAAAGCCAAAAAGTTTCATTTTCAAAATCTTGCCCCACTGCTTCTCGATGAGAGAAAACATGCCAATATATTGCCCCCTCGAGAGATTGGACGAAAATTTCAATTTTTGGGTGATTTCGCGAAAAAAGAGGACAAGGTGCCCGACAAGTCCAAAAGGCTCCAAGAGGCCAAAAACGTGTCTAAACGCAATAAAACAATGTAAAACAGGCCTCAACTGGACAAAAATAGGCTCAAGGGTTCAAAACCCTAGTAGGATAGCCAATCAAGATGAAAAAACCCTAATTTTCAAGCTTAAAAAGGCTCTGAGGGGTCACTTTCAATTCATTTTCACACACAACCATCTAGCAACCTTGAGATTTGAGCTCTGACCTCCTGACGATATGGCACAATGACAGCTCCCGATGCACATTTCCAACTGAGACTGGACATATCAATGGCCACCCAGCATTGGGGCACTGGTAAACAATCCTTACTTGAGCTTTATTTTTTATTTTTAGTGTTCATTTATTGCTTTCAAAGTTAGTCATTCTACATCAACACTATATAGCACTGCTAAAAAATCAAACTGCGTCTCTCAGTGTTAGATTGTGCCGCAGCAGTGGAGTTTGGAGTTTGAAAATAAACTCCAAACTCCAACGTTGAGGTCATGGCCCGTGGGGTCATTTCCAAAGTGCGACACGGTGGTGCCTTATCGACAGGAATCTTTGCAAACTGCACCGCTTGGAAGGAAAGTGCACCATGGCAGTGCGCTTTCAGTATTTTATGCCCCAGTGTCGTATTTTGATAAAAATCAAACTACGATGCCTTCACGAATAGTGACACTAGAGTGCTTTCTTGGACGCCTGGCAATTTTATTTTTTAAGATAATGACCCTTCCTGATGCAAGACACGGCGAGGGAGCTCTATTCCAAAGAGCACAGGTCGCGGGATCTCTTCAATTACTTGCGAGACCTCAGTGATAGAGATCAAGATTGATTACGAGACATGGGGTTGTGGTACATCACCTATGCAGCGCCCGTGCGCACCCACCTTGGGATGATGTCAGCATTTTCTGAGAGATGGCACAACGAGACCTCATCTTTCCACCTTCCCACCGGTGAGGCCACCGTCACCTTGGAGAACGTTTGGTGCATCTTGAGATTGTCGATTCATGGTCAACGCATTATTTTCGATATAGATGCCAGGTGGAATGCCTGTCACACAGTCCTCACCATAGAGGACATTATCAATTGCGAGGGGAAGATTGAGCTTGAGTGTCAGAGGGCTTTGGCCTCTCCCTTTTGCTTAGTTATTGCGGTGATTATTTTGGGTCTCGTTGCCCCAGATAATGAGGCTGGTACTTTAGTCCTGGTTGGGGACTCTCCTAGAAGTGCATGGTGATGCGTGATAGGCCCACTCATTTTTCTTGGGGGCTAGTTCTTCTTGTGTCACTATACAAAGATCTTCACGATTACGTCTACCTGGATGGCAGAGCACTCAGAGTGGACATCACACTCCTCCACGTATGGGTGTGGGAGCACATTGCTGTCTTTCAGCCGTAGGTTGTTGCAGTTCTCATGGGGCCTGATGATCCCCTCATATGGTGTTACAGAGGTGGTGTGTCCACACACACGGGCGAGCATGGGATTCCCTATTGGAGGAGGGTCTTACATGAGATGCAGGTGTTTATATGGCGTCCGTCCTTGGTTGGCCCGGATGGGCCGATGATGCATATCCGATTTTCTTTGCCCACTAGGACCGCTTCATGTAGGGGCAAGAGAACATGATGATAGAGAGCTTATTTGCTTGGGCACGTTTAGCGCCAATTCGGTGAGCCTTAGGATTGGCCAGACGATGATTACGTGGCCTTATTTTCCCACACCATGTCACAAGTTTCATGGGGGTGATACATTCATGCTTCTAAGGTCGTGGAAAACTTTAGACACTTAGTGGCTCAGCCATGGGCTTACGATCAATGTCCTGTGGATCTAGGCATCACACAGGCATACAGAGACTAGTTTTTGCCTCCCCTACGGTTCACAGTTCTAGGAGTAGTCCCTGATTGGTAGAGGATGAGAGGTAGAGGGGGAGGATGAGGATTGAGAGATGGTGCACGATGGGACTAGCTGGCCAGGCCTCCAGTTCAGCTAGTTCAGCCAGGTCAGGATGATGTGCAGATCTAGGATCAGTAGCAGGTGCACCACCACGGGTTGGGGGTGAGGATCAGCCTCAGGTACAACCTCCACAAGCATAGCCAGTAGGGCAAGTGGATCCCCAAGATGCATTGATTGTGCAATTGCAAGCCTAGGTTCAGACCGTGACAACCGAGAGGGATGAGGCCAGGATCAAGAGAGATCAGATTAGGGTTGAGAGAGACCAGGTTGTCTTGCAGAGGCAAGCTGCAGAGCTACAGGCGGCCATAGAGATGGGATGACAACAATAGTTAGAGAGCATGGCATCCTCCTCCTCTTAGAGCATAGTGTCCATTAGGTCTTACAGGGAGGCCATTCGAGAGGTGGATTATTACCACATGCACTATCATTAGACTGTGCCTAGAGCATAGTGGGCCCGAGACTACTCGCAGCAAACCAGCCACAGACCAGCAGAGGGTCACGGTGACAAGGGTGAGGGCAGCAGACAGGATGGGTAGACCTTGATCAAGATGATACTTTTTCCGCCTTATGGGCTCCTTTTTGAAAGCCCAATGGGCCTTTTTGTAGTTATTGACATACATGTACAGTGATCTGATTATTTTGTACTATGACAGTTACCCGATGATGATATATATGAGATGATGATTTTGATATGATGTGATGTGATGTGTACCACTTATTTATGGATGGTTCTATTTCTATATGCTATTGCAATGATGTTATGATGTGATGTGATGGATGCATTATGACTAGATCTTATATTATGTTGTTTTATTCATGATATGCAGATGGATTTATGAACAGATGATGATGATGATTTATATGATGATCTATTTATGTTGATGAAAATGGTGATATGATATGTGATATGGAATGTAATATGAAAAATGATATGGTGTATACGTGAAATGTTATGTGAACTATGCTTATAAAATGTTTATGGATGGATGTACATTTTGCATGTAATGGATTTTTATGTTCCTATTTGTGCTTATAATGATGTGGAAAGATTTATGCAATGAAATGTTAAAAAATGAATGTGATGTTATTTATGAGATGATATGGATGATTAATGGATGATATAATGTGGTGTAAATGTAATGGTTGTGTTTTATATGATATGTATTGATGATGCAAATGAGATGGTTTTTAAGATGCTTAGAATAAAAAATATTATCCTAAACATGCAATGTATGTGATGCATTTGATGTGATATATGAAATGATATGTTAATGCAAAGTAGTATGATGGTGTTTTGTGCAAAATTAATGTAATGTGGGAGATGACTTTATGATGTTATGCGATGTGAATATGCAATGGATTATCTATATTGCTTATGTACCTATTATGTAGGATTATGCAATAGGTGGTAGTGTGAAATGATTATAAAATGTTTATGCACATGAATGTTATGTGATGGTTTATGTGATGAATGCAATGTGATGGAAAAAAGTGGATGCAATGTAATAAAAAATGGATTTGATTATCTATGAAAAATGCTTATAATAACATGTTTATATGATGATGGAAATGTAATGCATATGTTTCCTATATGATATGTTGATGCAATATGCTAATGATTTATGGATGCAGGATCGATGATGACAATGATGATGATGATCAACTATCATAGTACCTTGTTAGCATGATAAGAAAGAAGGGATGAAAGAGAAGTCATTTCAACAAGACACAAGATGATGAATATGCAAATGATGATGATTACTTGCTGAGGAGTTGGGATTTTCAAAGGGCCACTTTTCATATTTTTGATAACACACATGGTATGATGCATCAAGGTATAGAGAACTAGGATGGCGTTGTACCCAGTGTGATGGACTTTGACTCGACAAATAGATAGGAGTATTCTTGTTCACACTTAACATATGGAAACCTTGATAGGATGCACTTTAGAAGTTTCAAATGCCTTTGACCAAAAAATGGAAAGGTATAACATATCAATGCAATAGTCAACAAGCTGCCGAAAACCTCCTCCATACATACCTAACAAAGCAAGTATTCACCAAGGTTATATTACAAGAATGTCCAACAAGCATATCATACAAAAGATGATGATCGTTGGCCCATTCCTATTTCTCTAAATCCTCAGTTTGGATATCATCAAGAAGTTCTTGGAATGGGTACAATAAGATAAGTCAAAAGGATAAAGATAAAGCAAACAAACAAGCAGATGTTCTTCAATACTGCTAACCAAAAGGGGATGTGTGTTTTAAGGATAAGAACTGAAACTATTGCCAAAAGATAATGCCCATTGTAGGAAGGATACATCCTAGGACATGTTAGTGGATGGTGGCACATCATTTCGTTTATCCTAAGTGTTCTTTCAAATGATTGATATGGGACCAATTGGATGATAGGTTATCAACACAAAGAGTTGACCCACTTGTTTACGTAATGACTTAGACCTAAGACTTGACATTTTGAGTTTTCACTTTTCTCGTGCTAGACTTGCTTCTGATTGTCTTACCAGAGATTGAGGATGACAATCATTTATTATGAGTGATGTTATTGCGGGTGCAAGCGAGATGAGACAAATGGATTTTTTGAAATATTTGGAATTTTTGGAATTTTTGCAATGTTTTGAGGCTATTTTTGGTGTTTTTGGAGATTTTCAAATATTTTGATTTTTAATTTTCCATTGTTTTTGGGGTTTTCTGAGATTTTGACCAAGAGACTAACCTAAAGACCTATCCTAGGGGCCTCAAGGGTTGATCAACAGATTACCTGTGCCTACGTTATATACGTAGAGACCACGTAGTTTGACTAGCAACTTGACCGATTTATAGATGATGATACACATGATGAAATGTCAATTTATTATGACAGACTCCTAAAGGACTGACCTAAGTGTCTCAGGGGATGATCAAAGATCAACCTTGCCTACGTTCAAGGCTCAGAGACCCATAGTTCAACAAGATGACTTTGTTTTTGACTTTTTGACTGACTTTTTGACCTATTTTGGGATTTTGATATGTTTTGAATGTTTTTGGATTTTTTTGTGCTTTTTTTGTGCTTTTTGGATTTTCTGATTTTCTGATGTTTTTGGATTTTCTGATTTTAGGACTTTAAGAATATACATGAATTTGATCCGATGATAACATGCCCCCAGCATGATGCAATAGACTACTCTAATAAAGGCAGGACAAACTGACCTTGAGAATGGGCCGAGTAGTACTAGGAGAGATCATGATACAAACATAGGACCAAGCTATGGTGTGAATGCGGGTGGATGAGTGATGGATGAAGATTCGAATGCGATGGATGATGGAAGCATAATGGATGGATGATGCAAAAAAAGTTGAAAAGATCCTAGTGGATGGAAAGTGCTTATTTACACAAGGTGCCTATTTGCCAAGTTTTCATCGAGGTACCTGCCCAAAGTGCCACCGAAGTGGTTTTCACTAGAGGACAATTTTTCTCTTTACTATTTTTTGATCCTTTTTTGATTTTTTTTGATTTTTTTGCTTTTTTATTTTATTTTTGTGTTGTCACCAAGATGCCTATTTACCAGGTTTTTTCCAAAGTAACCATTTCTTAAGGACATTTTCTATTTTTTTAAAAAAAATTTGGTTTCATACCTTAGGCATAAAACTTTTAGAGATGAGAGCTATTCATGGGCTCTTGTAGAGGTTCCCCTTTGGGTATTGATAACTGATATGCCCCTAACTTATAACTTGTTGTGATAATGAATGGTCCCAACCAATTGGGTTCAGATTTACCTTTGTTGCTTGGGTTTGGTACATTCTTCTGATTCTCCTTTAATACCAGTTCTCTGACTTGGAAAGTCCTACTTCTGATTTTCTTATTATAGCTCCTTTTGAGTCTATTCTGATAGAATTGCAAATGATTCAAAGCATCTATACATTGCTCATCTAGTAGCTCCATTTCATTCAATCTTGATACTCAGTACTCTTCATCTATGATGAGGTTTTGCAGTGATATCCTGAGTGATGGGAGCTCGATCTCAATGGGGAGTACTGCTTCTGATCTGTAGACCAAGGAGAAAGGGGTGGCGCTAGTGGTTGTGTGGATGTTGTTTCAGTAGGCCCAAAGGGTGGGATTAAGTTACAGATGCCAGTCATGACCTGCGTCATTGACTATTTTCTTGAGGATTTTTAAAATGGTTTTGTTTGTAGCTTCTGCATGGCCATTTCCTTGGTGATAGTATGGGGTGGAGAAGCGATGTTGGATTTTGAATTTTTTGCATAAGTTGCGAACCTCCTGATTCTTAAATAGTGTCCCATTTTTTTTTATAATGGCTTGTGGAACACCATAGCGGCAAATGAGATAGTTCAGGATGAACTTTGATATCTGCTTCCCAATTATATATGTCATGGGTATGGCTTCCACCCACTTAGTAAAGTACTATGTGGCAGTTATGATGAATTTTTGGCCGTTAGATGAAGTGGGCGTGATTTTTCTAATGAGATCGAGTCCCCACTGCAAAAAGGGCCATGGTGTGACAATGGGATGAAGCTCTTGAGCTAGAGAATGGATGAGGTCCCCATGCTACTGAAATTGTAGACATCTTCTGACATAGTCATGTGCTTCTCTTTCCATAGTGGGCCAATAATACCCCATCCTCAGCAATTTCTTGGCTATAGTCATTCCACTCGAGTGTGAACCATAGATACCGTTATGTACTTTAGTTAGAGCAGTCAATGCCTCCTCAACATTTAAGCAGTGCAGTAGGGTTCCTTATATGCTCCTATGATATAGGGTATCTCCTAGGATGACGAATCAGGATGCCTTTTTGACAAATGTTCATTTTAGGGTTGAGGGTAAATCGGTAGGTATCACTCCTATTCGTATGTATGTGCAAATGTCCTAATACCAAGGATCACCGTGACCAACGATTTTGCACACAAATTCTAATTTTGGTACCTCGAATGCAGGCACAAGAAGCTGCTCTATTAGGAATTCATATTTTGGAACATTGTGAGGGATGTCCTAGAAGGATCCAATTGTCGCCATAGCATCTGTTGCTCTATTGTTGGCTCTAGAAATCTGCTCAAACGTGATTTCAATGAAGGATTCTTTGAGAGTCTCCACTAATTTCTTGTGTGGAGTGAGCTTATCATCCTTGGTCTGGTACTCGTCATTCACTTGGTGTATTATCAATTAAGAGTCTTCGTATACTCTAAGAGCTATAATGTTCCACTGTACTGCTATTCTGAGACCTATGGTTAAAGCCTCATATTCTGCAATGTTATGTGTGCAAGGAAACACCAACTTATAGGACCTTGGTATGCAGTCCCCTTGTGGAGTGATAAATAAGACACCAGCTCCTGATCCATGTTGTGTGTATGATCCATCAAAGTAAATTTTCCAGTGGTTGGCTATGTTGAGATTGCAAATAGATTCGTCTGGAAACTCTGAGATGAGAGGATTCTCTAAATAGATTGGTGCTTCTACAAGTTGATCTGCGATGACTTTCCCTTTGATTTATTTTCAGTCCACATATTCAACATCGTATTTTGATAGTATCATCACCCATTTGGCCATTCTTCTAGTGAGCATTGCTTTTGACGGTAAGTATTTGAGAGGGTCAATTTTGGTGATGAGTTTTATTTTGTGTTCCAACATGTAATGTCTAAATTTTTGTGATGCAAACACTATTGCTAAACATGCTTTCTCAATGAATGAATAGTTTAGCTCATTCCCAACCATTGTTTTACTGATGTAATAAATGGCCTTTTCTGTTTCATTTTTGTCATGCTGAGCTAGGAGAGCTCCAAGGGCTACTGTTGTTGCTGACACGTAGAGAATTAATGGTTTTCTTGGGATTGGTGGCATTAGGAATGGTGGTGTAAGTAGATATTCTTTAATTTTATTGAATGCTTCTTCACACTTGTTATCCCATTTGTACGCTACTCTCTTGTGGAGTAGGTGAGAGTATGGGTTCTATTTGTCTGCCAGCTATGCTATGAACCTACGAATGGATTAAAGTCTGCATGGAGACCTCTTAGTTGCTTTAATGTTTTTGGTGCCTCTATCTCAAGGATTGCTTTTACCTTTGTTGGATCTACCTCAATACCTCTCATTGACACTATATATCCTAACAATTTTCCTAATTGTACGCCAAAGACGCACTTCTTTTGGTTTAATCTGACTTTGTACTCTTCTAGCCCATCAAAAATGGCACTTAGGGTTGCTATGTGATCCTTTCTCCTTCTGGATTTGGCTAGGATGTCATCAACATAATCTTCAACATTTTTTTGGATCATGTCATGGAAGATTAAGGTCATGGCCCTTTGGTATGTTGCTCTTGCATTCTTTAAGTCGAATGGCATCATGTTCCAGCAATACGTCCCCCATGGACAAGTGAAAGCTATTTTATGTTGGTCCTCTTTAGCTATCATGATCTAATTGTACCCTGAGAATCCATCGATTAGTGACAAAATTTCATGTCCAACTGTCATGTCTACGATCATGTCAATGTTTGGAAGTGGGAAGTCATCTTTCAAACAAACTTTGTTTAAGTCCCTGAAGTCTATGTAGATTCTAATTCCCCCATCGGGTTTTGAAACAGGTACCATGTTTGACACCCATTCTGGATAATCTATCGGTCGAATGAATCTTGCATCTAATAGCTTCTTTAGTTCCATTTTTACTAGCAAGGTGATCTGAGGGTGCATTTTTCTGAGCTTTTGTTTAACAGGTTTTTCTTTTGGGTATACTTCTAAGTGGTGAACCATGACCTCTGGATCAAGCCCAGGCATGTCAGCATAGCTCTATGTGAAGTTTATCTATCTCTCTCTTAGGAAAGCTGCTAGGAGCTCTTGTTCTTCTGATAGTAATGATTTTGCATAGAATGTGATATGGGGGGTTTCTTCTATTCCTAGGTTGACCGGATTGCATTTTTCTACTAGGACTACCAATTTTTCTTGATGAAGAGCTCTGAAAGGAAGATTGAATCCCCCATCCTTAGGTGCCTCAAAGAGGTTTTCACCATTGGATGTGTCCTTTATTTTTACTTTTTTTCTGGTCAGAGAGTGCCACAGTGTGGTTTTCACTCAAGGACTTAGATATTATTCTTAAGTTTTTACTTTTGCAACTAAGGGATTTAATAATTTCCCCATAATAGGCAAGTGTATCTAGCTCGATTATGAACCCTACTTTGTGATTCCCACATGGAATTTTATCCCGTAGTCCCATGAATTCTGAGAGTGCCTCATCATTTTCAAATGTATCAAGAACTAGTGGTCCTCGTTGGTTGTAGTCGATGGGTTGGGGGTATACTAAGCGAATTTCATGATTTTGGTGGTCTGATTCAAAAGATAGGGTGCTAATCATGCAAAGAGTGGTATCCTCAAATAGCCTATGTAAGTTAGTCATGGGATCCTCGTCATCACTACTACTACAGACCTCAGTTATATCAAATGTGAAGTTATCTATGATGCGACCTGTAGATACTGGTAAGCGCAGTTCAACTCCAGTTTGTTGAGGAGGATTTTTGGCTTTTCTAACTGGAGGACCTTGGCCACGTATGGTTATACTCAGAGGGGTACATCCAAGGCCAAGATTTTTTATCATTCGCATCTCTGGAATGATAGGTATTATAAGCCCATTGTCATTTTTCCCAAGTCTTTGATTTTTGTCATAGCCCATTGCGAGCATCATTTGTAGACCCTTACTTTTGTCATCCATTGGTAAATCAACTACTAGTCTCTCATCTTGGTATAGCATATGAGATGGATCCACCTTAATAACCTCTTGGCCAAGATCTCCCAGCTTGTAAAGTTGGGATAGTCTTCAGGAGACATTTTAGATGTGGAGGATTTGTTTATTTGTGGACGTCCCCATGATCTAAGATATTGTGGTAACTCTCCTACCAGAAAATCATTTTTAGGGATCATGTAGTTTCAAAAACCATTATCCTGGATGATGACCTTAATTTCAGAGATGGTAGGGATGGCGGGAGTGGTGGGTGTCTCTGTCGCAGAAGTGGAAGCAAGAGTTGTGGGATCAATATATGGTGTAGATGGGCCCTCATCATTTTTTGGTACTTGGGGGATTTTACAGTACTTTGCCTCGAGGCTTTTGCAATAGGAGAATGGTTCGGGATCTCCATGGATGGTAACTTCTTGTCCTTCATGTGTAAATTTAACACATTGATGGAAGGTTGATGCTACGGCTTTCATCACATAAATCTGTGGGCATCCTAGGAGGATGTTATATGGTAGGTCAAGGTCCAGGACCTGACAAGTGGTTTCCATGATAGATGGCCCTACTTGAATAGGGATTTTTATTGTGCACTGGGACACTCTTTCCTAATCATCATATGCTCTTATTGTGATACCCTTTCCTTTGTCAATATAATATTCTGAGATTCTTAATTGTTTGATAAGCTTGAGAGAACAAATATTCAAGCCCACACCTCCATCCACCAAGACCCTTTTGAATTTTCTCTTCTGTACTATGACTTCTAAGTGGAGTGCACGGTTATGAGATTCTTGGGTAGGAAAATCTTGGTCAGAGAATGTGAGGAGATTTGGGGTAATGATATTGCCGACCATAGCTTGGAATTTTTCCACATCAAGATCTGTGGGGAAAGTGGACGAAGCCAACGCTTCCTCAAGGATTTTCTTATGGGCCGATGATATTTTTAGTAACTCCATGATGGAGATTTGCACTAGTGTTCTTTTGAGATGATCAAGGATGTTATATCCATTAGGGATAGATCTAGATGTAGGGACTCTATTTGGTTGGGATGATCCTACGATGGTAACTTTTCCACCTCTTGTGGTGACTCCACAATTGGCTTGAGCTCCTTTGATAGTGATTACTGTGTAGTATTCATCTAGGGAGGTGACAACAGTTTCATACACATGATTCACATTTGTGTGGGTGCCTTTTCCCTTATCAGTGTTATTATTCCCTTTATTGCCATGGTTAAGCATCGAATTTGTGTATATCTTAAGGTCTTGGTTTCCTGTTGGTTGTTCCACATTTATAATTCTTTGATCGATGAGATCTTGAACTATGTTTTTTAGCCTCATACAATTGTCCGTGGTATGCCTTTTGATTTTATAGAAGTCACAGAGTTGATTCTCATTATACCAAGGAGGTTTCACATCTGACTCTTGGTAATTCTCATAGGTGGGAGCTTTGATGAGTTTTTCGTTTAGTAGCTTCTTCATGATGACTTCTAGTGGTTCCCTAAGAGTGGTGTACTTTCGCTTGGGGTAATTCTTGTTCCATTGGGGTGGTCCCCTTTGATCATTGACATTGTTAATTGTTGGATTGTTGTTTAGTTTTTGTGTTGCTTGATGATTGTTTTGGTGTTGGATTTGGATTTGTGGTGCGGGTGTATTTTGGCAAGGGGCACTAATGACTACTTTGACATCGATGACACCATCATTAGTAAAATTTATGTTCCTTGCCCATGTGTGAGGTTTATCATTGTAATTGGTGGGTGGGTAGTTGTTTTTTTGTTCAGGGTATGAAGTTGATCCCGTGGGTTGAGTCATAAGGGCTCGGTCAATGCTGAGTGCCTTGGAGATCAATTGGTCATATGTGGTCATCCCTTGTACCTTGAGATGGAATGCCAAGAGGCCATCAAGGTTGGATATGATGGTGCAAACTTGTTCCTCGGGAATGATCCATTTGCTCCGATTGGCCTTGGATCTCCATCATTGTAGGAATGAAGCGAATGATTCACTCTTACCTTGTTTCAGAGTTGAGAGTTCTTCTAGACTGACATCCATTGTGATATTGCATGCATAGTTTTTAATGAATGAGTCTATAATTTCTTGGAATGTTCTAATGCCTGTAGGTAGGCGAGAGAACCATTCCATAGCATGGCCATCCAAACTTCTAGGAAATAGCCGCATCAGATAGTATCGTCATGTGCAACTTCCATGCAATGAACCTGGAATTCCCTAATGTGATCCTCAGGGTTTCCCATCCCTTGATATTTGTCAAATTTGGGGATCTCAAATCCCTTCAAGAATGGTTTCATCACAAGGCTCCTATCAAATGGATAGGGACACAAGTTCCTTGGTGTTTTTGTGGTTTTCCCTGATTGAAGATCAAGCACTTGTTGTGAGAGCAACCTAATTTGTGTCGTTACGTCATTTTGCAGATCAGGGGGTGGGATGAAGGTGTTCTGGGGTGTTTTGATTGTGGGTTGGATGGTTGGATTGTTTGGTGTGTTGTTTGATGGTATTTGCACATTTTGTTGAGCCAGGTATGCTTGCACTTACTGCTGTATAAACAATGCTTGTTGTTGATCTTGTTGTTTCTGTGCTAGGATTTCTTGTTGTTGAGCCTGTTGTTATTGTGCTAGGATTTCTTATTGTTGAGCTTTTTGTTGTGCTTGTTGTTGTTCCAACAATGCTTGTTGTTGTTCCAACAATGCTTGTTGTTGGGCCACAAATTGGGCTACTTCTTGCTGCTCTTGATATTGTTTTATTGCTTGTTGATATGCTTGTAGTTGTGCTGCTTGTTTTTGTGCAAGAAACTGTGCTTGTGCTTGCACTTTTAGTGCTTGATATTGGGCATGTGCTTGTGCTTGAGCTTGGGATTTTTCCGATGGTTGTTGCAATAGAATTTGGGCTTGGGAAGATTTTTTTTCTTGTAATGCAGCTTGAGCTACTTGAGCAGCTTGTGCGGCTTGCGCAGCTTGAGCAGCTTGATGTTGTTGTTGTTGCAATACAATTTGGGCTTGTGCGGCCTATTGTGCCTGTTGTGCAATTTGGGTAGTTTGAGCATTTTGTAGTGCTTTTGTGGCTTGTTGGGCAGCTATTTTTGTAGATTTTTTCTTTTTCACTTGCAAGAATGCATTTTGATAAGCAGCTTGGTGAGCAGCTTGTAATGCCATGTTGTATTGGCTTGATAAATTGGAGTTTGGTGCTGGTGGTGGATTCAAAATGGTGCTTGTGGTGGTGGTGAGCGGTGATTTCATGTTGGTGGTTTGAGTGGTGGATGGTGTTGTTGATGTGGCTAGTCCTTGAGAGCCCATGCCTTGAGATGTTAAGGGTGTGGTTGATGATATCATGATTGCTTGTGTAGTTGTCATCTGTTGCGATATCGATGACAAGTTTTGAGAGTTTGGTGTGATGTTTTTATTGGTGTTTGGAATGTTGGTTTGCTTTTGATTGATATTTGGTAAAGGTGGGAGTCTCAAGCTAAGTAGAGGTGTGGATAATGTTTTAATGGTGGAAGAGGTGAAAATGTGAGGGGTGTGAGTTCTTGAGAAAATGATGTGGTGTCAAAAATGCCCCCAGGTTCGAACATGTCACCCTCTTCTTGTGAATTTTTGAGGAGAGGAGTTTGAGGTTTTGCGTGGAAGGATGATGATGATGGATCATTATGGAAAGAGAGAGGGACATACTTATGTAATGGATTTTTGGGTATGTTTTGTTCCAAAATGGTATTTGCATTCAAGTCTTGATTGTTAACAAGGGGGTGTGTTTCAATAGCATTAAGAAATGCATTTCCCTTATTAACATTGGGTTGGGTTGGAGCAAAAGATGTCATGATTTGTGGAATGTTTTGAGTGATGCTTTGGGATGGGGGCGTAGATGAGATGTGGAGTGCAGATGAAATTAGAGGCATGATCTCCAAAGATGGTTCTACTATAGATCTTACGTTGAAATCAGAAGGTAATTTGGCCCCTTTTTTTGCTAGTTCAAGCATGTATAGTGAAGGGTTAAGCCTCATCATGATGTTGATGATCTTATGGTTTTCTAGATTTTGGAGCATTTCGGTTATTTCTTCATGCGACATCCCAAAGGTAAGGTCTTCTTCTTGACTTTCCTCTTGTGGGTTTTGTGATGATGAGATATTCAATGGATTGCTTGATTCGATATGATTCATTTCGGCATTCATTTGGCTTAGGTCACTTGAAGCGGGTGTTTCTTTGTCAGCTTCCATGTTCTTCTTATGTTGAGATATAGTTTGAACTATAAAACAAGGATCAATTTACAAGAATATGGGAGATGAATCTCTAATTCTTTGAATTGATTCTATTTTTAAGCTCAAAAGAGAAATTTTTAGGGTATCTTGAGGGTCAAAAGGTGATATGATGATGATGCAAGAGATGGATGATGTGGATGTTTGATCTTTTGATAAATCTTGAAGGGAATGCTAGGCTTTTAGGACTTTTGGATATGTTTTGGATTTTTATTTTGATTCTTTCGATTGCCCTTGATTGATTGATTTTGGTTTTCTTTGATTGAACAAATAGACCCTAAGATGTTGGATGATTATCTAAGGGGTAGATTTTCTCCAAGGATGATATTTTGAATATGTGTAGGGAGAAGGATGCATCTACCTACACCTATTCAAACAAGATGATAATTTAACCAAGTATATGAAGAAGGATGCATCTACATATACCTAGCTAAACAAGATGGTTTAATAATTTTGACTAAGCATATGCAAAAGGATGCATCTACACATACCTAGCCAAAGATGATTGGATAAAGATTTCAAGGATTCTGTCTCAAGGGTTTGATGATTTTGATTTTTTCCAAAAAGCCTAGCATGAAGGATAGTTTCAATATTTCTCAAAAGATGATGGTGAGATGATTTTTGGTTTGATGTTTGAAGGATGGGTGAAAAAAGATTTTGATTTCTTTTGATCCTAAGATGTACCTAAAAAAGACACTTTGTTTACCTAAACCTTGGTATTGAAGAACATGCAATGCTTCTATAGACCTTTATAAATAAGAAGTGATTTAATTTGAGCATACAATTCTAGATTTTGAATCAAGGACTTTTCTTTTGGGATTTGAATTTCTTGGAAATCGTGAGGTTTCAAAACATGTGAGAGTCCATTTTTTAATCTTTGCTTAGTGACTTTATTTTACCACAATCACTTCTTTGATTAGGTTTCCAAACTAGATGTCCAATGTCTTAATTTCTTCGAATCCCACAAAGTATGTTATGTGGAAATTTGATGAATTCAAGGCAAGGGTTACCTATTGTTTAACTTTAGTAGACAAATTGAGATGTAATCCAAGTGTTTAGAGACATCTAAGGATAGAATCCCAAGGGCAAGCAATAACACATGAATTGGGTCAATTGTATTTGTCTCCTAAAGGGTTTGAAATTTTGATGATGATGTTTAGGTGTTTGTTTCCAAGATGTTTTCGAACAAGCAAAGCATTTCGTAACCAAGAATAAGTACAACCCTATGGATATGAAAGACTGTATTTGTTGAGTCCCCACTTGGACGATTCCAGCTATGCTTATCTTTAGAGAATGGTTAGATGCTTGACCCCACTGGCTCCCCTCCATGACACTCACTTATACGGGGCAGCCAAACATCAACACCTATGAAACTCCCATGGTATGCTTTCCATTTCTACTAAAAGACCATAAAAGTGTGGGGCAGCTTCAGAACAACCATTCTTGCACCAACAAATAGATCAAGGATTTTAGCAATTCTAAAACATGGGTTTTAATTAGGACTTTCCATTTGTGGAGATTGACCCATATGGCGAGAGTCCCTTTTTAGATCCATCTCGTCGAAGCCAACACGTGATATTGTAAGGAAAGCTAAGGTGCGGAAACAACTCTCCTAACGTCAAAAACTTAGGGAATAATGCAGAGGTGCTTTTATATTTTCAATTACAGTCTAATTAAGATACACTTGAAAGAAATAGCAGAAACATACACAGATGAACAACAGATTTACATGGGAAAACCCTTAAGGGAGAAAAACCCCTTTGTATTATAGTAATGAAATTACATACAGAGTACGGGCTTCACTCTCTGATGCCAATTTACAATAGCATAAATCCTTGATCAACCTTGTACAGAACATTCAAGATACAATGCTCTCAGAATAAAATTCTCACTAGTCACACATCAAACTGTTCATCCAACCATTCGTCCAACCTGTTATCTCTCAAAAACGTAGGCAAGATGCCTCAAGAGGCTGCCAATCTCTTGATACGTTTTAGGGTAATAGACAAGGTCAAGAGAACTCAACCTTCTACTCTTCAGGTGCTACTAAACCTAGGCGGGTGTACCTTTCTGAATGAAGTAGACTTTATGTACTTATAATTATCTTTCTTCCAGCGATTTGTCCACAATGGAAAAAGGAAGTAAACAAATGAAATCAAACTTAATAGCAACAACAATCTTCTGATCTAAATCCTAAAATGCTCAATTAACATATATAAAGAGAATAAATGAATCTTAATGACGAAACTACAGAGACCAGTGCCTTATTGGGTATGCAGAGTCAAATGAAATCAAGATGACCAACACTCTCTAGAGAAAACTCAAATTATCTGGCATACATTCTGTTTACAACTTTTATAAACATGCAATACTATAACTACTAAGCTCTACTTCAACAATCCAAATGAATCTTTCTGATTACTGTGATCAATTAAAAGGATTTAATCTTTGCTTGAAAGAACCGATCGATTAACCACATAGAAACAACAAATGTGCACTGATGAATTGAGTATAAACTTGTTATATCAATTTAAACAATCACAAAGAATCCATCTTGGAGATAGTTTAGCAATATTCTCATTAAATTCAATAGATAATTAACATAAAAAATGTGCAGTAACATCAATTGACTTTCATAAATACCTCCATTTTGAAAACATGCACCATAGTCTCTGATTTGATAAATATATTGTACTGTATCCATCTAATTTTCCTATTGTATATCGAATAACTAATAGCTGATTTTTCTATTTTACAATTACAAAATGCCTATTTATACACTAGCATGAGAAAAACATATCATATTGAGATCCCATGTCGGCCTTCCACAAAATTTGGGCTCCTTTCATGTCGGCCAGGAATGGTATTTTAGCAATTTACATGTCGGCCTCAGTATTTGAATTTTTATTAATCATCAATGAAACAGTCAGCGAGACAATCCAGTAGGTATGCCGAAGGCAATTCAATCGCTAGTCATCCCCCTGGTTCTATTCGCTTTTTTCATGACACATCAGAGTTGGGGAGATGTCATACAACCAACATTATGTTTCATTGATATGCTTCTCATAGTGTATTATTCATTTGCTAAGACATAGGGAAACTTCTCACCGAGATGCACTTTTGTTTTCATTCACTATCACTGTAACTTAATGGTATCAGAGAGACCTCTTGCATATTTCATTTTGTTTCACCAAAAGTATTTATCCATTCTGAGTCGCTGAGACAAGATCATACTCTCGCCGACAAGGTCCTTCATTTTTTTCCATTGGCGAGACCGAAGGTCACTTGCCGAGACCTCTTATCGAGAACCTTAACTCATATCGATATAACATCCCCTTATGTTGTCAGTTGGTGTAACAATTCAACTTCACCAAGACGATTCATCGATAGCTGACCCTCTTACCGATATGAATCCTCCTACCACCGGTCAGTGTGACAATGTGGATTTGTTATGACCTCATACCGAAAGTAGCTTGTCTGGCCGAAGTGAACATTTGTGTACAAGTCGGTAAGACAAGAAAGACTCACTATGACATTACCCTGAAGATGATTTTCTTTGCCGATATGCCCATTCTGATGTCGGTCGGGGAGACATAATGAAATTGATAAGACCTCATCCCAACTGCACAACTCCTACCGATGTGATTCCTCCACTGTCGCAAAAACAATGCAAATGTCCTGCTGAAAGCCATTTGCATGCAAACCTCGATCACTGTGACATCAAATGAGTCTTTCCAATAGGCAACATAGACTCACATTAGTAGAAAACGCAAAAATGGGTCGGGGAGACAATGGTATTCTCATGCTGAGACAGACCATGATGTGAAAAATGCAAGACTCGATAGATTTATGGGATAAAATATGGGGAAAATATGGAAAATCATGAGCACGATCAATATGTAAAAACATCAGAATTTAACAGTTCCAACAGTGGCTCTGGCTAGGGATGAATGATAGTGAGATCATTACAAGGATCCAAAACTTTGGGCTAGCAGACCAAACCAAACACAAAATGATGAACCAGTGAGCAAAAATGGAATGAATGGCAATGGAAAGTGAGTGCAAAATGGAAGTGAAATGGAAGTGAAAGGGATGCAAAATGAAGGTGAACCACAATCCTAAACTACTGTGCATGGAAAAGAATTTTAAAGAGGACAAGCAAGAGTTGTCCATGCACTGGCAACCCTTAATCCTCTGTGTTTTAACTTCACCTATTCTAATTTGTTAGAATCTGAAACTCAAATCATACTTTCCCCTGTCAAATACCTGGTTTTGTCTCGAGTTCATCAGATTCTTCTTGAAAATACTCATGCAATCTTTGTTGTCACTATTATTGCAAGTTTTTAGAAAATCATCATGTTCAGCGTGGCCCAAATTCCCTTTACCATTCTTTAGTTCACATTCTCCATCATCATGAGGAAAATATTTGCTATTTCCAACAAACAAAATATATGCATATTCAATGCAAAATTCCTCATTATCTTTCTCACTATTGTGCACTATAACACACTCTCTTAGCTGTATTGAAAATTCATCATCAAAGTACTTTTCTTGAAAAACAAAAAAAATTGTTATATCAATATTGTCTAAAACAAATAGATCTGCAACCTTTTGCACCTCTATAACAATACCAATTGGATACAACATTGGATTATGAATCATATCATCAATATTAAGCATATATGAACCAATCAAATCTGGACCACTATCTCCCTTGGTATGAAAATAAACGTCTTCTCCACAAGAGTTAGAAATTTCAAAATCACATACCTCATCTTGAAAGGACACAGACTTTTGATCAACTTGAAAGGTTTCACCATCAAGTTGAGAAATGCACTGAGAGTCATAAGAATCATCATACAAATATCTTTCACTATCTAGGCAAATGTAAGCTGGACACAAAACTTCAAAATCACCCTCATGTACACATCTCTGGTATTCAAGAGTTAGCAAATCTGAAATTTGCTCACTGTTGAGTGAACAAGTCTCAACACCCTTATCACTACAGTTATATTCTTTACTTTTTTCATCATCAAAAATAGGCCCAAGATCATCAAAAAATGAAAAATCATAAACATTACTAGCGAAGTCACTTATTCCATCATCTAGCTTGTCTGAAATTATTTCCTCTTTACCATAAAGTAGATCTAAAAATACCTAGAATTCATTCCTGGGCATACCTTGGAAAAACATTGTTTCTTCTTCATCAAATGAGTCTTCATGACTTTCAACTGTAATAGGAGGTATTATATACTCATTATCAAATGAACTCACATTTTCCATTGCTTCTTTCTCTCGATCACCACAAGAACCTTCAACTGGATCAGTATTGATTAACTCTGGTTGGGTTGATTCTATCTTGAAGTTGCCAAGATTCACATCACAAAAACAATTGATTTGATCTTGGGTACACAGTCAACAACTTGGCTCATTCTTGGCTCCCTATACAACCTGACTTCCTGACCATTCACTGGAATAGTTGTATAAGATAAAACAAACTAGATATTTCCCCCAACTGATGTTGTCCATTGTCTTGATAAAAGCATCCCAAACTAAGGAGTATCAATCACTGTTATATCTATATTATATGCCACCTGTGGATAAGTAGCCAGCTTGACTTCAACATTTCTCATAATACCTACCACAGGAATAGGTATGTTATCCATTGCATAACATTTCCCTTCATATGTATCAACCCACATTCCAAGCTACTTCATAACTCCTACTGGCATGATATTTATAGCTGCACTAGAGTCTATCATGCAATTCATCAACAATTTGTTATTTATAAGCAATGTAGTGAAAAAAGGATCAACATGTGGGGGAGCTGTTAATACATCACTCAAGCAGACTTCTGGGATATTTACCTTCTCCTACCTATTGATAGCTACTTTATTTTTAGAATTCATTATCAATTGAATAGCACAGTCTCTGTATTCTTTAATTTTCATCATTTCAAGTAGTGGAATAGACATTTTTACCTGGGATAATGCCTGAATGAAGTCAAAAGCAGAGCCCTCCACCTTAACAATATTCTTTTGTTCTAATGTTTCTCCTTTTTTTTCTTCCTTCTCTCTTTTATTAGGCTGGTCAGGCTTTTGTATCTCTTTGTTTAATTCCTTCACTTCCTCTTTTTGGACAGGCTTCTGTTCACTTTTTCCATGCTATTTATTTTCTGATTTCTTCAAAATTCCTTGTGTTGCCTTCTGATCCTTCATAAAGATTCCCCTGGGGACACCTTCATTCTCATTTACTGTTCTATTTCTCAACCAGTATTTACTCTTTGCTTCCTCAACTGCAGCAATAGATAGTCTCTCTATCTCCTCTTTGGTGAGTCTCCTCATACTGCAATGAGTAGGCATTTCATCAGAATGTGGTTCTATATAATCCTCTTCAGAATTAGAAAATTTCTGCTATTCAGCCATATGAAAATTGTATTTATGATTTGAAACATCGTACTCATATCCTTCATCCTTTGAAGATGAGTACCCTTCCTTAACATGGTGAAGAGTATTTGAAGTCAAATATACCGTGTGATATTCTCCATTATTTTCCATCAACATTCCCTCCTCTTGCATCCTTTGGGCTACAACACAATAGTTTGGGGAATGTGGCTTATCACAAGCTTCACAGAAGTAATTATTACTTACCATATATGTTCCCTTCTTGCTCAATGGATCAGGAGTTTCTTTGCTTCCAGGCCTAGCTGTTATAGGTTTTTCGTCCTTCTAGTCTATATTATAAGGCATGTCATGCAACCTTGGCCTTTCATTTTTGTATGTATTCTCCTGTCTGTACTGATAATTGTTGCTTTGATGAGAGGGCCTCGGATTGTCTCTTTTACTGATTATACTTGCAGCCTTCCTGTTGTTTTCAATTGTCAATGTTGTCTTTTGAGCTTCATCCAAATCTCTCAGGAATCTATTTCTCAATTCATACCCTGTTTTAGGATCAAATTCATTCAAATAGACACTCAAAGCTACAAAATTTTGCAACCTTGATCCAGGAGGTACTTTAGTCTACAACTTGTTGAATCTTTGGTTGAAATCATAAATTGAGTCATTTTGATTTTTTTGAATTCGCATCAATTCATGAAGAGCTACATCTGGTGCATTTAGATTCCCATACTGCTCTAGGAATCTATCCTGGAATATTTGGAGACAATTAATTGAATATGCTGGCAAGCTGTTGAACCAATCCCTAGCATCTTCAAAAAGTGACATCATAAATAGCCTCATATGTAAATCTTCATATGGCACACCTATGTCTTGGATGAACACACTGAAATTTTTTAAATGTTCTTCAACAGTAATTGCATTACTCCCTGTAAACTTAGGTACTAGACCTTTCCAACTGCCATCCATAGGGTAAGGGTATAGATGAAACCTTGTCAAATCAAACTGTTTGATCATTGTTGTATACTGGTGAGGGGGAGGAAAAGGCAGGTACTAGTATTGGTTCATAGGATTGTTGTATTGTGCATTATGCTATGGGAAATAATGTTGACCATGAGGTGGCTGCATATTTGTATGCTGAGTAGGAATGTGAGGCGGATGGTTTGGCTATATGTATTGATTCCTTGTCTGATTGTGAGGAGCATTTGATTGATTAGAGGGCCCTGCACCTTTATCACCCTGCTTATGAAGCAGAACATACTTTGGGCAACCAACCGTCTGATTAGTAACTTGAGTTTTCTGCAATTTAGCCTCTAATTCCTCTATCCTCTTCCTCTGTAATTCAAACTGTGCTATTACTTCCTCAGGAAGCTCATGATCAATAAACACATTCTGGTTACCCTCCATCCTTTTTTCACATTCCTGTTGATATTTAAGTCCTCTTGCTTCAAGTTTGGCATCAAACTCAGGTTGATTTTGAGGATTATAAAATGGATTTTCTTTCTCTTCGGGGGTGCAAAGTTCTACACTTGAATTATCTCTCCATGTATCATAGCAATCACATGTTTCAAAATGTGCTCTTGATGTTTTATCTTTATCTGTCATGCACATGTCCTCACTTATTCCTTTCCCCTTATCAACCTTGTCATCTTTGTGTGTCCACTTACTGTTGCCAGCAGGAGCTCCAGTATGACCTCCCCTATATTGATATCTTCTTCCATTCATGTTTGAACAAATGAAATGTTTCTTTTAGAGTCGCCACCTACTTTTCCAAAGGTAGGAAAATGATTATTTCTAATCTTTTACCCAGCGGAATCACTCTTTTTGAATCTTCTCAAATTATAACCTTTTCTTCAATGACTCTATAATGTGGTCTTCAACTAAATTTTCTGATATAGTCCCCAGCAAAGTCACCAATTTGTTAGGTCTCAAAAACACAGGCAAGATGCCTCAAGAGGCTTACAATCTCTTGATACGCTTTAGGGTAATAGACAAGGTCAAGAGAACTCAACCTTCTACTCTTCAGATGCTGCTAAACCTAGGCGGGTGTACCTTTCTGAATGAAGTAGACTTTATGTACTTATGATTATCTTTCTTGCAGTGATTTGTCCACAATGGCAAAAGGAAGTGAACAAATGAAATCAAACTTAATAGCAACAACAATCTTCTGATCTAAATCCTAAAATGCTCAATTAACAGATATAAAGAGAATAAATGAATCTTAATGATGAAACTACAGAGACCAGTGCCTTATTGGGTATGCAGAGTCAAATGAAATCAAGATGAGCAACACTCTGGAGAAAACTCAAGTTATCTGGCATACATTCTATTTACAACTTGTATAAACATGAAATACTGTAACTACTAAGCTCTACTTCAACAATCTAAATGAATCTTTCTGATTACTATGATCAATTAAAAGGATTTAATCTTTGCTTGAAAGAACCAATCAATTAACCACACAGAAACAACAAATGTGCATTGATGAATTGAATATAAACTTGTTATATCAATTAAAACAATCAGAAAGAACCATCTTGGAGATAGCTTAGCAATATTATCATTAAATTCAATAGATAATTGACATTAGAAATGTGCAGCAACATCAATTGACTTTCATAAATACCTCCATTTTGAAAACATGCACCATAGTCTATGATTTGATAAATCTATTGTACTATATCCATCTAATTTTCCTATTGTATATCGAATAACTAATAGCTGATTTTTCTATTTTACAATTACAAAATGCCTATTTATACACTAGCATGAGAAAAACATATCATATCGAGATCCCATGTCAGCCTTCCACATAATTCAGGCTCCTTTCATGTCGGCTAGCAACAGTATTTTAGCAATTTATATGTCGGCCTCAATATTTGACTACTTATTAATCATCAATGAAACAGTCGGTGAGACAATCTAGCAGGTATGCTGAAGGCAATTCAATTGCTAGTCACCCCCTGGTTCTATTCACTTTCGTCGTGACACATCAGAGTCAGGGAGATGTCATACAACCACATTATGTTTCATTGATATGCTTCTCATAGTGTATTATTCATTCGCTGAGACATAGGGAAACTTCTCACCGAGATGCACTTTTGTTTTCATTCACTGTCACTATAACTTAATGGTATTGGAGAGACCTCTTGCAGATTTCATTTTGTTTCACTGAAAGTATTTATACATTCTAAGTCACTGAGACAAGATCATACTCTTGCCGACAAGGTCCTTCATTGTTTTCCATCGGCGAGACCGAAGGTCACTCGCCGAGACCTCTTATCGAGAACCTTAACTCATATCGATATAACATCCCCTTATGTTGTCGGTAGGTGTAACAATTCAACTTCACTAAGACCATTCATCGATAGCTCGAAATCTTACTGATATGAATCCTCCCGCCACTGGTCGGTGTGACAATGTGGATTCGTTATGAACTCATACCGAAAGTAGCATGTCTAGCCGAAGCGAAAATTTGTGCACAAGTCAGTAAGACAAGAAAGACTCGCTATGACATTACCCCGAAGATGATTTCCTTTGCCGATATGCCCATTCCAATGTTGGTCGGGGAGACATAATGAAATCGATAAGACCTCATCCCGACTGCACAACTCCTGCCAATGTGATTCCTCCACTGTCGCCAAAATAATGCAAATGTCCTGCTAAATGTCATTTGCATGCAAACCTCGATCACTATGACATCAAATGAGTCTTGCCAATAGGCAACACAGACTCATGTTAGCAGAAAATGCAAAAATGGGTTGGGGATACAATGGTATTCTCACACTGATAGGAACCATGATGTGAAAAATGCAGGACTCGATAGATTTATGGGATAAAATATGGGGAAAATATGGAAAATCATGAGCATGATCAATATGTAAAAACATCAAAATTTAACATTTCCAACACAACCCACTGTACACCAAACCGAACATCATCTACAATTACAGAATATATCCATGTCATCCCTGTCTGTTGAACTTCCTCACATAATGACCACAATAGACTAACTTCCAATGGTTCCCATTCAGCTTCTCTGATTGGTCAAAGACACACCACATAGGATAGTCTTCCAATCAGTCAACAATGTTCAACCTGTGTTCGCATGTCAGTGAGACACTAATCGTGTCTCCCTGATGCCACAATACTCGATTGTAGTTATCGCCAAGAGTCCTCACCATCGACAAGACATTATACCAAGTCCACAAACTATCGCTCAGACTTCCCCTTGTCACCAAGACATCATACCAATATCCATCACATGTAGTGCTATCGCCAAGACAATCGCTAGTTGATGAGAGATCATATCGATGTTCAAAAGTCACTTAGACATTAGCATTCCCATTAGCGAGACTATCGCTACTCGCCAAGAGATCACACCGAGCCTTCCAGTCATACCGAAACAAACAACTATCGGTAAGACTTACTGCTATCATTGAGAGGTAATACCAAAGTCTTCAAGTCACCCCAAGATCATCCTTCACCCGGAGTCATACCGACAACATCCCATAGCATCAGTGAGACAAACACCCATCGCCAAGAGTTCTTACCGAACCCTTATGTGTTACTCCAATGACTCTGAGTGCATAACTATCAGCGAGACTTTCCATATCAATAAAACTTCATGCTGAAGAATATGAGTTACTCCGATGACTCTAGTCGCTATGAGTCTCCCCAACCATCATAAGGAACTAAACTGTTGGCCAGAGATCTCCCCGAGCGGTGAGAGATGGAAACTATCATAGCGATCAACATGTCACAATGATAGGTCTAGTTGGAAAGAAATCAACAAGGTCTCAGGGACCTGAACATTTCACAATGTTGCACAACTGCTAGTCAGCTAGACAGAAAGTATGTCACACCGACTTTGCTCTTTTAGAGCTTTCAGCCTGTGAGATTGAGGCACACAATTCCAACAGATATTGGCATTTATTCCAATACCCACATTTATATCCCAGTTGGAAATACTCTTGGCTTTAGAGTGTTATCGGTTGAGTCGTTCCCTTGGGTGATTACTTTTTCCCCAAGGTAGGCCCTCTAAGATAAACAAAAGCAAATAAAGACAATATTTGTAACTCGATCAATCTTTATTTGTAACACAAAGAGAGAGTGTGTACGCAATAATGCTCCTCACACTCACACAATGTTTTGTTCAATTTTAAGCCCAAAATGAAGTGTGGAGGTGATTACTTTATCTCAACCTAAGATCATAAAAAGAACCTTTTGATTTTCAAGATCGCTATAAAGCACGAGAGAAGCACATATGTCCTTTTTGATGATGCTAGTTTAAGAAAGTACTCACAAAAACAAAGTTGCACATGTTCATTTTAACCTTTCAAAGCAATTGTGAGTTTGTTTTAAAAACACCAAAGTAAATGTGACAAATTTCCTTGTTCAATTTTTAATCCCAAAATGATCTCTAGTAGATTGGAGTCTAATGCTCATTTTAAGTCCTTTTGTAGCAAAAATTGGAAAATTCTTTTTAAATCCCAAATGAAATTAGTGGAGCCTAAGTATAAAAAGATAACAAATTTTCCTAAAGAGGACTAATGGATCCTCAAAAAGTGTTAAACAAACACTAAAGTGTTTAAAAACACTTGTTTTTGCAAAATGACATCATTATGCTTCTCTTCCTTTTCATCTTTAATCAATTCAACCTACAAGAAAAATTAGTTAGATTCCATAAAACAGAGGTCAAAAAGATAGAAAATAGATAGAATAATCATAATTTGAAAAAAAGCAAATGCTAAAAATTAAATTTCACTTCATACTCCCCTCCAGTGGCGCAATCCGTGATGGCGTCACAGTTTGATTTCTCCAGCAGTGCTATATAGTGCTGCTTACTAGTCAGCATCACTTTGTAGTAAGTCCAGTGAGTGTGAATGCGTCACCCTTTTGCTCAGTGGTGCAGTTTGATTTTTTTGAAAATTCTTGCGGGTCTGATTGGTCAAGCGGTGCAGTTTAAAATTTAAAATATTGGGCGAGAAGACTTCAACGTCACAATTTGAATTTCCAGCGGTCCTGTATAGTGATGCTAGAGAATCAACAATGCTGAATAGTGATGTTGAACCTATAAACAAAGAAAAACATGTGATTTTGATGAAAAACGTGATTGAAAGGTGAGATTTCCCTCCTTCTAGCACCAAATGTGAGAACCCCAATCCAAATACCTCCAAAACAACATGAACAAACACATTAGAAGATGGAATGCAAGCAAGAACAAGGATTCCCCATGAAATCCACTAGCATATTTTAAAATAGGAAATGAAACAAGAATGAAATGAAAGAGCAATAAAGCAAGCTAAATCCTATTGAAGACAATGCAAACTCTTGATCCCATGGGGGAATTGGTGCCAATTTGATGTGAAAATTGGCCCTTTTCCCAACTCCTGTGATGTAAGCTTGATTTATGTTGATGAATGATCCACTTTGATTAAGAATGGTGAGTGCTTCAAGACCAAAATCCTGTAGCTAATACCAATTTAAAATGAGGGATGTGATTGCTAAATGGCCCGAGCATAGTAAGTTTACTTCCAAATTGTGGATGATAGAATGAGAGTGTATATTTATAGAATGCTAAAGATGGATGAATGTCAAAATGAAGCAATATGGGACTGACATTTAAACCAATGGAAAGATGCCACTTGTCAGCTTCGAGTGGATGGAGGGGATGTGCAGAAGTTTGAGAGTGAGGATTGTGCCAATAAATGCATATTTTTGAATTTTGAATTTGTTGAAATGACATGCAAGAGGGAAGGAAAACTGCATTGAATGCCACTTGGCTCAAGGAAAAGGACATGTAAGAGAGAGTAAATGCCTTGTTGGATGTACATGTCAACTTAGATTTTGAATTCAAACTTGAAGAATATTCCTTAAAAGATGCCTTATTGAGGAAAATAGAGATTTAATAAATCAATTAAATCTATTTCCATGTGCAAGTGGTAAAAGCTAGAGGATGGGACATGGGAGGAGATTAAATTAATCAAAGTTAATTAATTTAGTGAAGGGGGTTAAATGATGTGACCTATTTGACTTAAATTTGTGGATTTACTTAAATCAAATATGAGAAGAATGTGACAAGGGATTAATTAAATAAAGATTTTGATTTATTTAATTAAAAGAGATGATGTTAGATTAAACTAAATAATGTTTTAATTTATTTAATTTAATAGATAGACTTTAGAAATTTAATCAAATAAAATTAATTATTTAATTAAATCAGATAATTAGATCAAAATGGTTAATTTAATTATCAAGAAGAGGTAACTTAATTAGATAACTGATTTATTTAATTAAGAGAGGAATATTGATGAATTTAATTAGATAAGGGTATTTGATTAGATGGTTAGACCGAAGGATGATTCAGGATGAAATGATATTAGTGGTCAGGATTAGATGCACAATGTCAATTAGTACATTTTACGTGTCTACAGGTCCCAACCAATTGGGTTCAAACTTTCCCTTGCTGTCTAGAATTGGTACATTTTTTTGATTTTCTTTCAACACAAGCTCTTTGACTTGAAATGTCTAACTCCTGATCTTCTTGTTATAGCTATGCTTGAGACGGATTTGGTAGACTTGTAGATGGTTCAGAGCATCCATGTGCCACTCATCCAATAGTTCCATTTCGTTCAACCATGAGACCCAATATTCTTCATTTGTTGGTGTTCGAATACTTGTTTGGTAGGCCCATAAGGCAGGATTTAGCTATAGGTTCCAATCACGACCATCATCATTGACTATTTTCTTGAGGATTTTTAAGATGGTTTTATTGGTAGCTTCAACTTGGTTGTTTCCTTAAGGGTAGTATGGAGTGGAAAAGTGACGTTGGATATTGAACTTTTGGCATAGGTCTCAAACATCCTAGTTTTTTAAAGGTGTCTTGTTATCTAAGAAAATGGCTTGAGGGACACCGTAGTGGCAAATTAGGTAGTTCAAGATGAACTAGGATATCTACTTTTGTATGATATAGGTCATGGGAATGGCCTCCACCCACTTTGTGATATACTCCGTGGTGGTGATGATGAACTTATGTCCATTGGATGAGGTGGGGGTAATTTTTCCAATGAGATTGATCCCACATTGTGAAAAGGGCCAAGGTGTTATGATCGGGTGGAGCTCCTAAGTTGGTGCATGGATGAGATCCCCATGTTGCTGACACTATAAACACCTTCGTACATAGTCATGAGCTTCCCTTTCCATTGTAGGCTAATAGTACCCAGTCCTCATTAATTTTTTAGCCAAGGTCATACCACTCAAATGTGACCCACAAATGCCATTGTGTACCTCGGTTAAACAGTCAAAGCTTCCTCAATATTAAGGAATCATAAAATGGTTCCTTCAATACTCCTATGGTATAGGGTGTCTCCTAAGATGAAAAAATGAAATGACTTCTTGAAAAATTCTCTAAGGTTTGGGGTTATATTAGTGGGGAGGAATCCTATTCTCAAGTAGGTGCATATATCATGATACCAGGGATCACCAAGACCAATGATTTCACACACAAATTTAGACTCTGGTACCTCGAATGCTGGTATGAGAAGCTGCTCTATAAGGAATTCTTGCTTTGGGATGTTGCATGGGATATCCAATAGTGATCCAATTATTTCCATAGCATCCAATGCTCTGTTATTTTCCCTTGGCAACTGCTCAAATGTGATATCAATGAAGGACTCTTTGAGGCTTTCCACTAGTTTCTTGTATGGATTCAACTTGTCATCCTTTGTTTAATACTCATTGTTTACCTGATTGATGATGAGTTGTGAGTCTCCATAGACCTTGAGTGCCATGATCTTCCATTGTACTACAATTCTCAACCCTATGTGGTGCAGGAGCACCTAGGCAACACCAGGAGCTCAAGAGTGAATTGATGGTTTATATGTTTTCCTTCATGGAACTTTAGTTGTTCTCTATGTTTTCAAATAAAGGTCATGTTGACCATAGGTGAGGAATAGCAAGTTTTATTTTAATGTTGAAGTTTGGCAATTTTTGCAATTGTTGACAATTTTTGCAAAATAAGGCTCTTTTTGAGTTTGAGAGGCCAAAAGGTGCCCATTTGATGAATAACTATTTGGGAAGCATATTTAAAGGTTTCCTCAACCTTTGTGTGGGGTTGGAAGTTCATTTATATAGACTGTTTTGTTGGAAGTTGAAGAAAAATAGTGTTTTTGTCATTTTTTCTGGTTTTTGCTCAAGAACAGTGCTAAAATGGATTGAATCTACTACTATTAGAGTTGTAGGATGTATTATAGGTTTTTTACAAGCTTTTTGAGTCATTTTTTAGCTTTGTGAATTCATTTTTCATCATTGTTTGTAATTAATTTGAAATCAACCTGTTGCTGGCCTGAAACAAGCAGTTTTGAGAAAATGGAGGTTTAGAGCACCTTCCCACTGTACAAATTGTACGGATTTTTGGGAAATGTTCCTAGACTCCATGCCTGTACATATGGTAGAATTTAGGAATTTTGTGGTTGCAGGAGTTGCTAGCAAGATGATGCCCTAGGCGAGCTAGTGCAAGTCCGGCTAGGAAAAGCAGTGAGAAAAAGTCTCATATCTTGCAGGGGAATTGAGATCTTGGAGAAATTATTTTTAGAGAATTTTTTTGGAGGTCTTGGAATTGCATGGTGATCAGGGGGAGGCTCCACCAATTCATTTGGAGTGAGAAATTTTTGACAGTCCAAAATCAGCCAGAAAAGTTAGGAAACCCTAGGTTTTTAGCCATTTTTGTGTTTGAGCAGTGTACAACCTGTACAGGCTCAAAACCTCAAGAATATTTAAGGTGTGGGTATGGGAATCACAAAACCCAAATGAAGAATACAGGTCCTTTGGTGGGTTTTGAAGAAAATTGCATTTTTCTCTGTGAAGAGGCCTAATTGGGGGCTTTAGGCTTGTAGCCTTTTTAACCCTAGGAGGGGATTTTGAGAAAGTGATGGTTAGTTGGAGTCTTGTGTTGGAACAAGAACCCTAGTTTGATCATTTTGAAGATATTAAAATGTCTACACACCCCTGCAAGAATCAAGTTAAGTGTGGAGAGAATTTGGTCTTTAAGGGAGAGTAAGGGCCAATGGAGAGCATATGGCGCGGCACCAAGGGTGGCTTGGTAGAAGGGAAGCTTGTTGATGGAAGAGGGGTTTGGCAGACAAACCAGGGGCACCTAGTCATGAGTAGGGACCTATAGATTAGATTGGTGAAGCAAGACACCAAAGAGGTTTTACAAGGAAAGGCCTAGAGCAGGAATTTGTGACTGATTCCTCCAACCCCACTCCCTATCACTATGAAAAGAGCCTCATATTCTACAATGTTATTTGTGCAAGGAAATGAAAGCTTGTATGATTTAGGTATGCAATTCCCTTGTGGTTTAATGAAGAATAATTTGGCTCCTAACCCGCGTTGTGTGTAGGATCCATCAAAGTACATTTTCCAATGATCTGCTACACTTATGTTAAATATGGACTCATCAAGGAACTTTGATACAAGTGAGTTCTCTAAGTATATTGGCACTTCTACTAGCTGATCTGCAATTGCTTATCCTTTAATGGCCTTGCATTCTACATACTCAATGTCGTGCTCTATCATGATCATAACCCATTTCATCATTTTTCCGGTGAGCGTTGCTTTAGAAAGTAGATACTTGAGAGGGTCTATCTTTGCAATGAGTTTGATCTGATGTGCTAGCATGTAATTTCTAAATTTTTGTGTGGCGAACATGACTACTAAGCAAGCCTTCTCAATGGATGTGTAATTCAGTTCATTTCCCACCATGGTTTGGCTGATGTAATAAATAGCTCTCTTTCCCATTTTCATCATGTTGTGCTAAGAGAGCACCAAGGGTTGCTAATGTTATTGATATATATAGGATCAAGGGCCTTCCTGTAATTGGTGGCATGAGAATTGGTGGTGTGAGTAAGTATTCTTTGATTTTGTTGAAATCATGGTCATATTTCTCATCCCATTTGTATGCTACCCCTTGTGGAGTAGATGAGAATATGGGACAGCCTTGTTTTCTATTTGTACTATGAATCACCAGATGGACTGGAGTCTTCCTTTCAAGCCTCTAAGCTACTTCAATGTTTTTGGTGCCTCCATTTCGAGAATTTACTTGACCTTAGCGGGGTCCATTTCAATTTCTCTCATAGACACAATATACCTAAGGATCTTTCCTAACTATACCCCGAAGACACACTTTTTTGGATTGAGTTTGACCTTGTAATCTTCTAGCTTGTCAAAGATGGAGCTTAGATCTAGTATGTGATCTAGAAATTTCTTTGACTTGGCCAATATGTCATCCACATAATCTTCCACATTTTTGTGAATCATATCATGAAATATTAGTGTAATGGCCCTTTGATAAGTAGCTCTTGTGTTTTTCAACCCAAATGGCATCATATTCTAGCAATATGTCCCCCATGGACAAGTGAAAGTCATTTTGTGTCGGTCTTCCTTAGCTATCATGATTTGATTGTGACCTGAGAATTTGTCCATTAGTGATAGCATTTCATGTCATGTTGTCATATCCACAATCATATCAATGTTTGGGAGAGGGAAATCATCTTTGGGACATGCTTTGTGTAGACACGTAAAATATACCGATTGACATCGTGCATCTGATCCTGACTTACTAAAATTGCTTCTTCCTGAATCATCCCTCGATCTAACCATTTAATCAAATTCCATTATCTGATTAAATTGATCAATATTCGTCTCTTAATTAAATAAATCATTTTATCTAATCAAGTCATCTCTCTTGTTAATTAAATCAATCTATCTGATCTAATTATCCCTATTTAATTAAATAATCAATTTATTTGATTAAATCTCTAAAGTCTATCCATTAAATTAAATAAATTAAATCCTTATTTGATTTAATCTAACACCATCTCTTTTAATTAAATAAATCAAAATCCTTATTTAATTAGCCTCTTATCATATTCCTCTCTTATTTGATTTAAATAAATCCATAAATCTAAGTCAAATAAGTCACATCATCAAATCTCTTGTTAAATTAATTAACCCTTCATTAATTTAATCTCATCTCATGTCACATCCTCTAGATAATGCAAGTTGCACATGAAAATAGATTTAATTCATTTACTAAATCTCTATTTTCCTCACATGGCATCTTTTGGAATATTCTCTCAATTTGAATTTAATATTCTAAGTCAACATGTACATCCAACAAGGCAATAACTTTCTCTTATGTGTTCTTTTCCTTGAGCTAAGTGGCATTTATAGCATTTTCCCTTCCCTCTGGCATGTCATTTCAAAAAATTTGAATTTCAAATATTGGCATTTATTGGCACAAACCCCAAATCTTGCACATCCTTCACCCATTCATAGCTTGACAAATGGCACCATATCATTGGATGAATGTTAGTCCCACATTGTTCAAATTTGGACATTCATCCATCTTGGAATTCTATAGATGAAGAGCTCATATCCTCATTTCATTATCCACAATCTAAGAAAAGTTACCATGCTAAAATATTGAGCCATTTCCATCCATCATTGAATTCTTAGCTAGTATTTTTGTAGATTTGGCTTGGAGTTCTCATCTTTCATCGAAGTGGATCAAGATCATCTTTAACATATCAAGATTTCATCATAGGAATTGGGAAAGGGCCAATTTTCACATCAAATTGGCACCAATTCCCCCATGGGATCATGAGTTTGCACATCTAATTAGGATTTAATCTTTGTTTTATCTATTTCATTGTGTTCTTTGTTATTTTCATTCCTAGTTTGAGGTTGTAAATGGATTTTATGGGGAATCCTTGTTTTAGCTTGCAATTCCTTGTTTAACTTGTTTACTCATGTTGTTTTGTAGGTACTAGGAAAAGGGTTCACACATTTGGCACTAGAAGGAGGGCTTGACATAATTATTTTGTAACCTTTTCTTGAAATTTCTACGTTTTTCTTCACACACAAAAAATTCCACCGCGGGCTCGTCAGCATCGCTGTTTTGGCACCGCAGGCTCATCAGCATCACTATTTTGGCACTGTGGGCTTGTCAGTGTCACTATTTTGGCACCTCTTGAAACACAAACTGCGCCGCTGGACTTGTCCCACCAAGATTTTTGAATTTTAAACTCCACCGTTGGACTCACCGACCTGCAAATAATTTCAAAAAAATATTAAACAACAACGCTGGACACAAACTGCAACACTAGGCAAAAATTGCAATGCAATTGAGCTCTCTGTCTTGACACAGAGTGTCACTGACTGGTAAGCGGTGCTGTGAGGGCACCGCTGAGAAGAAAAACTGTGACGCCATCACGAGTTGCGATGCTGGGAGACAATAAAAGGGAAAATTTATTTTTTAGCACATTTTTCTTATTTATGATCAATTTATCTTTTGTTTACTACCTTTTAATTTCTGCATTTTTCCAGAATATGATATGTTTTTCTTCTTTGTAGGTTGGAAATCGAAATTGAAGAAAGAAGGAGCATGAGGGCTATGTCTTATGAAATCAAAGTGTTTTTAAACACTTTAGTGTTTATTTAACACTATTTTAAGAATTTGTCATCTTCTTCTTTCTTAAGACACTAATCTTCCTTTGGGTTTAAAAAGAATTCTTTTTTTTTTATATTTTGCAAAAGGGCTAAAACAAACTTTAGGATCACAACTTACTAGATTTCATTTATTGGATTAACAAATTGAACAAATTTCTTTCACTTGTGATTTGGTGCTCTAAAATGAACTCACATTTTTCTTTGGGGATCTAAAAAGAACAAGTGTAGCTTTGTTTTTCGTGAGGGCTTACTTAGACTAAAGCCATTGAAAAAGGACGTATGCGCTTCTCTCGCACTTTATAGTGATCTTGAGAATCAAAAGGCCTTTTTCATGGCTTTGGCTTAAGACAAAGCAATCACCTCCACACTTTGATTTGGGATTAAAAATTGAACAACATATTGTGTGAGTGTGAGTGGGGGATTTGTTGCGTACATTCTCTCTCCTTGTTGCCAACAAGGATTGATCGAGTTACGAATATTGTTCTTCATTCGCTTTTGTTTATCCTAGAGGGCCTGCCTTGGGGAAAAAGTGCTCACCCAAGGGAACGACTCATCTGGTAACACTCTAAAGCCAAGAGTATTTCCAACCAGGATATAAATGTGGATATTGGATGAAATGCCAATATCACGCAGTTGATTCTGACAAGATGGATCTGAAAGGGGACTCTTGCCGTATGGGTCAATCTCCACGAACGGAAAGTCCTTACTAAAACCAATGTGATAGAATTTTCCAAAATCATTTTTTCTATTTGTTGGTGCAAGAACAGTCGTTCTCAAGCCACCCCACACTTTTACGGTCTTCTAGTAGAAATGGAAAACATGCCATGGGAGTTTCATGGGTGTTGATGCTTGGTTGCCCTGTATAAGTGAGTGTCATGGAGGGGAGCCAATGGGGTCAAGCATCTAACCATTCGCTAGATATAAGCGTAGCCAGACTTGTCCAAGTGGGAATCCAACAAATATTGTCTTACACATCCATAGGATTGTACTTATTCCTAGGTTACAAAATGCATCGCTTGATTGAAAACGTGTCAAAAACAAACACTTAACATCATCCAAATTTCAAACCCTTTTTGAGGACAAATACAATTGACTCAATCCATATGTTATTGCTTTCCCTTAGGATTCACATCCTTAGAGGTTTCTAAACATTGGATTATATCTCAATTTGTCTTCTTAAGTAAACAATAGGAAATCCTTGCCTTAAGTTCATTGAATTTCCACATAACATATCTTGTGGGGTTTGAAGAAATTAAGACATTGGACATCTTAGTTTGAAAACCTAATTGAAGAAAGTGTTTTTGGTAAAATAAAGGCATTAAGCAAAGCTAAGCAAAATGAACTTTCATATGTGTTGAAGACTCATAGCCCCAAAAAGCAAAAAATCATTGGTTGGAAATCCAAAAATGAATGTTCAAATGAAATCATTTCTTGGTTACAAAGGTCTTTAGGAAGCATTTGCATGCTCTTCAATACCTAGGTCTAGGAAAACAAAGTGTACCTATTTAGGTTCATCATAGGATCAAAACGTATCAAATTCTTTTTCATCCATCCTTCAAAACATCAAAACAACATCATCTCACAAATCACCTTTTAGAAAATCTTGAAATTATCCTTAAATACTAGGCTTTATGGAAAAATCAAAATCATCAAAATCATTGAGACTAAAATCCTTGAGAAACATTTATCAAAACACATTTGGCTAGGCATGTGTAGATGCATCGTTTTGCATATACTTAGTCAAAGTTATCAAAATCATCTTGTCTAGCTTAGTGTATGTAGATGAATCCTTCTTCATATGCTTAGTGAAACAATCAACTTGTTTGAATAGGTGTGGGTAGATACATCCTTATCCTCACACATATTCAAATCATCATCCTTTGAACAAAGCTATCCCTTAGATCATCATCTAAACATCTTAGGGTCTTTTTGTTCAAAATCCAAATCAAAATCAAGGACAAAATCTTAAATCCAAAAACAAAATCAAAATCAAAATCTACATCCTAAAAGCCTAGTATCTCATTCAAGATTTATCAAAAGACAAAAAAATCCATATCATCCATCCCTATAAATCATCATCATATCATCACCTTTGATCCTCAAAGAATCCTAAAACTTTCTACTTTGGGGCATAAAATAATGATCGATCCAAGGAATCAAGAGATTCATCTCCCATATCCTCGAAGACTGATCCTTGTTTTATGGTTCTAACTAGATCTCAATACAAGAAGAGTATGGAAGCCAACAAAGAAACACCTACTTCAAGCGATCTTAGTCAAAAAAATGCAGAAATGAATCCTGCCGAATCAAGTATTTTGTTGACCCTCTCATCATCAAAAAATCCATAAGAAGAAAACCAAGGAGAGGACCTTACCTTTGGAATGTCTCATGAAGAAATGACTGAAATGCTTCAGAATCCAGAGAACGATAGAATCATCAACATCATGATGAGGCTTAACCCTTCGTTATACATGCTTGAGTTATCAAAACAAGGGGCCAACTTACCTTCGGATTTTGATGTGAGTACCATAGTAGAGACATCATTTCCTCCAATTTCATCCACCATTCCCATCTCATCTACACCCCCATCTCAAAACATCACGCAAAACATTCCACAAATCACAACATCGTTTACTCCAACACAACCCAATGTTAATAAGGGAAATGCATTTCTCAATGCACTTCAAACACACCCCATTGTTTATAATCAAAATTTGGATGCAAACACCACATTGGAACAAAGCATACCCCAAAACCCATTACACAAAAATGTTCCTCTCACATTCCATCATGATCCATCATCATCATTTTTTCACGCAACGCCTCAAACACCTCTTCTCACAAATTCACAAGAAGAGGGAGATATGTTCAAACCAGGGGGCATATTTGACACCACAACATTATCGCAAGGGATCACACCTCTTACATTTCCACCTCCCCCACCATTTCCATTGTCATCTACACTACTCCTTGGTTTAGGGCTTCCCCCCTACCAAGTATCTAACCGCTATCCCAACCATCAATCAAAGCATTGCACCAAACGCTCAAAATTTGTCGTTGATATCGCAACAACAAATGATGAGTACACAAGAAATGGAAACATCATCAAACACCCCCTTAACATCACAAAGCATGGTCTCTCAAGGACCAACCACATAAACAGCACCATCCATCACTCAAAAAATCAACACCACCTTCACAAACACCATCCAAATCAATCCACCTAACACCAATCAATCCATCACATCAAATCCTTTGAATATAACATCGACATCGCACCAACAGATGGTATCTAATCAAATGAAAACATCAACCCCATCAAATCAAAATATGGTCTCCCAAGGACCTATCACCTTGATCACCTCAATCACTCCAACAACCCCTATCACACCCATCATATCTCAAACCACTATGATCACTTCAAAAGTATCTCAACCACTTGTCACTACATCCAACATAATTTTGAATCTGCCACCACTGCCACCTAAACCAAATGCAGCAAGACAATATAACATTGCGCTAAAAGCTCACCAGGCCTACCAAAAGGCCATCCAACAATATCTGGGCACGCAACAAGCAACACAAGCTCAACAAGTGCAACAAGCCTCTCAAGCTGCCCAAGCCTCTCAAGCTACCCAACAAACACAAGCACAAACACAAAAAATGACAACTGTTGAGAATAAGGATCAAGACCTATTCATCAATGAGCACCTTGAAGATGTTTCCACCCCATCCGATGATCAACTCACCATACATCAAGAGACACTTTTTAGTGATCTATTTCAAGGAGTGTTAGGATTATTTGATCCTAGTGACATAATACATGACCCGTTGACCTATGATCATGTTGAAAATGTCTCTACATCACCTTATGAGTTAGAGGACATATCTCAAGAATTTATTCCAAAGCATGATCAACATCTTTCACCAAAGTCTAGCAGTGGTCCTTTCTAAGACATGTTGACCCCCTTTGACCTCATGGTTATAGATACTAAAGGAATCCTCAACTTGACACTTGATCCAAGTCCACTCAAAGATCAAGAGGATATTGAGCCATTCCCCATGCCTAATGATGATATCCAAGAACCCTTTGTAAGCAATGCATCCTTTGAAATTGACCCATGTCAAGAACTTGATCCAAGGCATGTCAAAAGCAATTCTGAAGTCATTCAAGATCAACAATTTGTATCTTCAAGATACTACAATAATCTAATGGACACTCTCTTATCTATGCAAGATGATCATATCCATGTAGCACATACTCCTCCATCTACCCATGAGATGCTTTCTATGGATGGACACATAGATGATCTTCATTCAAAATAGGATCCCTTTACTCATGACATTATGGCACAAAAAGAGCAGGTTACTGAATCTTATAGTCAAACCGAGCTATCAACATCAAGATCAGATATATCTCAAATTTGGACTAAGGACAACATGTATGAAGATATCCAACATTATCCACTCAAGGAAACTAGTCAGATAGACCAGTATAATCTAGAGTTAATAGAGCATCTAATCGAAATAACATCATCTGCAGTGGTCATTTATCAGAGAATGCATTATAAAAAAGAGCTCTCAGAATAGGAAGAATCAAAGCATGAAGGTACTACTTTCACAATACTGGGGGAAACTTCATCTCAAGCAAACATCAACATAGGGAGCACAAAGAATATTTATGATGAAACTGATGCCAATACTACAACTAGCCACACCATGAATCTTCATCCACCCATCACCCCATCCATGAATTGGGACCAACATCAAAGGAAATATTTGAATCAAAGCACGAAGAGCGTTATCAAAGAAAAATAAGCTAGAAAGCATAATGGACAAATCAAATACAAATGGATACCAAAGAATACAAAAAAAGATTATCCCCATCAAACTCCATCAGTCAAAGAAACTATGGGGAAAAATAAAAAAGCGAAAAATATCCATCAAAGATGTCCACAAAAGAAAAAGTAGGCTTTTCAAGCAACGTACAAGGTATATCAAGCAGTTGGTCCCAATTCCATGCACACTTCCGTATCCACCCATCATTGCTCATTTTTCCAAGCTCATTGGGAAAGTCAAAGGTTCCAAGCTATCAACCAATCCATCCCTTATCCCTAAACACACTCCATCCACGCCTCCACACATGATATCCAATTCTCATAGTGACCATGTATTGGCAACAACCCTTCATCATAAGGATTTAGAAGGCACTCTATCACAATGTGCGCACAAAGACAAAGTTAACTCCAGTATCAACGAAGTAGATCAAGAATCCTGAAAGTTGCATTCAAGTGCACATATCTTAGCAAAGCAACTCCTTCAAGAAGGATATCGATGGCACATTATGAGAGGGGAATCTACATCAACACCACCTTGTGATTCAGCATGACCTTAAAATCTTTTGAAAAAATCAAAAAAATCAAAAAATATGAAAAGAAAAAAAATCAAAAAAAGGATTGAAAACAGTAAAGAGAAAAAAAAATCATCCTCTAGTGAAAACCACTATGGTGGCGCATTGGAAAAGACCATGATGAAAACCTGGTAAATAGGCATCATGTGTAGAATTAAGCATCTACGTGTGCCAGTTCAAGTGAAAGCATTTCATCCAATCCATAATAAAATCCATCATTCTGTCCCATCCATAATGAAGCCAACATTCCATCTATCTTATCCATAATAAATCCAATCCATGTGTATATATCTGCATCCATAGTCTTAGTTATCTTGATCTTGATGAAATTTTGGGGCACACTTTACGCTTGCTTATGGTAAACATCTTGACATGGGTCATTTTCATTGATCCTATCCAACCCAACATTATCTGAGCCATGAAGCATTATCCAAATCAGCATTCTTTATCCAAACACATTATCTTATCACAAGATAATCCATATCCATCCATCCATACACCCATCCAGGCATCCATCCATCGCATTCCATACATTGCTAGACACTGGGTGCAGATATGTACATCTTGATTCGAGAATAAATCTTGATCTATATCCTCCCACTTATGTGGTGATCTAAACATTGACAAATGTGAAACCAAACTGGTCCACCACTTGTGAGAAAAAATCTGAATCATGCTAGCCTATGGCATATTTTGACGATCAAGAGGATATCCTCAACTTGACACTTGATCCAAGTCCACTCAAAGATCAAGAGGATATTGAGCCATTCCCCATGCCTAATGATGATATCCAAGAACCCTTTGTAAGCAATGCATCCTTTGAAATTGACCCATGTCAAGAACTTGATCCAAGGCATGTCAAAAGCAATTCTGAAGTCATTCAAGATCAACAATTTGTATCTTCAAGATACTACAATAATCTAATGGACACTCTCTTATCTATGCAAGATGATCATATCCATGTAGCACATACTCCTCCATCTACCCATGAGATGCTTTCTATGGATGGACACATAGATGATCTTCATTCAAAATAGGATCCCTTTACTCATGACATTATGGCACAAAAAGAGCAGGTTACTGAATCTTATAGTCAAACCGAGCTGTCAACATCAAGATCAGATATATCTCAAATTTGGACTAAGGACAACATGTATGAAGATATCCAACATTATCCACTCAAGGAAACTAGTCAGATAGACCAGTATAATCTAGAGTTAATAGAGCATCTAATCGAAATAACATCATCTGCAGTGGTCATTTATCAGAGAATGCATTATAAAAAAGAGCTCTCAGAATAGGAAGAATCAAAGCATGAAGGTACTACTTTCACAATACTGGGGGAAACTTCATCTCAAGCAAACATCAACATAGGGAGCACAAAGAATATTTATGATGAAACTGATGCCAATACTACAACTAGCCACACCATGAATCTTCATCCACCCATCACCCCATCCATGAATTGGGACCAACATCAAAGGAAATATTTGAATCAAAGCACGAAGAGCGTTATCAAAGAAAAATAAGCTAGAAAGCATAATGGACAAATCAAATACAAATGGATACCAAAGAATACAAAAAAAGATTATCCCCATCAAACTCCATCAGTCAAAGAAACTATGGGGAAAAATAAAAAAGCGAAAAATATCCATCAAAGATGTCCACAAAAGAAAAAGTAGGCTTTTCAAGCAACGTACAAGGTATATCAAGCAGTTGGTCCCAATTCCATGCACACTTCCGTATCCACCCATCATTGCTCATTTTTCCAAGTTTGGAAAGTCAAAGGTTCCAAGCTATCAACCAATCCATCCCTTATCCCTAAACACACTCCATCCACGCCTCCACACATGATATCCAATTCTCATAGTGACCATGTATTGGCAACAACCCTTCATCATAAGGATTTAGAAGGCACTCTATCACAATGTGCGCACAAAGACAAAGTTAACTCCAGTATCAACGAAGTAGATCAAGAATCCTGAAAGTTGCATTCAAGTGCACATATCTTAGCAAAGCAACTCCTTCAAGAAGGATATCGATGGCACATTATGAGAGGGGAATCTACATCAACACCACCTTGTGATTCAGCATGACCTTAAAATCTTTTGAAAAAATCAAAAAAATCAAAAAATATGAAAAGAAAAAAAATCAAAAAAAGGATTGAAAACAGTAAAGAGAAAAAAAAATCATCCTCTAGTGAAAACCACTATGGTGGCGCATTGGAAAAGACCATGATGAAAACCTGGTAAATAGGCATCATGTGTAGAATTAAGCATCTACGTGTGCCAGTTCAAGTGAAAGCATTTCATCCAATCCATAATAAAATCCATCATTCTGTCCCATCCATAATGAAGCCAACATTCCATCTATCTTATCCATAATAAATCCAATCCATGTGTATATATCTGCATCCATAGTCTTAGTTATCTTGATCTTGATGAAATTTTGGGGCACACTTTACGCTTGCTTATGGTAAACATCTTGACATGGGTCATTTTCATTGATCCTATCCAACCCAACATTATCTGAGCCATGAAGCATTATCCAAATCAGCATTCTTTATCCAAACACATTATCTTATCACAAGATAATCCATATCCATCCATCCATACACCCATCCAGGCATCCATCCATCGCATTCCATACATTGCTAGACACTGGGTGCAGATATGTACATCTTGATTCGAGAATAAATCTTGATCTATATCCTCCCACTTATGTGGTGATCTAAACATTGACAAATGTGAAACCAAACTGGTCCACCACTTGTGAGAAAAAATCTGAATCATGCTAGCCTATGGCATATTTTGACGAGAAGACATTCCTTATTAGTCTTCATCTTTTATCAAACATCAATCCAAGTAATCACTATTAGTTGCATCTAAGTTGCACATCAAACATCACATCAAATCATTTGAACAACTTTTGTTCCAAATCAAGCTTCATCAATCATGATCAATCGAATCCAATCAACCCATCATCATCTTGAGATATCATTCCCAATCATTGTGTTGCTTAACACTATCCTTGCATTGTTGTACATCCTCAAAAATGTTATCATCATGAATCCTAATCAATCAATCCTTGCATTGTTGTGCATCCTCAATAATGTTATCGTCATCAATCCTGATCAATCAAATCCTTACATTGTTGTACGTCCTCAACAATGTTATCATCATCATCAATCCATCGATTTGATCAATAAACCTTAGCTTGGTATTCAACAAAACCCCAAGTAGATCACTAATATCATCATGCATATCTATATCCAAGTCGTCAAAATCATGTGAAAAATCCAAAAAACATCAAAACATATCAAAATCCAAAAATAGGTCAAAAATAAGGTCATCTTGTCGAACTACGTCATCTTTGAGCTTGAACATAGGAAAGGTTGATCTTTGATCATCCCCCAAGACATTTAGGTTAGTCCTATAGGAGTCTTTCATAATAAAATGACATCTCATCATGTATATCATCATCTGTAAATCGGTCAAGTTGTCAGTCGAACTATGTGGTCTCTGCGTATATAACGTAGGAAAGGCTAATCTTTTGATCAGCCTTCGAGACCCATAGGATAGGTCTTTAGGTTAGTTTCTTGGTCAAAATCTTAGAAAATCCCAAAAACACTGAAAAATCAAAAATCAAAACATTTGTAAAATCTTGAAAAATACCAAAAATAGCCTCAAAACATTGCAAAACTCCAAAAACATCCAAATATTTGAAAAAATCCATCCACCTCATCTCGCTTGCACCAGAAGTAACACCACTCATAATAAATTGATCGTCATTATCAACCTTTGGTGAAAAAGTTAGAAGCAAGTCTAGCAGGTTAAAGAGTAAAACTCAAAACGTCAAGTCTAAAGTCTAAGTCAGTACATAAGCAAGTTGGTCATGTCTTTGTATTGGTAACTCATCATCTGAATTGGTCCCATATCAATCATCCCTTAGAACACTTTGTTTAAATGAAATGGCATGCTGCCATCCACTAACATGTCCTAGGATGAATCCTTCCTACAATGGGCATTATCTTTTGGCAATACGTTTTAGTTATCATCCTTAGAAAACACATCCTCTTTCCGTTAGCGGTATTGAAGAGCATCAGTTTGTTTGTTTACTTGGTCTTTATCTTCTAACTTATCTTATTTGTGCTCATTCCAAGGATGTCTCAATGATATCCCAAAATAGAGGATTTAGAGAAATAGGAATGGGGCAATGATCGTTAGCTTTTGTTTGTTGTGCTTGTTGGATGTTCTTGTAATATAACCTCAGTGTATACTTACTTTGTTAGGTATGTATGGAAGAGGTCTAAGGCAACTTGTTGACTATTACAGGGATAGGTTTACCTTTTTGTGTTTTGGTCTGAGGTGTCTAAAACTTCTAAAGTACAACCTAGCAAGGTTTCCATATGTCAGGTGTGAACAAGAATACTCCTATCTGATTGTCGAGTCAAATTCCATCACACTAAGTACCATGCCATCCTGGTTTTCTATATCTTGATGCATCGTGCCATGTGTGTTATCAAACATAAGGAAATCGGTCCTTTGAAAATCCCAATTCCTTGGCAAGTAATCATCATCATCATCATCATCATCATCTGCATTTGGATCATCTTGTGTCTTGTTGAAATGACTTCTTCTCTTCTTACTAACCGCACTAACAAGGTACTATGATAGTTGATCATCATCACCATCATCGTCATCAATCCTGCATCTACAAATCATTAGCATATTGCATAAACATATCATATAAGAAACATACGAATTGCATTATCATCATATAAATAGGTTATCATAAACATTCTTCATAAATAGGTGCATCTATGTCATTGCATTTCACCCATTACATTACATCTCAAAGACATTATATCAATTATTGCATAAACATTGCATTTTCATTTCATAACCATTTCATATTACCATCTACCATATAAATCATCGCATAGCATCTATGGAAGCATTTCATAATCATTTTTCACATAATCATAAACAATAGGTATATAAAAATTTAATTCATTAGGCATACATACTTGCATAACATCATGACATCATCTCACCACTTTACGTTCACATTACATTACGCATTAACATATCATTGCATCACATACATCATCATTTAGGATAATAATATTTGGTATTCTAAGCATCTCAATTTCATTATGCATTAACACCATTTCATTAGCATCATATCATGACCATCGCATTCATATTACATCCATCCATAAATCATCTCATATATAAGCATTTTCTACACATCATTGCATATACCATAGATCATATCATTTTTACATATTAAAATCCATATCACATATCACATTGGCATAAAATAAAATCATCATATAGTTAACATCATTTCACATCATATCATAGGTTGGCATAATATAGATCTGTTAGTCATAATCATTGCATAAACATCATTAGAAATAAATGCATCCATAAAACATCACTACAAAGAATATAGAAATAAATCATCCATGCATAAAGGAGAACACAGTACATTGCATCAAAATCGGCTCATGTATATCATATCATCAATCATGTCACTATCATAGTACAAAGAATAAATTGGATCACTGTACATATATGTCAATCAGTACAAAACACCCATCGGCTGGCCCGCTCTAAGTACTCTGGAACCCAATCTGCTCTAGGTATGGTGTCATCGTAATCCTGACGGTAGTACTCTATCTCTCAAATAGCATCACTGTAAGATTGTACTGGCACTGTACCCTAGGAGGAGGAGGCTATCATACTCTCAATCTGTTGTCTGTGACCTAGCTCTGTGGTTGCCTGTAGCTCTGCAGCCTGTCTTTGCTACATAGCCTGATCCCTCTCTGCTCTGAGTTGCTCTCTCTCAGCCCTCGCCTGGTCTCTCTCCACTATCAGTGCCTGAACTTGGGCCTGCAACTATGCCATAAGTGCATCCCGACCATCTACCTATCCCTGTGGCTGTACCCATGGCTGCACATGAGCCTAATCCTTAACCTTGGCTCGTGGTGGTGGGATTGGTGGCTCCTACTACTGATCCTGCATATGGACATCCCCGTGACCTGGTGGGACTGGGGGTACCCCTAGTGGATCTTGTCGAATCTCGACCCTCGGTCCTCGCCCTCGTCCTCTCCCTCTGCCTCTGACCTTGCGCACCTCTAGATCCTCACCTGGAACGGTCAACCGAAGAGGAGGTCTGAACCAGTCTCTATAGGCCTGAGTGGTCCTTGGATCTGCCAAGCCCTGATCATAAGCCCATGGTCAAGCTACCAACTGCCTGAAGCTATTAACTGCCTTAGAGGTAGGAATATCATGACCCCATGACACCTGTGTCATGTTGCATGCAAAGATGGCTATGTAGTCGTCATTAGGCTGATCCTGCGACTCTCCAAACTGACACTGCACATGCCCGGGTAGGTACCTCTCAATCATTGTGTGCTCTTGCCCCTGCATATATCGATCCTGGCGGCAATAAAAGAGCTGGGCAGCATCATCAACCCATCCAGGTTGACCAGGTATGGTCTCCAAGTAAAAACAAGCATCTCATCTAGGACCTGCCTCTAGTAGGGGATCCCATGCTCGCTAGTGTGTGTGAAGGACACACCACCTCTATATCATGCCACCAAGGCATCCTCTGCCCCCATCGGAACTAGAATGACCCATGGATGAAGCACATAAATGTGCTCCCACACCCAAACATGAAGAAGTATCACCCTAGCCCCTAGTACTCTGCCGTCCATGTATACGTACTCGTGCAAGTCTCTGTAAAGCGAGGCCAGAAGGACAAGCCCCCATGCAAAGTGATTTGTCCTGTCTTAGACCATCCACTCCCAGCAATAACCCCAGTCGGGACTGAAGTATCACCCTCATCTGTCTGGGGCAACCAGACCTGAAATGATCGCTACAAACACCTAGCAGAAGGGAGGTGTGATGACCCTGTATCTCTCTAACTCAATCTGTCCCTCACAGTAAATGATGTCCCGTGTGGCGAGGACTCTAATGTAGGACTCGCGTCCCTCCTCCATATCATAGATCACCCATCGTCCATGAATAGGAAATCGTAAAATACACCAAACATCCTCTAAGGTGACGGTCACCTCGCCAATGAGAAGATGAAATGAAGATGTCTCACTGTGCCACCTCCTGACCAGTGCTGACAAGATCCCTAGGTGGGTGCGCACGAGCGCAACATACGCAATATGCCACAATCCTACAACTCCCAGTCAATACTGGTCTCTGTCGCTTAGGTCCTGTAAGACGCTTGCCAAATCTCGCGACTGGTGCTCCCAAGAGTAGAGCTCCCTCAGCCCGTCCTGCATCAAGGAAGGTCACTGTGTTAAATTTTTTGAAAAATTCCTGGTTGAACGCTCCAAGCTCATCTCCAGCGGCGCAGTTTGTGAAGGCGTCGCAGTTTGATTTTACTCAAACTCTGATGCTCGAGCCCAAAAAGAGCAAAAATACACCGCCGCGGTGCACTTTATCCTCCAGCGTCATAGTTTGCATGAAAAGGGCACCGCCATGGCCCGCTTTACCCAAACTAGCTCACTGAGCCCGAGCCCAATGTCAGAGTTTTTAAACTCCGAACTACACCGCTGTGGTGCTAAACAACACTATTGTGGCACAAAATAGCCTGGTGTGGCACAGTTTAAATGCCGAGCGGTGCTATATAGCGCCACTGGAGGCAAGATCCCCTTTTAAAGCAGTAATTAATGCATTAAATGAAAAGACAAGGCTTCAGTAAGGGTCACATACCGGTGCCCCAATGCTAGGTGGCCGCTGGTATGTCCGAACTCAGTCTGAAATGTGTAGGGGAAGCTGTCGTTGCACCATATTGCCAGAGAGTCAAAGCTTGAATCTCAAGTTTTCTAGCAGAGGTGTGTGAAAATGACTTGAAAGTGACCCCTCGGGCCCCTTTTAAGCCTAAAAATTAGGGTTTTTTAACCCTAAATAGTTGTCTTGCTAGGGTTTTGGACCCTCGAACCTATTTTGGTCTGTTTGAGGCTTGTTTTTCATTGTTTTATTGCGTTTAGACACATTTTTAGCCTCTCGGACCCCTTTCGGACTTGTCGGGTAATTTGTCACTTTTTTTCGTGAGATCATGCAAAAAAATTAAAATTTTCATCCGATCTCTCGAGGGGGCATTATAATGGCATGTTTTCTCTCACCATGCAGCAATGGAGCAAGTTTTAAATATTAAAATTTTTGGCTTTGATCGAGATCATTTATTCTTTGAACCAATGCAACAAGTGCATTGCTTCAAAGAGGGGCAAAATGTACACATAAAATATATCGATTGACATCGTGCATTTGATCCTGACTTACTAACATTGTTTCTTCCTAAATCATCTCTCGGTCTAACCATTTAATCAAATTCCCTTATCTGATTAAATTCATCAATATTCATCTCTTAATTAAATAAATCATTTTATCTAATCAAGTCATCTCTCTTGTTAATTAAATCAATCCATCTGATCTAATTATCCCTATTTAATTAAATAATCAATTTATTTGATTAAATCTCTAAAGTCTATCCATTAAATTAAATAAATTAAATCCTTATTTTATTTAATCTAACACCATCTCTTTTAATTAAATAAATCAAAATCCTTATTTAATTAGCCTCTTATCATATTCCTCTCTTATTTGATTTAAATAAATCCATAAATCTAAGTCAAATAAGTCACATCATCAAATCTCTTGTTAAATTAATTAACCCTTCATTAATTTAATCTCATTTCATGTCACATCCTCTAGATAATGCAAGTTGCACATGAAAATAGATTTAATTCATTTATTAAATCTCTATTTTCCTCACATGGCATCTTTTGGAATATTCTCTCAATTTGAATTTTAAAATTCCAAGTCAACATGTACATCCAACAAGGAAATAGCTTTCTCTTACATGTGCTTTGCCTTGAGCCAAGTGGCATTTATTGCATTTTCCCTTCCCTCTTACATGTCATTTCAAAAAAATTGAATTTCAAATATTGGCATTTATTAGCACAAACCCCAGATCTTGCACATCCTTCACCCATTCATAGCTTGAAAAATGGCACCATATCATTGGATGAATGTTAGTCCCACATTGTTCAAATTTGGACATTCATCCATCTTGGAATTCTATAAATGAAGAGCTCATATCCTCATTTCATCATCCACAATCCAAGCAAAGTTACCATGCTAAAATATTGAGCCATTTCCATCCATCATTGAATTCTTAGCTAGGCTTTTTGCAAATTTGGCTTGGAGTTCTCATATTTCATCAAAGTGGATCAAGATCATCTTCAACATATCAAGATTTCATCATAGGAATTGGGAAAGGGCCAATTTTCACATCAAATTGGCACCAATTCCCCCATGGGATCATGAGTTTGCACATCTAATTAGGATTTAATCTTTGTTTTATCTATTTCATTGTGTTCTTTGTTATTTTCATTCCTAGTTTGAGGTTGTAAATGGATTTCATGGGGAATCCTTGTTTTAGCTTGCAATTCCTTGTTTAACTTGTTTACTCATGTTGTTTTGCAGGTACTAAGAAAAGGGTTTGCACACTTTGTTTAAATCTCTAAAGTCTGTGTAGATGCAGATGCCTCAATTGGGCTTTGAAACAGGTACAAGATTTGAGACGCACTTTGGATAATCAATTGGCCATATGAACCCAACATCCAGGAGCTTTTGTAACTCCATCTTGACCAACAGTGCTATTTGGGGATGCATCTTCCTTAGCTTTTGTCTCATTGGCTTTGCTTTCGGATATATAGCTAGGCGGTGAACCACAACTTCTAGATCAAGGCTAAGCATGTTAGCATAGGTCCATGCAAAGTTTTTCTTTCTTTCTTTTAGAAATGCAACTAAGAGTTATTGTTCTTCTATCAAGAGCAATTCTGCATAGAAGTTTATGTGTGGCGTTTCTTCTATTCCTAGGTTGAATAGATTGCACTTCTCTACTAAAATTGTTGACTTCTCCTGATGAATAACACTAAGGGGAAGATTGTATCCCTCATCCTCCAGTACCACAGAGAGGTTTTCACCATTGGAAATGTCCTTTATTTTTACTGTTTTTAGGTTAAAGAGTTTCACAATGTGGTTTTCACTCAAAGACCTAGAGATTATTCTCAAATTTTCACTTTTGCAACTGAAGGATTCAATTGTTTCCCCATAGTAGGCATGTGTGTCTAGCATAATTTTAAACCCGACCTTGTGATCTCCACATGGTGTAGTATCTTGTAATCCCATGAATTTTGAGAGCGCCTCATCATTTTTGAATGTGTTTAGAATTGGTGGTTCTCGTTGGTCATAAACGATGAGTTGGGGATAGGTTAAGTTTATCTCATGGGTTTGGTTGTTTGATTCAAAAGATAGGGTACTAATCATGAGAATGGAGGAATCCTCAAATAGCATGGGTATGTCAGTTATAGGATCCTCATCACTGCATACATCAATTATATCAAAGGTAAAGTTATCTATGACTTGACCTATGGATACTAGTAACTAAAGAATGGATGTTGATAAATGGGGGGAGTTTTGACCTTTCTAACCAGGGCACCTTTTCCAAGTATGGTTACCTTCAGAGGGGTACATCTAAGGCCAATATTTCTTAAACGCTTCTTCAGAATGAGTGGTACTAGAAGACCATTATCATTTTGTCCAAGTTTCTTGTTTCTGTTATAGCCCATACCAAGCATCATTTGTAGTCATTTGTTGCTATCATCCATGAGAAGATCAGGTGTGGGTCTTTCATCTTGGTACAATAGGCTTGATATGTCTTTTTCATCTACTACTTCCCAACTTAGATCTCCCCAATATCTGAATCTAGAGGGGTCTACTTTGAAGGTTTGGGATGATGTTTAAATTGGTTGGGGCTGCCCATGAGACCTAGGAGATTGGGGTAACACTCCTATTACAAAAGCACTTTTCTTCATTTTGTAATCCCCACACCCATTTTCTTGGATATTGACTTATATTTTAGAGATGTCAGGAATGGCGGGTGTCTTTGTCTCAGAAGTGGAGGCTAAAGTAGCTTGGTCTACATATGGAGTTGTAGGGCCTTCATCATTCTTTGGGAATTGAGGGATTTTATAGTATTTTTCTTCTAGGTTCTTGCAGTAATAAAAGGGCTTGGGATCACCATGGACAGTGACCTCTGTGTTTTGATAGGGAAACTTGACACATTGATGGAAGGTGGATGCAATAGCTTGCATCCCATGGATCCACAGACACCCTAGGAGGATGTTATAAGGTAAGTCAAGTTCAAGGACCTGGCATGTGGTTTCCATAATGGTTGGCCCTACTTGAATAGGGAGTTGAATAGTGCCTTGAGACACTCTTTCCTGAACATCATATGCTCTGATTTGTATACCTTTACCCTTTTCAATGAAATCCTCAAAGAATCCCAACTTCTTTATTAGTTTGAGTAAACAAATATTTAGACCTACACCCCCATCCACCAAAACCCTTTTGACTTTATTTTTATGGATGAGGACTTCAAGATGGAGTGTATGATTATGAGATGGTTGAGTGGGAAAGTCCTGGTCAAAAAACGTTAGGAGATGTGGGGTGGTGATGTGTCCAACCATAGCTTGGAATTGGTTAGTATCAAGATATGCGGAGACGGTGGATGAAGCCAATGCTTCCTCTAGTATTTTTCTATGTGTGGGTGAGATCTTGAGTAACTCCATGATGGAAATCTGAGTAGGGGTTCTTTTCAACTAGTCCAAGACATTGTAGCCATTGGGAACAGATTTTGGATTTGAGGTGGATGCCCTAGGTGGCTATGATGATTCCAACAATGGTAACTTTTCTGCCACGAGTGGTGACTCCACAATCAACTTTGGCTCCCTTGATGTTAACAACAGTGACACATTTAAACAGTGACGCATTTGTCTAGGGATGCGACAAAATGATTGTTCACATGGTTTACATTGCCATAATTTGTCTTTCCATGGTTGTTCCCTTTGTTATTATCAAGCATCAAATTTGTGTATATCTTAAGGTCTTGATTTTTGGCTAGTTGTTCAACATTTATGACCTTATCATCGATGAGGTCTTGGATTATATTTTTCAGCCTCATGCAACTTGTCGTCATGTGTCCCTTGATTTAATGAAAATCACAAAGATGGTTTTCATTATACCTATTGTCAATTTAGATTGCACCCGAACGCTTGAATAGTTAAATTCAGCAATCTATTGAAACATGGAATGATTCTCAGGCCTATGGGTTGCCTAAAACTGAGAATCAATCTCCAGAGAGGGTTGGTTCCCTAATAAAAATCCTCTAAAATCTAATTGACTTGGCTAGGAAAAAGATAGAAAGCTTGCTTGAATTGAAATCCTAAAGCTACGAGAGGTGATTGCACCTAAATGATAATGACTCGTAATTATGACTCACAATAAACTTCTCAAAACTCTAATATGCACAACCAGATTCAATAATTTAATCACTTGAATGATTTAAACAGAGGCTTTGATCTAACGCAATATTGAGGGAAAATGAGGTTTTCATGACAAAATGTATTAACCTATTAATAAGCACAGTGCATAACCAGTTGATCTTAAACTAAATTGCATACAGATATGTGAAAAAGACAAAAATAATCAGAGGTTTCAGAACTGAAACACAGTAATTCTTCGATCAAATTCTTCACAAAAATGATGCTCGAAATCTAGAAGGAAAACTCTAAAGTACTGAAACTCAAAGGAATCTTCTACAATTACACACTTTGAACCTGTAAAAAACACTTCTATATTAATCTAAAAGCTGAGTTACAAGATGATCTTCTTTGCTGAAGGCAAAGGTAGAAAACAAGAACTAGATTGAAAAAGATAAACTTTTTCAATATATACAATGAATGCACTTCAAAATTGCATGAATAAGCAACTGAAAGTGATCTGAAAGTGTAAAGATGATAATTCCAAAGTGAAATCCGAGCACAAGTGAAAATCCCTGAAAAAGTGGCTCAAACTCATGTGAAAATGAGTGAACTCAATCTCGAACTGGCAGTCATAAAGCATGTAATTGATCTGCAACTTGAACTGAACTGAAATTCCTAAAAAAAGTGGGCTAAAACATGCAAAAACCACCTCATTTGTATCAATCCGCCCATGCACATTTGAAAGTCCACCCTTGCACAATCAATCTTCAGTCGAAGCTATAGCTCTGAACTTGAGACTTACTATCAATTTCACATGTGCGTGAGTGAATTTTTTTTAGTATTTCCCATTTTACAATAGTTGATTTAAAAGATTTATTAAATAATAATAATCTTCAAATACCACTTTACAATATAGAATAAAGGGAAAATAATAAAATAAATGTTTTGCAAAAGAATAATTTTTTCCTTATGACTCCTCATAATAGCACTCCAATCTCTCACTTTGCATTCAAAAGTCAAGAAGACTCAAAGTCCTCTCACATGCTGTTGGCCTCCTCATGCAATTAATGATGAAATATATACTTTCTCCTCCAAATGTTATTTTGGCCCTAGTGATTTCATGGCTTTGGTTATCTCACGGCCTCTTTAAATCATTAGGTTTCATTGACTTTGAAGTCAATACCATGGTGATAATACAATGAAATTATTTTGCTTAAAAGAAAGGTCAAAACACCTATCAAAATTTGAATTAGGGCTAACCCTAATCATTTCTCCATTCACACTTTGCATTTTGAAGAAGAAAATGAGCACCGCCACTGGAAGAGACAGGGTTTAGACTGGAGCTATGAATTTCACCATTCGAGCTGCATCTGAGCGTCATTTTCCTGAGACTTTGAAGGAGAAAAATGCAGAGGTAAGTTTACTTCATGGCAATACTGAGAATCGAGTTCCATTCTAAGTGTATTTTAGTCTTTTTTGGCCGCAAATTTCACCATTTCTTGATGTATTTCTTTATTTCATGTTCTCTGTTGATGCCTTTTCTCATTCTGAGGCCACCATGAGAGTACTTTCTGATGTATTTTGACATCTCTTGCTGTTGCGTATCAAGCTTCTTAAAGATCTTTGAAAATTTCTTTATGCTCTTACTTCTGTAGGTCATAGGCTTGAGGCTGCCAGTTGAAAAGTTTTTCTGAAACCCTTTACTCATGCTTCTTAATTCTTTGGCATTTATATGCTGACGAAGACTATCTTTAATGACTGCTCCGTAATTTTGAGATTGCTGCTCAATGTGCAAAATGTTTTTTCCTGTAGCAATATGGTTACCTCGTATAGCAATATGACGAATAAATATCATGAAAAAAGAAAATGCAATTTCTGCATATCTGGGTCATTTTTTACAAGCTCGAGTCAGTAAAAATGGAAAACATGCTCACTAAATAGTGTGTTGCTCTGTTATTTACTTTCATTTTGATTTTGATATTACGCAGAAAATGATCAACACCTTGCTTGGGCTGACTTAAACTCACTCTTAAAATTTAAAGAGCATCCTTTATTCTATATACTATGTGCACAGTGCACAAGATGAGACACTTTCAATCATTTCCTGTAGGCTAATTAGATACAGCTGTTGTAATTAAAACCTTGCTATCTGCACATGTGAACTTTAGTGATTAAGACTGTGAGATGAAGCTTTTCATGGATCTGCACTTTATATTCTAAGGTTCATGGCCGGAATCCTTTGTTACTATTACTAGCATTGCCATTTGATGATGGTCATGGTTTTTATCATTGTTGTTGACTGTCCCTCTATATGTATCTTGGCTGTCACTTCTATGATTGTAACATATGACTGCTCTTCAAATCATGGTGACTGTCATCCGTGGCAATTTATGACTGTGATCATGAGCTGAACTAAATGCTATTCAGATTCTTGTGACTGTATATAGTTATATAAATGTTGATTATTTAATCCTTGCTGGTGGCAATTTCTCTTTCATTTTCAGCCCACAAAAAATTTGCTTCATCCTTTAAATGATCATGCTTAGCCTTACATTGGTACTGTTCCTTCAAAGGCATTGATATCATGAATAGAGGTCTTTTATTTGAATGTTCTATTTTTGTTTCAAGGTTATGAGTGAACAACTGTGGGCTTTGTCTTATTTGCAATCCTTCATATATCTTCGTTGGCTGTAATAGTTGTTATGTAATGAAACTTGACTGCTGATCATTACCATATGCAGTTTGCATTAGAAATTGCCATTTGATGTTTTTCCATCCATTTTAAAACTGCACCCTGCTGAAACAATATCACCATCTTTTGACACTTCAATAGCATAGTTTCAAGTAATTTAACAGCCCTTCATATATCTTCGTCTCTCTTACAGCTTTTCCTGTACTTAAATACCCTGAGAATGGAAAAAAAACATAATCTTGCTGAACCGTACATGGCTGTAACCTCCTCATAATATGATTCCTGGCCATTATATTCATGATTCTCTGCTGCTCATATTATCACTGATCCTCACTGTTTGATCCTTTCTTGATATGAAGAGCAAAGCTATACTATATGCTCAAGTTTTTTTTCGTAAATCTCTTTGAAATAAAGCTGCTTATTTAATCATCTTTATCTCAGCAGCTCTTTTGATGACTGTTTTGACAATATTAATGAAATCTCGTATGTAACTTGAGAGTGTATCCTTTTGATATGCTGGGCTCAACCCTTGTGGGAACCCGTTTTACTCCTCATATCTGATGAAATTATCTCAAACATGATGAACCTGTTCCTGCACACTGAAACAAACATGTTAGCAAAATAAAAGAAGCTGAAAGCTTCCATTGAATTATGTCTTTCCTCTTGATGTTTTGCAATCATCTAATGAATGCCTGATCGACTGTATCTTATATTCATGTTAGTAGCATAGGAATATGATAGGATTTGATCCGTTATTGCTTAGAGACCATCTCTAACATCATTTTAATCTTTTCCTGCAGATCCCTTTGAAGCTGAAAACTGAAGCTGAAGCTGGAAACGAAGCTAAAACTAACGTCACCACTGAACCTCAACTGTCAACGATTCGTCATTCCAGGTAATGACGGATCATCTTTTACCCTATTCTTTCGTTATTTTCAGTTGTATAGCATACCATTGTTTAAGCATTCCTTATTTGATTGTAAAAAAAATAAAATCCAAAAGTTACTTCCACGGCTTGTGTGGAATTCAACATTTTTTACAAAATGAATAAAAGCATTATTATGCAAATTTTCTCAATTTTCTGTTTAAAACGTTTGCACAATAAACTATGACTCATATGTAAGATGATCTCAATGATGATCAATGAACACTTAATCAGCAAAACATGAAAATTTTCTGTACCTATAAATGATGAACTTCATTCAGCTCTACCTATTTGAGCTTGGAGTGAAAAATAGGTAACAAATTGGTGACCTCTGCGGAGTGTTTGCCTGCTAAACACAATAGCCCAATTGCCGAGCATATCCATTGGGCATGGAGTCCTTCTCTTGTTTTGTTTTAATTCAGAAAACTGTAACTCAGCTTCAAAAACACAAAAACTTGAAAGAAACTATTGCAATTCTGTTTATGACAGAATCTGAAAACCACGTGCAACAACTGCACTTTATTAAAATCAAAGCAATACTGGAATGAAATGTGCCATGGGGCACTTATTGAAAGAAAAATAGAATATTCTACCCTACCCTACACTAACCAGCAGTGTTAGTGCTCAGACATGACTGTTTACTAGCTGTGAGAAATAGCTACCCTTCCTCAACAACAGAGGATGTTTCAAACCCGTAAGATTAATCAAAAATAAGTATAGACATTTGATTAACTGCTGCTCCTTCTATTCAAAAACTACCATCAGCATAGTTTGGATCATCATAAAAAGCATACCTTCCTTATTTGACTGATGATTAAAGACGTTATTTGTAGGCACATGGTGCAGATCAACCTGTTGCTGCTCTTGGCACGTTGCAATCACATGCCTTGGTAGAACCATGAATTTTTGTAACTTTGTAGTCCCCTCGGAAAAATATCTGATCGGACACCCCTTTGAAAGCATAAAACTTGGCCTTTTATTGCTGTTTTCATGCTTATCAATTACTGGCACTCCATATTACTGACTAGACTGCACCACTGCATGCAGTGTAAGATTTTCTTCCTTCCATCTTGTTGCCTTAATTTCAATCTGATATGAAAGAGCTAATCCAGATAAATGAAATGAAGGAATGTGTGGCTCTTTGATCTGAATAGGCTGATCACGTGTTGCTGGCTCATACAGTATTAAACTGTCATCAATGTTAGAGCAAAAGACATCTATTATGCCTGAAAACATATTCTCATCCAATTCATGATCCTGAATTGGATTCAGATGAGTCTCATCACTCTGCTACTCAAAGGTAGACATTGATATTAGTAAACATATGTTGTCCTCATTTTCATCGACAAATTGAGGAAGTTCAACAAATAAATCAGAATAATTCTGAGATTCACTTTCAATTTTCTCTACATAAACATGCTTAGTTTGCTCTTGTTTATCATCTAAGCTTGAAACAAAGGATTCAAGGTCATTCCAGAATAGGGCTTCTTCATCATCTTCATTACTTGGTGGCATGAGAGGGCTTACCTTAGATTCAAGATCATCCTTTTGAAACACGAGTTTTAATCTGCTTGCTTGTTCAATTTGGGAAACATCATGAAGATTATTCTCATTACCCTCCAAAATAGAAATGCACTCTTGCTGTCTCAAATGGATTGAGGTCTCAATCTCATCTCGAACTAGCAACACATCATGCTCTAGAATATCTTCTGAGTGTTTCAAATTAACTGGTAAGTTAGTCTCCTGTGTGCTATTTTCAGCTTGCTCAATGAAACCAGGTAGTTGGTCAAACAAATAAACTAACTGCTCCTCCTCATATGGTGCCTTTTCCAATGAAGCTAAGGCATCCTCTCTCTGCAAGTGAAGATCTTTAACTAGTAATTTATGTACTCTGTTTTCAGCCATGCTATAAACAACATTAGAAAATTTTTCAAATGAGTCAAAATCCAAGGGATTCAGCACTAAGCGTGAACCAATACCCTCTTTGCATGTAATATGGTGATTTTGAGCTGGGGATACAACACAAGCAGCAACAACTTCTTGCTCTTTCTGTTCATTCTTTTGCTACTCTAATCAATAAACTTCCAAAGCTAAATGCAATGGGTTTACGTTTCTGACCTTCTCCATGAGGAATAAGGTGTCCTTATCAATGGGTTGCTCGGTAACCACACTAGGTTGTAGTAGATTAGCTTTCTCCACTTGCGAAGGATGAATGGTTGTAAAATTTGGAATTTCATACCTTGAAAGTTCTTCCTCTTGAAACTGATCTGGAAAGCAAGAAGTTGTTCGGATATCATGCTTTTGAGGAAGCAAAGACTTGATCTGATATTCCTTTGTAGCTAACTCCCTCTTGAGATTTTCTTCAAATTGTCTCCTTTGTATCTCCAATTCCTACTCATGAAGGTAGGCCTGATACTCTAATTCCTGCTATTGTGTATCAAGCTCCTGCTGCCTCTTAAACTCTTCTATCTGCTTTGCGATGTCTGACAGTATGTATTTCATGTTATTCATGTTATTTTTCATATAATCAACCTCTTGAAGCTGAGTCTAGACATGTAAATGTTGATCTGAAGGCTGAGCAAGGGTGGGTGGGAGGTAAGCATGTTTAGGATGTTGATAGGATGTTGCATGGTTGTTTGGGATAAAACCAGCAGCTTGACTGGCCTGATATGGCTGATAGGGATATGGATTGGCATGAATTTCATGAAACGAAAGTGGGTATACATGCTGATTATGAAAATATGTCATTTCTACTCATATAAATGCTAGAAATTAGAATATTAAGCTTGTAGTTGAAACATACCAGCACTTCGTCTACTGAAACCAGTGAATTGTGCTCAGAGTCGCCAGGTATAAATTTGTACCTCTGAAAGGTGAAAATATGCTACTGTATATACCAGAACAGTAGCTTGTATCTTTGAATTTCTTCTCTGAAATGAACTTCAGAGTCCCACCGGGCGTGCCAAAAACTGTTGTCAATTCAGATTGCACCCGAATGCTTGAATAGTTAAATTCAGCAATCTATTGAAACATGGAATGATTCTCAGGCCTGTGGGTTGCCTAAAACTGAGAATCAATCTCCAGAGAGAGCCGGTTCCCTAATAAAAATCCCCTAAAATCTAATTGACTTGGCTGGGAAAAAGATAGAAAGCTTGCTTGAATTGAAATCCTAAAGCTACGAGAGGTGATTGCACCTAAATGATAATGACTCGTAATTATGACTCATAATAAACTTCTCAAAACTCTAATCTGCACAACCAGATTCAATAATTTAATCACTTGAATGATTTAAACAGGGGCTTTGATCTAACACAATATTGAGGGAAAATGAGGTTTTCACGACAAAATGTATTAACCTATTAATAAGCACAGTGCATAACCAGTTGATCTTAAACTAAATTGCATACAGATATGTGAAAAAGACAAAAATAATCAGAGGTTTCAGAACTGAAACACAATAATTCTTCGATCAAATTCTTCACAAAAATGATGCTCGAAATCTAGAAGGCAAACTCTAAAGTACTAAAACTCAAAGGAATCTTCTGCAATTACACACTTTGAACCTGTAAAAAACACTTCTATATTAATCTGAAAGCTGAGTTACAAGATGATCTTCTTTGCTGAAGGCAAAGGTAGAAAACAAGAACTAGATTGAAAAAGATAAACTTTTTCAATATATTCAATGAATGCACTTCAAAATTGCATGAATAAGCAACTGAAAGTGATCTGAAAGTGTAAAGATGATAATTCCAAAGTGAAATCCGAGCACAAGTGAAAATCCCTGAAAAAGTGGCTCAAACTCATGTGAAAATGAGTGAACTCAATCTCGAACTGGCAGTCATAAAGCATGTAATTGATCTGCAACTCGAACTGAACTGAAATTCCTGAAAAAAGTGGGCTAAAACACGCAAAAACCACCTCGTTTGTATCAATCCGCCCATGCACATTTGAAAGTCCACCCTTGCACGATCAATCTTCAGTCGAAGCTATAGCTCTGAACTTGAGACTTACTATCAATTTCACATGTGCGTGAGTGAATTTTTTTTAGTATTTTCCCATTTTACAATAGTTGATTTAAAAGATTTATTAAATAATAATAATCTTCAAATACCACTTTACAATATAGAATAAAGGGAAAATAATAAAATAATTTTTTTCCAAAAGAATAATTTTTTCCTTATGACTCCTCATAATAGCACTCCAATCTCTCACTTTGCATTCAAAAGTCAAGAAGACTCAAAGTCCTCTCACATGCTATCGGCCTCCTCATGCAATTAATGATGAAATATATACTTTCTCCTCCAAATGTTATTTTGGCCCTAGTGATTTCATGGCTTTGGTTATCTCACGGCCTCTTTAAATCATTAGGTTTCATTGACTTTGAAGTTAATACCATGGTGATAATACAATGAAATTATTTTTCTTAAAAGAAAGGTCAAAACACCTATCAAAATTCGAATTAGGGCTAACCCTAATCATTTCTCCATTCACACTTTGCATTTTGAAGAAGAAAATGAGCACCGCCACTGGAAGAGATAGGGTTTAGACTGGAGCTATGAATTTCACCATTCGAGCTGCATCTGAGCATCATTTTCCTGAGACTTTGAAGGAGAAAAATGCAGAGGTAAGTTTACTTCATGGAAATACTGAGAATCGAGTTCCATTCTAAGTGTATTTTAGTCTTTTTTGGCCGTGGATTTGACCATTTCTTGATGTATTTCTTTATTTCATGTTCTTTGTTGATGCCTTTTCTCATTCTGAGGCCACCATGAGAGTACTTTCTGATGTATTTTGACATCTCTTGCTGTTGCGTATCAAGCTTCTTAAAGATCTTTGAAAATTTCTTTATGCTCTTACTTTTGTAGGTCATAGGCTTGAGGCTGCCAGTTGAAAAGTTTTTCTGAAACCCTTTAGTCATGCTTCTTAATTCTTTGACGTTTATATGCTGACAAAGACTATCTTTAATGACTGCTCCGTAATTTTGAGATTGCTGCTCAATGTGCAAAATGTATTTTCCTATAGCAATATGGTTATCTCGTATAGCAATATGACGAATAAATATCATGAAAAAAGAAAATGCAATTTTTGCATATCTGGGTCATTTTTTACAAGCTCGAGTCAGTAAAAATGGAAAACATGCTCACTAAATAGTGTGTTGCTCTATTATTTACTTTCATTTTGATTTTGATATTACGTAGAAAATGATCAACACCTTGCTTGGGCTGACTTAAACTCACTCTTAAAATTTAAAGAGCATCCTTTATTCTATATACTATGTGCACAGTGCACAAGATGAGACACTTTCAATCATTTCCTGTAGGCTAATTAGCTACAGCTGTTGTAATTAAAACCTTGCTATCTGCACATGTGAACTTTAGTTATTAAGACTGTGAGATGAAGCTTTTCGTGGATCTGCACTTTATATTCTAAGGTTCATGGCCGGAATCCTTTGTTACTATTACTAGCATTGCCATTTGATGATGGTCATGGTTTTTATCATTGCTGTTGACTGTCCCTCTATATGTATCTTGGCTGTCACTTCTATGATTGTAACATATGATTGCTCTTCAAATCATGGTGACTGTCATTCGTGGCAATTTATGACTGTGATCATGAGCTGAACTAAATGCTATTCAGATTCTTGTGACTGTAAAATGTTATATAAATGTTGATTATTTAATCCTTGCTGGTGGAAATTTCTCTTTCATTTTCAGCCCACAAAAAATTTGCTTCATCCTTTAAATGATCATGCTTAGCCTTACATTGGTATTGTTCCTTCAAAGGCATTGATATCATGAATAGAGGTCTTTTATTTGAATGTTCTGTTTCTGTTTCAAGGTTATGAGTGAACAACTGTGGGCTTTGTCTTATTTGCAAGCCTTCATATATCTTCATTGGCTGTAATAGTTGTTATGTAATGAAACTTGACTGCTGATCATTACCATATGCAGTTTGCATTAGAAATTGCCATTTGATGTTTTTCCATCCATTTTAAAACTGCACCCTGCTGAAACAATATCACCATCTTTTGACACTTCAATAGCACAGTTTCAAGTAATTTAACAGCCCTTCATATATCTTCGTCTCTCTTACAGCTTTTCCTGTACTTAAATACCCTAAGAATGGAAAAAAAACATAATCTTGTTGAACCGTACATGGCTGTAACCTCCTCATAATATGATTCCTGGCCATTATATTCATGATTCTCTGCTGCTCATATTATCACTGATCCTCACTGTTTGATCCTTTCTTGATATGAAGAGAAAAGCTATACTATATGCTCAATTTTTTTTCCTAAATCTCTTTGAAATAAAGCTGCTTATTTAATCCTCTTTATCTCAGCAGCTCTTTTGATGACTGTTTTGACAATATTAATGAAATCTTGTATGTAACTTGAGAGTGTATCCTTTTGATATGCCGGGCTCAACCCTTGTGGGAGCCCATTTTACTCCACATATCTGATGAAATGATCTCAAACATGATGAACCTGTTCCTGCACACTGAAACAAACATGTTAGCAAAATAAAAGAAGCTGAAAGCTTCCATTGAATTATGTCTTTCCTCTTGATGTTTTGCAATCATCTGATGAATGCCTGATTGACTGTATCTTATATTCTTGTCAGTAGCATAGGCATATGATAGGATTTGATCCGTTATTGCTTAGAGAACATCTCTAACATCATTTTAATCTTTTCCTGCAGATCCCTTTGAAGCTGAAAACCGAAGCTGAAGCTGGAAACGGAGCTAAAACTGACGTCACCACTGAACCTCAACCATCAACGATTCGTTATTCTAGGCAATGACGGATCATCTTTTACCCTATGCTTTCGTTATTTTCAGTTGTATAGCATACCATTGTTTAAGCATTCCTTATTTGATTGTAAAAAAAAAAAATCCAAAAGTTACTTCCACGACTTGTGTGGAATTCAGCATTTTTTACAAAATGAATAAAAGCATTATTATGCAAATTTTCTCAATTTTCTGTTTAAAATGTTTGCACAATAAACTATGACTCATATGTAAGATGATCTCAATGATGATCAATGAACACTTAATCAGCAAAACATGAAATTTTTTTGTACCTATAAATGATGAACTTCATTCAGCTCTACCTGTTTGAGCTCGGAGTGAAAAATAGGTAACAATACCATGGTGGTTTCACTTGGGGCTCTTTATAATTCTCATAAAAGGGGATTTTCATGAGATATTCTGGTTTACCAATTTCTTCATGATGGATTTGATTGATTCCCCAAGGGTAGTTTATTTTCGTTTGGGGGGATATTTGTTCTACGAGGGTGGTCCCCCTTGATTACTTAGATTGTTGACTTGATTGTTGGGTGGTTGTTGTGATACTGCATTGGCTTGTGTGTTGTTTCAATTTTTTCTTTGTCGTTTTTGGTATGATTGTGTGTTTTCTTTTGGGGCACTGATTATGACCTTGGCATCAACCACACCATCATTATTGACATTTTTGTTCTTCTCCCATGTCTGTGGTTTCTCATTGTAACTGGTGGATGGGTGATCATCTTGATATTCTTGATATGTGGGTGTCCCCCCTTGTGCAATAAGGGCTCTTTCGATGTTGAGGACCTTGGGGATCAAGTGATCATATGTGGTGATACATTGCATCTTTAGATAGAAGGAAATTTTTTTCTCGAGATTGGCAATGATGGTGCAGATTTTTTGTTCTTCTAGCATGGTCCATTTGCTCCTGTTGGCCTTGGATTTCCATCATTGCAAGAAGGAAGTGAATGTTTCCCCCTTAGCTTGTTTAAGAGCAGATAGTTCCTCTAGACTCACATCCATTCCAATGTTGAATGCATAGTTTTTTATGAATGTGTCCATGATTTCTTATAACTTTTTTATTCTAGGAGGAAGGCGAGAGAACCATTCCATTGCAGGCCCAACCGAACTTCGAGGGAATAGTCACATTAGATATGTATCATTGTATGCAACCTCCATGAAATGTACTTGGAATTCCTTGATATGATCTTTAGGGTTTCCCGTCCCACAATACTTGTCAAATTTAGGGATTTCAAACCCTTTTGGGAATGGTACCATCACAAGGCTCCTGTTGAATGTATAGGGGCACAAATTGCTTGGTTTTTTTCATTGTTTTCCTAGATTGGAGATCTATCACTTGTTGTGAGAGAAATTTGATTTGTGTCTTCACATCATTTTTTTTGGATTGAGAGGTGGAGTGAACATTTTTTGAGGTGGTTTGATCATTTGGGTGATGGGTGGATTGTTGGGTATGTTGGTGGGAGTTTGTTGCAACCTTTGTTGTGCAATCAATGCTTGTTGATATGCCTACAATTGTTTTTGTGCCAACAACGCTTGTTGTTGGTCTTTTTTTTGTTGTGCCAACAATGCTTGTTGTTGGTCTTGATGTTGTTGTGCCAACAATGCTTGTTTTTGGGCTAGTAATTGGGTTGCTTCTTGTTGCACTTGATATTTTTGTAAGGCTTGTTGATATGCTTTTTGGTGAGCTGCTTGATATTGTGCTTGTGCTTGTGCTTGTTGAGCTTGATATTTTGCTTGCACTTGAGCTTGAGCTTGTTGGGCGACTTGTGCAACATGGGTAGCTTGTGAAACTTGTGTGGCTTCTACAACTTGAGTTGCTTGTGCAGCTTGGAAAGCTTGGGTGGCTTGATGTTGTTGCAACAAAGCTTGACCTTGGGTAGTCTATTGTGCTTGTTGTGTGGCTTGTTGTGCCTGTTCTTGTTGAGCAACTTGTGTTTTTTTTGTTTGTTGAGCTTGGAACCATTGAAGTTCCTTTTGATAGGCTTGTTGAGCTACTTGTAATGTGATGCTATATTGGTTTACCATGTTTGGTTTTGGTGGTGGTGTTGGAAGATTCAGAATGGTGTGATTTGTTGTGATGAGAGGTGTTGTCGAATTGATGATAGGAATTTGTGTGGTAGATGGTGTGATTGATATGTTTCATCCTTGAGAGACCACGTTTATGGATGGTGCAGTGATTGATTAGGTTGTTTGGATTGTTACCACTTGTGGTTGCGATATCAGTGGCATGATCAGAGGATTTGGTAGGATGGTTTGACTTATGAGTGGAGAATTTTTTTTATTTTTATGATTGAGGTTTGATAAAGAGGGTTTCCCTAAACTGAGGAGTGGTGTGGATGTTAATGGTAGAGGTGGAAATGGTGGGAAGATGGGTGGTGTGTTGCCTTGAGAAAATGATGATGATGAGGGGTCAAAGATTCCCCCTTGTCCAAATAGTCCTCCTTCTCCTTGTGAAGTCATGGGGAGAGAGACTTGTGTGTTGAGAGGGTATCCCGGTGTTGCATTGAAAGAGGATAGGTTGGTGGGGTCATGAAAGATGAGTGAAACGTATAGGTGTAGCAGATTTTGAGGAATAGATTGACCCAAGATAGTGTTTGCAACCAAGCCTTGGTTGTTTACAAGGGGGTTTGTTTGAAGAGCATGAAGTAATGAGCTCCCCTTGTTGAAAATTGGTTGAGTTGGAGCAATGGATGATGTGATTTGCAGGATGGTTTGAGTGATGATTTGAAAGGAGGGTGTGAATGAGACCAGTGACATAATCCCATGAGGTTTCTCCCCAATAGTGCTTACATCAAAATCAGAAGGGAGTTCAGCCCCTTATTTTTCCAATTCTAGCATGTATTGTGAGGGATTAAGTTTCATTATGGCATTGACAATCTTGTGAGTCTCAAGATTTTGGACCATTTCAATAATTTCATCTTGAGTCATCCCTAGGACATTGTTGGTGATGTCCTCCACATGGCCACCTTCTTCTTGAGGATCTTGTGGAAGTGGAGGAAGATTGAGTGTGGGATTGCTAGACCCAATGGCATTGAATTTGGGTTTGGTTTGACTCAAGTCACTTGAAGTGGATGTTTCTTTGTTCATTTCCATGTTCTTCTTGTGTTGAGATCTAGTTTGGACCATAAAATAAGGATCAATTTTCAGGAATGTGGGAGGTGAACCTCTAACTCCTTGGATTGATCTAAAGTTTAGGTACAAAAAAGGTCTAAGATATTAAGGATCAAAGGATGATGATGAGATAGTGAAAGGTGGATGATTATGAATGATTGAACTCTTAGGAACTTTGAAGGAGATACTAGACTTTAAGACTTTTGGATTGATGTTGGATTTGATTTTAGATTTTGATTTTGATTTGGTTTGATTTGATTTTGATTTTGGATTTGATAGTGAACTCATAAACTCCAAGAGGTTAGATATTGTCTTGGAATAAATTTGTCCACAAAGTGATAATTTAACTAAGTGTATGAAGAATGATGCATCTACACATGGCCAAACAAGATGATTTTCATTTGATTTCAAGAGGATTTACCCAAAGTCTAATATGAAGGATTTTTTCAATATTTCCAAGAGTTGTTTGTGAGATGGATTTTGATTGATGTTTGAGGATGGATGAGAGTGTTGATTTTGATCCTAAGAGACTTAGAGAGGCTTTTGTTTACTAGACCTAGGTGTTGAAGAACATGATATACTTCCTATGTGGGATACTCAAACCTTTGAAAAAGTCTTGGATTTTGACAATAGTAAAATAAATACAAATTGGGATTGTTCTTTGATGCACGTTTGTAAAAGTTGAAGACCAATCTTTCTCTAAATTTGTAAAGCATAGACAAACGTTTCTTGAGATATTTTTGACTAAGACATTTGGACGTTGGTTTTCAGATTTTAATCTTTCGGGAAATCATTTGGAATAACACATGTGTGGGGTTCAATTATTTCTTATCTTTGCTTAATGAGTTATTTTTACCACAAACACTTTCTTGCCTTAGCTTTTCAAACTAAATGTCTAATGTCCCAATTTCTTTTCATCCCAGAAGGCCCATTATGTGGAAATCAAGGAAATTAAGGCAATAGTTCCCTAATGTTTCCTTTAGTGAGAGAAAATTGAGATATAAATTCAAATTCTTAGAAGCTTCTAAGGATGGAATACCTAGGTCAAGCAATACCACTTGGATTTTTTCAAAGGTATTTGCTCCTCCTAAAGGGTTTGAAATTTGATGATCATGGTTGAATGGTTTTTTTCCAATGTTTTAGATACAAGCAAAGTGTTTTGATTCCAAAATGATGCACAACCCTAGGATAAAAAGAGACAATATTTGTTGAATCCCCACTTGGATAAATCCAGCTGTAGTTATTTAGAGCAGATGACAAGAAGCTTGACCACACTGGCTCCCCTCCATGACACACACTTATCAGGTCAGCCAAGCTTCATTTCTCATGAATCTCCCATGAAGAAATTCTCATATCTATAAAGAACCGCAAAAAAGTGTGGCAACTTCAGAGGTCCAACCTATTTCCCCAACAAATAGAAAGGGATTTTGGCTTCTACACAAATTGGTTCTTAGTCAGGGTGATTGAGGACATGACACCTTGCAAGTGTCCAACAAGCCACTAAAGCCTTTAATTGATTCTACTAGGGGCACTTATACTTTTTAAGGTAGTACCCCATTTTGAAAGACACTATACAGTTAAGGCCTCCATACCATGAGGACTTGACAGTTTAGTCTTATCCATTTGTATACCAGCCCAAGTGAAAAAATGGTTGGAGTCACCTTTGAATTGGTCTTCGACATGCCCCTCTAAAGGTAAGGAAAAGTGAACAATTACATCCGTAGTTTGATGAATCTTTGTTTACGTGAACAAAGAGAGAACACACACAATGTATCTACTCACACTAGCAAGCTTTGTTCAATTTTAAGAGCCCAAATTGAAGTGTGGAGGAAATATTTTATACAACTTAATATCACCTAAATACTTTTGATTCTCAATATTGTTGTGAAGCATGAGAGAAGTGCATACGCCTTTTAAATGATATTATTTTGTAAAAGAGATTAAAAAACACAAAATACACATGTTCTTTTTTTTTTTTTAGACTGCAGGAATTGGGTAGCATGACCCCCTATAAACTGCAGTGCGCCTGGTAAACTTTTTAACATGACCAGCAGTGCTGGCGCGACACGCCCTCTGGTATCACGGGATGGGGGAGACTAGAACTCGTGACCAACAGAGCCGCAACGGAATTACTTAGCCAACCGAGCTAGGGCCCCCGCCCAAAATACACATGTTCATTTTAACTCCAAAAGCAATAATGGATTTTTTTAAGCACCAAGATGAAGTGTGAAGTTTTCTTGTTCAATTTTTAGATCCAAAACCAACTCTATTAAGTTCCTAAAGTTATTTTTAATCCCTTTGATTGTTCTTTTTAAAACCCAAACAAAAATTATTTTGAGTCCTAAAACTTGAAGAGAACAAAATCCTTAAAATGGGATTATAATTGCTCTAAAAATGTTTAAAAACACTTGTTACAATCAAGTGATGATGTCATAACAAGTCTTGTCTTTTCTTCCTCCTTTCCCTCTTGATCACTTCAACCTACAAAAACTAGTTAAACTACATAAAATAGAGCTATAAACAAGTTTGAAGGAAAAGGTGCTGAAAATGAAAAAGAACATGTTGAATCAAAACTAAAAAAATGACTTTTACCCCACCCCAGTGGTGCAACCTGCAAAGGTGTCATATTTTGAAGGATTCTAGTGGCGCTCTAGTGAACCAGTCTCGCTTTGTGAAAAAAACTAGAGACCGTGATTGAGTCATGATTTCACCTAGCAGTGCACTTTGGAGTTTGGTGATCCAACCTCAAGAAATGATAGAAGCATTGTGGTTTGGAGCATAGACAACATCGCTAAATAGCGACACTGGACTGATAGCATCATTGTTTGACTTTTTCAGCACCGCCCTTTCCTGTAGACACACAAATTTGAAAAATAGCAGAATTTTAACCAAAAAATGTGTTAATATCTCAAGATTTTCCCTCCTTCTAGTGCCAAAATGTGAATGGTAGCTCTAGACCTACATAAACATGAACAAACAACACAATGTTAGTCAATTATACAAATCTAAACTAACATTCCCCATGAGATTCATTTGAAGCATAATGAACAAGAAATTAAGTAAAGAAATTAAGTACAAGCAATCTAAATCCTATTCCAATGCTCAAATCCCCAATCCCATGGGGGAATTGGTGTTATTTTTATGTGGAAAATAGACCTTTCCCAATTCCTTGCAAGCTTTGATGATGAACAATGGTGCTCCTTGATAAAATTTGTAATAACCTAGCTATGGTGATGAAAAACTATGAAAACTTGGATGATGCGTTGATGAATTTGCTCAAAACCTGTAGATAATGACTTTTCATAAAGTTGTGGATCCAAAATTAGTATGAGAGCTCTCCATTTATAGGAAAGAAGGATGGAGGAATGAATGATATGAAGAATGTGAGACTAAACATAAGCCAATGGCATTGTGCCACTTGTCAACATGCTAGTGGAGAGAGGTGGAGCACATTTTGATGAATGTGCAAATAAATGCAATTAGGTGGAAATTTGAAATTTGAAAGTTGGATTGTGGAGGAAGATGTGGAAGAGGAGTTAATGCCACTTGGCTCAAGAAAAAGGACTTGTAAGAGATATAAATGCCATGTTGGAGGACAAGAACTTTTAGGGGGGAGATTTCAAAATGAGGGAATATTCCAACTTGATGCCCTTTTGAATGAAAATAGAAGAATTTAAAAATCAATTAAATTGATTTACTTGTACAAGTTGCAAAATCTAGAGGACTTGATGGATTAGAATTAGAGTTAATTATGATTTAATTAACTTAGATGGAGATTAGTTTGATTTGACATTTTGACTTAGGTTTTTTGGATTTATTTAAATCAAAATGAGAGGAATATGAATATTAGATTTAATTAAATAAAGTTTGATTTATTTTATTAAAGAGGGATGATGTTAGACTTAAATAAAATAAAGGTTAGTTTATTTAATTTAAAGGAGATAAAATATGATTTAATCAAATAAGGTGATTTATTTAATTAAAAGAGGAACATTAGGATTAATTAAAGAAAATGATTTATTTAATTAATAGAAGATGATGATTTAATCAAATAAAGTGGATTTATTTAATTAAAATATGAAATGTGATGAATTTAATCAAATAAAGATTATTCGATTAAATGGTTAGTAAAGGAGTGATTTAGGTAGAACTGATGCTAGTAAATCAAGATCAAGTGTGTGAGACCAATCAACATAATTTACGTGTCTACACCCCCAACTGCTCCTGTTGTAACTCAGATAGATCACCCAATCTACGTAGGACTAAGGGTTGATGCTTGCACGTATGCACAAGTTGGATCACCTCCTACACCCAGGCCACAACATTAAAATTCACAAAAAGATGACCCCGTTTGGAGTTTTTGACCCTAGAACAATGAATGAGTCACAATTTGCAAAGGTGTCACCATTTGTAAAACTCCAAACAATGACGCTGGACTCTTTGAAAATGCTAAATCAACCTTAGTGTCACCATTTACACTGGCATCACCCTTTGACTGCTAAACCCTAATTCCAAATCGAGCTAAGCATCACTTTTTGCAAAAGCATCGCCATTTGGAATTTGAAACCCTAAAGTCAAATTGCAAGCAGCATCACAATTCACATAGGTGGTGCTATTTTAGCTTCAGTGTTGCCGATTTTTCACTTGGCGCATCGCTATATAGTGATGTAGGGGACTTTGACTCTTTAAAGGGTAATAAATGCACTAAAAAAATCAAATTTCAAAGTCGGGTTTGGGTCACATACCCATGGTCTTGTGCTTGGAGGTCTCTAGTACACGCGAACTCACTCAGAAATGTGTTGGGGAAGCACTCGTTGTGCCATTTTGTAGGAGGTTCAGAGCTCAAAAGGCTAGAACTTTCAAAGTGTGAATGAAAAAATGAATGGAAAGTGACCCCTCCAAGCCTATTTAAGCATGAAAATTAGGGTTTTTTGCCCCAATTTAGCCATCAAACTAGGGTTTTGCACCCTCGGCACCATTTTTTCCTAACCAAAGCTCATTTAATGTCTTTATTTTGTGTTTTGGCATATTTTCAGCATCCTGGAGCCTTTTTGGACCTATTGGGCAGTTTGTTGTCTTTTTTTGAGAAATCACCCAAAAATCCAAATTTTTGTCCAATTTCTTGAAGAGGTAGTATACTAGCGTAATTCTTCTCGCTGGGGAAATAGTGGGGCATCCAAAAAAATTAGAAATTTTTTGAATTTTGATCTCGGCAAGATTATTCTTTGAACCAACACAATAGGTACATTGCTTCAAAGAGGGGAAAAATCTAGACACTCAAAATATCCTAATTGATATCATTCACTTGATTCTAATTGACTAACACCAATTCTTCCTTAGTCACTTCCACACTAACCAATTAATTGAATAATCTTTAATTAATTCATTCATCAAAATTCCCCCTTTAATTGAATAAATCAATTTGATTTAATTAAATCCTAATGTTCTCTCTTTGATTAAATAAATCAACTTTATCCTAATGTTCTTCATTTAATTGAATAAATAAAATTTATTTAATTAAATTACTAATCTTCCAATATCCTCTCATTTTATTTATATAAATTCAAGCATTTAAATTAAATGTCACAATCAACTAAGTTCATCTAAGTTAATTAATCATAGATTAATTATCTCCTAACACTAATCCTCCATTCCTCTAGCTTTTGCAAGTTGCACATGTAAATCAATTTATTTGATTTACTAATTCCTCCTATTTTCATTCAAATATGGCATATTCTTAGAATATTCCACTTATTTGAATTCTCCCTCCCAAAGGACTTTTGTCCTCCAACTTGGCATTAAAATCTCTTACATGTCCTCTCCTTGAGCTAACTTGGCATTAATTCCTCTTACATCCCCTCTTGCACAAGTCACCTCTTCAAATTCAAATTTTTCCTACATGCATTTAACATACACATTGTTCAAAATGTGCTCCACTCTCCTTCATTAGCATGTTGACAAGTGGCACAATGCCATTGGTCCCTTTTCTAATCTCACATTCTCCCCATTCTTCATTCTCCAAACCTTCTTCATTATAAATAGAAGCCTTCTCTATTGATTTGGGATCCACAATCATCTAGATTTGGATGCAAGTTTATTATCCACCATCATCCATATTTTTATCCAAGTTAGCATAGAGTTCCTCATCCATAGCTAGGTTATTGGCATTTTGCATCAAGAATCACACATCTATCATCAAGATTATCAAGGAATTGGGAAAGGGCTTCTTTCCACATCAAAGAAGCACCAATTCCCCCATGGGATGCTAGTTTGAGTAATAGAATATGATTTCATTAGTAGATTACTTGATATTTTTCTTTGATTTCATGTTCTTGTGTTTGAATGAATTTCATGGGGAATGATTGTTTACACTTGTTTAAGGACTAATTTTTGCTTATTTTTCCATGTTTGAGTAGGTCTAGGCAAAGCATTCTACATAAACCTTTTGGGAGCTTGATGACTATACATTCCTCTTTACCTTATTTTCCTATATCATGACCCTTGACAATATCGATGATTCCTTCTCATTTATCCCCAACTCATAGTTTGGGATTAAAAAGAACCACCGAGTTTGGACACATTTGAGAATGACGAAGCAATTACTAAGTTCATGGGACTTTGTGAAGGAATACTGAGTGGGGATCATAAGGTTGGATTTGTCATAGAACTCAATAGTGCAACATACTTTGGTGAGGTTGTCCTTTCCTCTAGTCACAAAAGTGAAAATGAAAAAAGTGAAAATAAAAATAATAGGTCTTTAAGTGAAAACTGAAAGGTGCCTGTTTACTATGAAAAAGTAAAAATAAATGACGTATCTAAAGGTGAAAACCTCTCTAAGGCACCTGAGGATGGAGGACTGGATAGTCTCCCTATAGATCAAGAGAGTTCACCATTGTTTATAGAAGAAACAAAAGAATTAAACATTGAGACACAAGATAACTATAGGATCATATTGCTTGCAACATCTTTGACCACTAAGGAAAGGCTTGAGTTCAAAAAATTCTTTTAGAAAAACAAGTTAATTTTGTATGGTCATATTCTGATATGATTGGATTGGATCTCAAGCTTGTTTTATGTCACTTGCCACTATCACCAAATACCAAACCATACAAATAGAATCTAAGGAAAATGCACCTACAAATTGTACTCTTGGTTAAGGTGTAACTAAAGAAACTGTTGGATGTTGGATTCATACGTTCTATTGATTATGATGATTAGATATCAAATCTTGTTCCTGTCACAAAAGCGAATGGGAAAATTAGAGTATGCACGGATTTTAGAGATCTCAACAAGGCTTATCCTAAAGATGATTTCCCCTTACCAAATATTGACATCATAGTTGACTTCACCATTGGATATGAAATGCTATCACTTATGGATGGCTTCTCAGGTTATATTCAGATAATAATTTCTCCTGAAGATCAACCAAAGATAGCCTTTACATGCGCTTGGGGAACTTTCTTTTGGAACGTTATGCCATTTGGACTTAAAAATGTTGGAGCTACATATTAGAGAGCCATGACTACTATTTTTCATGATTACATGCATGTGATTATGGAGGATTATGTTGATGATCTTCTCTCAAAATATTTAGAATGAAGTGATCACCTAGTATTCTTGGATAAGATTTTCACACAACTTGAAAAGTACAAACTCAGGTTAAATCCAAAGAAATATGTTTTCAGGGTCCAATTAGGAAAAATATTAGGATATATTGTCTCCCATAGAGGAATATAGGTCGATCCCACAAAAGTAAAAGCTATCTTGGACATGCCACCACCAACCAACATCAGTCAGTTAAGGAATTTACAAGGAAGACTACAATCAATTAATAGGTTCATCGCCCAACTAGCAGACAAGGTTCACCCTTTTCAACTCTTGTTACGAAAAGGAATTCCCTTCATTTGGATAGAGAAATTTTGAGAATCATTTGATCAAATCAAGAATTATCTATTGAATCCACCAGTTCTTATTAATGGTATATATTTGATATTATATGTGACGACAACTACATCGACATTGGGGGCATTGTTAGCATAAAATGGTAATGATGGTAAAGAATGAGCAATCTATTACATCAGTTGTACCTTGGTTGGATATGAGTTAAACTGAAACCCTATTAAATGAGTATGCCTAGTAGTTGTGTTTGTATCCCATAAATTGAAACATTACATGCAGAACCATAAGAAAAACTTGATAGCCAAAATTGATCTTCTAAATTATCTTCTTAGCAAAGCAACTTTGACAGGAAGATTAGCTAAGTGGGATATGATCCTAACTGAGTATGACATTGAGTATGTTGACCGAAAATAAATAAAAGGACAAGTGATAGCTGATCAACTCATAGATGCACCAGTAAAGGAATACCATCCTTTGATATCCAACTTCCCAGATAAATAAATCTTTGTCATAGAGACACCAACAACATGGAAACTATACTTCGATGGGTCCTACACAAGTCATGGTTTAGGAGTTGGAATTTTATTCATTACACCTCAAGGGGATTCCATCCCTAAATCATTTCAAATAGCATTTTCATGCTCTCATAACATAGCTGAGTATGAGGCACTATTGACAGGACTCCAAATGGCAATAAAATGGAAAATCAAGGATCTTCAAGTTTATGCTCATTCCCAACTTGTGATCAAGCAGGTCAATGATGATTATGACACCAAGGATGAGAAACTAATTCCCTACAAGCACATGGTTGAAAGCTTTAGAATACACTTTGAAGCTATTACCTTTGAACAAATACCAAGAATTCAGAACAAGGCACCTGACTCTATAGCAACAATTGGATCTCTCTTGGACATTCCTAAAAATGCTTCGCAATATGAGTTCTTGGTAGGACAACTATTGGTCCCTACATTTGATGTCCTTGAAAATGAACTCATTTGTGAACTTGTTGGTCTCAAATCTCCCTAGTTCAAAGAAATTTACAAATATTTGCATGACCCAATTATCCCTCCTAACTTGTCCTCAAACCAACAAAAAACCTCTATCTAATAGGCCTTCAAGTATGCCATCATCGGAGATACCCTTTATCATCATATCCTAGATAGCACCCTCCTCTAATGTCTCAAATCACATGAAGCACAAACAACCTTACAAGAGGTTCATCATGGTATATGTGGAGCTCATTCTTCTAGTCCTACCTTAGCTAAAAAGCTCATGAGGATGAGATATTATTGGCCTACAATGGAACATGATGCTTATCATTTTATGATTAGACATCACTAATGTCAAATTCATGGAGATCTAATGCATGCACCAGCTTAGGAATTGCAGCTACTCACATCACCAAGGCCATTCTCTCAATGGGGACTCAACCTCATAGGAAATATCCATCTCACTTCTACAAATTGACATAATTTTATCCTTGTTTCTATAGAATACTTGAACAAGTGGATCAAATCCATCCCAATGACCCGCATTATTGAAAATTAGATATCCAAATTCATATTGAATTATATTATATGCGCTATGGTATCCCATAGTCCATCATCACAAAAAATGATCACCGTTTCAATAATCAAGATGTCTATGAACTTTGTGAGAAATTTCATAGCCAATACCATTTCACTAACCCATATTACCCTTAGGGTAATGGTCAAGTTGAGGTGTCTAATAAGACTATCCTTAAAATATTAAAGAAGATTGTTGATGATGTTGGTCGTGACTGGCATCTCCAACTCAATCTTGCTTTATGGGCCTATTGTACCAATGTTTCCAACCCTACAAAAGCCACTCCATATTCCCTTCTCTTTGGATCTGAGGCCATACTTCCTATTGAGGTTGAGTTACCATCCTTGAGGGTATCTATGCAAGGAGTGATTGATCAAGAAGAATACTGTGTATCCCATCTACATGAGCTAGAGTTATTGGATGAAAAGAGACATAATGCTTTGACACATTTGTAACCAGATCAGAACCACCTTCGACGCAACTATAATAAGAAGGTCCAACCTAGAAGCTTTGACATTGGTGACTTAGTCCCGAAAGAGAATTTGAAGAATCAGATAGATCAAGAAAAAAAAAAAATTGTATTAAGAAAATATGAGAAAAAGATGAACAGAAGATAAAAACAAGCTAATACAAGATTCTTCTCTATATTTTTATTCAAATACATTACATATTTATAGGATTTTTCACAACCTATTTTATAGGAAACAACCCAAACAACCTCCCTATTAATATTGAGTTTTTTTTAACAACTCAAACAACACAAGGTGACTACTAATAATATTAAGTTGTTTCTCAACAACTTAATATTATAACACTTATTCATAACACTAATTTAAATACTCACATAAACTCTAATTTTTAACACTTATGTGAACAATAATTCCCAACACCCACCTTTAGTGTGAAGATGGGGTGAAAGTACATCAAAATACTCGATGAACACACTTAGTAGCTCACCAAACAATATAAGATAAGAGTAGGGATATATACATCTACTCATGTCGAGCAATAGTGGAACTAGCCTCACTATGCTTACTGTTATTTCATCCAAGGATAGGGAAAAACACATCCATCCAACATCAGTTATGAACAGGGACACACACATCTACTCACAACAATTATGATTGGGGACAAACACATCCAATCATAATTAACAACTTGTGTGACTGGGGACAAACACTTCCAATCACTTCACTACCTCGTGAATGGGGACAAACACATCCATTCACCAACAATCAAGAAATGTGATGTGGGACATACACATCCAACCACAAAATAAAAGCTTGAACACCAAGCCTTAATTGTCACATATGTAGCCACCACTATCTATCATTGCCACTCTGATCATAAATGATATGAGATAGTTGTTGCTACCACCTGGGAACTGAGCTTGGCTTTTTTTTTTGGGAACAAGCTGTTTTGTCACTAATGTAATTTATGACCCCATCACTAGTGACTAATGAGTGATCATTGAATGTCCTCCAACCTTTTGTGCCTCCATCCTCCAATTGGTTTGCTACTTAGCAAATTTGTCTTTTGAGACTCATTTTGTCAATTGTGAGGATAGAACATATTCCCCCCCCCCCACAAGATGGATGTCAAGTCTGGTTGGATGCATGATGGGCCAAAAACTAGTGATATGATGGGTATGTGTAGGGTATGTTGCTAATGACTTTTTTTTAACCCAAAATTGATGAAACAAAAAGTGTTTTTAAAGGATATTCTTAGCTTTCCACCAATATAAATTATGCTTTACTTTGAATTTAATAAATAATTATTATTCATTTTCTATTTGAATTACGACTAAAGTTCAGATTGATAGGATGATTGAAAAACATATATAGCTTTCAAATGGTTTCACATTTTTTGATTATGAAACATGCATCACATTCTATACTTCGTATACTATAGGATTAAAAAAAATTGAATTTCATGAAGTTTTGACCAATTTAAGGTGGTCTGACATACACGTTTTAATATTTTTTTAAAGTTGTAATAAAAAATTCATAATTAATTATTTACTTGGAAAAAAATTACAAAAAAATATGCATCACATCGGGACATGAGTCCTCTACTTATATCTAAAATCTTATAAAAAATATTATCATTTTATCGTGGTTAGGGTGGTCAGACAAACACCTACTTATTTTTCCTTGAAATTTAAGTGCTCTTGCATTAAAATTTCAAATTTTCACCAAATAGATGTAAAAAAAAAAACCTAGTAGTTTAGAAACTACATTTAATTTTCTATAGATTCTATTCTTACATATTTTTGAAATAATATAGATAACTTATTCAAGTTTTTATGTCAAGTTGTCTAACTCTAATTTTTCTAAATTTTATCACCACTTAAGGGCCTATTTTTTCCATGATGATCCTACATATACCCTTGTCACTCTTCTTTACTAGAGAGATCACTTAGTCTAGTAATAACAGATCATGCCCTTAAACAGTTCTTCATACTAATTAAAGTGGGCTATCATGCAACACTTGATACCTGATCAATGGTGCTTTCCTTGGAGACACTCACTTGAGAGATCACTTCTCATAAATAGAAAACAAATAGATTTATACGCTAATACCAAATTGGATAAGCATGAGCTTTGAAAGGTCTACAAAATCTTCTTGTGTGGGTAACTACAAGTGGTGCCATTTCTTTATGAATAATAACAATAAGTCGTCTTTAAAGATCATATCTTAATTCATGATCCAATCCTACTCAACAAATCTCCTTTCCATGACACATATTTTTATCATCATAATCTTTGTTGGAAATACAAGGGGAAAAACCTGAGAGGGGGGGGGCATTAGTTGTCAAAAAAATTCAAAACTTATTCAACTTATTAACCTTATTCTCAAATCTGATAATTAACCATAAAAACATAAATCATCAACACATCAGAAACACACATAACACCAAGATTTTTTTATGTGGAAACCCTATTAGGGGAAAAACCATGGTGGAGGTCAGTCCACAAGATTATACCCTATTAAAAGTATAATGAAAATGAAATATAGGGAATGCACATGCATTCAGGCACACTACCTAGAGCTCACTACTCAATTATAAAGGAAGACACACTGTCTTATAAATAGGTTCGAATTACAACCATCTAGATTTTGAACTGAGAAAATAGCATCTTCTAATGCCTGATTATAGTTCAAATTAAGCAAATGAACACTTCTCCACTCTTCTTCATTCTTCTTCACACTTTGCTCTGCCTTCGAATGATTTATAACATTATGTGCACACTAATGCAGACCCAGGAGGCTCAAACTCACTCAAAGTGATGACCAACCTTCAAGAGGTATCTAACAAGATTAAAATGGCCTATTAGACCAATTCACATAATTGCCAAAGTTTGACAACAACCAAAAGTTGATTTTCCCCCTTTCACCCTTGCAATCCTAGTAGCAATGCAAACTTAGTTTTTGGCCTTTAACTCTGTCACTTCCCAAAACACCTAAAAAAAATGGTAGATTCAAATACCCATTTCAAATTCATAAAAAATATCTCTTAACTAGGAACAAGTCCTTTGTACCAAACCCTTGAAATCACCACTCCTACACTGACCTAGTTAGGCTGATTAGGCCTAAATTATAAAGAAAACTCCCTTTAAACTTATCGCAGACACCTGAAACCTTGAGGCAACATTTCTTATGCCTCAAACTTCAAAATCCACAATCAACTCCCAGGGTTGACCCTTCCAACATAGCCAACTCTAAAACCCTTGTTTTCTAGACAAACTAAGAGGGTTTATTTAAAGTCCCACTTGCACAACTTCCCAGATCATGCCACTAACTCAGACACTTCTATTTTGACCCCAATATGCTCAAAAGTTGAAAAAAAAACTCCCCACTCTCATTTATTTTGTCAAACCCTAGACCTAAAGCTCCATTTTCATGTGTTTTCCTTCCCAAAATGAACAAATTAGCAGACCTATCTCCCTTATTTATCCTCCACAACTCTAGTCATGCATTTTAAATTCTACTCAGACTTCCTAGGGCCGTTTACACTTGTTACAGTGGTCACAGTTAGTGCATGGGCCCTTAAAACATGATTTTGGTTCCAAAACCCTCTAAAAGGGTGTCTTCGGTCTGTTGCAAGAAAACAATGATTTCTACTAAAAAACTCAATTAGTTTCCTTCAAACTTGATGTAAAATAATACTATCATAGGCCTTTACAAAATAATAATGATTACACAACAAAATATGGTTGTATGGATCTGTACAGGTCTGCATAATGTAAAAGAACTTAAAAAATGAATGAAGAAAACAAAGAATTCTTATTACCAATCCTCCAAATCTTCAAGCCAACATAAAAAATGAGTTTTCATGCCTTTTTAAAGGTTTTTCCTCTTCCAACCAATGACCAACTACCATACAACCAACTTTTAAACTTCTAATGACCATTGGAGGTCACAATTACACCTTTTACACATTTAATGACAACACCCTTACACACTTTGCAATGTTTGCATTTTTAACCCCCTTAATCACTTAAACTATTACAAATGGTCTAATGAGGCCTTATTTACCTAAGAAACATGACACACCAAAAAACAACATGATATCAACCTTGACATCACCTTATCAACTTTGAAAATTCCTTCCACAAGATTTGCAAACCTTACAAGACAAATACAAATCCCCTCAAAGTTGATTAATTACAATAGAATGGTCACGTTGGACCTTATTAGGACTCAAAACCTTAACTTCAAACATCCTAACACACACTACCTGTCAAACACTTAATGAAGAAACAAATAAAAGATAGGTGCTCCTGTACCACACACACACATTCAGTATACATCAAATGAAATGAACAATTACTTATATATATCTGCAACATGAAATTTCATCGCTACAAGTCGGCCATAAAGAAATAATAAAATGAATATAGACTGTCAGCCCAAAACATTAAATATTATCAATGAAAATTGACCAAGGTCGACCAAAGCTTAGTGAGGACCCAAAATAACATCATCAACATGAAAACACTTCAATTAATCTATCCTCGAAGATCCACAACACACTACAAACACTATGTTTGCCAAGAACAAGAAAATCATGAACATGTAAGAGAAAATATCTGATCACAAGCACAACAATCAATGTGGACGTGCAAAAAATATAGAGAATTATCTAGAAACATCCATAAGCATCACGAATCACAAGAGAATCATCAGTAACAACTGAAATAACATCATCTTCAATCAGGAACACCAACTGAAGAAACAAAAAGACTGTTAGAATGAAAATATTCATAAATCGATCAAATCTTCATGTGGATCTCTGAAACTTGACATGGATAAACTAGATACACTAAAAAAAAACCCTTTAGTACACAACCTCTGATCAACAACGTATAGAAATAACCAACATACTGAACTTCACTTCACCACTAACAACCTGCAACTCATTTATTACAATTTTCTCGATATCCTCGACATATGCAACTTCAAATGAATTTATACTAATAGTGTTGAAATCAATGACAACCACAACATCCAATAATCTCCCCCTTTATAATTGATGGAAACACATGAAATGAAAAACACCATCAACGTAACTAACTCTTGCTTAGGTTCTAACTCATCTTCTCCTCAACACTTTCACATATTCTTTCTCCCCTCAAAGCTCTTCTCCCTAGATAATCACAAGTTTTTCACATGACTCTTCTCCCCCTTTGACATCAATGAAAAATATTTGTAAGATCTGAACCACATATCTAAACCATCTGACTACTCCCTCTGAGTAGCAGCTACCACAACATCAAACCAAAGTAAGATATGATTATGAAATGCACAGACTGATGCAATGCAATGCATCCTTGGTTTTGATTAGGAGGGGTAATCACCCCTAACTTCCCTCTAAGATACTCAAAATTATCCTTAGGAAATGAATTGGTAAATATGTTTGCAATCTAATCCTTAGTAGACACATACTCGAGTTTGACTTCCTTTTCACTTACCTTCTCCTTCAAAAAGTGAAACTTCCTACATATATGCATTCTTTTTTAAAGCAGCACCAAATTCTTGGAAATGTCAATAGCACTTGAGTTATCATAGAATATAGCAATAGGATCATAATATACAACTCTGATATCCTTCAACATCTATTTCATCCACAATACTTGAGTACAATTATTAGTAGCAACAATGTATTTGGCCTTTGCAGTAGATAAGGAAATTGCATTATGCTTCTTGCTTAACCATGAAATTAGCTTCTTACCCAAGAAAAATGCTCCACCACTAGTACTTTTTTTTTCATTCACATATCTTGCACATTAAACATCAGTAAAGGCACTCAAAGTACGATCATCATCTTTAGGATACCATAGGCCAAGATCAACAGTTCCCTTCAAGTATCTAAAAATTCTCTTCACAACAGTCACATGAGATTCCTTCAGATTAGCTTGAAATTTTGCAACAATACATAAAACATTCATGATATCAAACCTAGTTTGAGTTAAATAACACAATCCACCAATCATTGATCTATATCTTGTCTAATTTACTTTCAGAGAATAATCTTTTGTTGTCAACTTGCATCCAGTCACCATGGGTGTACCAACTAGCTTTGAATCTTCCATACCAAACTTCTTCAACAATTCCTTCACATACTTGGACTGAGATATAAAAATCCCTTTATCTAACTAAGTAATTTGTAATCCCAAAAATAATTTCATCTCACCAATCATAGACATCTCAAATTCATTTTGCATCACATTAGCAAACTTCATGCACAAACCATCATCTCCTCCAAAGATGATATCATCAACAAAGACTTCAACAATAAAATCTTTATTATGATCAATCTTGAAATACAAATTACTATTAGCAATACCTTTGTTAAATCCAAGCTTTAGCAAATACTTATCCAATCTTGCATACCATGCTCTAGGGGCTTGCTTGAGTCCATACAATGCTTTCTTTAAATGACACACCATATCTTCCTTATCAGTCAACTAGAATCCATCAAGTTGCTCAACATACACTTCTTCCAATTCACCATTTAGAAAAGTTGTTTTTACATCCATTTGATAGACTTTATAGTTATTGTGAGCAGAATAGGCAAGAAGTAATCTTATAGCTTCAATTCTAGCAACAGGGGAAAAAGTCTCTTCAAAATCAATTCCTTCCATCTGTGAATATCCTTTACATACCAGTCTTGCTTTATTTCTAACCACTTCACCTTGCTCATTCAGTTTGTTTCTAAAGACCCATTTGGTTCCAATGACATTCTTATCCTTAGGTCTAGGAACAAGAATCCATGTATCATTTTTCTCAAACTATTTTAACTCTTCTTTATTTTCTTCAACCCAATACTCATCTTTACATGCTTCATTCACACTAGTAGGCTCAGTATTTAATATCAAGCAATACTCTTTTGCAATATTTCTCCTAGTTTGGACACCTTTGTTCTTATCACCTATAATCTGATCTTTTGAATGATTCAATCTTACATACCTCAGAGTCTTCTTAGGATGTTCTTCAACTTCAGGTTCTTCTAAACTCTCTTATGCTCTTTCACCAATTTCTCCTTCTTCTTCATTTTCTTGATTTACCAGATTGATTTGCACTTGATTTGTAGTATGAACTTTCTTTCCTTGGTTTGTACTATCATCCTAATCATCAGAGTCATATCCATAGGTTCTAGATAGTGTACCTGAGTCTTCATTAACCTTAACATTTTCAATTTAAACCATTTTATTCAATCTTTTATTGCAACACTGGTAGGCCTTGCTTTTAGTAGAATAACCCAGAAAGATACCTTCATCACTCCTAGCATCAAACTTTCCTATGTCTTCATCTCTCTTAATATAACATCTACTTCCAAATATCTTGGAGTATTTAATAGTAGGCTTTTGAACAGTCCATAGCTCAAAAGTGGTCTTACCAGTATCACCTTTGAGTTGTACCCAGTTGAGTGTCTACATAATAGCACTCACAACTTCTCTCCAATAGATATGAGGACCATTTCCTTCCAACATCATAGTTCTAGCAACATCTTTAATTGTTTTATTCTTACTTTCCACAACTCCATTTTTTTGAGGGGTCTGTGGTGCAAATAATTGTCTCTTTATTCCATGTTCTTTACAAAAAGAATTAAATTCACCAAAAGTGAATTCACCACCTCTATATGATCTCAAACATTTAGTCTTCAAACTTGTCTCTGTCTAACCATAGTTTTAAAGATCTTGAACTTTTTCAAGTGCTTCAAATTTCTCCCTTAAGAAAGTAACCCATACCATTCTAGAATAATCATCAATGAGTAACATGAAATATGTATAACCTTGTAAACTTCTAACCTTAGAGGGACCACATAGTTTATTATGCACAAGCTCTAACAATTCATTTGAACAATGCTTTTTACTCTGAAATGAAATCCTTGTTTGCTTTCCCAATTGACATTCCTTGCATATTGCATTAGTCGGTTTCACCAACTTAGGTAGATCTCTCACAGCCTTAGTGGAACTTATCTTGAAAATATTATCAAAGTTAACATGAAACAATCTCCTATGCCATAACCAACTTTCATCAACTTGAGCAATCAAACAACTTTTACTACCAACACTCAAGTGAAAGATATTACCTTTTGTTTTTGTACCTGATGCAATTTCAATTCTAGAACTCAATATTTTGCACTTTCCATCCTTGAAATAAAGATTGTATCCCTTATCAACCATTTGACCAACACTCAAAAGATTATTCTTCAAGCCTTCCACATATAGAACATCATCAGTATTATGCTTACCATCAAGAGAAATGCAACCTCTTCCATGGATCACACCAGCTGTATTATCAGAAAATCTCGCAACACCACCGTCATACTTTTCCAAGCTTAGAAACTTACTTTTGTCTCCTGTCATATGATGTGAACATCTACTGTCAATTACCCATTCATATTTCTCTTCAACTGGAGCATCTATGGCTTTCTCCACATTTCTACAACTAACAGATTTAGTAGATACATGATTATTTTCTTCGATATCAATAAATACCCATTCATCATCACTTCTATTTCCTTTATCAGATTCATCATTTGTCACACCTTCATCAACAACATAGTAACACTTCTTCTAAAATCTAGGCTTGTTATGTCTTGGTTTAGCAGCTCCTTTCGGACACCTTGATGCAAAATGACCTATCTTATTGCAAGAAAAACATTTAAGAGGAAATTTTCCTTCATACTTACCTTTTCCTCTTGGTACTCTTTTGACAATAAGTGCTTCCATCTCTTCTAGTTCTCTTTCTTCTTCAATATTTTTTATTTCATATTCATACTTGAATGTCTTTCAAGATGAACTCTCACCCAGATCATATCTTTGTCTATCTCTTCTAGAAGTAGTAGCCTTAAATGCAAATTCGACCTTAGGAAGGGCATCACCAAATTTTATCAACTCAAAAGCAGTAAGCTTACCAACCAACGTATCTCTGGTTATGTTTGTTACAGTCTGGAGCTCTTCAATAGCACTAACTTTGACTTTGTAGTAATCAGGAAAGGATCTAAGCACTTTAGCAGCAATCTCATATTCATCTATCTTTCCACTAGCACATCTAATACTACACACAAGTTCATTCACTCTTTGCATGAAATTATTAATTTTCTCATCATCACCTTTTCTCAACCTTTCATATTTCCCTTTCAAACTTTGCAACTTAGCAATCTTCACATTAGCATCACCTTCATACAAGGTTTCCAAATTTTTCTAGATCTCATGAGAAGTCTTTAGATCCATAACATTTTTCATCGTAGAATCAATCAAAGCACTCAAAAAAGCTTCCTTAGCCCAGATATTATACTCAACATCTCTAATCTCAACAGAAGTAGTAGGACCATTATGCAGAATACTATACATAATACTTGTAATGCTCCAGTAGGGTTCACCAATGCATCTTAAATGACACTCCATTCGAGTCTTCCACAAAGAATAATTTGTTCCATCAAATCTCAGACTATCCTTCTTGTAACTTGCCATCCCAGATCACCTTACGCCATTAGACTTCTTCCAAGGAACAAGCTCTGATACCAATTGTTGGCAATACAACGAAAAACAACTGAGAGGGGGGGGTGAATCAGTTGTCACATAAATTAAAAACTTATTCAACTTATTAACATTATTCTTAGATCTAATAATTAACCAAGAAAACATAAATCATCAACATATCAAAAACACACATAACACCAAGATTTTTTACGTGGAAACCCTATTAGGGGAAAAATCATGGTGGAGGTTAATCCACAATATTATACCTTGTTAAAAGTATAATGAAAATTAAATATGGGGAATGCACATGCATTCAGGTACACTACCTAGAGCTCACTACTCAATTACAAAGGAAAACACACTATCTTACAAATAGATTCGGATTGTACCCATCCATATTTTTAATTGAGAAAATAGCATCTACTAATGCCTGATTATAGTTCTAATTAAGCACATGAACACTTCTCCACTCTTCTTCATTCTTCTTCACCCTTTGCTCTACCTTCGAATGATTTAGAAAATTATTCACACACACACATTTGGCATACATCAAATGAAATGAACAATCACTTATATATATCCACAACATGAATTTTCATCGCTACAAGTCATCCATAAAGAAATAATAAAATGAATATAGACTATCGGCCCAAAACATTAAATATTATCAATGTGAATCAACCAAGGTTGGCCATAGATTAGTGAGGACCCAAAACAACATCTTCAACATGAAAACACTTCAATTAATTTCTCCTCAAAGGTCTACAACACGCTACAAACACTATGTCATCCAAGACCAAGAAAATCATGAACATGCAAGAGAAAATCTTTGATCATGAGCACAACAATCAATGCGGACTCACAAAAAAGATAGAGAATGATCTAGAAACATCCACAAGCATCATGAATCACAAGAGAAGCATCCGTAAGAACTAAAATAATTGAAATAGCATCATCTTCAATTAGGAACACCAACTGAAGAAACAAAAAAACTGTCAGAATGAAAATCTTCATAACTCAATCAAATCTTCATCCAGATCTTTGAAACTCGACATGGATAAACTAGATACACTCAGCAACAAACCCTTTAGTCCACAACCTTTGATCAACAACATACAAAAATAATTGACATACCAAACTTCACTTCACCACTGACAACTTGCATCTCATTTATTACAATTTTCTCAATATCCTCAACATATACAACTTCAAATGAATTGATGCTAATAGTATTGACATCAATGACAACCACATATCAACAACACAACCACAACATCCAACAAATCTTATTTCGATCAATAATAATCAACCTTCTTCACACAAACTACTACCAAGAACAATCTTCACGCCAATGAGAACGTAGTCCTCAACCCCATGCCAAAGTTTTGGCATCTGACAAAGTGGTTCTCACATGATGGGAATATATGTTAGGGTGCATTGCTATCACAGGAACAAGATTAAATGCTTTGATACCATATTAAGAAAATATGGGACAAAGATGAACAAAAGATAAAAAAAACTAATATGAGCTTCTTCTCTATATTTTCATTCAAATAAATTACATATTTATAGTATTTTTCACAACCTATTTTATAGGAAACAACACAAACAACCTCCCTATTAATATTGAGTTTTTTTAACAACTCAAACAAACAATGTTACTAATAATAATATTAAGTTGTTTCTCAACAACTTAGTATTATGACACTTATTCATAACAATAATTTAAATACTCATATAAACTCTAATTTATAACACCTATGTGAACACTAATTCCCAACAATTTGAACCTAATTCGTTGTTCCTTTATATCATCACAACATATGGATCTAGTGCTTATCAACTCTCTACTCCTAAAGGAAAACCATTATTTGAACCCATCAATAGCATGCACCTTCATAGGTGCTACACTTAATTCTGGGAGTATCCCTTCAAAAAGTCAAAGAATACAAAAAAATAAAAAAATAGTCACCCTAATGCAATCCTAGCAAATAGATGTCTTGGTGACAACAAAAAAAATCAAAAAAGTAGTAAAGAGAAATAATTTTTTCAAAAGTGAAAACCACTTCGGTGGTTCTTTGTATAAGTACCATGGTGAAAACCTAGCAAACAGTCATGCCATGTGTAGTTAGGCTATGCTCCTTTGTCTACTATCACTCTACCTGGTCTTCCATCCTTTGCTCACCCATTCACACCTACCATCTGTCCATAATAAAGCTTTGTCATCCTTCTCATGGCCTGAGAACCACCAAAATTTAGCTTCCTTCACTTTCATGACCATCCTTTACGTTCATCCATCACTTCCCATTGCACGTAATAAATCGGTCTTGTACTTGACTAGGGGAAATTGCTTGACTTATGTATTCATGGGAAATAACACATGGTATCAGCTTTATAAAACCTTCAAAATCCAAAAAAAAATCATAAAACCTTCAAAATCCAAAAAAAATCACAAAACCTTCCAAATCCAAAAAAAATCATAAAACCTTCCAAAATCATAAAACCTTCAAAATCCAAAAAAAAAACATAAAACATTAAAATCCAAAAAAATCATAAAACACCAAAATACAAAAACATCAGAAAACATAAAAAAAATCCAAAAAAAAAGTCTGAGTCTAAGTTAACCTATGTTAGAATGGTTGAACTACGTTGTCTTTGCACATTTGTTATGTAGGAAAGGCTCATCTTCAATGGGCCCTCAAGACATTAGGTCAATCCTTTTAGGTTTTCTCAAATAAAATCATGACTCAGTCCTTTTTTAAATAAAATAAAGTCAAGTCATGTCAAACTACAAGGTCTCTGTGTGTATAACATAGGCAAAGCCATCAATTGATGAGCTCTTGAGGCCCTAGGCTAGTCCTTTATGGTTTTTTTTATTTTGATTCTATTCTTTTTCCACAAGCAATCATTATTCAAACCAAATCACAAATCAACAGAAAAACATATCCAACAAATGTTTAATCTTCAATCAATCAATTACCTTATCAATAATCACAATCAAGTCATTGGTCTTATATCAAAATGGGGCACTATGTCTTTTGTCTCATTCAGTCTTATCACTTGTCTTCTATCAGATGTGTCCTTCTTGGGATTAGACATTGTCATTGGTTAATCTTGTCATTCACCTTAAGCAAGCTATGCCTTTCTTGTGGCTAGGTGTTTATTAAAGTGGTTAATCGGTCAACTTTATCAAATGTGTTCCTTTCCTTATACATGATATGCCTTTCCTAAAACTAGGTGTCATCACATCGATCAATCATATCAACAAAAATTTATCAAAATAATTCAAGTTCATCAGTTGGTTAGTTAATCTTGTCATCTTGGTCAAACTAACCTTACCTTATTCAGGATGTGTCTTTCCTGAAACTAGGTACAACCAATCAAATCAGTTAATCACCCTTTTTCAACCTACCAATCAGGTTTGTTCAAACAGTCAATTGGTCACCTCAGTCATCTTGGTCAGCCTAATCACTCAATCTCATCAAACCTATCGACAAACATTATCTCTTTGGCAAACACTTTGTTGGTTTGAGTTTGTCTTATCTTTTTTGTTGGTTTTTGGGTCATGTTACTAGCTACTTTGAGGATGTCCTATTAAGGGATTTAGAGGAGATATGATGGATCATGATCTCTTTTCTTTACTTTCTTTTTGTGGTTTTCCTTGGCAAAAAACTGGGAAAATTAGGTCCTTAGTATGAGTTGGGGCATTCCTTGTCTTTTGGCATTGTCTTTTGATTGCTTTTCTCTCACAAATGGTCACCTTGCACACCTTGTTCTATCTCATACCATGGTGTTTGTGCTCCATTTGCAATAATTTTGACGCATGATGATGACAAATATAAAAGCATGAAAGTCCGTCCTCTGTCATTTCCTATCAACCTCTCCACCTTCTTTTTCATTTTCCATGCTAACATCCATCTCTTCCATGCTAAAATTTCTTCCATCTACATCTTGACAAAGTCCTGTGACATGCAAAAATATCCTGCATATACAATCATGTTAGGAAGTATTATAGAAAGCATTATCATCATAGACATCAGCATCATAATAGGCCACACATATTTGCATAAGAAAATACAAAAACATAGAGTGCATCCATGTAGCACTAACATAACTAATCATGCCATTGCACTATGATCATAGTTCATTTTCATTTATCACCTTTCATGAACATTGCATCACATTTCATTTCATCACATTAATCACATTATTGCATATCACGTTTTGCATTCACATTATGCATTTCTAATCATTGCATACAAATTTTATAGGCATCAGATCACATCAACATTAATTGCACTCACATATCAAGTTTCATCATAAAATTAGGTCATCCATATTGCATTCATAATCCATACATATCATAAAGGCATGAACATCCATAACATAATCATAAAGCATAATCTTACATCATATTAAAGCATCACATGATCATATAGAATGCATACACATCATACGAGCATGAACATACATAGGATAACATAACCATAAGCATAAAGCATGATCACATAGAATTTCATATCATAAATCACCACAAAAAATCATATCATATATCGCTCAAAATGTGTAATAGGTACAATGTCAAGATATATCCCAAAATAGAGCTCATAGGCTTGATAATCAAAAGATAATGTCCATACATATAGTGTCAACAATAAATGCTTTAGCCTAAGCTACCCTAATCTCCTATCCCTAGGGCATCCCTATCCTCTCATCGAGATGTGTCTAGAGATATGTGTTCTACTATCAGTGGCCTGTCATATGGAGTGGACTGTTTGGGGGCTAATGTCTCCCAACTCTCTGACCTACTATGGGAGCATCTACTATGGGACCTGCTATGTGTCCTACCCTATGATCCACTCTCAACCTATGAGAATCTCAAATCTCTCCTCTCAGGTGAAACTACCCTCTCATATAGGTCCTTGTAGTACTGCATACCCCTGCTCACCCTGGCTAGCTCCTAAGAAACATCAACCATAGACCCACTACATGTTACGATAAAATCCAACATCCTCTTATTTGTTTATTGGTGGTTGATAACTACTAGGTCCCTCTTTGTCTAGAGGGTGTCCCTCTCAACCTTAAGGTTGTCTCTCTCTACTATGACTATCCTCAACTTTGCCTCTAGGGTGGCTATCCTCTTCTCTGTTATGCCCTCATCTTCTCCAAACCTGACCTCCTCCAATCCCATCTTGATATCCACCCCCATAATAATCCTCTCTCAAAGGACTCTCTCCACCTATCCTATCACCAAATCATCTACATGATCATCCTGCCTCTCCTCCACGTGCTCCTCAACCTCCATCTCCTCAATCTCCTAATGTCCCTCCTCAAGAGTTGGCATCTCTGCATGTTTCTCTCCCTCCTCCACCTTCATCTCCACTACTACCCTAACCTCTAGTTGGTCCTCATCCTCCTCCTCCTCCCAGATTAGTGATAAATGTCTCACCACCCACCGTCCACTATCCCTCCTCTGCCTCCCCAACCATCCCCTCTATCATCTCCTCGCCCTCCACCCCTCCATCCCATGTCACCCCTTCGGCCTCATGGGCCCCTCCCTATGTGCTCTACTAGCATTGGCTACTCTGGATCAGTGTATGGACTAGGCCTATGAATCAACCACCAGACATCATAGTCTAGTGTCATCCCTACATCTACATCCCCACCCCTCCACCTCCACTATATCAACTATAGGGCATCAATCTCCTCCTTGATGGTAGTCACCAATATCATTTGTCCCCATGGATGTACCTCTCATGAAGACCATGAAAACTTTTTTGTGCCTACAAGGACACCCTTCCTCTCCTTGAACTGTCTTTGAACTCTCTCTAGAAGATACATCTTAATGATATGTTGAGACTGTATGGTCCACCCAATCAATTACCTCAGCTAATGACACCATGAAAAATGTTCATCCTCACCTACCCATAGATCACAATCCTTGTAAGGCCTCTAGAAAAAGATCACTAAGTGTTGATCCCATGCCTCCAGTATCCTATGTCTCCCACATGTGTCTGTGTGATGGCACCCTGATATAGAAACACATATGGTGCACTAGCTCCCAACTTTCATGCCACTTACGGTCAAAAAATTGTTATATGCTCCCATACCCATATAATTAGCAATCTAACCACACAACTCATGCTCTAGCCACCTCTGTATGCAATATCTTGGAGCTAGAAGTATAACATACCCAATAGGCATGGTCCCCATGCGTATACTATCTCATCATGGACCACACCTACTAGCATATCTCCCTAGCCTACTAGGAAACCATGACCCCTGCGATCTAGAATCATCACCTCAGAAATCAGTGTGCATAGCACACAATTATACCTATCATACCTCTCCGCCAGGGTCTCACATGTGATCTCATAACCTTGAATTCCAAGCTCTGAATCATAATCACACTCATAGTAATCATAGAGGGCCTGCAATCCTTGAATGGGGTCATATCGTACCTGCTCTCCATGAATTGGAAACCACATAATCGTGTACATGTCCTCTAATGTCATAGTGGCCTCCTTGGTCAATAGATGGAAACTCCAAGTCTCAGAGTGCCACCGCTCCGCCAACACTGTCAGCATGCCCCTGTTTTCCCTGATAACAGGTATATAGGTGACATAGAATAAGCCAATATCTAAAAGTGCCCATCTCTCAACCTCATCTAGTTGATCTCAAAGTCAAAATGTATCTAGTCACAACTCCTGCATATAGATAGGAGGAAGCACAACCTACAATCACAACACAAGTCACTACATCAATCTAAAGTCTTCATTTGACCTAATGGACCTAAGTTGACCAAGTCATTTTATCCTAAACTGGGGCATATTTTTCATTAGTCAATTATCTCACTATTCTTTTCAAATGCATCACATAAATTCTTAGTGGATCATAACTGTAATTGCATCACTTATTTTTCACATGTGTCATCACTAATCACGCTTGTGTCTCCAAAATTTTATTGCATCATTCCCGACCATGTGTGCAACTTAGAAAGTTAGTTTTGGCACACCCTTCAGATGTGGCACAACACAACCATACCTACCCTAGACCTAAGAATTTACATCGTGACATGATGATTGCAACAAATTTAGTTGCTCGTGCACATAATTGTGTTGCATGTTGTGTGACATAATTTCTTTCTAAGTTATTTCCTAGCTAAAATGCACGCAAATCAAAAAAATAACAAGGTGGGTTTTGAGTACTTATTGGGGTGGGCACTCCCTCAGGATAGAAAAATGTGTAGATGTGGTAGCCTCTGTGTGCACCATCTAGAACTGGCGACATCTCCTCAGCCTTTATCACTCAGAGCTCCTAAGATTTCTAAGTTTGGGATGCACAAATGAATTATTTTCTTAATCCAACTCCTATTTATAGCCTGAAAATTAGGGTTTGCAATTAGCATGCATGTTGGACACACTCTTCAACCACTTTTAGCTTCAATTTGACCCCCTTAACAACCTCCAAAATCATTTTCTTCTACACCATTGATCTCCTAGTTGTCAAATTATCTTGTTGGGACAATTTTAAAAAAAAAATGATTATTTTGAAAATTTGTAAGATTTTCCCAAGGGGGCATACCTCTACCCTTCTTTCATTGAGGCATCTTTTGACTGAATTTCTTTAACACAACGCGATGAACTACATTATGTCAAATAGGGGAAAAATGTAGACACTGAAAAATGTCTTAGTCTGCGAGGGTCATTTTCCCTTTGTCTTGGCCTTCTTCCCTACATAATTAAATAATTTTAATTATTTAATTATTGTCCTTTGATCGCATTCTTCTATTAATTAACTAATTTTAATTATTTAATTAATCCACTTTCTTTATTCCTCTATGATCAATTAAATAAATTTAATTGCATCACTAATAGCCCATTTCTTTAATAATTAAATAAATTATTATTTATTTAATTATTTTCCTTTCATCACTCATCTATAATCAAATAATTATCACTATTTATTTGTCTATTCACTAATCTTTTAGTTCTTCTATAGTCAAATAAATTGTAAATTATTTGACTACCTTTTGACATTTCTTCCCCAATTAAATAATTAATCCAAGTTATTTATTTAATTCCATTTTCCTATTTCTCCCTATTGAATTAAAATTCTTACATTTTAATGAATGCTCACTTGCCTTTTCCTCAAATTAATAATTTAAATAAATTATTTATGCTCCACTTTTCTAGATATTCCTTTCTCATGAAATAAATAATTTTATTATTTATTTCCTCCATTATCCATCCACTCTCTCATTTTCAAATCTCAGTCATCGATTGACTCTAGGCTCTTTCTAATCTTGACTATTCATTTTGTAACCTCCACTCTTTTGTTTTACATGTCCTCTTATCTGTTGATCTTGGAATCTTTATAGAAGCTTGATCTTGACTATCCAATCAAATGATTGTCTATAAACAAAGCCCTCCTCCTCCATTTTTGATTTAACAACCACTTATCTCCAACTTTCATGCTTACTATTTGCAGGTATTTACATATTTCTACTATTATCTAAGGGAATATTTGCAAAAACAACTTAAGGAGAGACAAGAAAATTTATTCAACTTCAATATGGGGTGTTCTCTTATTTGAACATTTTCATTTTATTCCTCATTTTGTTTGTTTTCTCTTGTTTAGATTGGATTTATAGCTTAGATAGTGTTGTGGTTGTCACTAGAATCTAGGCTAGTATAGATTTCTCATCTTACAAACATCATTATCATATTAGTTTGGTCTTTGGTTTGGTCAAAATTGGTCATTTTTATTGTGTTTTGCAGCTATAGGTTTGTTCATTGCAACTGTTTGGGGGAATGACACAACTAATTCAAACTTCACCATACCTCTGTGACACAGTCACCATCCCTAAAGTTGTTGTTGACAATTTTTGAGCTGCATCTATCAGAGCTAGTAAGCAGCAACTACCAGTTATAGTGACACAATTTCTTGCTTTCCAGAACCTTTAATTTTCTTAGGATTTCTAAATTTTGTTTCCTTGCATTTGGTATCTTAGGAATTTTTTGGTACTAATATCTGCTTTGTAGCATGTGGCACAGGTGGAAAGGAGGCATTTTTTTTGGTTTTGCTAACTTATTGTATTGTCTCATTTTGCAAATTTTGTTTAATCACACTTATTGGGTTAAAATTGACTTGCATATTCACTCATTTGGGATAAAATTTAAACAAAAATTTGCATACTACACTCATTTGGTTTAAAATTAACCTTGCATACTCACTCATTGGTTTTAAAATTGACAACTTTGCATTGAGTGTCTTCTTTCAAATATTGCTTTGAGGGTTAAAATAAATCATTGTCTTCTTTATCTTGTGGTCTTGAATTTTATTGTAGAGGTGTATATGCTCTTCTTTCACACCATTTTGGTGATCTTGAGAATAAAAAATCTCTCTTAAAACACTTGCATTATCACCCACACATTTTGATTTATTAAGGTTAATGAACACCATGTGAGTGTGAGAAAAATGTGTTGTGTATGCTCTCTCCTTGCGCTTTATGCAATCTCGGAGATCAAAAACAATATACTTGTCTTTCTTTTGTTTACCCTTAGAGGGCTTGCCTCCCAATTTGTGAGAGGGAACGACCCAAGTGGTACTTTCATTTCAATCCGCTATACAAATAATTGTGGTTTTGATGAAAGTCATCAATCACTTGGTGTAGATGTTCTATACTGACAAAAGTCTCCCTCAGTATCCATGAGATGCATCAAAACCATTTATAAGGGCTGGGAGGCCTCTTAAATGAGTGAACCGCTACATGTATAGACACTAGATTATCCCGAAACATTGATTAAGAACTGTAGACATGGAAAATATACCGACACACTTGATCCTAATTACTAACATTGTTTCATCCTAAATCATCTTCTTAGCTAATCATCAGCCTTAGTCCCTTAATTAAATATAAACCATCATTTATCTAATTAAGTCATTCTCTCTTGTTAATTAAATAAATCAATGTTATTTGTTTAACCCTCCTTTGTCTATTTAATTAAATAATTCATTTTATTTGATTAAATCTCTAAAGTCATCTCATTAAATTAAATAAATTAAACCTTGTTTAATTTAATCTAACATCATCCTCTTTAATTAAATAAATCAAAATCCTTTTATAAAATCTAAATCATATTCTCCTCAACTTTGATTTAAATCAACCCAAAAATATAAATCAAATTGTCACATCATCTGATCCCTCATTAAATTAATTAAATCCTGATTAATTTAATCTTATCATCTAATTCCTCTAGATTTTGCCACTTGCACATGAAAATAAATTTAATTGATTTATTAAATCCTTATTTTCTTTCAACTTGGCATCTTTAGGGGAATATTCCTCCAAGTTTGAAAATCCCTCCAAGTGGATTTGTCCTTCCAACAAGACATTCATTCCATCTTACATGTCCTTGTGCATTGAGCCAAGTGGCATTTAATTCATTATTTTTCCCTCTAACATGTCATTTCATGATTTTCAAATTCCACCTAATTTCATTTATTGTGCACATTCATCAAAATGTACTCAAGCTTCCTCCATTCACATCTTGACAAGTGGCACTTTCCCATTGGATGTTGAATGATCCCACATTGCTTCATTTTGCGCATTCCTCCATCTTGTCTTTCTATAAATAGAAGGCTTTCCTTTGTGTTTTGGATACACAACTTAGAGAAAAGTTAGTCTCTTCACATTGAGAGCTAATTTTATCCATTTCATATCAAGCGTTAATCATTTTCATGGTTTCATAGCAAGGTTATGCCAAAATTTCATCAAGGAGCTTCAACCATCATCAAATATTCATCAAGCTTGCATAGGATTTGGGAAAGGGCCAATTTTCACATCAAATTGGCACCAATTCCCGCATGGGATTGAGGGTTTTCTTTTTCAAATAGGATTTCAATCACTTTCTTTGATTTGTTCTTCAATTTCTTTCCTTTTTGAGCATTGTAGATGAATTTCATGGGGAATCTTGATTCTTACTTGCATTTGATCTAGTATTGTGTTTGTTTGCTATGTTTGTGCAGGTCTAGGATTGGGGTTCTACATTTGACTCTAGAAGGAGGGAAAATCTCAAGTTATAATCATGTTTTTAACAAAATTTCATGTTTTTTCTTTTTTTTTGGTGTCTACAGGAAACTGCGCCTCTATCAGTCTAGTATCACCATACAACACCGCTATCATCTCAACGATGCCATACAGTGATGCTAAGAACTCCAAACTCTGCCGCTACAACCTTCTCGCCCAGAAATTCAAAATTTCAAACTGTGGCGTTGGTTCAATTCTCTGATGCTGGGAATTTTAAACTTCAAACTATGTCACTGAGTAAAACTGTGCCACCATCGCACTCTTTGTTCTACTGTGGAGCATCGCTTGTAGACCTAGCAGCGCTATACATCAGCACTGACTTTCTCAAACAGTGACGCATATGTAGGTTTCATCGCTGGGGTGGAGTAAAAAGTCAAATTTAAATTTTTTGACGTGCTTTTTTTTCTTTTGATCATTTGGAGTTACTAACTGGTTTTCTACCTCTATTTTCTTGAATTAATCAGCTTTGTAGGTGAAAGCAAGGAAGGAGCAAAAAGTAAGTTTGAAGTATAATATTATTTGTCCATTGTATCAAGTGTCTTTAGACACTTTTGGAAGCAATTATAATTCCAAATTTAAGGATTTTACCTCTTCAAGCTTCTAGGACTCACTAATTTTCAATTTGGGTTTAAAATGAACAAGGAAAGAGGTTAAAAAGAACTTTAGGAAAATCTACTAGATTTTTTTTAAGGTTAACAATTGAACAATCAAAACCTCACACTTCCTTTGGTGCTTAAAAAGAAGTCACTCTTGATTTGAAAGGATAAAATGAACATGTGCTTCTTCTTTTTATAATCACTTACCCAAAATAATACCACCAAAAATACATATGCGCTTCTCTCACACTTCACAGCGATCTTGAGAATCAAAAGGATTTTTGGTGATCTTAAGTTGTGTAAGTGATTGCCTCCACATTTCATTTGGAATTAAAAACTGAAAAAATCCTACAAGTGTGAGTGGAACATATTGCGTATGTTCTCTATTTGTTTCTCAACAAAGATTGATCGAACTACAGATATATTTGCTTGATCTTATTTATCTTGGAGGGCCTACCTTGTGGGAAAAAGTAATCACCCAAGGGAACAACCCAACCGGAAACACGCTAAAGCCAAGTGACTTCCACCCTAGATATAAGTGTGGGTACTTGAGGAAAGGAAAGTATCATGAGGATTATTCTGATGAGAAGGGTAGCAATGGTCTCTCGCCACATGGATGGTCCCCCATGAATGGAATGCTTGCATTAAAACCCTTGTTTAGAAAAGGACAAAATCCTTGATCTATTTGTTGGTGCAAGAATGGTCGTGTTGAAGCTGCCCCATAGTTTTACGGCTTTTAGTAGAAATGGAAAGTATGCCATGGGAGATTCATGGGTACTGATGCTTGGCTGACCTGAGAAGCGAGTGCACTATAAGGGGGAGCCTGTGTGGTCAAGCATCTAACCATTCACTAAAAGTAGGCGTAGCTAGACTTGTCCAAGTGGGGATTCAACAAACAAATTCTTTCATATCCATAGGGTTGTACATGTTCTTGGAAACAAAACACTTTGCTTGATTGTAAACATTGGGAAAATAAACATTCAACATTGTCATCAAATTTCAAACCCTTTAGGAAGCAAATATCTTTGACAAAATTTAAGTGCTATTTCTTTCCCTTGGGATTCTATCCTTGGAGGTTTCTAAGCATTTAAATTTATATCTCAATTTGCTTACTAAAGTCAGCAATAGGAAACTTTTGCCTTGATTTCCTTGATTTCCACATAATACACTTTTTGGGATGATAAGAAGTTAAGACATTAGACATTTAGTTTGAAAACCTAATCCATAATTGTTTGTGGTAAAAAAAAAGTCACTAAGCAAAGCTAATAACAATTGAACCCCACACATGTGTCTCAAATTATTTCATGCAAAATCAAAATCTAGAAACCAAAGTCAAAAGATCTTAGTACAAAAGATCATCAAAAGTGTCTCTCAACGCTCTACAAATTTAGACAGATTTCTTTTCAACTTTTATAGACGTGCATTAAGGAACAATCCCAATTTGTATGAATTTTTTTATCAACAAAATCCAAATCTTTTTTAGCAATTTGAGCATCTTGTTTAAGAGTAAAGTGTGTTCTTCAAAACTGAGGTCTTGTAAACAAGAGTCTTTTTTAGGTACACATAGGATCAAATCCAAAACCTTCATCCATCTTTCAAACATCAAATCAAAATCATCTCACCAAAAACTCTTGAAAATCTTGAAATCATCCTTCATGCTATACTTTTTGGCAAATCCATGAATCAAAATCCTTGAAAAAAATAAAAAATCCTTGAATCCAAATCCTTGAATCAAACATCAAATCATCTTTTTTAGCTATGTATATGTAGATGCATCCTTCTCCATATGCTTAGTTGAATTATCATCAAAACATCTAGTTTGGTTAGGTGTGGGTAGATGCATCCTTCTCCCTACACTTAGTAAAATTATCATCTTGTGAGCAAGTTTATCCCATAGATAACATCCAACATCTTGGGATATATTTGTTCATTATCCAAAATCAAAGCAATCCAAAATTAAAATCCAAGAATCCAAAAGTCTCAAAAGTCTAGCATCCCCCTTAAGATCTTCTAAGAGTTTAATCATCCATATCATCCACCTTTCACACATTTTACCCTGACACCTTTGATCCTTAATCATCCTAGATCTTCTCTTTTGAGCTTCATTTTATGGTTCAAACAAGATCACAACACAAGAACATGGAGGCCAATAAAGAAACATCAACTTCAAGTGACCTAAGTCAAACCAATTCTGAAATGAATCTTGTTGGATCAAGAAATCCCCTAACTAATCTTCCTTCATCATCACAAAATCCTCAAGAGGAAGGTCAAATAGAGAATATCACCAATAATTCCTTCAGAATGATGCAAGATGAGATCATCAAAATGGTCCAAAATCTCAAGAATCATAGAATTGTCAATATCATGATGAAGCTCCATCCCTCACAATATATGCTTGAATTAGAAAAACAAGGGGCTAAACTCCCATCCGATTATGATGTGAGCACCATTGAGGAACAACCTCTTGGGATCATGCCCCCAATTTCATCCATGCCTCTAATTTCACCCACACCTCCATTCCAAAGCATCACTCAACCCATCCCCCAAATTACATCATCCTTTGCTCCAACTCAACCCATTGTTAACAAAGGGAGCATATTTCTCAATGCATTATAAACACACCCCCTTGTGAATAATCAAGATTTGGACGCAAACACTATCTTGGGGAAACTTGTCCCCAAAAATCCATTACATACATATGTCCCCCTCACCTTTTGTGATCCAAATGACCCATCATTATCATTTCATGCAACACCTCAAACCTCTCTCCCTATGACCTCACAAGGAGAAGGTGACTTATTTGGACCATGGGGCATCTTTGAACCTTCATCTTCATCATTTCCCCAAGGAAGTATGCCACTCAATTTTCCACCACTTCCACCCTTTCCGCTAACATCAAGATCACCTCTTGGTTTGGGATTACCTCCATTACCCCCACTCATTCAAAACAATTCCCCAACCATTAATCAAAACATCATACCAAATCCTCCCATATTATCACAACAACAGATGGCAACCATCCCAATAACACAAGAAACTGCCACATCATCAATTATCCCTCAAATATCTCAAAACATGGTCTCTCAAGGACCAAGCATATCAATCACACCATCCACCACCCAAATCTCATTCATCAATACAATGGTGCCTCTCATCACAACAACAAACACCATTCTGAATCTGCCACCACCTCCACCACCAAACACAAATATGTCAAACCAATATAGCATCACATTACAAGCCACTCAACAAGTTGCCTATCAAAAGGAGCTCCAACAAATCCAAAATCAACAAGCTACACAACTAGCTACTCAGCAAGCACAAACACAATTAGTTGCACAACAAGCCGCTCAAGTAGCGCAAGTGCTCAAGCAACACAAGTAGTGCAAGCCACTCAAGTTGCTCAAGTAGCGCAAGCCACTCAAGCTGCTCAAGTCACTCAAGTAGCTCAAGCTACTCAAGTTGGACAGGCTGCACAAGCCGCATAAGATTCCTAACAAGCACAAGCCCAGGCTTAGGCACAAGTGCAAGCTAGAGCCCAATACAAAGCTCAATAAGCACAAGCACATGCACAAGCACAAGCATAGGAACAAGCACAGTACCTTGCAGAACAAAAAGCAGCCCAGCAACAAGTGTTGTTGGTACAATAGCAACAACAAGCTCAACAACATGCATTATTAGCGCAACAACAATTGGACCAACAATAAGCATTGTTGATACAAGTACAATCATACTTGGTGCAAAAAAATGTACAAGCACCATCCACCAACACACCAACCAATCCACCCATCCCTCCAACAAGTGAACCACCACAGAACACCTTCATCCCACCCCCTGATTTTCAAGATGACATAACAATGTAAATCAAGTTGATCTCGCAACAAGTGCTTGATCTTCAATCATGGAAAACCACAAAAAGACACCCAACAACTTGTGTCCCTATCCATTTGACATGATTCTTGCAATGAAACCGTTCATAAAGGGATTTTAAATCCCCAAATTTGATAAATACTGTGGGATAGGAAACCCTGAAGATCACATCAAGGAATTCCAAGTACATTGCATGGAAGTCGCATATGATGATACATATTTGATACAACTATTTCTTAGAAGTTTGGTTGGCTAAGCCATGGAGTGGTTCTCTTGCCTTCCTCCTGGCATCAAAAAGTTCCAAGAGATAGTAGATGCATTCATAAAAAATTATGCATTCAATATCGGTATGGATGTCAGTCTAGAGGAACTATCAGCTCTTAAACAAGGTAAAAACAAATCATTTTCTTCTTTCCTACAACAATGGTGATCTAAGGCCAATAGGAGCAAATGGGTCATGCTAGAAGAACAACAAGTTTGCACTATCATCTCCAATCTAGAAGGAACCTTGGAATTTCATATCAAGGTGCAAGGCATCACCACATACAACCAATTGATCTCCAAGGTGCTTAACATTGAACGAGCCCTTATCACACAAGGAGGAACACCTGCATATCTTGAATAGAAAAAAAATCGCCCATCCACCAACTATAATGACAAACCTTGCACATGGGAGAAAAATAGAAACATTACTAACGATGGTGTTGTTGACACCAAAGTTGTCATCAATGCTCCTCGACAAAACACACCAACACCCCAACAACAACCCCAAAACAACAATCAGAACAATAAACAAGCTAAAATTTTGACTCAACAGCCAAATAATCAAACAGTCAACAATGTGCACAATCAAAGGGGGCCATCCCAACAAAAAAAAAATCCCCCAAGCAGAAGTACACAGCCCTTGGGGAATCGACTGAATCCATCATGAAGAGGCTAGTAGAGGAAAAACTCATCACAATCCCCACCTATGACAACTATCAAGATCCCTTGGTATAACCACCGTGGTACAATGCAAATCACCTTTGTGATTTCCAAAAAATCAAGGGACACACAACTACCAGTTGTATGAGGTTGAAAAACTTAATTCAAGACCTCATTGATGATAAAATCATAAATGTGGAACAACCAATGAGAAATAAAAATCTCAAGATCTACAAGAATCTGATGCCCAATCATAACAACAAAGGGAACAATAACAATGATAAGGGGAAGGGTGTATTCAAAATTTTGAATCATGTATACGACCATGTCATCACATCCCTAGATGAGTATTGCACTATTATCACCATCAAAGGAGCCCAAGCTGATTGTGGAGTCACCACAAGAGGCAGAAAAATCACCATCACAGGGTCATCTCAGCCTCCTAGAGCACCCCACTTCCAACCCGAGATCCATTCCTAGTGGCTATAATTTCCTTGACCAGTTGAAAAGAACCCCAGCTTAGATCTCCATCATGGAGTTGTTGAAGATTTCATCAACCCACAAAATGATCCTTGAAGAAGCATTGGCTTCATCCACTGTCTCCGCAGATCTTGACGTTGAATAATTCCAAGCTATGGTCAAAAACATCATTACCCCAAATATCCTTACATTCTCCAACCAATACTTTCCCACCCAACCATCTCACAATCGTGCACTCCATCTGGAGGTTCTAGTGCATAAGAACAAAGTCAAGAGAGTCTTGGTGGATGGAGGTGCAAGTTTAAACATTTGTTCCCTCAAGCTTATAAAGAATTTAGGAATCTCAGAGGATTCCATTGCAAAATGAAAAGGCATCACAATCAAGGCTTATGATGATCAAGAAAGAGTATCTCAAGGAACTATTCAACTCCCTATTCAAGTAGGGTCAACAATTATGGAACCCACCTTTTAGGTCCTTGACCTCAATTTTCTTTACAACATTCTCCTGGGGCATCTATGGATCCATGGGATGAAAGCGGTGGAATCAACCTTCCACCAATGTGTCAAGTTCACATACCAGGGCCAAGAGGTAACTATCCATGGTGGTCTCGAACCCTTTTCTTACTACAAGAGCCTAGAAGAAAAATATTACAAAATCCCCCAAGTGCCAAAGAACAATGAGGGCCCCTCAACTCCATACATTGATCTAGCTAATCTTGCCTCCACTTCTACGGCAGAGACACCGGCCATCCCTGCCATCTCTGATATCAAGGTCATTATCCTAGACAATAGGTGTGGACACTATACAATTCCAAAAAATTATTTTGTGGTAGGAGAGTTACCACAATCTCCCAGGTCACAAGGACGACCACAATCAAATAATGCTTTCATATATGCACCTTAGGGATAGACAAGTGTTTTCTATGTGTGATTGTTTTCGATATGTGCTAAACCCATGGAAATTTAGGGTGAATAGCCCTAGACCATACACATTACGAACACACTTTTGACATTTTAAGACCAAGCCAAGTTTTTTTAGACTATCTACAGTGTTTTCTATTCAGATTTTACCAAAATCAAATCCAAAATTGAGTCAAAACAATCTGTACACTGCAATTGACTATCATTCACCACAATTTCCATTCAGAAGGTGACAACTATTACACAAAACACCGCAACTAAGACTCAAAATGACATAATTTCCCATTGTTGAAAATTTTAGGGAAAAGTAAGATAGTCCACTCTCTAATCAATTTTTGAGCTTAACCTTCCTCTGATCAAGGACTTGCAATCACCAAATCTACCATTCTTGGTCTATCTGTCACCACATCATTGCATCCTTTTTATTTACCATAGGTTAGAAATTAAGTCATCGTTTAGCTTGCATACACCTTGTTGTAGTCTTTGTCTTTGGAAATTCATCAGACTTTAGAGTAGTCCATAGGTTACCAAATAAGATTTACCTTGACCTTGGGTGATCCCACAATACTGGTTTAAATTTTTTGGCCAAACTTGACACTGATCTGATTTTTTCTAACTAAATCTTCACTTTTAGGCACCTATAGTAGCTAAACCGTGAGGAATTTGAAGATGATGCAAACTAGTGATTTGTGACATTTTATTTTTAGATTCTAAATATATTTTTTTCAATTTTTTTTTTTAATCAGATTGCACTTCTTTTTCCATCTCCTTCGAACACTAGTTTTTTCAGTAAACACCATTTTTAAGTAGTGACACTCATCGTATAACACAATTTTTTTTCCATGAAGGATAAAATTCTATTTTTTTCGAATTTAGATTTGTTACTATGATATCTAGTGCTTCCAATTGGTTTCATAGTGCTTTATTGAATATTTTTTCCTTAATCAAGTTTCAAAGTCAAGCCACTTACAATTCAGACATAGGTAGATTGTATAACACATTACTTTTTTTGTATGTGTCGATTTTTTACTTTTTTTGTTGGATCAAGGACTTCAATATCTAGTGCACTCATATTTTTCAATTTTATTTTTTTGATAATCTTCTATTTTTTCCACATGTAGAACAAAGAGCTTGATTTTCGGTAAAAAACCTACATTCACAAGGAATAAAAAATAAATATAATAATTAAATTAAATTTATTTAAAATTATACTTTTTGGGAAGCGTATAATAAGGACTACATACTTACAAAAAAAAAATTAAATGAATTCCTTTGACCCCCCAAAAGGTAAAGCAAAAGTGGTTTTTTATCAACATTTTGATAGGTGTAAAGGAGACTTTGTTATAGGTATGGTTTAAAACTAGCGGGGTTCTATCCAAGGGGGTTTGATCTAAGGTAGTTTGATCAAACCCTCTTCAACTGGAATGCTTTAAATGGAACTTTTAAAGGCTTAAATCATTATATTTTCTAAAAATAAGTGATTTCAGAAAAAAGAATAGAATCTCCCAAAAATTGTAAACTAGCTTTGTGGGATCACCCCCTTACTTTTTCATCATCTTAGTCCTTTGTCATTTAGGTTGGCTCCTCAACTCACAAGGCTAGTTTGAGACCACCTTTGTCAACTTGTCATTTTAGTCATTACCACCCTTAAGGTTTTGATAAAATCATATTTTCTCCTTGACTATCTTAAGTTTGATTAGTAACCTTACCTTAGACCTACCATAAGGTGCTTAGTTATCTTAGCCATCATTTTAGGTCACATTACTATTCCCATCCTTCATCATCCTCTTACACTTGCATTACACTTGGCATACATTATTCCTCATTATACTCTTGTATATTAACTTCATTATGACATTTGACACTTTGACCATTGTCACCTTGGTTATTTATCTAAGTGCCATCCCCAATCCACATTTATACCTTGAAATTTCCAAAAAAAAATAGTCATCTTGCATACCTGAGTCATACACATACCAAATATTTTGACCTAATTGTGACACTACTTCTATTTACAAAAGTTATTTACCAATCCATTTGAAAAATTCATCATTAGAGAAAAAGAAGGATGTGTCACTATAGAGGAAGTAGAGGCTACCATACAAGATCCCAAAATAGACTCTTTTATGGATGAAATAGTTGCATTAGACCCCCAATACTTACTAGCTAAACTATTGCATGAAGGAGTCACACTACCCCATGTTTTTAATGTCAACACATTACAAGCAATGCCTACTCCAAGCAAACAAGACCAAGGACATAATACACCTACCTCTAGTGGCTCCATCCCACAAGTCAATACTTCCATACCATTAGGAGGCTTCACATAAGACTCAACTACAATCCATACATCACCATTTGGTACCCAAACAATGACACATAACATGACACAACCCTTTGGAACATCATTCAATCCTCTTACCACATTTAAAGGGGCATCATCCTCCACTCCTTTTGTCATGGGTGTAAACAAGACAAGAAAGAGACCTAATATTGTTGTTAATGGTCCTAGGACTCCCACATAAAATGCTATACCAAACATAGGGACCTTTGAACATACCATCACATCACAAAAAGGGCCTACTCCTGCTATGCATGCACAACACAATATCTAAGGTTCTACCCCAAAAAACACACAAGGGCTTTTTACACAACATGGAAACCAAAACCTACATGGTCACACCTTTGCAATTTCATGACAACCACAATCCAATCCCACTTACACAAATCAAATTCCAATCTTAAACCAAAACATTCATAACCAAATACCATCTTTCATCCACCATGTGCAAAACCAAAACCCATCACATACATGCATGTTCAATCAAAATCCATCTCACAACATGCCAACATGGAGAATACACAAGACACATCATTGACCCAAATATATTTCCTAACAACTCAAATGCTTTCCTTGCAACAACAAATACAGAACATGCAAATATCCAATAAGAATACTTACTCTAAAAAAGACTTATGTCCATATCCATTTGAAAAAATTATATATATGCCTCCCTTCCCACATGGCTATGTCATGCTTAACTTGCCTAAATATAGAGGGAAGGGAAATCCTATAAAAATTGTGAGATTTTTCCACAACTTACATAGATATTGGATATGAGCCTACATATCTAATGAGACTATTCCCACGAAGTTTTACAGGATAAGCACTTGAGTGGTTTTCACACCTACCAACTGACATAAGAACATGGGAAGACTTGGCTGACAAATTTGCGGAACATTTTGCATTCAACATTGACAATGAGATAATAATTGCAACCCTATGCCATACCAGTAAAGAAGAAGGTGAAAAATTTGTGACTTTCTTCCAACAATGGAGGGGTTTTTCTATCAGATTCCCTATCAAAATACCCAAAAAACAAAAAATTTCCATGTTTTTGGAGAACCTCAATTCAAACTTGAAACATGAATTACAAATATAGTGTTGTGCCTTATTTATAGACCTAGTAGAGAAAGGCATTATCCTTGAAAACGTACTTATTGAAAAAGGAGAGATTAAAACCTTTAACAAAAACATGACCACCCAAAACACTTCCAATGACAAAAATGAATATTGGGCCCACAACATGAATGCGACCAATGAAGGAGTAGTAGATGGAAAGATAGTACACAGTCCCTACCATTACACTAAGGGGACCCAATAAAACCAACAACACACCACGCACTCCTGAGAACACAAAAAAATTCATCCAAACCACACAAGAACAAAGATTCCAAAGGAATTATCCCACAAGATGAAAATATACTCTCTTAGGGGAGCCGATCGAATCCGTCTTCAAGCAATTTTTACAACATAATGTCATAACACTTCCTGATCCAAAACAATATGAGCCAGGGAAATTCAAACCCTCATGGTGGGATGATAATTCCTTTTATGACTATCATCGAGCTAAAGGAAAAACAACTTCACAATACTAGCAATTGAAGAATATCATCCAAGATCTCATCGAAAATAAAACTATCGAAGTCAATGGACAAAAAAATCCTATAATAGTGACCATAAATTCTTTTCAGATCCACTACATGACCATGGCAAAGGAAAGGCCTCTGATTTGGGTAATAAGACCAACAATTTTTCAATTACACCAATGCCAAATTTGACTATACTACCATAATAAATCACTTTAACACTATCAAAAATTTCGTCAATACCATTACCATCAAGAAACCACTGGAATGTGTTGTCAATACCCATCAAACAAAGTGACTATCCAAGGTGCTCCCTCACATCAACCTCGACCAAAGTCTCAATACAATCTACTTTACCACTTGGGGAAGACACCCACACAAATCTTTATCCTTGAGTTGTTACGTATATCACCTAAACATAGAGCCATTCTTGAAAAAGCCTTACAAGACACTACCATACCCACTGACATTGATGTCAATCGATTCCAGGAGATGGAACACTACTTATTTAATTCCCATCATGTCACCTTCTCCAACTAAGACTATTAAACACAAAAGGAAAACCATAATGACCCCTTGCATCTTGAGGTCTTCATCCACAAACATAAAGTCAAAATAGTATTGGTAGATGGTGGAGGAGGGTTAAAAATTTATACCCTCAAATTGGTTAAGGAGATAGGATTTTATGAGGCATGTGTAGACACAATGAAAATCATTGTTGTCAAAGAATATGATGATGAAGAACGCTCTTCCAAGGGTGTTATTACACTACCAATTAGAGTTGGACCTATGATAATGAACATCACATTCTAAGTCTTGGATCTCGATCTCCCATACAACCTCCTCCTAGGCCAACCATGGATCCATGGTATGAAAGTTGTACCATCTGTTGCAAGAATGGAAAGATTGAAGGTGTTGTAATTGATATCAACTGGTCAATTGGTTATCAATTGATTGATTTTTTCATTAGTGTCATGGATATAGGTTATTGGTTGTATATGTCGACGATATGGAGAAAATTCTAATGAAGACATGTTGCAAGTGTTCAATGGTTGCTCTGGGTTTTGCTCCAGATTTTCTCCTATATTTGTATGGTTCATATATGTTTATCATGGTTGTTAGAAGATGCTATATCCAAATTTTTAGCTATTGATTCATTGTACAGTGCAAGTTATGTTCACCAGTTTTGAACTATGGTTTTCTATGTTTCTAGTTGAGGTCTGGGATAAATATTGTTGTTTTGGATTTCTCTTTGATGAAGTCTTATGAATTGTGGTTATAGAGATGATTTTTTTATTGCATTGACGATAATTTTGGTATCTAGAAAGTTCGTACTTAATTGTTCTATGTATTTTACACTGGTTTGGCCGACCTTGTGTGAAATACTACTTCCAGAGTTAGAGAAGTGTGTTGGATCTATTTGGGTCCTGATGAAGCATGTGTTTAGGTCACCCTAATTCTAATTCCACCCTAGGATGTTTGGCATCAACCTAAATTCAAATTGAATTTGGATATCTAAATTTGGAAATGTTTCAAAGTTGAAGATGGTATAAATATAGGGTGAATTAGTGGTGAATGATATACAAGAGTGAAGAAGAGAGATAAGTGAAAGGAAAAAGAGTAGATATATGTGAGATTGATGCTATCTAGTGAGTTTTTCTGATTTGAGTGTGGTAGATCAATGTGACTTGCCTAAATGCTAAGTTCCCAGATGCAGTGAGTAGAAGGTAAACTCTATCATTCATGCATGTATGCGAGTGGATGTGATGGATTTATCTAGTGTATTGAGATTGTCATCTCTCTATAACATATCTCTTCTTTCTTCTTTGTATCTTTGTGATAGTGAGCCCTCTGGGTTGTTATCCCTGTTGGAAAGTGAGTCCTTGTTTTGGCAATCAACCTTGTTTCTCAGGAAATGAGCCTCTTGTAATCAATTTTGATATTCTCTATCTATAGTGTGAGTTAATCCTCACCGTGGTTTATCCCTCATTGGGTTTTCCGTGTAAATCTAGTGTTATTGAGTTTATGTGTTGGATTTAAGTTTATGTATTATCATTTGATGATTAATCATTTAAGTAGTATTAAGAATTAGTTCTTGTGATTGAATTAAAATTTTAATTTTGTGACAATTGATTCAATCCCCCTCCCAGTTGTCATATTCAACATTTGGTATCAGATCTTGGTTCCTTGGTGAAGAGCTTAACCACTTGAGGAAGTTCTGAGATGGCTAGAAAGATGACTTATGATTATCTGAGGTTTGATGGAACTAATCATGCTATCTAAAAAATATTGATGGAAGAATAACTAGAGTATTGTGGATATGATGTGGAGAAATTTCGCAAGAATCCTTACACTCCTACTAATGGTCTAAGTATGGCTGATGAGATCAAAGCACATGAAGTGAACAATAAGGTGAAGTACATTTTGAAGAACATTCTGGTACATTCTGAGTTGATTAAGGTCCAAAATATGAAGACTGCTAAGGAAGTCTAGGATGTTTTGGAAAGAGAACATGAAGGTGATGAAAGAGTCAAAGAGGTGAAATTATAGAATTTGGAGACATAGTTTGAGCTTTTGCATATGTCTGAAGATGAGAATGTTAAAGCTTATGTACAAATATTGGATAAGATAGTGGCTAGAATGTGAGGACTTGGTGCTACTATAGATGAAACCAAAATTGTAAATAAGATTCTTAGAACTCTCCCTAATGCTTATAGTGAGAAGGTGTGTGTTATTGAACATAGTATAGACTATAAGACCTACACTAAAGATTTGTTGTTGGGATTTTTGACATCTTATGAGATGAGGAAGTTGAGTCTGAGGAATGGATGCAAATCAAAAACTACTTTTAAGGCGAAAAAAATTGAAGATGCAAATGAAGAAAACTTTGATGAAATAGAAGCTAACTTTGTGAGAAGGATGAGGAAAGGCTCTGGTAAGTATGAAGGTAAGTTACCCTTTAAATGCTTTAGCTATGGAGAAATAGATCATTATGTTGCAAAGTGTTTGGAAAGAGCTAAGATGAATAAAAAAAGATATGAGAAAAAAAAGGAAAGAAGATTAATAGAGAATATTATGTAAATGAGAATGCTAGTATATCAGATGAAGATTCAAAATATAAAGATCCTGATGACATGAATTCTTGTTCTTGGTGATTAAGGATGAACCTACTTCTGCTAATTTTGAAAAACAACTGAAGAAAAGCCCTCCGGAGAAGGAGAAAAATGAAGCTACTATTATCTCTTCATTACATGCTAAACAAGAAAAGAACTATTGGGTTGTTGATAGTGGTTATTCACATTACATGACTAGTGATAAAGGTAAGTTTGTTAAGCTTAAAAAATATGATGGAGGCTTGGTTATGTTTGGAGATGATATTGGTGCTAAAATTTGTGGATAGTTTTATTAAGTTTTGATGGAAAGTAGAATACTAATGATGTCTAATATGTTAAGGGATTAAGGAAGAATCTTTTGAGTATTGGTTAGATGTGCAGTAAAGGATATGATTTTTTTTTAATGATGAAAGATGTGAGATCCAGAAAGGATCCAGAACATTGATTAGTACAAGAAATAAATTTGAAGGAAATATCTATCAACTTAAGGGTGTTGATGGACGATGCTTTATGACTTAGATTAATGATAGTTGGTTATGGCATAGAAGAATGTGTCACATGAGTTTTGATAACTTGGTGAGGATTAGTGCAATTCAGGCCATGAGCTATTTACCAAGAATTATAAAGCATGTTAATACTATTTGAATGATTGAAGATCTTAGAGAGTGAATGTAAATGAATTACTATTGGATTTATTCTGTGAATTAACACCTGAAAGAGCATAGATCTATGAACTTGTATGTAATAATCAATTTACTATAATACAAGAGATCTTTGCTTTGGTGTGTGGGTTTTTTTCCCATAAGAGTTTTCCCATGTAAAATCTAGTGTTCATTTTGTGTTGATGTTTTATTGGCTATTATGTTATTCATATGTGCATCTTAAATGAACTATAATTGCAAAGTTTTGTATATTTTTCTGTATCTTTGTCTTGAATTTTAGCATTACGAAGGTGTATTCTACACTTTGATTTCCTTTTAGTTGCTATTAGAGCTTGGGCAACTTTTTTTTCCTTGTGGGTAAGACAAGTTTTTTGTGTTGATCTTGTTTACTAGGAGTTTTGTAGAGAAATATGGTTGTAAACTTATTGCAAATTTAAGATGGTGAGCACATCTAGAAGAATAGAGATTGAGAAGTTCAACAATGGAAATTTTGAGTTGTGGAAACTCAAAATGGAATATTTTCTCATGGATAGAGAGTTATGGGATGTAGTTTCCTCTAAAAAACTATCAACAACCTCATAGAATGACTGGGATGCAAAGGACCAGAAAGTCAAGGGTCTGATTAGACTGTGCTTGATCAATTTAGTTCTCTTGAATGTGAATGAAGAGAAGATGGTGAATCTTTTGTGGAAGAAGCCTAGTGACATTTATCAATGGAAATCTATGGTAAGCAAATATTATGGAGGAAGAAGTTGTACTCTTTGAAGATGGAGGTAGGAGCATCTATTGTATATCATTTGAATGTATTTAATATGATCATTGCTCAATTGGCATCTTTTTGTGTGAAGATATATGATGAGGATCATTGCATGCTCATTTTGTGTTTGTTACTTGACACATGAGATCACCTGGTAATGGCTATTGGGAGTACAATAACCACTTTCAAGATGGAAGATGTGGTTTCTTCACTATTATCAAAAGAAATGTGAAGGAAGTCTTCTGAGATGGCCAAGGAGGCCCTTGCTATTTGAGGTAGATCAAAGGAGAAAGGAAAGAAGAAAGACAAAAGGTATAAATCCATGTCTGAGGGGAGATCAAAGTGTCGTAGTAAAAAGTCCAAGGTGAAATGTTGGAACTATAGAAATATTGGACACATCTAGAAATATTATAAAGAGGAGAAGAAGAAGAAAAATAAGATCATTTCTTCATAAAATGAATCTTCTTAAAGTGATGCAAACGCCTTCATAGCAGCCTTGGTGACTCAGGGATTAGATGATGTTTGGTTGATCGACTCAGTTGTGTCCTTTCACATGACCTCTCATAGAGATTGGTTCTTAAAGTATGAGAAGTATGATAGTGGAAGGGTGTATCTATGAGATGATTCTCACCTAGAAATTGTGGGTCATGGAAGAGTGAAGGGAATCAATGATGTAATGCATATACCAGGTTTGGTTGGAAATTTGATTTATGTAAGTAAACTTAATGATGCTAGTGTGTAAGTATCTTTCTCAAATGGTGTTTGTATAATGACTAGAGGCTCTATGGTGTTGCCTAAGGGTGCACGAATTGGCACTCTATAAGTTGGATGCATATGTAGTACAATGCAATAGTGCTTCTACAAAGTCAAGTAAATATAATCATGTAGAGAAAGGAGGTGTTGTTCTCGAGGGAACAAAATCTTTGGAGATGAATCTCCTAGTAGATAAAAATAAATTGTGGCATCAAAGGCTCTATCACATTTGTGAAAAAGGCTTAAAATCCTTTTAAAATAAAAGCCTAGATGAAGGGCTTGATGATTGTAACCTTGAGTTTTATTTTTGTGAACATTGTATATATGAAAAGGAATACCATGTTTTTTTTATTCTAGTCCTCATAAATATTCTAGTATTCTAGATTATATTCATGCTGATGTGTTTGGTCCAGTTAATGTTCCTTCATTATCAAAATCTATGTAATTTATCTCATTCATAGATGATTATTCCATAACAACATTTGTATATTTCAAAAGAAGTAGAACTGAAGCTTTTAGTTGGTTTAAAGAATTTAAAACCTTGGTAGAAAATCATATTGGTGGAAAAATAAAGTGTTTGAAGATGGATAATGGTGGTGAATTTTGTTCAGCAAATTTCAATAAGTTTTGCAAGGACCACATAATTAAAAGGCACAAAACAACTCCTTACACTCCATAGAAAAATGGAGTTACAGAAAGGATAAATAGAATGTTGATGGAAAGGGCGAGAAGTATGCTAAGTAGTGTTGGTCTAGAACAAAAGTTCTAGGTTGAGGATATAGTCACAACTTGTTACTTGATTAAAAGATCTCCCACTTCGATGCTCATGGACAAGACACATATGGAAGTGTGTTCTAGTAAGAAGCCCTCATTGAGACACATTAGAGTCTTTGGTTGTGAGGTGTATGCTTATGTGCCTAGTGAAAAGAGATCAAAATTGGAGAATAAGGCAGTGAAGTGTATCTTCATCAGGTATGGCATTGGTGTGAAAGGGTACAAGCTTTGGAATCTAATTACAAAGAAGGTGTAGTATAGCAGAAGTGTGATATTCCGTGAGCTGAAACCTTCTACAGTTGATCTACAACTAGAGGTGAAAGAAGCGGAAAATGAGGTAGTTGAAGTTCCTCTTACTCTAGATAAGTATGAACTACATACTCCTAGTGGACCTATTAGTGAGGAGAGATCAAGTATATCTAAAATTTCTAAATAAGAAGAAGAACCTCAACCTCAACTTATGAGCAGGTCTATGCATACTAAGCGGAAACCTTAAAGGTTTGGTTATTCTTTGTTGGATTCCAGTTGTTCCTATGCTTTAATTGCTAACACTAATGAGCCTAGGACTATTAGAGAGTCTATGGGTATGATTGATGCAAATTCCTAGTTGGAAGCCATGAATGAGGAAATAACATCATTGAAGAAGAATGAAACTTGGGATCTGGTACCTTTTTCTAAAGAAAAAAAGTCTAGTGGATGTAAATGGGTGTTCAAGAATAAGATTAGTCTAGATGGTAGTGTTGAGAAGCATAAACCAATGTTGGTTGCAAAAGGATATTCCCAGGTGGAGGGGATTGATTATGGAGAAATATTTTCTCCTGTAGCTAAGATGACATCTATTAGATTTCTATTGTCACTTGCAACAATGCATGATTTATAGATTGAGTAGATGGATGTGAATACAATGATTGTGTTGGAAACACAAGGGAAGACAACTGAGAGGAGGGTGAATCAATTGTCATAGAAATTCACAACTTGTTAACTTTATTAACCTTATTCTCAGATCTGATTATTAACCATAAAAGCATAAATCATCAACACATCAAAAAAACACATAACACCAAGAGTTTTTATGTGGAAACCCTATTAGAAGAAAAACCATGGTGGAGGTCAGTCCACAAGATTATACCCTGTTAAAAGTATAAAGAATCAAATGGGAAATGCACATGAATTCAAGCGCACTACCTAGAGCTCACTACTCAATTACAATAAGGCTTACTTCCCAAAGGAAGAAACACTATCTTATAGAAAGATTCAAATTATATCTGTAGGGATTTGAACTAATAAAATAGCATCTACTAATGCTTGATCATAGTTCTGGTTAAGCACATGAACATTTCTTCACTCTTCTTCACTCTCTTCTCTACCTTCGAATGATTTAGAACATTATTCACAAACACACACATTTGACATACTTCAAATGAAGTAAACAGTTGCATATATATATCCGCAACGAGAAATTAAATTGCTACATGTCAACCTCAAGAAAATAATAAAATGAATATAAACTGTCAGCCCAAATCAATAACAATTATTAATGCAAATCAACCAAGGTCAGCCATAGCATAGTGAAGACCCAAAATAACATCTTCGAACACAAGCCACCTTCAAAAATTAATCTTTGAGGATCCACAACACACTTCAACACCTTGTCGGCCAAGAACATAAAAATCATGAACATGCTAGAGAAAATCTTGGATCACGAGAACAACAATCAATGTACACATGCAACATGGATAGAGAATGATCTAGAAGCATCCAAAAACATAATGAATCACTAGAGAAGCATCCACAACAACTGAACTTACTAAAATCAAATCATCTTTATTCAGGAACACAAACTGAAGTAACAAAAAGACTATCAGAATACAAATCTGACGAGGGTGCAACCCAAGACATAGAAAATTAACACACCAAATAGAGAATGTTATTTTATTATTCTAAAAATGATCTTCTTACATGTAGGGGATTTGATATCCTCAAGTTTTAGAAATATACAAACTACAGAATTATAGAGAAACCCCTTTTCACAGTATGCGAACTTGTCTCGAAAAGCTACACAGAAATCAAAAACCCGCTCATAAATAGAGCTCTCTTTTTAGTTTGGAGCCAAAAAAACATTCAAATTTGAGTTTTTTGGTGGTATGGCACTGAAATTACAACTTGAAATTCAAATTTCAAAAGTACATTCGAGAATTAGTATCTTCTAGAAAGTGCGCCAACTTCCGGGAGCCATAACTTTTGATTTGGGACTCCATTTTTCGAACCGTTTGAACCGTTGGAAAGGTATCAGAGTCAAGAACGTGCTCAAAACCTACTACGCCAATTTTGGAAAGTTTTTGGGCCGTTTTGAGACCTTTTACTACCTCAAATCTGACCTGGAAGGTTTTTAGGTGCAATTCTGGAAGACTAAAACTGCAATATCTTTCAACCTAGGAATAGAAAAGAAAAACTGTAAGTTGGGGATTACATTATGAAAAAAAGGGTATCCAAAAATATAAAAACATCTAAGAAAATACTAACATGAAATGAAACTCTTTTTTTGGGTGATGTAGGATTACCCTTACACCACTAGATGCTCCTGCATCAAACACCCAGGGTAGTTTGAGAAGTGACCCTATCACATCTTAGATGATTGAGGAAAAACCAAATGGTCAACCTATGCCTTAGATAGCTAAGATGAATCTTCCATAGGCCTTCCTATCCATTTCACCAAATATTCTTCATACTGCCTATTTCTGGTACTCCTCGCACGGCTATCTAGGATTGCTTCAATCTCCTCCTTCTTTGAAGTAGGTGTTGGAATTCCATACTTCCCTATTCCCAGTGCTTCCTCCATGCCACCTTCATGATACTCTATCAAATCTAAAATGTTGAACACAGGGGAAATGTTGACTCCATCCGACAACTCTACCTCATAGGCATTCCCTGAATCATGCTTCTTCAAAATCTTGTAGGGGACAAAATTTCTTCATCTTGAGTTTGTTATAGGTTCCCACTAGAAACCTTTCTTTCTTCAAGTGGACCATTACTTCATCACCAATCTAAAACTCCTTATTCCTCCTTTTTCGATCTACCTTGGCCTTATACTGCATATTCATCTTGTTAATATGTTCTCTTACCTTCTCATGTATATTCTTGGTGTGCTCTACAAAATCTTTAGCTTTGACACTTATCTTATTCTCTTGGTCCATCTTCCTCAATTCTAGAGCTATTCTAGGGCTGCCTCCATACACAATCTAGAATGGTGATCTACTAGTGCTTCTATTGACAAAATTGTTGTAAGAAAATTATGCCTGGGGTAAGATCAAGTCCCATGCCTTGGGTTTATCTCCTACCAAGCATCTTAGTAGGTTACCCAGACTCCTATTCACAACCTCTATCTACCCATCTGTTTGTGGATGGTGTGCAAAATTGAACTTCAACTCTACTCTCAACTTCTTCCACAAGGTCCTCCAAAAGTATCCCACAAATTTAGTGTCACGATTTTAGACAATGCTCTTTTGTAGACCATGTAGTCGTATGACCTCTTTGAAGAAAAAGTCAGAAATGTGGACTGCATCATGGGTCTTCTGACACAGAATGAAATTTTCCATTTTTTAAAACCTGTTAAAACCTGTCAACCACCACAAATACTGAATCATTCCCTCTTTGTGTCCTTGGAAAACCAAGAACAAAATCCATACTTATATCCTCTTATGGCCTCTTTGGTACAGGTAGGGGCTGATACAACCCTGTATTCTATCTCACTCCCTTAGCCATTTGACATACCCTGCAACTCTGTAAAAAATTGTTCACATCTTGTGACAACTAAGGCCAATAGTAATGTTCACTGATAATGGCTATGGTCTTATCCTGACCAAAATGTCCTGCCATTCCTCCACTATGCTTCTCCTTTATCAGGTTCTCCCTCATGGAACTCCTCATAATACATAGTTGGATGCCCTTAAACAACATGTCATCTTGAATTATGAAATCCAGCCACCTTGTCCTGTCCACTATAACAGGCTCCTTGCAAGCTTTGCAAGCCTCTACAAAATCAGGATCTTCTAGATACAATGTTTTAAGTTGAATGAACCCAACCACTTCAATCTGCATCTCTTTCATTAATGTCTTCCTCCTACTTAAGGCATCTGCAACCCTATTTGACCTCCACTCCTATGCTTTAGATAAAAGGTATAGCTCTACAAAAATTCTACGAGCATTTCATATGCCTCTAATTTAATTTTCCCTGACTATTCAAATAGTGTAATGCTTGATGATCAGTATACAAAAAAAATTCCTTTGGCAATAGATAATGCCTCCATTTCTTTAGTTCTTGAACTATTGCATAAAATTCCTGATCACATACAAAATACTTTCTTTTGGCATCATTTAACTTTTCACTGAAATAGGCAATGGGCTTACCTTCTTGGCTCAACACTACTCCAATGGCATAATCACTGGCATCACAATCCACCTGAAACACCTTACTGCTGGAGTCATTCTGTGAGCTGCCTTATTTAGCAAACTGGCTCTAGGGATCAAGTCAATCTGATGACTAATCTTCCTCACTGGTAGTAAGCCCTCAGGTACGTTATCAGAAAAAATATCCTGAAACTCATCCAACAACCTAGAAAATTCTACTGGCACCTTCTCACTATCCTCCTTACCTACTATAGGAATCAATGCATAGCACACACACTCATGCTTCATATCTTCTAAAAATTTTCTTCCATCAACATAATAGATTCTAGCACTATTGCATACCTTTTCTTCGGCCTCTTTCAGGGGTTTCAACTTGTGACGAACCCCATCCTCTATTAGGGAATAAGTTTTTGCATGGCCATCATGTATAGCTAGCCTATCAAACTGCCACGACCCTGCCAACAACATGTGGCATGCATCCATGGGGATGATATCATAGAGTACCTCATCATGGTAGGTACTGTTCTTGGACTTCACTAGGCACTGCTCATTAACTATAAATTTGTGGTCCTTCTACAACCAAGCAATCTGATACAGATGTGGATGCCTTTCCCTCTTCAGCTTCAACTTTGTAACCATCTCCTCTGACACTAGATTATCGATGATCGCACTATCAATGGTGACATCACAACATTTGTCTTCACATTTGCACCTTGTGCGGAATAGATTCTTCCTCTATTTGGGTTCCTTCTCTTCAGTCACTAGTGCTCTTCTAATCACTAGGGCTTCTCCCCTTTCAACATCATCTGAATATTTAGATTGAGCCTCCTCATCTACATGCACAACCCTTCCACAACCTTTCAGCCTTTTGTTTTCCATTCCTTGATGTTGTGGACATTCATAGGCTCGATGTCCTTCTTCACCACACTAGAAACACATTCCTCTAAAATAACCTCTTCCATATCCTTGTCCAGATCTCCCTCATCCTCTACCTCTTTAATCACCACTGTTTTGATCATGAGAGCGGTAGAAGTTATCATTCTTATGGTTTTAACTAGTACCCACATCTTTATTTTTCTTCTCATCATCATTTCGACTTCCAGAAGATCTTCCACTATCCCACTCTGACCTCCTCATCCTTTTTGCTTGCTGTCAAATATTTTGTTCAATTTCTCTTCAAATTTTAGAGAAAGTTGGTACGCATCCTCAATGGTGGTCATTCTGATTAGGCTTAGCTCCTCCTGAATGCTAGGTTGTAACCCATTAAGATAACGGGCTACCTTCTCCTCGCTGGCCTCTATATGACCCATTTTGATGATCATCTTATGAAAATATTCAATGTATTCTTTCACAGATTTGCTTCCTTGCTTCAACCCTTGCAATTTCTTCACCAAATCTATCTCGTAGTCCACTGGTATGAACTATTTTTTTAGTTTCTCCACCATGTGATCCCATCTAGTGATCTTTCCTTTTCCTCTTTGGTTTCTCTCCAACTGGACCTCTTTCCACCAAATAATACCATGGCCCTTCAACTTCATTTTTGTAAACTTGACCCAATCTGGGTCCTCTATCTCCTCATACTCAAAATATTCTTCCAACTCATTGATCCAGTCGATCAACTCTTTTGGGTTTAGACTTTTGGAATAACTAGGGACTTCTGCTCTGGGTCTTTTCTCGATCTTTGAAATGGCCCTTATTAGCCGCATTTGATCTTGATCAATTGCTTCTTCTTCCCCTTCTACATTTGAATCTTCCTCCTCTTCTTCATCCTCACTTTCTTCTCTCCTTCTCGGGTTTAACCCTCTTCTCATTTGCTCTTGCAACAAATCAATCTGTCTCTGGAGGGCTCTAAAACCCTTGGCCACCAGTGGATCTCTTCCACCAACATTTATGCCACCTCGACCACCTCTAGCACCACCACACCTACTAGGAATCACTCTTGGAGGCATCTTTCTTGACCTTGACCCACAACCAAAGTTCTGGTGCAAACTACCTCACGATCAACGATCTATCCACACGCTCAAGAAAACCTCACTTTGATACCACTTGACGAGGGTGCAACTTGAGAAATAGAAAATTAACACACCAAATAGAGAATTTTATTTTATTATTCTAAAAATGATCTTCTTACATGTAGAGGATCTGATATCCTCAAGTTTTGGAAATATGCAAATTACATAATTATAGAGAAACCCCGTTTTGTAGTATGTGAACTTGTCCCCAAAAGCTACGCAATAATTAGAAACTTGCCCATAAATAGAGCTCCCTTTTTAGTTTGGAGCCAAAAAAACATTCAAATTTGAGTTTTTTGGTGGTTTGGTGCTGAAAATTACAACTTGAAATTCAAATTTCAAAAGTACATTCAAAAATTAGTATCTTCTAGAAAGTGTGCCAACTTCCGGGAGCCATAACTTTTGATCTAGGACTCCATTTTTTGAACTATTTGAACCGTTGGAAAGGTCTGAGAGTCAAGAACATGCTCAAAATTTACTATGCTGATTTTGGAAAGTTTCAAGGCCATTTTGGGACCTTTTAGTGCCTTAAATCTGACTTGGAAGGTTTTTCAGGTGCAATTATGGGAGACTAAAACTACAATATCTTTCAACCCAAGAATAGAAAAGTAAAATTGTAAGTTAAGGATTACATTATGATGAAAAGGGTATCTAGAAATGCAAAAACATCTAAGAAACTACCAACATGAAATGAAACTCTTTTTTTTTGGGTGATGTAGGATTGCCCTTACACCACTAGATGCTCTTGCATCAAAATCTTCATAACTTGATCAAAATTTCATGCAGATCTTTGAAACTCAATGTGGATAAACTATATATACTCAACAAGAAACCGCTTAGTCCATAACCTCTAATCATCAACATACTAAAATCACCAAAAAACTTCACTTCACTTCACCACTAATAACCTGAAACTCATTTCATTACAATTTTCTCAATATCCTCAACATATACAACTTCAAATGCATTGATGCTAATAGTGTTGACATCAACGACAACCACATATTAGCAACACAACCACAACATCCAAAAATCTCCCCCTTTGGCATTGATGGCAACACATGATGTGAAAAACACCATCAATGCAACTATAATTACTCCCCCTTAGGTTCTAACTCTTCTCACATAACTCTTCCATATGACTCTTCTCCCCCTTTGACATCAACGAAAAATATCTCTAAGCTCTAAACCACATATTTGAACATCTGAACATCTGACTATTCCCCCTGAGTAGCAGCCACCACAACATTAATCCGGATCAAGATATGATTATAAAAATCACAGACTGATGCAAAGCAATGCATCTTAGTTCTGATTAGGAGAGGTAATCACCCCTAACTTCCCTCTGAAATACTCAAAATTATCCTTAGGCAACGGCTTGGTAAAGATGTCTACAATTTTCTCCTTAGTAGGAACATACTCCATTCTAACTTCCTTTTCACTCACCTTCTCTCTCAAAAAGTGAAACTTGATAGATATATGCTTTGTCTTTGAATGTAGCACTAGATTCCTAGAAATTTTAATAGCACTTGAATTATCATAGAATATAGAAATAGGATCATCATACACAACTCTGATAGCCTTCAACATCTACTTCATCCATAATACTTGATTACAATTGTTAGCAACAATAATGTATTTGACCTCTGCAATAGATAAAGAAATGGCATTCTATTTTTTACTTAACCATGAAATAAGCTTCTTTCCCAAGAAAAATTCACCACCACTAGTACTTTTTATGTCATTCACATCACAAGGCTAATCAACATCAGTAAAGGCACTCAAAGTAATATCATCATCTTTAGGATACCATAGGCCAAAATCAAGTGCACCCTTCAAGTATGTAAAAATCCTCTTCACAGTAGTCACATGAGATTATTTAGGATCAACTTGAAATCTTGGAACAATACATACAACACTCATGATATCAGGCCTAGTTTGAGTTAAATAAAGCAATCCACCAATCATTGATATGTATCTAGTATGATTTTCTTTCAGAGAATCATCTGTTTTCAACTTACATCCAGTCACCATGGGTGTAACAGCTGGCTTTAAATCTTCCATACCAAATTTCTTCAACAATTCTTTCACATACTTGTACTGAGATATAAAGATCCCTTTGTTTAACTAAGTAATTTGAAATCCCAAAAATAATTTCATCTCTCTAATCATTGACATCTCAAACTCACTTTGCATCTCATTAGAAAACTTCATGCACAAACTATCATCTCCTCCAAAAATGATATAATCAACAAAAACTTCCACAATCAAATCTTTATCATCATTCTTGAAATACAAATTACTATCAGTAGTACCTTTGTTAAATTCAAGCTTAAACAAATACTTATCCAATTTGGCATACCATGCTCTAGGGGCTTGCTTAAGTCCATATAGTGCTTTCTTCAACTGACAAACCATATCACCTTGATCAGTCAACTGAAATCCATCTGGTTGCTCAACATACACCTCTTCTTCTAGTTTGTCATTTAGAAATGTTGACTTGACATCCATCTGATAAAACTTGTAGTCTTTGTAAGCAACATAAGCAGGAAACAATCTCACAACTTCAATTCTAGCAATAGGGGAAAAGGTCTCTTCAAAGTCAATTCCTTCTATTTGTGAATATCCTTTACACACCAATCTTACTTTATTTCTAACCACTTTACCTTGCTCATTCATTTTGTTTCTAAGAACCCATTTAGTTCCAATGACATTTTTATCCTTAGGTCTAGGAACAAGAATTCATGTATCATTCTTCTCAATTTTTTGTATCTCTTCTTTCATTGCTTCAACCCAGTGTTCATCTTTACATGCTTCATTCACATTTGTAGGCTCAATCTTTGAAATCAAACAATATTCTTCTGCAATATTTATCCTAGTCTGGACACCTTTATTCTTATCACCAATAATCTGATCTTCTGAATGATTCAATCTTACATACCTCAGAGTCTTAGGACATTCTTGAATTTCAAGCTCTTGTGATCTCTCTTCTACACTTTCACTATTTTCTCATTCCTCTCGATCTTCTTGATTCACCAGAATGATTTGAACTTGATTTGAAGTTTGAACTTGCTTTCCTTTGTTTGTACTATCATTCTGATCATCAGAATCATATCCATAGGTTCTAGATGGTCTTACTATGTCTTCATCAACCTTAACATTTTCACTTTCAACCATTTTCTTCAATCTCTTATTGTAGCACCGGTAGGCCTTAATTTTAGTAGAGTAACCCAAAAATATTCCTTCATCACTCCTAGGATCAAACTTTCCTAAATCTTCATCTCTTTTGATATAACATTTACTCCCAGAGATTTTGAAATATCTAACAATAGGCTAATGACCAGTCCATAGCTCAAAAGGAGTCTTACCAATATCACCTTTGACTTGTACCCAGTTGAGAATGTAAACAACAGTACTCACAACTTCTCTCCAATAGATATGAGGAACATTTCCTTCCAGCATCATAGATCTAGAAGCATCTTGAACTATCTTTTTCTTCCTCTCCACAACTCCATTTTGCTATGGGGTCTGTGGGGCAGATAATTGTGTCTTTATCCCATGAATTTCACAAAAAAAATTAAACTCACCAGAAGTGAATTCACCACCTCTATCTGATCTCAGACATTTTATCTTCAAACTTGTCTCTGTCTCAACCATAGCCTTAAAGATCTTGAACTTCTCTAGAGCTTTAGATTTCTCCCTTAAGAAAGTATCCCACATCATTATTGAATAATCATCAATAAGCAACATGGAATACCTAAAACCTTATAAAATTCTGACTCTAGAAGGAACACACAAATCAGTATGCACAAGCTCCAACAATTTATTTGAATTATGTTGTTTGCTCCAAAATGAAATTCTAGTTTGTTTCCCCAATTGACATTCCTTGTATATAGTATTAGTAGGCTTCATCAACTTAGGAAGATCTCTCACTGCCTGAGTAGAACTTATCTTGAAAATATTGTCAAAGTTAACATGACACATTCTTCTATGCCACAACCAACTTTCATCAACTTGAGAAATCAAACAAATCTTACTAGCATCATTCAAATGAAAAATATTACCTCTTGTTTTTGTACCTGATGAAATCACATTTCCAGAACACCCCAATATTCTACATTTTCCATCCTTGAACTGAAGATTGTAACCCTTATCAGCCATCTATCTGACACTTAAAATATTATGCTTCAGACCTTCCACATATAGGACATCATCAGTATTGTTCTTACCATCAAGAGAAATGCATCCTTTTCCATGGATCACACTAGTTGTGTTATCACCAAATCTCACAACACCACCATCATACTTTTCCAAGCTCACAAACTTACTTTTATCTCCTGCCATATGATGAGAGAATTCACTATTAATCATCCATTCATATTTCTCTTAAAATTGAGTAGCTAGGGCTTTCTCCAGATTTGTACAACTAGCAGATTTAGTAGACACAAAATTGTTTTCCTTGATAGTAATAAATACCCATTCATCCTCACTTCCATTTCCTTTTTCAGATTCATCATCTATCACTCCTTCATTAGTAGCATAATAAGACTTCTTTTGAAATTTAGGCTTGTTATGTCTTGGTTTAGAAACTCTTTCTGGACACCTTGATGCAAAATGACCTATCTTATTGCAAGAAAAATATTTAATAGGCAACTTCCCTTTATACTTACCTTGTCCTCTGGCTTCTCTTTTCACAATCAATGCTTCAAGCTTGTCTAGTTCCCTTTCTTCTTCTTCATACTTGAATGTCTTTCTACAAGAACTCTCTCCTAGATCATATCTATGTTTATCTCTTCTAGATGTAGTAGCCTTGAATGTAGAATCTATCTTAGGAAGGGCATCACCAAATTCACTCAACTCAAAAGTAATAAGCTTACCAATCAACATATCTCAAGTAACGTTAGTCACAGTCCAGAGCTCTTCAATAGCTATAGCTTTGACTTTGTAAGCAATAGGAAAATATCTAAGAACTTTAGCAACAATTTTTGATTCTTCCAACTGTCCACCAACACATCTGATACCACACACAAGTTCATTCACTCTTTGCATGAAAGTAGTAATATTTTCATCATCACCAATTCTCAACATTTCATATTTCCCTTTCAGACTCTGCAACTTAGCAATCTTCAAATTAGAATCACGTTCATACAAAGTTTCCAACTTTTTCTAGATCTCACAAACAGTATTCAAATCCATAACATTAGTCATCTCAATATAAATCAAAGCACTCAACAATGCTTCCTTAGCCTTGATATTGTACTTAGCATCCCTAATCTCAGCAATAGTAGTAGGACTATTATGAGGTATAACATACCTATTACTTGTAATGCTCAACTAGGGTTCACCAATGCATCTCATATGGCACTTCATTCGAGTCTTCCATAGAGAATAATTTGTTCCATCAAATCTCAAACTATCCTTCTTCTAAGTCACCATCCTAGATTACCTCAAGTTGTTAAACTCCTTCCAAGGAACCCACTCTGATACCAATTTTTGGCAACAAAAGGGAAGACAACTAAGATGGGCAGTGAATTAGTTGTCACAAAAATTCACAACTTATTTTATTTATTAACCTTATTGTTAGATCTGATTATTAACTATGAAAGCATAAATCATCAACACATCAAAAACACACATAACACCAAGACTTTTTATGTGGAAACTCTGTTAGGGGAAAAACCACAGTGGAGGTTAGTCTACAAGATTATACCCTATTAAAAGTATAAAGAATAAAATGGAGAATGCACATGCATTTAGGTGCACTTCCTAGAGCTCACTACTCAATTACAACAAGGCTTACTACCTAAAGGAAGACACACTGTCTTACAAAAAGTTTTAGATTACATCTGTAGGTATTTTGAATTGATAAAATAGCATATGCTAATGCCTGATCATAGTTCCGGTTAAGCACATGAACACTTCTTCACACTATGCTCTGCCTTTGAATGATTTAGAACATTATTCATACACACACACACATTTAGCATACTTCAAATGAAGTAAATAGTCACATATATATATCCACAACAAGAAATTAAATTGCTACATGTTGGCCTCAAAAAAATAATAAAATGAATATAAACTGTCAGCCCAAATCAATAACAATTATTAATGTGAATCAACCAAGGTCAGCCACAACATAGTGAAGATCCAAAATAACATCTTCAAACATGAGCCACCTTCAAAAATTAATCTTCAAGGATCGACAACACGCTTCAACACCTTGTCAACCAAGAACATGAAAAACATTGAACATGCAAGAGAAAATCTTGGTTCACGAGCACAATGATCAATGAAAATGTGCAACAAAGATAGAGTATGATCTAGAAACATCCAAAAACATCATGAATCACTAGAGAAGCATCTACAACAACTGAACTTACTAAAATCACATCATCTTCATTCAAGAACACAAACTGAAGTAACAAAAAGACTGTTAGAATACAAATCTTCATAACTCGATCAAAACTTCACGCGGATCTCTGAAACTCAATGTGGATAAACTAGATATACTAAAAAATAAACCCTTTAGTCCACAACCTTTGATCATCAATGTATTGAAATCACCAACAAACTAAACTTCACTTCACCATTGACAACTTGCAACTCATTTCATTACAATTTTCTCAATATCCTCAACATATACAACTTCAAATTCATTAATGCTAATAGTGTTGACATCAATGACAACCACGTATCAACAACACAACCACAACATCCAATAGTTTTTTCATGTTGATTTGAATGAAGAAATTTACATGTCCCAGCCAAAGCACTTCATTGAAAAAGGTAAGGAAAACCTAGTTTGTAAATTAAACAAATATATGTATGGTTTGAAGCAGTCACCTAGAACGTGGTACCATAAGTTTGACACCTATGTGTTGTCTTTCGGATTTGTAAGATCAAATTATGATCATTGTGTTTACTTTAAGTATAAGAATGGTTATGTTCTTATTATTTCCCTAGATGTGGATTATATGTTGTTCATTGGGAATAGTAAGGGTATGATTTCTAAATTGAAGTCTCAATTGTCAACAAAATTTGAAATGAAAGATCTAGGTTCAACTAGGTATATTCTAGGGATGGAAATCATAAGGGATAGGGGAAATATAAAACTTTGGGTTAGCCAGAGCAAGTATATAAATATTGTCCTAAAGAGGTTTAATATGATAGATTGCAAGCAATTATTTGTTCTAGTGTTGTAGGGAATGAAACCTTTTGTTGAAGATTGTCCAAAATATCCTGCAAAGATGGAGGACATGACCATTGTGCCTTATGCAAGTGCAATTGGAATTTTAATGTATGCAATGGTCTATACCAGGCTAGATATTTCCTAAGCAGTGGGAGTGCTTAGCTAGTTTATGGCTAATCCAGGAAGGTCGCATTGGGATGTTGTGAAGATATTTTTTAGGTATTTGAAGGGTACTTCTAAGTACACCTTATGTTATCATGGTAAATCTATTGGATCTCAAATTTCAATTAGCATTCATGGATATGTGGATTCTGATTGGGCAGGGGAAATTGATAGCAGAAGATTCACTAGTGGATATGTATTCATGTTTTTTGGTGGTGTAGTTAGTTGGATGGGCAAGCGAGAAGTTGTAGTCACTTTATCCACTATTGAGGCTGACTACATGGCAACAACTCATACCTATAACGAAGCTATTTGGCTTAGAAAATTGTGTTTTGATGTTGTTTTTCATGTAGGGAAGATTGTAATTTGTTGTGATGGTCAAAGTTCTATTTTTTTTGCAAGAAATACAAATTTCCATTCCAGGAAAAAACATATTAATGTGTAGTATCTTTGTTCGTGATATGGTGGAGGATGGAAAGGTTATTCTAGAAAAAGTTGATACTCTAGCGAATATTGTTGATGCATTGATGAAGCTTGTGAGCATTGATAAGTTCAAATGGTGGACTAGTTTGATGGGCCTTGGGGCATAGAATCTTCAATGACTTCAAGCATTGGAAGGAGAAAGTAAGTTCTTTATCAAGTGGGAGAATGTTGAGAAAACAATCTCAAAATTACTAGCATTTAGGCCTTAGCTTCATTAGATTGACAATTGATTTTTGACAGGATGAAATGCTTAGTCTCCTCGACATCCCGTTATGCTCTCCATGGGTTGGAATTAAGTGCTTCGTCGGGTTGATAGAAACATTTTGGTGGGATAGTGTAACAAGTCTCCTTAGCAAGCACTTGGCTTATTGCTAAGTGTCTTTAGAGTTTGCATTAGCAATGAAGCTTCATCGACGAGACAAGTAACTATCGATGGGACTGAATGAACAGTCTCTTCAACATTTCAATGAACTGCTAAGAGTGTTTTGTCAGAGCGACAGGTTAATGTCAGAGGGATTCATTTGGAAATCCATTTGAGATCTTGACGGTTGGAAGGGTCTCTTCATCAGAGGGAACACTGGACATTGTCAAGATGTAGATGATAGTCCCCTCGACATGCCGATGAGGTGGTACCAAATGATGGTTTGATAATGGTTATGATCTAGTTGATCCGACGGTGCCTGCTAACCCATGGAACCCATGGTGGGACCCAGTTTTTACCTCATGGGGGAATGAGGAATGATGGAGATCAAATAGGGTGTTGACCAAACAGGGCACAAAGTAAAGATACAAGTCGGAGGCGTGTCAGAGTAACAAAGGGATTTTAGAGAGATTTTCTTGTCTCTTCGACATTCTAAGGGGATTTCAACAGAGGGAAAAGGTAATGATAGTTATTTCATTAGTGATCATTTCTTTGATATGGAATTTGGAGCAATTGTTCTCCTATTATGATTGTGAAGTCTATATTGAATGGAGTAGTGATTTGGATTGGTAATCACAAATGAGTGAAGATTTCAGAGATTGAATGTAGTTGAATTGCTTCCAGATTTATCCTACGAATTAACACTTGAAAGAGCATAGCTTTGTGAAATTGTATGTAATAATCACTTTACTATAATATAAGAGATCTCTACTTTGGTGTGTGGGTTTTTTTCTCATGCAGGTTTTCCCATGTAAAATCTGGTGTTCATTTTGTGTTGATGTTTTATTGTCTATTATGTTATTCATATGTGCATCTTAAATGAACTATAATTGCAAAGTTTTGTATAATTTTCTCTATCTCTCTCTTGAAGTTTAGCATTAGGAAGGTGTATTCCACACTCTTCTTTCCTTTCAAGTTTCTACAATAGATTTATAATTCCATAGCTCAAGGGAAAAAAAGGTATCCAATATTTCTTTGGGTAGGAAAACTTGTTGGGATTTTTCTCACAAACTTTGTTGAGATAACAAAACTATCTCTAAAATTCTCTAAAAAGGAGTAACAATAGCTTGGTTAAAGGATCCAATTGAGACATTTCAAATCATGAATAAAACCATCAAGTAGACTCTATTTTGAAATCCCTTTATTTTTTAAATCCATTTTAGTTGTTTTCCTTTGCTTCTTTCTATACCATACCTTATATTTTGTTACAAACGAATGATGAAGGGTACAAATAGCTTATTGCATTTTTTAGTAAATCCTTTCAAAAATTTGAGTTAAAACATGATATAATGGAGAAGTAGGGCTATTCTTTGGTTAAAGTTAAAATTTTTATACCATATCGAGTTGGTGCAAGGATCATTGCTTATGTGCCTCATGCAACAATTAAAGACATATTTATCCAACAAGAAGTAATAAGAAAAAGGTGCATATGGATCAATAAAATCTAGGATTTGAATATAGACATCCAACTAACTAAGCTCATTAGAGGACAAGGGCTAGCTAAGCTCATGGTTGAGTTTAACCTTGAAGCAAATTAGATAAATCAATTAGAAGAAAGTACAAATTTGATGGAATGCAAGTTACATTATTATTCTTGGTACAAGGATATTGTGTAATACTTGAATAATATGTCTTGTCTTCAGCACATGAATGATAATAAGAAGAGAACCCTCAAATTGCACTGTATTAGCTATATTATACTACAATATGGTCTATATTGAAGAAATAAAGATTGTGTTGCTCAAGTGTGTGAATGAAAAACAAGACATGCACAATGGAGTTTATGGAGGATGCTATATGGCCAAAAAAACTACATATAAGACTTTGAGATCTAGTTATTGGTGGTCTAATTTGTTTGATGATACACAAAAAATGGTAAGAAAATGTGAGGCATGCCAAAATATTCAGGTAATATGAAGTATTCCAGTGTCTTACCATTAAGAATTTTGATTATGGAAGCCCCTTTTTAACAATGGGGTATAGACTTTATTGGATAAATTATAGAGAAGTATAGTGGTGCACATAAATGGATTTTAGTAGTAATTTGATTATTTCAAAAATTGGATAGAAGCAATCCCCACTAAGAAAGCTACTAGCAAGGGTGTAATATATTTCATCATGGAGTATATTATTATTATATTTGGAGTCCTAATTAAGTTGATTATAGACAATTCTATGTGTTTTAGATATGAGGAATTTATAACCTTTTTCCACAAATATGGGATTTATCTTTCATATTCATCCCCTATCATCAACAAGGGAATGGATAAGAAAAATATAGTAATACAAAATTAATGAAGATCATTAAGAGAATGATAAGAAAAAACAAAAAATATTTGGATGCTAAGATCAATCTTGTATTATGGGTTGAGAGTACCCATAAAGAATTCTATTGGGAAGTATCCCTATGAATTAGTCTATGGATGAGATTCAAGAATGCTTGTTAATAATGTGTTTCCAAATTATAGATTTATCACATAACATGATTATGATATCAGTACTGTTATGGAAAACAAAACAAATTAACTTACAAAATTAGATGAGTCTAGAAGGCTAGCAAAAAAAAAAAACAACAATAGGTTAAATACATTTTTGATAAAAAATAATGAAACAAAAAAATTCAAGTTGGATGATTTAGTCATGATGTGGAATGTCAAAATGCAAGAAATGGGTAAACATGATAACTTTGATGCCCTTTGAATAGTTCCATTGTTGCAAGCATGAAGGTGTTTTCATTGATGTCAACAATCTTGTGTTGTCATTGGTGTCAATTATGTAGTGGTTGAGAGAGATTTTTTATTTGATTCTAGTTGCATTATTTTTTCATCAGTAAAGTTACTAGTGTTAACCTCTAGTGTTTCTTTGATAAGCTTCTAGTGATAAATATGTTGAGGATATTGAGAAAAAAATGATAAAAAGAGGAAACATGGTGTTACAAAGGTGTTTAGAGTTTCTATATCCAAAATTTTGGCTTTTTTTTTTTGATGTACAAAAGAATTTATGTTCACCAATGTATGAACTGGATTTGCAGTGTTCCTTATAGAGGTGTTTGGGAGAAACATTTTTGCTCCATGTTTCTCTGTAGTTGTGCTTTGGGACTTATAGTTTTGAGTGTAATTTTATGGTATTCACAACTTACCTCATTCTATTTAGTTTGAGGTTTTACACTCCGGAAAATGGTTTTTAGAGTTACAGTGTTTGGAAACATAGTTAGAGTGTACTAGGCTAGTACATTCTGAAGGTGTGAGATGGTGCGAAGAATTTGTTGAATCTCATGTGGTTTGTGGATTATTCTATATTATCTATAAGCATGGTGTGTGGTTCTTAATTCATCCTTGGATTTGAGGAAGCATGTGCTTCAAAGTTTAATGGTGTTTGCACTAGTAACGACTGACCTAGTGTTTACACTACATTAGAAGATGTTTAAGTATTCATGAATTTGTAGCGTGGAATTTGAGTGTTGAGTTGGGTCCCAATTAAGTTTTTTTTGGACCACTTTCATTCCTATCTACCACGGGAATGCTTAGTGCCGACCTATTTTTAAATTTGTAAAATTTAAGGTGTATGTATCTGACTTGAAGATTATTTTCAAGTTGTGGATGGTATAAATGCAAGGCGAGTTGATGCAAGATGGAGAGTGGAATAGAGTTGAGTGTTGTGATGCAAAATAAGTGCAGAGATGTGAAATGCAATGAGAGCTATAATGTAAGATTGTTGAATGCAGTGAGTTGAAGGTATCTTAATCTCTTGAAAGCTATGAGTTTTGTTGGAGCTATTGTGGTGGATTCTCTATTGCCTTGAGATCATGTTCTCTATGTAACATTCTATATTCTTTCTTCTTTTTATTTTGGCAATGAGCCTGGGTTGTGAGCCCTTCTGGATAGTGTGTCCTATTCTAGCCATGATCCTTTTTTTACTAGTTTTTCAATTACTTATATTGTGAGCTAATCCTCACCATGGTTTTTCACTCCTAGGGTTTTCCACATAAATTTGGTGTTCTCTTGTGTATGGTTTTTTTTGTTTCAATTTCTATTATCTGCATTTCATTTTTAAACATTATAAAAAATTAAGGGTTTAATGAATGCATGTGGATCTAACTATTGTTGATGGTTTCGATGTTTTAATTAAATATAACTAATTCACCCCCCTCTTAGATATCTTGTTCATTCAACAATTGATATCAAATCAAGGTTTCTTGGAGAAATGCTTGATTGCTTGAGGTGGATCTAGGATGGTGAACAAGAAGGAGATCCCTATGTTTGATGGCATGGACTATGCATTCTAGAAGGTTAAGATGGAAGGCTATTTGGTTTACCTTGGATTTGATGTTGTACATGTAGTGAAGGTTGCATATACTATACTTGTAAATGAATAAAGCACAAGTGATGAAATCAAGGCCCATGAAACAATGGTAAAGCAAGGTTTTTCCTTTTCCATGGTCTTGCAAATTCATAATTGTGAAAGTGATGGATTTGAAAACTGCTAAAGAAGTATGGGATAAACTAGAAATTATTTATGAAGGAGATGATAAGGTTGAACAAGCTAAGATGTAGAATCTAAAGAGAAAATTTAAGAACTTTTGATTTTCTAAAGATGAAACAATTAAAAGTTGCATGCAAAGGGTTGATGAACTTGTCAGTGCAATGAGAGGTCTTAGTGCAAAATTCAAAGAACCCAAGGTGGTGAAGAAAATTCTCATAACTCTTCCCAATTCTTATGGTGAAAAGGTTTCTGCTCTTGAGGAAGTTGAAAGTTTTAATACTTACACTAGAGATTAGTTGTATGGCACACTAACTACATTTGAGATGAGAAAAATTGGTCGAAATAAAGGTGCAAAAGTGAAGACTACTTTCAAGGTTGGAAAATAAAAAAAGGTTGAAGATTTAGATGGAGATGATCTCGATTATGTAGAAGCTATATTTATAAGAAGGGTGAACAAATGCATGAATAAGTACAAAGGTAAATTACCTTTCAAATGGTTTAGTTGTAAATAAATAGGTCACTATGCTTCAAGATATCCAAACAAAAGTGTGAACAATAAGAGTAAGGAAAACAAAGGAAGATGATCAAGAAGAGCTATTATGTTTGAGAAGATGTTATTTTTTTATGATGAATCTGATTATGGAGATGTTGATGATAATGAATGTTTTTCCTTGGTTAACTCTAAAATTTGTGTGAAGGAAAGTGCTTTAGAAAAAAAGGATAAGACAAGAGACACTTTGGTATATGATTTTTATGTTAGACAAGATAAGAACTATTGGGCTATTGATAGTAGTTGCTCAAATCATATGACTTGAGACAAGTGTAAGTTTGTGAAGCTTGAAAAATATGATGGAGGACTTGTTAAATTTGGAGATGATTCAAGTGCTAAGATTTTTGGAATAGTTCAATCAATTTTGATCACAAGCATAATACCAAATATTTTTACTATGTTAAAGGTTTAAGGAATAACATCTTGAGTGTTGGAAAAATGTGTAGCAAAGGGTACAATCTTATGTTTTAGGATGATGGATGAGAGATCATCAAAGGGTCCAAAACTATGATTGTTGTTGGAAAGAGGACAAATGGAAATATCTATCAACTCAAGGGTGTTGATGGTAATCATTTTATGACCTAGATTAATGATAGCTAGTTATGACATAGGAGGATGTGTCACATAAATTTTGATAACTTGGTTAGAATTAGTTTAGTTCAAACAGTAAGAGATCTTCCAAAGATTACAAATCCTATCAATGTTGTTTGCAGAGATTTTCAATTTGGAAAATAAACAATTAGTTTCAAGGGAAAAGAACAATCTTCTATCAGATTGTTGGGATTGATGCATATAGACCTTTGTGGTTCTACAAGAGTGAGAAGTCTTCAAGGTGACATGAATTTCATGCTTTTGATTGATGATTATTCTAGAATGACATGGGTTACTTTTCTTAGAGAGAAATCTAAAACCCTAAATAGATTCAAAGAATTTAAAGCTATGGTTGAGAATGAAATGGATTTAAAGATCAAATGTTTGAGGTCTAACAGAGGTGGAGAGTTCACCTCCAATGAATTTAACATGTTTTGTGAGAATCATGACATAAAAGGAACTTTTTTGCCCCTAGGAATCCTCAACAAAATGGAGTGGTTGAAAGGAAAAACAAGGCTATATAAGAAGCTGCAAGGACTATGATGAAAGAAGCTAACCTACTAGAAGTCTACTGGAGAGAACCAATTCATACTATTTTTTATATACTTAATAGATTTCAAGCAAAAGTTAACAACACAAATATTCCCTATGAGTTGTGGTATGGAAGGATTTCTACTATCAAGTACTTTATAGTCTTTGGAAGCAAATTCTATATTAGAAAAGATGATGAAAATTTTTGAAAGTATGATGCAAGGTATAATGAAGGTATCTTCCTTAGATATTCTACTAAAATAAAATCTTATAGATGTTACAACAAAAGGCTAAGAAGGATTGTTGAAAGTGCAAGTTTCAAGGTTGATGAAGAATTGAGGAATTTAGTGGTGATAGATGGATATGAATCAGATGTATCTTCTTGTGGAGGAGAAGAAGAAAAAGATAAGGAAAAGGAAGTATAGAATAAAGAGGACGAAGCTCAAGAAAGACCCCTAAGTATGTGCAGATAAATCATTCTAAAGAATAGATCATTGGAGACAAAATTAAAGGTGTGTTGACAAGAAGAGGAGTTGCTAAAGCAGAGGTAAATATATGTTTACTTTCTAAATTTGAACCTAAAATAGTGATTGATGCATGCAAAGATGAATATTGGATGAAGTAAATGGAAGAACTTATGCATACTGAGAAGAATTTGACTTGGGAACTTGTTTCTAAACATGAAAAAAAAAAAAACATAATTGGTACTAAGTGGGTATTTAGAAACAAACTAAATGAGAATGGAGAAGTGGTAATAAATAAGGAAAGGCTTGCATGTAAGGGTTACTTGCAAGTTGAAGGAATATAATTTGAGGAGACATTTTCTACAGTGGCTATAATGGAAGAATTTGGGATGTTTCTGAAATTTACAACACATAAAGACTTTAAATTTTATCAAATGGATGTGAAGTCTACTTTCTCGAATTGAGAATTGAAAGAATAAGTTTACATGGAACAACTAGAAGGATTTCAATTATAAAAAAACCTAATATGGTTTGTAGATTGATGAAGGAATTGTATTGATTGAAGCAAGATCCTAGAGCTTCATATGCAAGATTGGGAAAGTATTTGATACAACAAGGATTCAATAAAGGCACCACAAATAGTAACCTTTACTTTAAGGTTAAGAAATATCAAATCTTGATAGTGGTTGTCTATGTTGATGACATATTTTTTTGGAGGAAATGAAGCTATGTGTAAGAAATTTCTAGAAGAGATGCAGAAAGAGTTTGAAATGTTTTTGCTTGGAGAGATGAATTCCTTCCTTGGGCTACAAATCAATCAAACAAATAAAGTCATATTCATTTTGCAATCAAAGTATGTTAAAGAAATGTTGAAGAAGTTTGGAATGGAAGACTCCAAACCAATATGTACTCCTATGGTTATTGGTTCGAAACTAAGTAAGGATGATGAATCTCCTAAGGTTGATCAAAGAAAGTATAGATCTATGATTGGTGGACAACTATACCTAACTAGTACTAGACCGGATATCACATATATAGTTTATCTTGTGGCTATATTTAAAGATGATCCTAAAGAGACACAGGTTGCAGCTGTGAAGAGCATATTCAGATATTTTAAGGGCACTCTGAATTATGGCTTGTGGTATCCTAAGGATATTGATTTCACATTGAGTGCTTACAAAAATGCAAATTGGGCTGGTTGTTTGGATGATAGGAAAAGTACAAGTGGTGTTGCATTCTTTCTTGGATGCAAATTGGTATAATGGCTAATTAAGAAACAAGATTTAGTTTCATTATCTACTATAGAGGCTAAGTACATTGCAGCAACATATTTTTTCACACAAGTGTTGTGGATGCAAATATTGAAGGATATCAAAGTGGTGTATGATGATCCTATTTCTAGATCTTTTGTGATAGTACAAGTGCAATCAATATTTCAAAGAATCTAGTGATGCATTCAAGGAAAAATCATATTTCAATTAGATATCACTTTCTAAGAGAGATAGTTGTGGAGAATGAAGTGAAGCTTGAATATGTATCTACAAATGATCAAATTTCTAATATATTTACTAAGGCTCTTCCTAATTATACTTTTGAGTATCTCTAGGAGAAGTTGGGGGTTATTGCCCCTCCTTTGAACTAGATGTAGATGGAGATGCATCATTCTAGTGGATCTATGATTCATTCTCTATTTTAACTAATGTTGGTCGCTACCTTTGAGGGGGGGTACATAGTGATATTGTTGTAGTATGGAGTGAGTGTTCTGGTTTTGTAGAGGTTGGTGATTTTGTTGGTGTATACTCCTAAGGGGGAGTATTTAGAGCAATAGAAAGTATCTTGGTTCAATGTCAAAGGGGAAAACCAATACAATTTTTTTTATCCTTTTCCATTGATGTCAAAGGGGAAGAGAGATTCATGTGAAAAATTCTATCTATACATGGGGAGAGTGAAGCATGTGAAAAAGAAAAAGTTGAAAGGGGGAGAGATAGGTACAAAGAATCTTGTAAGGAGGAAAGATTGTAGGAATGTTGTGTAGGTTATCTAATATAAGAAAAGAAGAGTTTATATGTTGTCTTAGATGGTTTTTTCACATCTTGTGTTTCCATCAATAACAAAGGGGGAGATTTTTGCAAGTATGAAGTTGTTGTCATTGATGTAAACAAGTTTGTGTTGTCATTGATGTCAATTGTGTAATGGTTGAGAGAGATTGTTTCTTTGATTAGTTGCATTATGTTTTCATCAATTAAGTTACTAGTGTTAACCTCTGGTGTTGCTTTGATAAGCTTCTAGTTATGGTTGTGGTAGTGATAAAGATGTTGAGGATATTGAGAAAATTGATAAAAAGAGGAAACATGGTGTTACAAAGGTGTTCTAGTTTTGCTATGCATTTCTTCTAGGTTGAAGATCTTCTTGTGTGGTTTGGATATTTTGGTTAGAGGTGTTCAGAGTTTCTATATCTAGAATTGTTATTCTAGATCGATGTGCAAAAGAAGTTATGTTCACCAATGTGTGAACTAGATTTGCAATGTTTCTTATGGAGGTGTCTGGGAGAAATGTTGTTTCTCTAAATTTCTCTGCACTTGTGCTTCAAGACTTTTGGTTTTGAAGGTGAGTTCATGGTGTTGAAAAATTACCTCAATCAAGTAGGTTTGAGGTTTTACACTTTGAAAGATGGTTTTTAGAGCTATAGTGTTTGGCAACGTAGTTTGAGTGTATTGGGATTGTTCATTCTAAAGGTGTGAGTTTGTGCCAAGAACTTGTTGGATCTTAGGCAGTTTGTGGATTATTCTAGATTTTCTAGAAGCATGATGCATGGTTCTCAAGTCGTCCTTGGATTTGAGGAAGTGTGTACTTCAAATTTTAATGGTTTTGCAAGGGTAATGACCGACCTAGTTTTTACACTACATTCAAAGATGTTTAAGTATTGGTGAAGGTGTATCATGGTGTGTGAATATTGATTTGGGTCCCAATTAAGTTTTCTATTGGTCAATTTTCATTCCTATACACTGCAAGAATGCTTAGTGCCAACCTATTTTTGAATTTTTAAAATGTAAGGTGAATGTAGCCAACTTGAAAATTCTTTTCAAGTTGTGGATGGTATATATACAAGGTGAGTTGATGTGAGATGAAGTGTGGAATAGAGTTGAGCATTGTGATGTGAAATTAAGTGTATATATGCAAAATGTAATGTGAGCTATTAAATATGGAAAAGATGAATATGATAATAAATAGAAGAAATTCATAAAGGAAATGCATCAATCAGACTTATACCTTCATAGTCTCCTCTTTGTGGATTGAGCTCACAAGAAGCACCCATTTCTTGTATATTTTCTCAAGTGTGGATAGAGGATGTGGTTGCTTAATATTTTAGTAGCATGATGGTAGGATAGAGATGGATTTTATGGATATTTGGATAGCATAAGGATATGGAGAATGTGGATTGAAAGAATGAGAGCCAAGGCCTTATTATATAGAATTTTGGTGAGAGGAATCAATGGCTACGATTGATTGGTTAATGGAGGGGTGAGATTGAAAGAAAGATAGGGTTTGGATCAACGAATTAATATTGATTATCCTTGTGACAAAGATAGGGTTTGGATCAACAAATTAATATTGATTATCCTTGTGACAATTATTACAACATGGAAAGGGGTGAAATGGGGATGTATGCTCACACATGTGTGAGAACACATTGGGAAGAGAGGCATTAAATTTGTGTAAGAGATAGAGTGGCTCATGTAAGAGATAGCATGTATCATAAGGTATCTTGTGTGAGAGGTTAGTGGGGGTAGGTGAGATGTAGGAATTTAAAATTAGGAACTAATGATAATGAGGATTAGGGATGAGGGTTAGATCAATTAATCAAGGATTAATTGATTAATGAGGATGGGTTGAGTTGATAAACCATTTTTTTATTAACTTGGGTGGAGTTAAAATTTGGAGAATGGGATAATAAGGATTAAGATGGGGGTAAGATTAATTAATGAATGATTAATTAACTTAAGAAAGGTTAAGGGATTTGGGGGAAAGTGGAAAAAGGTTAGCTTTAATTAAATAAATGTAGATTTATTTAATTAAAGGTGGTGGATAAAGGTAATGGGGAAATTAATTAAATAAATAATGAATAATTAATTAATTAATTATTAAGATAAGGGAAGGGGTAAATTAATTAAATAAATAATAATTATTTATTTAATTAAACACTATTTTAGGTGTCTATAGCTATAATGCAAGATTGTTGAATGTAGTGAGCTAAAGGTATCTTGATCTCTTGAAAGCTAAAAGTGTTGTTGGAGCTATTATGGTGGATTCTTTGTTGCATTGAGATCATTTTATCTATGTAACATTCTATCTTTTTTCTTCTTTCTTTCTGGCAGTGAGCGTGGGTTGTGAGCTCTTTTGGATAGTGTATCATATTCTGGTAGTGAGCCTTTTTGTATTGGTTTTACAATTACTTATATTGTGAGCTAATCCTCACCATGGTTTTTCCCTCCTAGGTATTTCCACATAAATATGGTGTCCTCTTCTATATGGTGTCATTTTTTTAGTTTTTGTTATCTGTATTTCATGTTTAAACATTGTAACAAATTAAGGATTTGATGAATGCATGTGGATCTGATTACTATTGAGGGTTTTTGATGTTTTAATTAGATACAACTAATTTAACCCGCCTCTCAGTTGTCTTCTTCATTCAACATCCATTTGATATCACAAACACTCATGGTTGAGACTCATATGTTTTGTAAAATATTGATGGTGATCTTCTATAATTTCTAGTGCATGGATAATTCTTAAAACCCTAATTTTCTTAAGGTAGGTTTTATCAATGTGCATTGTACATTAGTGTAATTTTCGTATAGTAATCTTATTTGTTTTTTGGTTGGTTTTATTCATTCTACTAATCAAAGTATTTCTATAATCTCGCTCTACTTCATTGAAGCAGTCGTCCCTAACTAGAGCCATTGATGGAGTTTTTGTGATATTTAGGGTTTTATAGGTTTGTTGGTCCATTTTATTTGTTAAAAACCTAGACCCTTACTATTTTTCTTAAATTTTGGAAGTAGTGAATTGTATTTTGATGTTGACCATTTCTTCTCACTACTTCCTCTTTAAGTTACACATTCATTCCTTTGATAGATTTTGGTGACCAACCCCTTTTACTTCTTATTGGCTATGCATCTTAGATCATTATGAAAAAAAATTATTCACATGTTTTAATTTATGACTTAAACACCTTTGCTAACAATTGTCCCCACTTGAGACATGTGTTGATATGTCATTCTAGTGCTTTAATCCTTCATACCATAATTTTAAATGCTCACCACATAAGTAAATTACACTAGCCTTCAAGTACCCTACCAAACTATGGACATGTGTTGTCTTCCTTTTGCAATGCCCAATTTCTTCATACTATAGTTTTTATGTTAGAGCACATATAAAATTTGTATTGGCTTGACTTCCTTTGATTGTATGGTACACATGGTCATTCCTAGTTAAAGCATGCAATCCTTTTGTACTACAACTTAAAATGATAATTGCATAAGTAAATTGTACTAGCCTTATATTGTTTAAAAGGTTGACATTTGTCACTTTTTTATTGGTCTTCTTTACAATATATTTTTCAGCCTGAATATTCCTTCCACAATATTCTAATGCTTATACAATTGAAAAGTCAATGAGCACATGTGAATTTACCATTTAAGTGCATAATGATAACAAATCACATTTTCACTAAATTTTTTTCAAATCAATTTTTCAATATACCATATGAATGTGCTAGCCATCCATCATCTCATGCTACTTCAAGATCAATAATTGTTATTCAAATCAAGAATGACAACATGCAAGGAACAAGTTTCATTCATGTGATTCATTACTATAGAAATTAAGAAAGAATGGACATTGTTTTAAAACAATTGTTTTAAGTTTTCTTGTATCATTGCATTCAAAATATTTTCGAGTTAGTGATGTGAGAAGTTTGAGCTACTGGTAAAGTTGTATGTTTGAGAATTTATGGCTTTTGATAAAATTCATAGGTAAGACATTTTATTACATCAAAATACTTGTGATATTTTTTAAATTGATTTTAATATTTTAAGTTCAAAACCCTAGGTTATTTGAAATCCAAATTAAACCCCAATTGTCATAGGAATATAAAAAATTGTTGAAGCTAATGATTGAACTCCACATTACCTAGAAATCACCTACAAGAAATTATCCTATCACAATAGAAATCTCAAAGAAACTAATTTTATATGCAACCAAGAGAGAAAAGATTGATCTAGAAAAGTAACTAATTTGCTATGTATTAAACTAAATTGTTCTGAATGATTGATTACAATGAATGTGCATGATTATAAAAGAATGAAAAAAAACCCTAGATAAGGATAGCATTAGATTGTGACAAGTGTCTTAATCTCATGCAATGAGACAACTAGACCTATATTTATTCCAATCTAATAAAAAAAAAAGAACTCCTAAGTTTAGATTAAGTGAACTAAAGTAATAAGAGACTTGATAATTAATTAATGAGTAATTAATTATCAAGTGATTATCCTTATTACTCCAACACCCCCCCTTAAGATCAACTTAGGGAGAAGCTAAAAACTATAATGTAGAATGCAATGATGGATACATGGATGGGTCCTAGATATAAGTCCTAATGAGGTACCCATGTACAAAATAAATGAATCTCTCATAACTATAGAAAAGGAGAAAACCACATGGGAAAAACTCCTCTCCAAAAGAGAAAAAGAAATGACTACACTAGTGAAAGAAGGATAGAAGGAGAACTCACTGTGACCCCCTAAGGACTGCTTCTATCATACAAGTACAATAGATGTCCCCCTAATAGGAGATAAAATGAGGAGATGAATCCCCCCATAAAGAAATAGCTTATGTGCCAATGATGAATGTCTGAAGAAAAAATATGAGCCACTATCTACAAACAAAATGTCTCCCCTTAGGAAGAAATAAATCCACTAGTGATTGGAGAAGCCAATCCAACAAGATGGATGAATCTAGAATAATGTGTCTCTCAAAATTCCTCATGTGTCCACATGTTGGAAAGTGATGATGTCGATCTAAGATCTTGTGAAGACTAATGTAGAACAAGATGCAAAGGCGATGAAGATGGTGGGCCAAAAATGTTGGTGTGGCTATCAATAAAGAGGATATGAATTTCCTCAAAGTAATCCTCTAGATCTGCAATATAGGACTCCATAAACAAGGATGATATTTCTATGAGATACAAATCCCAAGTAGCTATGTCTGGAAGATGATGGGTGTCTTTTTGTAATGAACCAATAGGAATCAAAGATGTGGTGATGTCAAGCTAATCAAGAATAATAAAAGATGATGATGTAGTCTCAATCTATAGAGTGAAGACATGAAGACAAGTCTATGTGGGGACAATTAATGTCTGGTACAATACACATAGTGTAAAGGTCAACACTAAACATATAACCCCTACAATATGATCTCTAATGAGAACCCATGATGATAAACTCCTTGGTGTGTCTAGTCTAGGTATGAGTCCATATAGATAAGGAAAATTATCAAAGCCACATGAGATGTGTCAGGATGCCATTTTTCGAAGACTCATAGTTATCCTTTTCCAAGTTGATCATAGAGGGATGAATAAAAAACCCATGATACTCACTCAAATGAAAAAAATCAAAGACTAATAACCTCACTACTATTAAAACAGATCAAATGATGTCATCCAACACAAATAGATCCTTTCTAGGTGCCAATGTCCAAGTAATTAAGAAAAATGTTAAAACACAAAGTAAAAAATAAAATGTAGTTGGAGTAGATTATGGAAAAAATTCATGAATAAATCTAAAGAGCTATAAAATACCTTTCCAATGTCACTTGAATAGAAAAAATCAAAGATACAAGAAAAAAATTATGAGCTTAGAAGTGTGAAATAAAGATCTAACTTTGACTAAGAATAATAGGAACTAGTAGAAAAATATAATAATGATACCTACACCACTGAAAAGTAGACAAAACCAGCTTTCTGACGATATCTTATTTGTCCAATTTCGACATCATATGCCCAAGTTGTACCAAAAAGAAAAAAATGCTCTTGTATGCCAAATGAGGGCTAGGAGGGGGATTGAGTGGCCGTACGACTAATGATGTCAACAATCTAAAACATTAAATTTGATAGCAATCACATAGAATATTATGATAATATGCTCCTTTGTCAAAAAAATTCCCCTTCTAGAAAAAAAATTATAGTCATCAATAAACCTGTCAATGGCTAAAATATGCCACCAAAATCTTTAAGATTCACCTTGGGTGTTGTTGCTGATTTGGGAAAAAATGAGCCAGGTTTTTTTTCATTGGTTTTGAATGATGCACCGGCTAGAAAGGTTGTCGCCAATTATAAATGATGACAACTACCTTTAATAAGTCATTGTGTGCCTTTATGTTCCCACAATGCTGCAGTAGGGTACAAATTGTACAATGCACATCAATAATGTTACTTTTTTTAAAAAAATATTTTCAATTTTTTTTAAAGATTTTTTCTTTGCTTTTTTGTTTTTTCCCTTTTTTATAAAAAAATTGAATTTTTTTTTTAAAAAAAAGAGAAAAAATATATTGGAAAACTATGCATGGACACTAAGAAGGAAGATGGTGGCCGAGGGGCACGTGTAGGACCATACGACTATACAGATTCTTATGTGTTGACATTTGATTTTAAAAAAATCCTTTTTTTTTCAACTTCACCAAATTTGATGAAATGATAGGCGATCCTTAGGTATTCAACTGTTTTGGACACAATGGTGATGCCCATTTCACCCTAAGATGAGTTTATTTTTCCCTCAAGGATGGATCTCTTAGAATTCAAATAGGAATCCATAGATTTGGAGCTCTGATACTATGTTGAAGTTGATGATTGAACTCCATAGCACCCAAAAATAACCTAGAAGAAATTATCGTATCACAAAAGAAAGATCAAATAAATTGATTTTCTATGCAACCAAGAGAGAAAAGATTGATCCAAAAAATGCAATTGATTTGCACTATATTAAACTAAATTGTTTTGAATTATTGATTATAATGAATGTGCATGCTTATAAAAGAATGAAAAAGGAAACCCTAGATGAGGAATACATTAGATTGTGACAAGTGTCTTAATCTCATGCAATGAGAAAACTAGACCTATAATTAGCCCAATCTAATAATAAAAAAACACTCCTAAGTTTAGCTTAAGTGAAATAAAGTAACAAGGTACTTAATAATTAATTAATGAATAATTAATTATCAAGTGATTATCTTGATTAATCCAACAAAAATGAGTGAGACGAGTACCAAGTTTGGAGGAGATAAAAGGTTTCTTGAAGATGACCTAATGAAACAACTATGTGGACCTACCAAGCGAGGAAAGAATTCTCAAGGCATTGGAGTTTTAATAGATAGAATTTCTTATAGATCTAGCTAGATTAGAGATGTCATTATTCCTCAAAAAGGGAGGAACATTCTTGAATATGGCTACAAAAGAAGTCAATCTAACAAAACCATTTCTAATTTATGGAGTGAAGACTCAAGAAAATTAGTGGTTCCAAATGTTTTCATAAATATTGATCTAATTAAGGTTCTTTTTAAGAATTATTATGTTGAACATATAGTTATCATAATTAGTAAAGGAGCTCCATTACTGCAAATAAATAGGAATTTCATTGTGGAGGTTTATAATCTTAATGTCATAGCCAATGTGACTTAATTTTAGAGCTCTAAATAGATATTTTTCTTAGGATAAGCATTTTTCCAAGTAATGTGGTTTCCTCAACATAGGTGAAGAGGGCCAGATTAAAAATGTTCAAATTTTCTAAAGATAAAGTAGAGCCCTTTGATTATGATATTTTCAAGGATTACTTCATTAACACATACTTTTCTCTATATCAAGTGTTGGGAGAGGATTTCAAAGTACAAATTCTTGTCTATATGATGATGTTAGCCATTGATGTACAACATTATATTTTAATAAAATATTTAGTTATGCTTCATATTGCTAAGAATATTCATAAGAAATTCAAAGCCATGAAAGATCCTAAGGTTGGTATGTATTTTAAATGTATTCTCTATTATGTCACTTGTTGTGTAGAGGGATGAAGATTTGGAATAAACCTATAAAATTGAGAATTTTAGATGACCATGGTGCTCAATTTCCTATCCAAATGTGGACATATTTGTGGCATTCGCTTTTCTCATCTTATGATTATTTGGTATTTGAGATTGTGTTTGTACAAGGGGTTTTGTAAAATTTAGGCCTTCAGTATAAATAAACTGTTGCAAGTATGGAGGTGTTGTCATTAATGTCAACAAGCTTGTGTTGTCATTGGTGATAGTTGTGTAGTGGTTGAGAGAGGTTGATGCTTTGATTAGTTGCATTATGTTGTCAACATTTTACTAGTATTAACCTTTGGTGTTACATTGATAAGCTTATGTTCATGATTGTGGTAGTGATAAAGATGTCAAGGATACTAAGAAAATTGATAAAATAAGGTGTTCTGGTTTGTAGAGATATTTTGGTTTTGATTCACATTTATTTTCGGTTAAAGATCTACTTTTTTAGTTTGGATATGTTGGATAGAGGTATTTAGAGTTTCTATATCTAGAATTTTGACTTCTAGATCGATGGTAAGAGGAAGTTATGTTCACTAGTGTGTGAACTGGTTTTGTAGTGTTGCTTATAGAGGTGTTTGGGAGAAATGGTTTTACTCTACGTTTTTCTACAGTTAATTTTTAGGTCTTGCAATTATAAAGGTATGTTGATGGTGTTGATCTCTTTCAAGCGTCAAGAGTATTCATGGTCTGGTGCTCTAGAAGATGGATTTTAGAATTGCAATGTTCGGCAATGTAGTCTGAATGTACAAGTTATGTACATTCTAGAGGTGTGAATTGTTGCAAAGAAGTTTGATGGATTTCAAGATGGTAGAAGAATATTCTAGATAGTGATGGAGTGTGGTGTATGGTTCACATGTCATCTTTAGGTTTGAGGAAGTGTGTAATTCAAAGTTTAATGTTGTTTTCATGAATAACGATTGACCTGGTGTTTATAATACATTTGAAGATGTTTAAGCATTAATGAAAGTGTAGCATGACATGTGAGAATTAATTTGGGTTCCAATTAAGTTTTGTATTGGTCCACTTTTGTTCCTATCTACCAAGGGAATGCTTAGTGTCGACCTATTTTGAATTTGTAAAGTGTAAGGTGAGTGTAGTTGACTTGAAGATATTTTTCAAGTTGTGAATAGTATAAATGCAAGGTGAATTGATTGGAGATGGTGTTTGGAATAGATTTGAATGGTGTGTGAAAAATTAAGTGCAAAAGTGTGAAATGTAGTGTGATGTGTAATGCAAGCTTTCTAAATGTAGTGAGTTGAGGTATATTGATCTCTAGAAGACTAAAAGTGTTGTTGAAGCTATTGTGGTGGAGTCTATGTTGCATATAGATCATGTTCTCTATGTAACATTCTATCTTCTTTCTTCTTTCTATTCTAGCAGTGAGCCTGAACTATGACCCTTTCTAGACAGTGCATCCTATTCTCACAGTGAGCCTCTTTGTACTAGTTTTTTAATTACTCATATTATGAGATAATCCTCACTCTAGTTTTTCCCTTTAGGATTTTCTACATAAATTTGGCGTTCTCTTGTGTATGGTGTTGGTTGTTTCAATTTAAATTGTTATCTTATTTTCATGTTTAAACATTATAATAGATTAAGGATTAAATGAATGCAAGTGGATCTGATTACTATTGAGGGTGTTGATGTTTTAATTTGGCACAACTGATTCACCCTCCCTCTCAGTTGTCTTGTTCATTCAAAAATTGGTATCAAAGCAAGGTTCCTTCAAGAAAAGCTTAACCGCTTGAGGTAGATCTAGGATGGTGAGCAAGAAGGAGATCCTTATGTTTTATGGCATAAACAATGCATTCTAGAAAGTTAAGATAGAAGGCTATCGGATTTACATTATATTTGATGTCACTAAGGTAGTGAAGACTGTATATAACATACCTACAAATGGACCGAGAACAAGTGATGAAATCAAGGCCTATAAAATAGATGGTAAGGCAAGGTTTATTCTTTTGAGTAGTCTTGCACATACTGAATTAGTGAAAGTTATGGATCTAAAAAACTACTAAAGAAGTTTGGGATAAGTTAGTAAGTATTTATGAAGGAGATGACAGGGTTAAACAAGCTAAGTTGCATAATTTGAAGACACAATTTGAAACTTTGTGAATGTCTCAAGATGAAACAATTACAAGTTACATGCAGAGGGTTGATGAATTAGTAAATTCTATGAGAGGTCTTGGTGCACAAGTCAAAGAACCTAAAGTGGTAAAGAGAATTCTTAGAATTCTTCTTGATTCTTATAGTGAAAAGGTTTCTACTATTGAGGAAGTTGTAAATTTTAATACCTACACTAGAGATTAGTTTTTTCGCACACTAACTTCATTTGAAATGAGAAAAATTGGTCTAAAAAATGGTGCAAAAGTAGAGACTGCTTTCAAGATGGGAAAATTATAAAAAAATGAAGATTCAAATGGAGATGATTTTTGATGATGTGGAAGCTAACTTTGTAAGAAGACTGAAAAAGGGTACTAGTAAGTACAAATTTGAATTACCTTTCAAATGTTTCAACTATGGAAATATAGGCCACTATGCTTCAAGATGTCCAAAAAGTATTGTGAACAATAAGAACAAGGAAAACAAAGAAAAAATGATCAAGAAAAGCTATTATGTTATTGAATATGTTGGTATTTCTGAAGATGAATCTGATTATGGATATGTTGATAATAATGAATGTTTGTTCTTGTGGACATCAAATCTGCAAATGGTTAGTAACTAACATAGACAAACATGATTAGTTTCCAAGCAAAGCAAACCTTCAACATCCATATGAGATAGCTAACATGTTTTAAAATGCTTTCTAATAACAAGATACATAAAAGCATACAAAGAAAAACAGGAAATCAATCTATCCCATATTGGATTGGTGTCACATGTGCTAGTGACCCTTTCCCAATCCTTGATTGATTAGCTTAGATGATGATGATGCAATGGAAATGATGAGCAAAATTAGTTCTCAAGGAGAGTAACTTTGCATATGCTTTTTGGATGAAATTGTGGAGGATTTGCTTGAGGATGAAGCTTGTATTTAAAGATTTTCAAATGCTAAGTGTTGAAGAGAGACCAATGTGGGACTAAGATTAGACAAATGAGATAAGGACACTTGTCAAGTGATGATAGGCCAACGGTTGTGCAAGATTTGGGAAGAGTGCCCATGAGAGGGAAATTCTGAATTCAAATTGGCAATGAATGCTGAGTTTGACTTTGGAAGGGGACATGTAAGAGATATGTAAGGCCTCATAAATGCTCTGTTTGGTGTACATGTCCACTTGGGGGGAGATTCAAACTTTGAGAATATTCTCCCTTTATGCCAAGTTGAAAATAAATAATTTTGATAAATCAATTAAATGCAATTTCATGTGTAAGTGGCCAAATCTAGAGAATGCAAGTGGGTGAGTATTTAATCAAGGTTAGATTAAATAGATGATGATTATGCTGATTTAATGTTGATTAGATGATTTTGAATTTTAAGACTTAAATATTTGTTTTATTTAAATCAGAAAAGGATGGAAGATGTATGTTTGAGATTTTAATTAAATAAAGCCTGATTTATTTAATTAAACTATGATGTGAGCTTTTGATGATAAGAACTTGATTTACTAGGTGAATGGATGTGATGCATTTGATTAATTGATGAATGGTCCTAATGCGACATCTAATTTGACTGAATTCGATCGAATGCATAATGTTAATTTTGCATGTCTACATTTTGCCCCTCTTTAAAGCAATGTACTTGTTGCGTTGGTTCAAAGAATAACTTGCCGCGATCAAAATAAAAAAAAATCTGATTTTTTGGATGCCCCAGCGGAAAGAAGTACACTAGTACATTGCCCCCTCGAGAGATCGAGTGAAAAAATTCGATTTGAGGGTCGATCTCGCGATAAAGAGGTTCAAAAATGGGTGGTTATGGACGATGATGCAAATGAGATGATTTCAAGATGCTTAGAATAACAAATCTATATTATCCTAAACAACTTAAATGATGATATGATATGAGATGGATGAGATTGATGATGTGATATGCTATGATTATGCAATGGATGATAAATGAAAATTCTTAGACTAATAGATCTATATTATGATGATGATGCAAATGAAATGCATGTGAAATGATAGATGTTTCCTATGATGTATGATATGGATGATATGTGGTATGCTGATAGTTTTGTGGATGCATGATGGATGCATTGGTGATGATGATGTTAGCGCATAAATGAGATGATGACAAGAGGGTCCAACAAGTCCATGATTGGTCGAGACTTTATTAGAGATGATGATGATAGATGATGATGATGATAAATGATGATGATTTGCTTATCAAGGATTGGGATTTTCAAAGGGTCACTTACTTCATGTTTGATAACACACATAGGTACGATGCATCAAGGTATCAAGAACCAGGATGGCGTTGTACCTAGTGTGATGGACTTTGACTCAACAAGCAGATAGGAGTATTCTTGTTCACACTTGACATATAGAAACCTTGCTAGGGTGTACCTAACAAAGCAAGTATTCGCCAAGTTATTTTACAAGAACGTCCAACAAGCACAGCAAACAAAAGAATAATGATCGTTGCCCCATTCCTATCTCTCTAAATCCTTCACTCGGATATCATCGAGAGGTCCTTGGAATGAGTGCAATAAGATAAATCAAAAGAAAAAGCCAAGTACACAAATAAGCCAATGTTCTTCATACCTTCAAACAAAGGGATGTGTTTTGATAGGATAAGAATCCAAAGTGATATCCAAAATGATGCCCATTGTCGGAACCATATATCCTAGGACATGCATTGTATAGGATGATGATGGTTTGATAAGTTGATTGATAGGCTGTTGATATAAGGTTGACTGACATGTTTGCGACTAATCAAGAGTTTGATTTTGTGTTCAATGGTTCGTTGTTTCAATTTTGATTTTATGATTGAAGCTTGATTTTGTTTCTTGCTATGATTGTTTCTGTTTGTGTTGCCAAATGATGGAGATGACAATCAGTTTATTATGGATGATTGATTATTTCGGGTGTAGGCAAAACGGGATGGATGGATTTTTTCAAATATTTGGATGTTTTTGACGTTTTGAAATGTTTTGAGGCTGTTTTTGGTGTTTTTTGGATTTTGCAATGTTTTTGATTTTTTGATTTTCTTATGTTTTCGGATTTTGATGTTTTTTGAATGTTTTTGGATTTTTGATGTGATTTGAATGTTTTTGGATTTTGATGTTTTTTAAATGTTTTTGGATTTTGTGTCTTAGGGGCTGATCAAAGATTAGCCTTGCCTCCGTTTAAGCTCAGAGACGACGTAGTTCGGATTCCAATGTTTTTGATGTTTTTTGTTTTCGACTTGTTTTTGGATTTTGATATGATTTGGATGTTTTTGGATTTTTGCATGATTTTGACAATTTGGATATGGATATATGTGATGATATCATTGCACTGTTTAGGATTTTGCTAAAAAACAAGCTAAGGTTGATTGATCGAATCGATGGATTGATGATGATGATAACATTGTTGAGGATACACAACAATGTAAGGATTTTTTGATCAAGATTGATGACGATAACATTGTTGAGGATGCACAACAATGCAAAGATAAGATGATGATGGATTGATGATGATAACATTGTTGAGGATGCACAACAATGCAAGGATAGTGTTAAGCAACACAAGGATATCCTGAGATGATGATTTTTTGATTGAATTTGATTGATCATGATTGATGAAGCTTGATTTGGAACAAAAGTTGCTCGAATGATTTGATGTGACGTTTGAAGGATGCGTTAGATGCGACTGATAGTGATTTGTTTGGATTGATGTTTGATGAAAGATAAAGCTTGATAAGGAATGTTTGTTCATCAAAATATGCCATGGGCTAGTGATTTGAATTTTTGTTCACAAGTGGTGGACCAGTTTGATTTCACGTTTGCCAATGTCTAAATCACCACATAAGTCGGAGGACATAGACCAAGATTTATTCTTGAAGCAAGATGTACATATCTGCCCCCAATGTCTAGCAATGTATGGAATGTGATGGGATGGATGTTCGGATAAGTGTATGGATGGATGGATATGCAAAGGATTCTAAGGATTATCTTGTGATAAGATAAGGTGTTCAGATAACGAAAGCTCATTGGATAATGCTTCATAGCTCAGATAATGCTGCATAAGATAGGATTAATGAAAATGGCCCATGTCAAGATGTTTTACTGTAAGCAAGCGTAAAGTGTGCCCCAAAATTTCATCAAGATCAAGATAACTAAGATGATGGATGCAAATATATGCGAATGGATTGGATAAATGGTTCATGGATGGATGGATTTATTATGGATAAGATGGATGGAATGCTCGATTTATTATGGATGGGATGAGATGAGATGCTTTCATCTGAACTGGCGCACGTAGATGCTCGATTCTACTCATGACGCCTGTTTTCCAGGTTTTCATCATGGTCTTGTCCAAAGTGCCGCCCATGCGGTTTTCACTAGAGGACGATTTTTATCTTTACTATTTTCAATCCTTTTTCTGATTTTTTTGGATTTTCATATTTTTTGATTTTTTGTATTTTTCTGAAAGATTCATGCTGAACCACTTGGTGGTGTTGACGTAGATGCCTCTGTCATAATGTGCCATTGATATCCTACCTGAAGGAGCTGCTTTGCTAAGATACATTCACTTGAATTCAACTTTTGGGATTCTTGATCTACTTCGTCGATACCAGGGTTAACTCTGTCTCTTTGCGTACATCACGATAAAGTGCCTTCTGAATCCTTATGATGAAGGGTCATTGCCAATACATGGTCAATATGAGAATTGGATATCATGCGTGGAGGCATGGATGGAGTGCGTTTAGGGATAAGAGATGGATTGGTTGATAGTTTGGAACCTTTGACTCTCCAAACTTGGGAAGATGAGCAATGATGGGTGGATATAGAAGTGTGTGTGGAATTAGGACCAACTGCTTGATACACTTTGTACGTTGCTTGAAAAGCCTGCTTTTTCTTTTGCGGACATCTTTGATGGATATTTTTCCCTTTTTTATTTTGCCCCATAGTTTCTTTGACTGATGGAGTTTGATAGGGATGATCTTTCTTTGTATTCTTTGGTATCCATTTGTATTTGATTTGTCCATTATGCTTATCAACTTCTTTTGCTTTGATAACTTTTTTTGTACTTTGATTCAAATCTTTCTTTTGACGTTGGTCCCAATTCATGGATGGGGTGATGGGTGGATGACGATTCATGACGTGATTGGTTGTAGTATTGGCAATGGTTTCATCATAAGAACTCTTCGTGCTCCCTATGTTGACATTTGCACAAGATGAAGTTGCCCCCAGTATGGTGGTAGTAGCACCTGTGTTCCTTGATTTTGCTTGCTTCGAGGTGTTTTGTTCAGTAAATGTGCTCTGACGAATGACCACTATAGATGAAATTAGTTCAATTTGCTGCTTGGCTAACTCTGGATGTTCTGTCTAACTTGTTTCCTTGAGCGGATAATGATGGATATCTTTATTCATGATGTCCTCAATCTGAGTTTGGGACATATTCGATCCTAATGTTGACAACTCCATTTGATTGTAGGAATTAAGAATTTGCTCTTTTTGTGTAACACAATCTTGTTCTAGATGAAGATCATCTACGTGTCCATCCATAGAAAGCATCTCATGGGTAGATGGAGGAGTAAGTGCTATGTGGATGTGATCATCTTGCATAGATAGGAGAGTGTTCATTAGATGATTGTAGTATCTTGAAGATACAAATTCTTGATCTTGAATGATTTCAGAGTTGCTTTTGACATGCTTTATATCAAGTTCCTGACATGGATCAATTCCAAAGGATGGATTGCTTATAAATGGTTCTTGGATGTCAACATTAGGCATGGTCAAGTTCAAGGTTCCTTCAGCATCTGTAACCATGAGGTCAAAGGGGATCAACATGTTTTGAAAATGACCATTGCTAGACCTTGGTGAAATATTTTGATCATGTTTTGGAATAAATTTTTGAGATATGTCCTCTACCTCATAAGGCGATGTAGAAAAAATTTTCAACATGATCATAGGTTGATGGATCATGCATTATGTCAATTGGATCAAATAATCCTAACACTCCTTGAAAGAGATCACTAAAAAGTGGCTCTTGATGTATGGTGAGTTGATCATCGGATTGTGTAGATATATCTTCAATGTGCTCCTCGATGGAGAGGTTTTGATCATTGTTTTCGACAATTGTGGTGGAGAGCTTGTGAATGTCTTCGACCATAGAGTCAAGTGATGTTGATATTTCTTGAATTGGCTCATTGTCGAGTTTTGTTGGTGGATTTTGATTGTGATTCAAAAGTGACTCTTGACATATGTCGATTCGATCATTGGATGAAGTAAATGTGTGCTCAGTGATGGATTGATCTTGATCCTTGTTTTCAATAGTTGTCATCTTTTGTGTTTGTGCTCGTGTTGGTTGGGTAGCTTGAGAGGCTTGGGAAACTTGAGAGGATTGTTTCACTTGTTTCACTTGTGTTGCTTGTTGCATGGCTAGATATTGTTGGAATCCCTTTTGAAAAGTAGCTTGTAATGTCGCGTTGTATTGGATTGATGTGGTGGAAATTGGTGGTGGTGGGGGTGGTGGTGGATTTGAAATCATGTTGGATGTAGTGACAAGTGTTTGAGATATGCTCGGAGCGATCATGGTAGTGAGGGGTTGAGATGTGATGGGTGTGATAGTGGTGTTTGGAATGATTGAAGGGATAGTGATGGTTGGAATGACCGAGGTGATAAGTCCTTGGGAGACCGTATTTTGATTTGGAATCAATGTTGTTGTTTGATTAGATACCATCCATTCGTGTGATGTCGATGGTATATTCAAAGGATTTGTCATGATGGTTTGATTGATGTTAGGTGGATTGATTTGGATGGCATGATTGGTGTTAGGTAAAGGGGGAAGCCCTAAACCAAGGAATGATGTAGGTAATGGTGGTGGAGATTTCCCTTGGCGCAATGCCTCAACTATTTTGGAAAGTTCTGCAATTTGATCTTGCCAATTTTTTTCTTGATTTTGATCTTGACTCACTTGATATAGTTGATTTGGCTTTTGTTTAAGCGGATTTGGGATGCCTACTTGCAGTTTTTGAATGGGTTTATGGGAAAATTGACTTTGGATAATGTTTCAATTTGGGATGATGTTCAGATTTGGCATGATAGGATGAACATTGTTGGTATTGGGAATCATTTTTCCAAAGTTTTTTGAGTTAGGATTCATGTTTTGAAAACTTGCACTTGGTACATCCACATTTGGTTTGTAGGGATTTGGTGGAATGACGTTGTTCGTTTCAAGGCTCATGCATTGATTATTCGATTGGTGGATTTGTAGGTTTGGACTTAGATCTATCATTGGGAAATGTGTTCCAAAGTTTGGCTTGGGCATACTCACACTTGTTGTACCATTGACATTTGTTGAAGGCAATGATCCTATGCATGGACTTTGATAATTGATAGGAAATGCAAGGCTTTGAGGATTCAATTGATTTAGATTACTCAAGATGTATGGATCAAGTGTATATTCCATGTTCCTCTTGTGTTTTGACCTTGTTGCAAAAGTGACCTCTAAGGTTCTTAGGACCTATGATGAGATGGAGGACGAAAGATGAATGATATGAGTGTTGAACATTTAGGGATTTTGTATCAATGCTAGACTTAGGGATTTTGATTTTGATTGTTTGATGTGGATGATGAACTTGTAAACCCTAAAATGTTGGATGTGATCTTAGGATGAACTTGTTCAAAGGATGGTTGATTTAATTAAATGTATGAGAAAGGATGCATTCCCACACACCTAGTTAAACAAATGACTTTGATTTGATTTAAGGATGATTTACCCAAGTCTAGGATGATGTTTTCAAAAGCTCTAAAGTTGTTTGGATGGATGAATTTTGATAAATATTTGGAGGGATGAAGTGTTTTATTTTGATCCTTAGAGACTTAGAGAGACTTTGTTTACTAGGCCAAGGTATTGAAGAACACACTTTTCTCTAAGAGCAATCAAAAGACCAATATGACCAAAAGATATCAAGCACATGTGTGGGGTCCAATTTGTTATCTTTTCTTAATGAGTACCTTTTACCACAAACACACTCTTGGATTAAAGTTTCAAACTAAGATGTCCAATGTCTTAATTTCTTTAAACCCCACAAGATATTTTATGTGGAAATTCAATGAACTTAAGGCAAGGGTTTTCCTATTGTTTACTCAAGAAGACAAATTGAGGTATAATCCAATGCTTAGGAACCTCTACTTAATCATGAAAGCGATTATATGGATTGAGTCAATGATATTTGTCTTCAAGAGGGTTTGAAATTTTGAGAATCATGTTGAATGTTTGTTTGCAAAATATTTTGAATACAACACTGTTTTCAAACAAAAGAACAATTACAAGCCCTATGGATGTGTAAGACAATATTTGTTGGATTCCCACTTGGACAAGTCCAGCTACGCTTATCTCTAGCGGATGGTTAGATGCTTGACCCCACTGGCTCCCCTTCCACGGCTCATTAGCGTCAATCTAGCCAAGCATCAACACCCATGAAACTCCCATGGCATGCTTTCCATCTCTACTAGAACCGTAAGAGTGTGGGGTGGCGACCGTTCTTGCACCAACAAATAGATTAAGGATTTTGGAAAATTCTAGCACATGGGTTCTAGTAAGGACTTTCCATTCGTAGGAGTTGACCCAACGTGGCAAGAGTCCCCTTTCGGATCCATCTTGTCAGAGCCAACCGCGTGATTATGGCATTTAACCAAAACCCTCATTTATATCCCAGATGCAAATACTCTTGGCTTTAGAGTGTTACCGGTTGAGTCATCCCTTGGGTGAGTACTTTTTCCCCAATGCAGGCCCTCTAAGATAAACAAAAGCAAGCAAAGACACAATCCGTAACTCGATCAATCTTTGATGGCACAAAGAAAGAGAATGTACACGAAAATGCCCCTACTCACACTCACACAAGATGTTCAATTTTTTAAGCCCAAATTGAAGTGTTTCAAAGCAATAAAATGTATTTTGAGTGTTTCTCTTGCACCCTAGATCGCACGAAGCACAAGGGGAGAGGATACGTACTCAAAAGACAAAATCACACAATTCAAACACTTGTCATTTTATAGCCTTCAAAGCAATTGTGATTTCGTTTTAAGCACCAAAATGAAGTGTGAGTTTTGATTGTTCAATTCTTAACCTCAAACAAAATCTAGTGAGTTTGTCCTAAGATTCATTTTAAGCCCTTTGCAATGAAAATCAAATTGTTCATTTTAGACCCAAATGAAAATTAGTGTTCTAAAACGAAAAGATAAACGATTTCGTGAAGTAGTGTTGATCAAACACTAAAGTGTTTAAAAACACATTGTGTTTTCAAAAAAAAAAATTTCCCCTCCTTTCATTTTCATTTGATAGCCTTCTCCTTCACTTTGTACCTTTTCTCCTTTGCTTTCCCTTGTACCTTACAACTACCACTTTTTCTGTCAGGTGTGAGGGCGCAGAAGTGATGGCGCAGATCTGTTATTAAACTTAAGGATGAAGCTAGAAATCTGTTAGTCTTGAATGCATTTACTTTAGAAATTCTTTAAGAAATAAAATCTGCGAGATTGGCATGCAAAATTAGATCATTAAGATTCTCAAATGGAGTTTTGATGAAGATTGTTCAATGGGTCAGCTTTTGGAAAACAATGCATTTCCACCAGTGCATTTATTGTACGTTTCCCTGCAACAAAGCCGACAAACTAGTTTGATATCCACTGCAAATATGTTGACTTAGGACACACAAGTAGCCATATAACTTTTATTGCCATATTGATTAGTGTCCAGAGCAGTTAATATGCAAATTTTCAATATGCACTTTTTTTTTAAAAAAAAATCATTGAAAATACCATGATGACATGTTCAGATATTGGGAATCTGAGAATGATGTTGCACAGATTCATTGAATTCTTATCTGCTGAGATAGATGGAAGAGGTTGCTGCTATATGAGATATTTGAATCCTTCATAAACAACAATAAAGACTCACCTACCCAATCATAGTCAATAGAAACAACCAACATTAACGATGATAAAAACTCTTTTCTTTCCGCAACCAATTCTTCAAAAACACTAGAGACTAAAGGATGTTTTGAAAGCTTTCGGGTGAATATAATTGGCAAGTGTAAGACCAAATTCTGCTGTCAACAAACTCTTAGGCAAATACATTTAATAAAAGTCTTCTATTGCAGTCAACAAATGGGAACATCGCACCTCAACGCCATTAGTACCGATACGGTGCCCATCAAGAAAAGATTTAGATGTAAAAAGCCCAGCACTCAAAAGTTTTTATGTAAGACTCATAACTTTGGCATTAGTTAAAGAACACAAGAAGTACGCCCTTAGGCGTGTCTTTCCAATCTTCTGCATAATGACAGACTATGATAGGGTCTGCTATTTTGAAGAGATAAAATCATCTTGCAGCCTACAATTTCAAAGGCTAAGTAATGAGGGGTGGTGACTTGTGTCTAACACTTCGTGGAAGAAACATTGACTCCTGCGAAACAACCGTGTAGAAGAGGATGGGATCACATGGAATAAAGAATGCAGAATGATGAAGGAAAGAGTGTGAAAGAGAGTGAGATGATGCGGATAGAAAGAGCTTCACCTATTAAACCAGGAAAAAATGTGGTTTATATCACCTATAAGGGTGATATTTACAGAATAAAGGCAGAATGGTGTAATAAGTGGCCATTCAGTATTTGAAGAATGTGAAATGGATTTAATAATAGAGTACATGAAGGGACAGCGTGAAAGAACTGAAGTAAAAGCAAAAACTTGCTTAATTAAGCAGAGCAGCCACTCACAATCTATATTCTTTATTACCATTCACATCAAAGAAGTACAACATCACTGCAAAGTGTGGAATATAAAAAAAAGACCAGCAGTGAGGGTATTTTGTTTTCCTTTTCATGAAGATTAAAGACTCTACCGTTATTCTTTCTGTCTACAATGAGATGTAATAATCCTGCAAATTTTCAATTAGGTGAAAATAAAAGACAGATTATATGTTGCCCTCCTTCTAGTGCCATTTTGTGGACATCAAATTTGCAAATGGTTAGTAACTAACATAGACAAACATGATTAGTTTCCAAGTAAAGCAAACCTTCAACATCCATATGAGATATCTAACATGTTTTAAAATGCTTTCTAATAACAAGATACATAAAAGCATACAAAGAAAAAACATGAAATCAATCTATCCCATATTGGATTGGTGTCACATGTGCTAGTGGCCCTTTCCCAATCCTTGATTGATTAGCTTAGATGATGATGATGCAATGGAAATGATGAGCAAAATTAGTTCTCAAGGAGAGTAACTTTGCATATGCTTTTTGGATGAAATTGTGGAGGATTTGCTTGAGGATGAAGCTTGTATTTAAATATTTTCAAATGCTGAGTGTTGAAGAGAGACCAATGTGGGACTAAGATTAGACAAATGAGATAAGGACACTTGTCAAGTGATGATAGGCCAATGGTTGTGCAAGATTTGGGAAGAGTGCCCATGAGAGGGAAAATTTGAATTCAAATTGGCAATGAATGCTGAGTTTGACTTTGGAAGGGGACATGTAAGAGATATGTAAGGCCTCATAAATGCTCTGTTTGGTGTACATGTCCACTTGGGGGGAGATTCAAACTTTGAGAATATTCTCCCTTTATGCCAAGTTGAAAATAAATAATTTTGATAAATCAATTAAATGCAATTTCATGTGCAAGTGGCCAAATCTAGAGAATGCAAGTGGGTGAGTATTTAATCAGGGTTAGATTAAATAGATGATGATTATGCTGATTTAATGTTGATTAGATGATTTTGACTTTTAAGACTTAAATATTTGTTTTATTTAAATCAGAAAAGGATGGAAGATGTATGTTTGATATTTTAATTAAATAAAGCCTGATTTATTTAATTAAACTATGATGTGAGCTTTTGATGATAAGAACTTGATTTACTAGGTGAATGGATGTGATGCATTTGATTAATTGATGAATGGTCCTAATGCGACATCTAATTTGACTGAATTCGATTGAATGCATAATGTTAATTTTGCATGTCTACAGTTCTTAGCTTTAAAATATTAATTTGGTTCTACCAACCATGAAATTTGTGTGAAGGAAAGTGTTCCAGAGAAAAGGGATAAAATTGGAGGGACTTTGGTATCTTCTTTTCATGTTAGACAAGACAAAAACTATTAGGTTATTGATAGTGGCTGCTCAAATCACATGAATAGAGACAAAAATAAGTTTGTTAAAATTAAAAAATATGATGGATGACTCGTTAAATTTGGAGATGATTCAAGTGCTAAGATTTGTGGAATAGGTTCGATTAGTTTTGATGGCAATAATAATACTAAAGATGTTTAATATGTTAAAGGTTTGAGGAATAACCTCTTCAGTTTTGGAAAAAATGTGTAGCAAAGGATACAATATTATGTTTCAGGATGATGGATGTGAAATCAAAAAAGGGTTTGGAACTGTGATTACTACTAGAAAGAGGACAAATGGAAATATCTATCAACTCAAGGGTGTTGATGATCACTATTTTAAGAATCAAATTAATGATAGTTGGTTATGGTACAGGATAATGTGTCACATCAATTTTGATAACTTGGTTGGAATTAGTTTAGTTCAAGTAGTAAAATATCTATCAAGGATTACAAATCCTATCAATGTTGTTTGCAGAGATTATCAATTTGGAAAAAAAATTAGAAGTGGTTTCAAGGGAAAAGAACAATCTTCTATTGGATTGTTGGAATCAGTACACACAGACCTTTGTGGTCCTACAAGAGTGAGAAGTCTTCAAGGTAACAAGTATTTCATTCTTTTGATTGATGATTATTCTAGAATGGCATGGGTTACTTATCTTAGAGAAAAATCTGAAGCTCTAGATAGATTCAAAGCATTCAAAGCTATGGTTGAAAATGAGATGGATTTGAAGATCAAATGTTTGAGGTCTAATAGAGGTAGAGAGTTCACCTCCAATGAATTTAACATGTTTTGTGAAATCATGGCATAAAAAGGAACTTTTCTACCCCTAATACTCCTCAACAAAATGGAGTGGTTGAAAAGAAAAATAGGATTGTTTAAGAAGATGTAAGGACTATGATGAACAATGATAACCTACCAAAACTCTATTGGAGAAAAGCAATCATACTATTGTTTACATACTTAACAGAGTTCAAGCATGAGCTAACATCACAAAGAACCCCTATGAGTTGTGGTATGGAAGGATTCCTACTATCAATTACTTTAGAGTATTTGGAAGTAAATGATATATTGAAAGAGATGAAGAAAACTTAGGAAAGTTTGATGCAAGGTCGGATAAAGGTATCTTCCTTGGATATTCTAATAAAAGAAAAGCTCATAAATGTTACAACAAAAGGCTAAGAAGGATTGTTGAAAGTGAAAGTGTCAAGGTTGATGAAGATCTTAGTAATTTAGTGGTAATATATGGATATGAGTTAGATGAACCTACTTATAAAGGAGAAGATGAAGAAAAATATAAAGAAAAAGTACAAAATGAAGAGGAAGAAGCTCCAGAAAAGACCCCTAAGTATGTGCAGAGAAATCATTCCAAAGAAAAAGTCATTGGAGACAAAAGAAAAGTCATGTTAACAAGAAGAAGACTTGCTAAAGTAGAGGTGAATCTACGCTTACTTTCTAAATTCAAACCAAAATAGTGATTAAGGCATGTAAATATGAACATTGGATAAAAGCAATGTAAGAAGAACTTATGCATATTGAGAAGAATTAAACTTGGGAACTTGTTCCTAGACCAAAAAATAAAAATATTATTAGAACTATGTGGGTATTTAGAAACAAGCTAAATAAGAATGGACAAGTGTTAAGAAACAAGGCAAGGCTTGTGTTTAAGGGATATGCACAATTTGAAGGAATAGATTTTGAGGATATATTTTCTTTGGTGGAAAGAATGTAAGCAATCAGGATGTTTTTGGCATTTACAACACATAAGGAATTTAAAGTGTATTAGATGGATGTGAAGTCTACTTTCTTGAATGGATAATTGGAAGAATAAGTTTACATGGAACAACCAAAAGGATTTCAGCTAGATCAAATAAACCTAATATGGTTAGCAGATTGAAGAATGCATTGTATGAGTTGAAACAATCTCCTAGAGATTGGTATGCAAGGTTGGAAAGATATTTGATATAACGAGGATTTAATAAGGGCACCACAGATAGTAATATTTACTTCAAAGTTGAAAAATATCAAATCTTAATAGTGGTTGTGTATTTTGATCACATTATTTTTGGAGTTAATGAAACTATGTGTGGGAAGTTTGCATAAGAGATGTAAAAAGAGTTTGAGATGTCTATGTTTGGGGAGATGAATTTCTTCCTCAGGATACAAATCAATCAAACAGATAAGGATGATGAATCCCTTAAGGTTGATTAGAGCAAGTATAGATCTATGATTGGTGGACTGATATACCTAACTACTACTAGACCAAATATCATGCATGCAATTTGTCTTGTGGCTAGATTTCAAGAAGATTATAGAGTCACATGTTGTAGCAATGAAAAGGATATTCAAATATTTGAAGGGAATTTTGGATTATGGCTTGTGGTATCCTAAGGATATTGACTTCGCATTGAGTGCTTACACAGATGCAAATTGGGATGATTGTTTGGATGAAAGAAAAATTACAAGTGGTGGTGAATTCTTTCTTGGATGTTGATTGGTACCATGGATAAGTAAGAAATAATATTGGGTTTCTTTATCCATTGCAGAGGTTGAGTATATTCTACTAGCATCTTGTTGCACACAAGTATTGTGGATGAAAAAATATTGAAGGATATCATAGTGGTGTGTGATGATCCTATTTCTATCTTTCGTAATAATAAAAGTGCAATAAACATTTAAAAGAATCTTGTGATACATTCAAGAACAAAGAATATATCAATTAGCTATAACTAGAAGATTGTGGATAATGAAGTGAATATTGAATAGGTACCTGCAAAGGATTAGATTGCTAACATATTTACTAAGGCTCTTCCTAATGATACTTTTGAGTATTTTCAAGAGAATTTGGGGGTTATTTCCCCTCCATCTTTGAACTCATATGGAGATGCATCGGTCTAGTGGGTATATGGATTCATTCCTTATTTGGACTAATGTTGATGCCTACTTCTCAAGGGGATTAGGTAGTGACATTATTGCACTATGGAATATATGTCATCATTTTTTAGAGGTTGTTGAGTAGATTGGTGTGTACTCCTAAGGGGGAGTACTTAGAGAATTTTCAAGTTTCTTGGTTCTATGTCAAAAGGGGAGAAAAATGCAAAACATTTTATCCTTTTCCATTGATGTCAAATGGGGAGAAAGAGAGTCATGTGAAAAGGAAAAGGTTGAAAGAGGGAGAGATAGTAGAGAAGAAAATATTGTAAGGAATGTTGTGTATGTTGTCTCTAATGGTTTTTCACATCTTGTGTTTCCATCAATGACAAAGGGGGAGATTCTTGCAAGTATGAATGTTTTGTCATTGATGTCAATAAGCTTGTGTTGTCATTGGTGATAGTTGTACAATGGTTGAGAGAGGTTGTTGCTTTGATTAGTTGCATTATGTTTTCAACAGTTAAATCACTGGTGTTAACCTTTGGTGTTACTTTGATAAGCTTCTATTCATGATTGTGGTAGTGATAAAGATGTCAAGGATACTGAGAAAATTGATAAAATAAGGTGTTCTTGTTTGTAGAATATTCTGGTTTTTCTTCGCATTTCTTCTGGGTTGAATATCTACTTGTGTGGTTTGGATATGTTGGATAAAGGTGTTTATAGTTTCTATATCTAAAATTTTGGCTTCTAGATCAACAATCAAAGGAAGTTATGTTCACCAGTGTGTGAATTGGTTTTGTAGTGTTGCTTATAGAGGTGTCTAGGAGAAATGTTTTTGCTTCATGTTTCTCTATAGTTTCTCTTTAGGTCTTGTGATTCTAAAGGTATGTTGATATGTTGATATCTTTCCTACGTCAATAATATTCATGATCTGGTGCTCTAAAAGCTAGATTTTAGAATTGCAATGTAGTCTAAATGTAAAATAGTGTACATTCTAGAGGTGTGAATTTGTGAAGAAGTTTTATGGATTTAAGGATGGTAGAATAATATTCTAGATAGTGATGAAGTGTGGTGTGGTTCACACATCATCTTTAGATTTGAGGAAGCATGTAATTCAAAGTTTAATGTTGTTTGCATGGATAACAACTGACCTGGTGTTTACATTACATTTGAAGATGTTTAAGTATTAATGAAAGTGTAGCATGGTATGTGAGAATTAATTTTGTTCCCAATTAAGTTTTAGATTGGTCCAATTTCATTCCTATCCACTGCACAAATGCTTAGTTCCAACCTATTTTGATTTTGTAAAGTGTAAGGTGAGTGTAGCTAACTTGAAGATGTCTTTCAAGTTGTGGATGGTATAAATGCAAGGTGAATTGATGTGAGATGTTGTTTGGAATAGAGTTGAATGGTGTGATGTGAAATTAAGTTTAGAAGTGTGAAATGTAGTGTGAGATATAATGCAAGATTGCTAAATGCAGTGAGTTGAGGTATCTTGATCTCTTGAATACTGAAAGTGTTGTTGAAGCTTTTGTGGTGGAGTCTCTATTGCATTGAGATCATTTTCTTTGTGTAACATTATATCTTCTTTCTTCTTTCTATTTTGATAGTGATCCTGGGTTGTGAGCCTTTTTAGATAGTGTGTCATATTCTAGAAGTGAAACTCTTTGTATTGGTTTTGAAATTACTTATATTGTGAGCTAATCCTAATAGTGGTTTCTCCCTTCTAGGGTTTTCCACATAAATCTAGTGTTCTCTTGTGTATGGTGTTGGTTGTCTCAAGTTTTGTTATTTTCTTTTCATGTTTAAACATTATTAAATATTAAGGGTTTAATGAGTGCTTGTGGATCTGATTACTATTGAGGGTTTTGATGTTTTTTTTTGGTACAATTGATTCATCCACCGTCTCATTTGTCTTGTTCATTCAACATAAATATTATCAAATAATGTATCCAAATTCATCAATCCTCTAGAGTTGAACCTTGAGAAGGAGATAGATCATAATTGGGGTGATTGGTACTTGCATTATAGTTGTACAATGATTAGGGTTTATATCTCCCCAAACTAACCTCATTTTTAAAAAAAATATGTGTTAGATGCATAGGAAAACTAAGAGGGGGGGTGAATCATTTTTATACTTTCAACATCAAAATATCTCATCAACATTCAGAACTACATTAGCATATAAACCCTTTGTTGCAAGTATGAATGGGTATGGTGGTGTTGTCATTTATGTTTTCATTGATGTCAACATAGTATAGGTAGTTGCAGAGAAAGTAAACAAGTGATTGCATGTTCTGCATGTATATTTTATATATTGTAGATATGTTGTGAGTACATGGAGCTATCTTTATGGTGTTGCAGGTGTGCTGATATGATGAGTTACCGAGTGCTTTTGAGAAATAGTGAAGACAAAATTGTGTGTGTTCAGAATGTGCTCCAGTTTGTGCTCTGCATTTCTTCTATGTTGATCCTATGCTTGTACAAATCTGAAGTTTTTTTAATGGGAATCCTTGGGTGATATATCCTGGATTAGAGCTTCTGGTTTGATGAAGAGTGAAATTTGTGTTGACCCATTTGTGAACTAGTCTGACGGAGTTGTTTGTGTATGGACTGGGAGAAATATATCTACTCTGTAGTCCTCTATTGGTTTTTTTAGGTCTTGTAGATATGGTAGAAGGCTTGTAATGGTGTTATCTATGTTTTTCAAAGGTGTTCATGGTTTGGTGCTCTGAAAGACTAGGTTTAGAATTACTATGTGTATCTATATAGTCTGAATGGACTGATGGAAAGTATTATGTGTATAAAGGTTGTTTCATTTGTTGTCGATGAATTTGAAGGAATCTAAGATATGTTCCAGTGTATGGTGAAGTGTGTTATGTGGTCTACATGTTATCTTCTTATTGTGGAAACATGTACTTAGAAGTTCATTTGTGTTTTCATTAGGTTTGGAAGACCTGGTGTCTACACGTCATGTGAAGGATAAGTATCTATTAAGGAAGCATGTGATTGATCTGAGATGTTATTTTGGGTCTTGGTTAAGTTTTGGTTTCATCTTCCCTCATTCTCTTCAACCACGGGAATTTTGTGTTGTCGACCTAATTTGAATTTGTAATATGAAGTGTGTGTGGCTGACCTTGGAGAAAGTTTTTAAGGTTGAAGATGGTATAAATATAAGATAAGATGTTAAGGATTGTAAGGTGATATTCCACAAGTGTGAGAAGCAAGAGTGTGTGAAAGTGAATTAAGGGACCAGTACTTTAATGTGTTGGACTCCAAAAAGCAGTGAGTTGATGGTGCCTACAATTCTCTTATTAAGGCTATGGATGTGTGTATTTTTTTGTGGTGGATTTTCTATTATCTTTTTGTATCTATAGGTAGTGGGCCTCCTTGTTGGATAGTGAGTCCTATCTATTGGAAGTGAGCCTTCTTCTTGGGCAGTGAGCCTCTTTGTAATCAATTTTATATTACTTTATATTGTGAATTAATCCTCATCATGGTTTTTCCCTTATTAGGGTTTCCACGTAAATTTGGTGTTTCTTGTGTTGATATTGTTGTTTGTTATTCTAACTTCATGCTCATAGTTAATAATAGATTAATGTTTATGTGGATTTAATGATTGTTTGAGATTTTTGGATGTGATTGGTGACAAATAATTCACCCCCCCTCTTAGTTGTCTTATGCCCTTCAAAAATTGGTATCAGAGCTTTGGTTCCTCAGAGAAGAGCTTAACCACTTGAGGTAGATTTGATGGTGCAAAAATTATCAATCCCCATGTTTGATGGATTTGACTATAGTGACTGGAAAGTGTAGATGAGAGGTTACTTGATCTATCTTGGTTACAAGACTTGGAAAGATGTTGAGACAAAATATGTTGCACCAACAAGTGGTCCTTCTGCAAATGATATTTCTACCTATGAGGAAAATGAAAAGGCAAGGTATGCAATCTATAGTTCTTTATCTAAGACTGAGCGGACAAAAGTTATTTCTTTAGGAAGTGCTTATGAAGTTTGGAAAAAGTTGGAAGATATCTATGAAGGAAATGATAGAGTCAAATTGTCAAAGAAGCTAACAACTAAGCTTAGATATGAGAACTTGAAAATGGAAGAAGGTGAAGATATTGTAAGCAATTTTTAGAGGATTGATATTGTAGTAAATGAAGTCAAAAATCAAGGTGGTACTCTGATAGATGAAGATGTAATGGAGAATATTTTGATGACCCTACTAGAGAGTTACAGTGATAAAGTGTCTACCATTGAGGAAGTGTAGGATCCTAAGAAGTTCACTAAAGAACAACTATTTGGCACCTTGACCACATTTTAAATGAGGAAATTTGGAAAAGAAAAGGAGAAAATAGAAAAACCTTCAAAGCCACTAAGATAGAAGATGATTCAGATAGTGAAGGTTCAGAGGAGTTGGAAGAAAACTTTACAAGGAAATTGAAGAAAGGTATTGGAAAGTACAAAGGTATGTTACCTTTTAAATGTTTCAATTGTGGAAATATTGGTCACTATGCTTCAAGATGTCCAAATAGAGCTATAAAAAAGAAGAGCAGAAATAATAAAGACAAAAAGGATAAGAAGCTGAAGAGATCATACTATATTAGAGAAGATGCTGGAATTTTTTATGATGAATCTAATTTTGAGCTTGGTAATGATGAATGCCTATTTTTAGCCTTAGAGAATAAATCAATGTCTACTAACTCTGGATTAGTCATGTTTGGAGATGATTTTGGTGCAAATATTGTTGGAAAAGGAACAATTAGTTCTGATGGAAAACATAGTATCAATGATGTCTATTATGTTAAGGGATTAAGGTATAATCTCTTGAGTGTTGGACAAATGTGTAGCAAAGGATTCAAGCTCATTTTTCAGGATAACACCTGTGAGATCAGAAAAGGGTCCAAAATTGTGGTAGTTGTAGGAAGAAGAATATATGGGAACATTTATCACCTTAAGGGTGTTGATGGTCAGATTCTTGTATCTCAAGTTAATGAAAGTTCGCTATGGCACTAGAGAATGGGACATGTAAACTTTGACAATCTGATCAGGATCAGTTCAAGAGTAGTTGTTTGAGATCTACCTAAAATCACAAATCCCACCAATACTATTTGCAGAAGTTGACAATTGGGAAAACAAACAAGATGTATCTTTAAAGGAAAAGAATAATCAACTACTGAACTAATGGAATTGATTCATACAGACCTCTATGGTCCCACAAGAATAGAAAGTCTTGATGGTGATAGGTATTTTATGCTTTTGGTTGATGATTATTCTAGAATGACATGGGTCACTTTTCTTAGGGAGAAAGCTCAAGCTCTAGATATATTCAAAGTTTTCAAGGCTAAGGTAGAGAATGAAGTGAACTTGAGAATCAAATGTTTAAGGTCTGACAGAGGTGGAGAATTCACTTCTAGTGATTTTAATACATTTTATGAAGAGCATGGTATAAAGAGACATTTTTCTGCTCCTAGAACTCCTCAGTAGAATGGAGTTGTAGAGAAGAAGAACTAGACTGTTAAAGAGGCTACAAGGACTATGATGAAAGAGGAAAATGTACCTAATGTATACTGAAGAGAAGCAATCCATACTACTATTTATATTCTGAATAGAGTTCATATTAGAGGTAACAACACAAAGACTCCTTATGAACTGTGAACTGGAAAGATTCCTATTGTTAAGTGCTTTAAGGTATTTGGAAACAAATGTTATATTAAAAGAGATGATGCAATATGTGATGAAGGTATTTTCCTTGGATATTCAACTAATAACAAAGCTTATAGATGCTTCAATAAACGATTGAGAAAGATAGTTGAATGTGTAAATGTAAAAGTTGATGAAGATATGCACATATTAGTTGAAATAAGTGAAGTTGAACCAAATGAACCTGTATGCACCTAAAAATGGTCACATTATAATAAGTCTGTTAATTAATTAAATACAAGTTATTTAGTTAAATCTCTAATTCAATCTACATATAAATAAATTTAATTATTTATTTATATTGTTCATTTTCTAATTCTTCTACCTTAATTAAATAAATAATTTTATTTAATTATTTACATCTCCATATTCCTCTTAATTAAATTAAATAAATTCTATAATTTATTTATATTAATTATCATATTATTCTAAGTTTGAATATTTATATTCAAAATGGAATATTCCTCCTCTTCATCTCATAGTTAAATTAAATATTTTAAATATTTAATTTAATGCCTTCTAAAATCATCTCTCACACATAATTAAATATTACTTATTTAATTATGTGAATTTCTAATCTCATCTTCACATATAATTAAATAAATAAATTTATTTAATTATGAAATTCATTTCAACTCATTCTTCAAAATGGCAACCTTCCTTCGGATCTGAATGAGAAAAAAATGAAGAGGAAACCTTCTACTTCTCTCACTCGACTTTCAAAAATCTCTTACCGTTCATCTTACCATACTAAATCTCAACCGTTGATCTTTGCCAACTAAGCTTTTGCCTTCGAAAATCTATAAATCAAACCTTTCACAAGCCATTTGGATCGAATCTTCATCTAGCACCCTAACTCTGTCCAAATAATTCTTCAATCCATCTCTATCATTCTTCATCGTCAAGTCGTTATGTTGCAGGAATGAGCATCCAACACTCCTCTATTGTCAACCCTTCAAAATCTTGCATATAGAATGCATTTCATTTATATCTCGTTCTTCAGTTGTCTATTTTGTTGAGCTTGATCTGCTGAATCTGAGAGCAATTGGAAAGTTAGAGAGAGATAAGACGATTTCGCGGAAGCTACAGTCACAGTTTGCTTATTTTGTTTTCTTTTTCAGTTTTTCTGATTTAATGTCTTATTGATATGTGTTTGAATTTCATTTAGATTGATACATTTTTCACACACACAGAACCTATCTACAAACAAGTACAAGAAGAGAATAAGGAAGAATAAGAAAAGATTGAAGAAGAAGAAGAAGCTGTGGAACTTGCTCCTAAGACCCCAAAATATGTACAAAAAAATCATCTTGAAGAACAAATAATTGGGGATAAAAGTGAAGGTGTAAAGACAAGAAACAAAGTGGTTGCAGCTAAGGTAAATCTATGTTTACTTTCCAAGATAGAACCTAAAACAATGTGTGAAGCATGCAAATATGAGAATTGGGTTAGAGAAATGAAAGTGGAGTTGTAGCAGATAGAGAAAAAATAGACATGGGAATTGGTTCCAAGACCTGTAAACAAGAACATAATTGGTACATAGTGGGTGTTCAAGAATAAGTTGAATGAGAATGGTGAAGTAGTAAGAAACAAAGAAAGACTTGTATGAAAAGGTTATTCACAAGTTGAAGAAATAGACTTTGAGGAGATGTTTTCCCTGGTGGAAAGAATGGAGGCTATTCAGATGTTTTTGGCATTTTTTGCTCATAAATATTTCAAGGTATACCAAATGGATATTAAGTATGCATTCTTGAATCGAGAATTGGAAGAAGAGGTGTACATGGAACAATTAGATGGATTTTAGTTATCAAATAAATTGGACATGGTATGTAAGTTGAAAAAGGAACTATATGGACTTAAATAGGCTCCCAAAGCATGGTATGCAAGGTTGGATAGGTATTTGACATAGAAAGGGTTCAACAAAGGCTCCATAGAGAGTAATCTCTATTTCAAGTTTGAAGGAAACAAAATGTTGATAATGGTTATGAATGTTGATGATATTATCGTTAGAGGAAATGAGGGTATGTGATGAGGGTGCAGCCCGAGACTTAGAAAATAACCCACAAACAAGAGAATAATTTTATTATTCAAAAAATGGAGCTTCTTACATGCAGAGGATCTCAAATCCTCAATTTCTACAACACATACGAGTTACAGAAAGCTACAGAATAACCCTTTCACAATACGCAAGCTTGTCCCCAAAAAGTTACCCAAAAATTAGAAAACCCGCCCAAAAATAGAGCTCCTCATTAGTTTGGAGCCAAAACAACATTCAAATTGAGTTTAGGTAGTTTGGCGCCAAAAATTTACAACATGAATTTCAAATTTCAAAAGAGCATTTGCAATGGTATCTTCTAGAAAGTGCGCCAACTTCCCAGGGCCATAACTTTTGATCTGGGACTCTGATTCGCGAACCGTTTGAACCATTGGAAAGGTCTTGAAGTCAAGAACGTGCTTGAAATCTGCTACTCTAATTTTGGCAAGTTTTGAGGCCGATCCAGGAGCTCTAAGTGCCTCAAATCCCACTCGAAATATTTTCAGGTGCAAATCTAAGAAACTAAAACTACAATATCTTTCAACCTAGGAACAAAAAATAAAAACTGTAAATTGGGAATTACATTATGACGAAAAGGGTATACAAAAATGTAAAAACATCTAAAAATTGAGAAACTTGAAATTTAACTATTTTTGGGTGATGCAAGATTGCCCTTACACCACTAGATGCTCCTACATCAGACAGCTAGGGTAATTTGAGAAGTGACCCTGTCACGTCTCAGATGGTTGAGAAAAACCCAACCAGTCAACTACTACCTTAGATAGCCAGGATGAATCTTCCACAGGCCTTCCTCTCCATTTCACCAGATATTCTTCATACTGCCTGTTTCTGGTACTCCTTCCCACACGACTATCCAAGATTGCTTCAATCTTCTCCCTTTCTGAAGTAGGTGCTAGAATGCCATACTGCCCTATTTCTAGTGCTTCCTCTGTTCCACCTTCATGATACTTTGTCAAATCTGAAATGTTGAACACAGGGGAAATGTTGATTCCATCAGGCAACTCCACCTCATATGCATTCCCTGAATCACACTTCAAAATCTTACAAGGACTGAACTTCTTCATCTTCAATTTGTTATATGTTCCCACTGGAAACCTTTCTTTCCTCAAGTGGACCATCACTTCATCACCAATCTAAAACTCCTTATACCTCCTCTTTTGATCTGCCTTAGCCTTATACTGCATATTCATCCTGTTAATATGTTCTCTTACTTTCTCATGTATATCCTTGATGTGTTATGCAAAATCTTTGGCTTCAACACTTATTTTCTTCTCTTGGTCCATCTTCCTCAATTATGGAGCTATTCTGGGGCTACCTCCATACACAATCTAGAATGGTGATCTACCAGTGCTTCTGTTGACAGAATTATTGTAAGAAAATTCTTCCTGGGATAAGATCAAGTCCCATCCCTTGGGTTTATCTCCTACCAAACATCTCAGTAGGTTACCCAGACTCCTGTTAACAATCTCTATCTACCCATCTGTTTGTGGATGGTGTGAAGAACTGAACTTCAACTCTGTCTTCAGCTTCTTCCACAAGGTCCTCCAAAAGTACCCCACAAATTTGGTGTCATGATCTGAAACAATACTCTTTGGCAGACCATGTAGCCTCACCACCTCTTTGAAGAACAAGTCAGCAATGTGGACTACATAATGGGTCTTCTACATGGAATGAAATCTGCCATCTTTAAAAACCTATCAACCACCACAAAGACTGAATCATTCCCTTGTTGTGTCCTTGGAAAACCAAGAACAAAGTCCATACTTATATCCTCCCATGGCCTCTCTGGTACAGGTAAGGGCTGATATAAGCCTGTATTCTGCCTCACTCCTTTAGCCATCTGACATACTTTGTAGCTTTGTACAAACTTCTTCACATCCTGTGACAACTGAGGCCAATAATAATGGTCACTGATAATGGCAATGGTCTTATCCTGACCAAAATGTCCTACCAATCCTCCACTATGCTTCTCCTCTATCAGGTTCTCCCTCATGGAACTCCTCAGGATACACAATTGACTTCCCTTAAATAACATGCCATCCTGGATTATGAAATCCATCCACCTTGTCCTGTCTACTGTAACAGGTTCCTTGCAAGCTTTCCAAGCCTTTGCAAAATCAGGATCTTCTGCATATAGTGTCTTGAGTTCATTGAACCCAACCACTTCAATCTGCATCTTTGTCATCAATGTATACCTCCTACTTAAGGCATCTGCAACCCTATTTGACTTCCCACTCCTATGTTTCAAAATAAAGGTATAACTCTGCAAAAACTCTACCCCTTTCATATGCCTCTGATTTAATTTTCCCTGACTATTTATGTACTGCAATGCCTGATGATCAGTATATAGAACAAATTCCTTCGGCAACAAATAATGTCTCCATTTCTTTAATGCTTGAGCTATTGCATAAAATTCCTGATCATATACATAATACTTTCTCTTGGCATCATTTAACTTTTCACTAAAATAGGCAATGGGCTTACCTTCTTGGCTCAACACTGCTCTAATGGCACAACCACTGGCATCACAATCCACCTAAAACACCTTGTTGAAATCTGGGAAGGCTAGAATAGGTTGCCCTGTCACCTTCTGCTTCAACGGTTCAAAACTTTCTTTGCTCGATTCTCCACTTGAATTATTTTTCTATCCTCTCATTTGTTTTGATCGAGGGTCCACAAATGCCTCTTGAAGTTTCTAATGAACTTTCTATAAAAACTATGGAAAACCATGGAAAGATCTCACCTCAGTAGTAGTTCTTGGGGTAGGCCATTCCATTATAGCCTTCACCTTCTCTGGGTCCATCTTGAGACCTTCCACTGAAACAACAAACCCCAAGTACACTAACTCCCTCTTCACAAAACTGCACTTCTTCAAATTAATCAATAGTTTCTCTTCTCTTAACTTCCCAAAGGCTCTCTAAATATGCATCAAATGCTCATCCAATGTCTTACTGAAAATCAAAATATCATCTAAATACACAATAACAAAACTTCCCAGAAATTCTTTTAGTACCTCGTTCATGAGCTGCATGAATGTGCTCGGTGCATTGGTTAGCCCAAAAGGCATGACTAACCACTCGTACAGGCCCTCTTTGGTCTTGAAAGTAGTCTTCCATTCATCTCCCTCTCGAATCCAGATCTGGTGATATCCACTCTTAAGATCAATCTTTGTGAAGTACTGAGCTCCACTCAAACAATCCATCAGATCATCCATCCTTGGCAGGGGAAATCTGTACTTGATTGTTATCTTGTTTATGGCTTGAGAATCTGTACACATCCTCCACTCCCCATCCTTCTTTGGTCCTAGTACTGTAGGTACTGCACATGGACTCAAACTCTCCCATATCAAAACCTTTCTCAACAACTCTTGAACTTGTCTGCCTTAACTCCCTCATTTTTTCTATCGGAGCTGTTCTATGAGAGCTACCTTTTATTTGTAACCGTTTAGGGAATAAAGTCAACTGGACACTGATCTTCCCGGCTGGTGGTAAAACCCTCGTACACATTATCGTAAATAAGGACTCGTAAACTCATCCAACATCCCAAACTTTTCCTCGAACCTTTCTCACTATCCTCCTACTCACTCTAGGGAATCAATGCATAACACACACGCCATACTCTACCTTCTAAATTTTCCATCTACATAGTACCCTAGCACTCATCAGATACCTTTTCTTTCCTCATGCCTCCCTTTAGGGGTTTCCAACTTGTGATGAACCCCATCCTTTGTCAAGGAATAAGTGTTTGCATGGCCATCATGTATAGCTCACTCCACGAACTACTACCGCCTCCTAACAACACATGTGACATGCATCCATGGAGACTTATATCACGTAGTACCTCATCATGGTAGCTCCCGATCTTGAACTTTACAAGGCACTGCTCATTGACCAAAACTTTGTGGTCTTTCTGCAACCAGACAATCTGATATGGATGCGGGTGCCTTTCCCTCTTCAGCTTCAACTTTGTGACTATCTCTTCTGACACTAGATTATCGCTTGCTCCCACCATCAATAATGACATCACAACATTTTCCCCTTCACACTTGTGACCTTTGTGTGAAGTCAAATGTACTTTCCTCCTCTGCTTTATTTTCTTTAGTCACTAGGGATCTCCTAATCACTAGGGTTTCTCCCCTTTCAGCATCATCTGAATGTTCAGATTGGGCCTCCTCATCTGCATGCGCAACCCTTCCACGACCTTCTAGCCTTTTTTCTGCCCTTCCTTAGTGTTGTGGACATTCATAGGCTCATGCCCTTCTTCACCATGCTAGAAACACATTCCTCTGAAACCACCTCTTCCAGATCCTTGTCCATATCTCCCTCATCCTCTACCTCTTTGATCACCACTGTTTTTGATGATCATGAGGGCGGTAGAAGTTGTCATTCTTTTGGCTTCGGCTGGTACCCACATCTTCACTTTTCTTTTCATCATCATTTCGGCTTCATGTAGGTCTTCCATTGCCCCTTCTCGGTTTGACCTCCTTGTCCTTTTTGCTTGCCATCAAATCTTTTGTTTAGCTTCTCTTCCACCTTCAAAGCAAACTAATACAATCCTCAATGGTGGTCATTTTTACTAGGCTTAAGTCCTCCTGAATGCTTGGTCGTAACCAATTAAGATATCGGGCTACCTTCTCCTTATTGGCCTCTGTGTGACCCGTTCTGATGATTACCTTGTGAAAATCTTCAGTATATTCTTTCACAGATCTTCTTCCTTTGCTTCAACCCTTGCAATTTCTTCAACAGATCTAACTCGTAGTCCACTGGTATGAACTGCTTCTTCAGTTTCTCTACCATGTGATCCCATTTGGTGATCTTGACTTTTCCTCTTCAATTTCTTTCTGACTGGACCTCTTTCCACCAAATACTGGCATGGCCCTTCAGCTTCATTTTCGCAAACTTAACCTAATCTGGGTCCTCTATTTCCTCATACTAAAAATATTCTTCTAGCTCATTGATCCAGTTGATCAACTCTTCTGGGTTCGACTTCCGAATAACTGGGGACTTCTACCTGGGTCTTTTCTTTTCCCAATCTTCAAAATGGCCCTTATTAGCCGCATTTGGTCTTGATCAATTGCTTCTTCTTCCTCTTCTACATCTGAACCTTCTTCCTCTCCTTCTTCCTCACTTTCCTCCCTCGAGTTTAACCCTCTTCTCAACTACTCTTGTAACGCATCAATCTGTCTCTGGAGAGCTACCAGTGCATCTCTTCCACCAACATTTATGCTGCCTGGACCACCTTTGGCACCACCATGCCTACCAGGCACCACTCTTGGAGGAATCTTTCTTGACCTTGACCCACAACCACGGTCCTAGTGCGAACTGCCTCACGATCGGTGATCTTTCCACACGCTCAGGAAAACCTCGCTCTAATACCACTTGATGAGGGCATGACCCGAGACACAGAAAATGGAGCTTCTTACATGTAGAGGATCTCAAATCCCCAAGTTCTACAACACATGCAAGCTACAGAAAGCTACAAAATAACCCTTTCACAATATGCAAGCTTGTCCCCCAAATTGTTATCAAAAAATTAGAAAACCCGCCCATAAATAGAGCTCCTCATTAGTTTGGAGCCAAAACAACATTCAAATTGAGTTTAGGTGGTTTGGCGCCAAAAATTTACAACATGAAGTTCAAATTTCAAAAGAACATTTGCAATGGTATCTTCTAGAAAGTGCGCCAACTTCCCGGGGCCATAACTTTTGATCCGAGACTCTAATTTGCAAACCATTTGAACCGTTGGAAAGGTCTCGAAGTCAAGAACACATTTAAAATTAACTAAGGCCAATTTCTACAAGTTTTGGCACCGATCTGGAAGCTCTAAGTGCCTCAAATCCCACTCAAAATATTTTTAGGTGCAAATCTGGGAAACTAAAACTACAATATCTTCCAACCTAGGAACAAAAAATAAAAACCATCAATTGGGAATTTCATTATGACAAAAAGGGTATCCAAAAATGTAAAAACATCTGAAAAATGATAAAATTGAAATTTAACTATTTTTAGGTGATGTAAGATTGCCCTTACACGACTGGATGCTCCTGCATCAATTTTGGTGAATCCTCTCATAACATTCCATAAACAATAAACCCTATTTTCCATTGTTTCAATTATGATGATGTTGGAATATTCTGATTTATTGTATGGCTATTGGAGAATGTTGTTGTGTGCTCTATGAGAGGTTTCTAGACCTTGAGATGTGTTTGGAGTCACTTGTTAGTGTTAGTGTAGGTTTTTCCAACCTAGAGTTCTAGCACTAACTATGGAGGATATTTTTTGTTTGAGGAAGTTTTGACAAGCGTGTTTTTAAATATTTGGGTCCTAATTAATTAATTTCATTGTTTGGATTCACTTATTTATATTGTGGAAGTGTTTGGTGCTGACCTATTTAATTTTGCACAATTGAGGTGTATATGTTTCATTAAGGTCAACCTAATTGAGATTGATTTAGGTTGAAAAAGGTATAAATGCAAGGAGAATTCTTATCTAGATTAAGATAAGAGTGTGTGATGCAAAATATGTGAATGTGATCAAGTGTGATGATCTAAGTGTGAACCTTAATGACTATGACTTCCTAATGTAGTGAATAGAAGGTGTCTACATTTTAGTCTATTTTATGACTTGTTTGTACTTCAATGGAACTATACCCTCGACAAATGAGACATGCATTGTTATTAATTCCACTTGGTAGTGAGCCACCCCATATTTTCTTCTTTCTTCTGGATAGTGATTCCTTTGGTAGTGAGCCACCAGTAGTCAGCCTTTCTTTGTATTTTTGGGCAATGAGCCCTTGGCAGTGAGCTTTATTGTATTCAATGTTGCAATTCATATATTTGTGAAATAATTCTCAAAGTACATTTTACCTCCTTTTGTTTTCCACATAAATCTTGTGTTCTTATGTGTTTGCATTACTGTTTACATGTTTACACATTTTTTTATGAATGTTACTTGGGTTTAATGGAAGATAAAGGTTTTTGGTGTTTTAAAGAATACAAATAATTCACGACCCCCTCTTAGTTGTGCTATGAATCTAACAAAAAATACTATCTTCATAGGCTATGAAGGGATCACAAAACCCAAAAAACAAAAATCCAAAGTGTCAACATCCTACCAATACTACTAGATTGCAAGATGGAAATCCATACACCCTAAAAATTGTTATGAACTCAACATGTTTAGGAAGACATATCTTCCTTATTTGAACTAAAGTTTAATAAAAATTATTATCCAAATCCTTAGTTTTAGAAGAAAGGGAAAAAAATCCCCCATCATTGCTTCAATCTACAATGTTATGTGCAAAGAAGGAGATTGACCAAAATTAGAAGTTCAAAACCAAAATAAATTTTAAGTTAGCATAGAAGGATCATATAAAGAGCCTATGCATGAATATTAATCACCATGGTAGTATTAGGGTCCAGTATAGTTTAACCAACATCCTTAAGTTCAAAAATATCACCAATAATCAAGTGTTCATGAAGGAAATTATACTACAATGTATTTGATCCCACTAATAAGTGACAAGAGTGGGTGAAATTAAAATATATTTATCCAATAGCAAAGTATCATTTATATAAAAAGGGAACATCCTCATAATTCGTCAATTGATTCAAAGGTTTGTCTTCAATTCTTCAAAAGATATTTTTAGGAAGAGCCTTTGGAATTTTGATGATGGCTAATATTTTGGAATAAGGAGTATATCTAAAATTTGATGTTCGTAAAGTCCATATTTAGGAATTAGTCAACAATTTGATTAATGGATTCAAATTAGGGGTCACTCCAAAATGGAAGAGGGAGATTAGGAATTCTAATTAAAATTGGAAGAATATTAATATATTCTATAAGATGGTTGAATGAGGAGAACTAAGGATTGAGAAATAAGCAATGTTTACCCCACATCTAAAAACCACCATCCAAAACTACCTCCCTATTTGTAACTAATTAAAATATTATAATAAAAATTCTCCCTAGAATAAGGTTAGAGGTCAATATTGCTCACCATGAGTAGTATTTATTAATTCAATACCCAATTATTCAAATAAGGAAGATAATTCCAAATATGGTTAAACAAGTAGATGAACCATAGATTTTTGGGTAGGGCTTATAGGCTACTCTTGCACTCTTAGGAATGTTTCACCTAAAAGGAGAGAGATAAAACCAAGTCAAAAGTCTAGGTGGTTCACTCAAATTATGCAATGGATCATTTTATTTAGACTAAATGAAATCATCTAAGTGCAATTAAAAGAACTATTTGAGTGATTGTGAATGCAAAACCTAAGAATTACACAATGTTGGAAAACACAATGTGATATGCAAACATGAACAAATATATTAACAAATACAAAATACAAAAGAAAAAGGCTAATTCAAAGTGCACCTAGAGGTATGATGAAGATTTTGGAATATTCTAAATGTTGATAGAAATCACTGAAAATCACCTGTGGGACTCATTCGCCACTGATGGTGAATCAATCCTGCTTCTAATGAAAGTTGTTGAAAGCGAGTTTCTAAGTGTTGGGATTTGGAATCTGAAAAAATCTAGATTTCCAACCTTAAGGCGAGACTCATTTTCCTCTGATAGTGAATCAGTCCACTCCCAAAAAAATTAAAAATTAGGGACCAATCCTGTAGTACTAGATCTGAGGTTATCTGCTTGTGAGGTTGACGAAGTTAATTTAGTAGAAAATAGATAGAATATCTTCTCCAAGCTTGAAATAGGTTGTAGTTGACTTGAAACACTTTGTTGAATTTTTTTCCACTTTTCAACACCTAATAGATTGGAATGAAAGAGAATGATAAAAATAACATGTAAATGTTATCAACTTACCAAGCCCTTATTGAAGAAATCAAAAGATATAACAATGGCTACTCCAAAATACTTGATTAATGCTTGATTCAATGATGCAAAGTGCTTGAACACTTGAATGAATGTGTGAATAAGTGAACTTGATGAATAGGGGATGTAAAATGATGAGAAAAACACATATTTATACACACTGGTACCTTAGTAGCTCGATGATACCTCATCACAAGCCAACATAAGGTAATTTTAAATAAAAACATGAAAGAAAATTTGAAATATTTTCAATTTTGAGCTAAGAGGGACTCATTCGCCACCCATGGTGAATGGATCCCACCTTGGACTTAAATGTGGTTATTGGGAATCACCTTGCATTTAGTGTTGTTTGTCAGGTTTACATTCAAAAAAATGCTTCATTAAGCCTTATAAGGGCATCAAGGGGTCAAATAAAGCATAAGAAAGGTGTAATAGTGAAATTAAGCCTAGAAAAGCATGAAATCTTGTTACAAGACTTGACAACACTTCAAAATAAGACTTGATAAGTGATGAAAAGGTGATTTTTAGGTGAATTGTAATTAATAGAGTCTAGAAAACTGTAGAAATTTTTTACAACACTTCACAACACCTTCCAATAATTTGAATTATAAGAACCTAATGTGAATGTTCAAGCCACATTGCAATACTAAATCAAAGAAAAATGGACCAAGCATCATGAAGAAAGGCCTAAAAGACCATGGAAATGACAAGGGGCCATTTTTCTATAGTATATTTATCCCCCACTTTAGTGAAAGGATCAACTTACTTGAAAATCACACCAAAGTAGCCATGAATATCGAGAGAGAGGTCTCAATGCACTTATGTTAGCAAGATGGAATGAAAACAATCACAAGGGATGATCAAGCCCCTAAGATGAGGATCCCATGGAAAACTAGATATAAGCATGAACACACATGTGAAAGGGAAATTGAATTGAGCTTCGATCACCTATCCAACTAGTTGCGGATTAGATCTAGGCTGTTTGTTTGAAAAATAAAATGCATACTCACTATGGGGTGGCGGAACTCATGGTGGTCCATCGGGTGAGAAGACCCAAAAAGGTGAAGTACATATGCTAGTTGGTATGCACTTACAAACACATAGGTGCTATGGGGAAATTCATGTCATTGAATGGGCTTCCCACTCAACCGTGTCAAATTTATACCTCTTGATAACTTTAACAAGGAATCACAAAGAAAAATGTTGGTTCATGCTTCATGAGTCAAGGAAAGCTTCGTATGCTTAGAACTCATGACCAAATGCAAGGTACCACAGGCATGCAAGTTTTCGTTATGCAAGGTGGAAAAAATGTAAAATGCAAAAATATAACATGTAAAATGTCAGAGATGCTCAAAGGAGTCTTGTTAAGTTCATGCAAGGTATATCACTTAGGGAACATTGTGTCTAATGTCTCAAAGAGAGGACCAATCAAAGAATAGAATATTCAAAACTTAGGGGATGTAGTGCATCACATCAGGCCACTAAGAGGAATATAATATGCTAAGATAAATCACACTTATAAAGGACATCACACCCAATGTCGTCCACAAAGTGACGAACGCATCGTATTAAGTGACAAGGCTACACTAAGAACCAAGAATGAAAAATGAAATGATGCTAATGTATGGCCCCCACTTTAAAGGAATAGCTACACACCATTTTGTGAGCAATTACTTTAAAGTAGTGAAGGAAAAAAATGCAAAAAGGAAAACAAGACATGAGAGCCAACTTGGAAAGCCCCTATGGCAAGCCATATGTTTCTAAGTTAGGTTGTGTCATGTAAATGAAAAAGAGAACAAAAGAAATGGGAGTTGCCCCCTAGAAAGGAACACAACAAACACATAAAGGATCTATGGATTTGGAATCAGTATGTTCATTGTTGCAATGTTGTTATGAAATAGCTTTGAACTATCGTCATTCCTTGAATGACACAAAAGGAAAATAAAATTCCATTTTGGGTCAACATGGAAAAGAAATTGCGGTCTCAATGCTTTGCATCGTCCCCAAAAGGAAAGAAAAAAGAAAATGAAGAGGAAAAAGAAAAGGAAAAGATTTTGGGTCAACACGAAGGAGACATTTCAGTCTCAATACCTTGTGTCATCCCCAAAAGGAAAACACAAGCGAAAACGAAAGAAAAAAGGACCTTTTGGGTCAACATGGAAGAGACATAGGGCACGTCTCTATGCTTTGTGTCATCCCCAAAAGGAAAACACAAAAGTAAAATAAAAAGGACCTTTTGGGTCAACATGGAAGAGACATAGGGTGTCTCAATGCTTTGCATCATCCCCAAAAGGAAAATACCAAACAAAAGTGAAAAACGCAATACATGACATATAGAAGAATAGAGGTACAAATAGAACTATACAAAGAGAGAGAACATCAAACACACATTATGGGGGAACACGATACACACAAAAAATAAAATCCAAAGAAAAAGAGAAAGGAAAATAAATGCAAAAAGGCTAGTAAGGTGAATATAAGTCAATCATCTAACAATTTACCCACCTCCCAATCATGTTTAGTATATTGCAAGGGAGGTTGACTATCCAAAGCAAGAATTGCAAGTGTCAAACTAAAAGATGTGCCAAGTTCTTCACTTGGTGGAGAAGTTTTATCATTTAAGCTCATTGTAGATGAAAATAAAGAACTCGTTTATATTTTTATGGACTTCTTCATCTATTTTTGTGATCTCCTTGTCATCATCATAATCAAGGTTGATTACGATAGGAGGGTGAAGGGTAATCTCCAAGGAGAGGTGTATCAAGAGTTGCAGTTGTTGTATTTGTTCATTTTGTTGTGAGGGTGGGACTCTATTTTCTTGTGGTGGGTTAGGGGAAAGAGGATTTTCATCTATTGCTTATGTCAAAGTTAGAAATTGGTTCTCTTTATTTTCTTCCAACCGAGACTAACGAGCAAGGAGATGGTGATGATGCCTATATTCCCTAGCACCACAATTTTGAACATTTTATTTTATTTTGAAGTTGTTGAGGTGTAAGAGTAGGTTGATCCATCATAGGTTCCTTTTCTTCCAAAGGGGGAAGAATGAAAGGAACTGAAGAAGATGGGTCAATCACTTTCTCTTTAGCTTTATACACTTTTTTAATGAGAGGAGGCATGACAGGATTGGTTTCATATTCTCTTGGACATTTAAACAATGGAGGGGAAGTGTCTATGGTAAGTTGCTCATGAGGTTGTATTGTTTGTTCAGTGTTGGCTCAAGCTGAAGCATGGTTTCATCAAGGATAGACAGAGTGGAAGCGAATGGGGAAATGTTACAAAGAGATAATTTGGCTATTCATTTGGCCTTGAACTTTTGATAGGCAATGAAAAAGAAGTCCTTTTGAGGGGTGATGGGTTCCACAGGTTCAGGCCAAAAGGCTTCTTAGGAAAAATTACCTTTGGAGGATGATATATTAAAGCCATTATTGTTAGAGTAAAGGTTTTAACTTAATTATATTAATTAAGTTACCTTTATTCCTCTCTTAAGATTTCACTTTAGTTTGCATATTGTGAAAGTTGTAGATGTTTTCCAATTAGCGTATCAATCAGGACTTTAGTCATAATTTGAATAGAAAATAGATAATAATTACTTATTAAATTCAAGGTAAAGTATAATTTATATTGGTGGAAAGCTAAGAATCTCCTTTAAAAACCATTTTTTGTTTCATCAATTTTGGGTAAAAAAATAGTCGTCAACCACATACCCATCATATTGCCACTTTTTGGCCCATCATGATCCTGCACATACCCTAGTGTTGATTTTGATACTTTATGTGCTTTATCTGACATTTGTTGTCCTCACACACTTTGGCACCGTCTTTAGGAGATTTTTCGAGATTCTAATATCTCTCCATTCCTAGAGGATCCTGCTGCAGATTGTCTCATCCCTCTTGCAGATATAGATTTCATACCCTACGATAATCATACTCTAGAGGAGCTTGAGTACATCACAAGTCTTGCATGTAATGATGGTTTAGAGACTTGTATTCATGTTCCCACTCTTGAGATCGAGACTACATCAACATCTCCTATTGTTCCTGATTAGTTTGACATCGCCACATCTTTGGACCCTATTGTTTCAATACAGCAAGAGATCATCCATCTTCCATACATAGCTACTTGGGATTCATATCTTGTAGCCATATCATCCTTGTTTGTAGAGTCCTATATTGCAGATCTAGAGGATTACTTTGAGGACATTCATCTCCTCTATCATGATAGTCGGGTTATCACTATCCACCCACCATTATCCATTCATTCAGAGGTTGCATTTAAGGATTCTTCACATTATTTTGGATTTGGCATCATTTGTTTTAGTTCAAATAGAGAGATTCTTCAACATCCTATCATGGCACAGATCTTGAGAGAGATTGGTTCATCACTCTTCATAGGGTTTCTTCACCATCATCCTTTGGATCCATTTCTTCCCAAGGGGATGAATGTTATTTTCTACTTCAGGATCTCTTTCTGGATTCTACATTAGGCATCCACCATTGTGACAGGAATTTTTTCATTGTGGGGGGGCCTTCTAGTCTCTTTCTCTCTCTCCTATGGTGGGATCATATTTTTTAATTGTGTGATAGAAGTAGTTCTCGGGGGTTCATGCTGAGTCCTCCATCTATCTCTCTTCTTATTTCACTCTTGTATTTTCATCTCTTTTTGGAGTAGAGTTTTTCCCATGAGGTTTTCTCTATTTCTCCATTTTATAGAGATTTGGTTGTATTCAGGTACCTCATTAGGCCTAGTTGTCGGGACCCTTGTTGGATTTCATGCATTGTAGTTACCTTTGCTTTCTTGCACATGTTTGCAGCTACACTCTTTCTCATCTTAAGGGGGGGTGTTAGAGTAAAAGTTTTAACTTAATTACGTTAATTAAGTTACCTTTATTCCTCTCTTAAGATTTCATTTTAGTTTGCATATTGTGATATTTAATAATTATATTAATTATTAAATGTCTACCTATTAGGGTTTCTTTATGGTTACACAATCTCCTTTTATAAGGATTGATCATTGTATTTTATCACACTCTATGATTAATACATTTTCAGTTTTCAAAGCACCTTTTCCTTTTGTCTTGAATGTATTCTTTCTATGATAGGTTATTTGCATGCAAGTGATCTTCGAGGTCTGTGAGGATGGCTTTCACAAATTCAAAAATTATGGTGTATGGTATATATTTCATTTCCATGTGGAAACTTCAAACATTTGTGAGAAACTGAGGGGACTTCTTTCATCGAGCGGAGCCAAGGATGACCCAGCAATAAATGAAATTCATCTAATTGTGGAATAATAGAAAATGTTACATCCAAATTTTTAGGTCCTATCTATAAGGGGAGTATGATCAATCTAATCAAAAGGCATGCAAAACCAATGTGTGTCTTAATCCATGTAGTTGGTTTGTTATAATCATCTTGATACAACTCATGTAATACTAAAAACTCTTATGTGATCACATTCTCGCCATAGGCGAGATTTATTAATATCACATTAGTGGGATTGTCATAGATTCGGTCAGCTATGTAAAGAGGACAACCAGGAATTTTTTTAAGTATATCCTTGGAAGAAGGTGATATCAATATTTTTGTTGGTTAGGCCCTTAAGAGGGATACCATCTATCACACCCACAATTTCATTCATAGAAGTAACTTGGGTAACATTTGGAGTTATATCATGTTGTTCATTATTTGTATCAATGTTCATGACTTGAGGGTTTGAAGGTTCACTAGCTTTGAAAAATGAAATATTATGTTTAGACATGGGGTTGGTAAAGATTTGTAAATTTTGGTTAGGGGGAGCAACAGACTTATTGCCTTGATCATTAACACTTGCAATGGACATATGACCAAAATAAATGAGGTCTTGAACTAGGTGTTTGAGACTCTTACATTGTTCAATGCCATGTCCATTTTGATGATGAAAATGAAAATAAGCATTAGGTTTAAAGGTGGGTGGTAAAGGCTTGGTGGTATCAAGTGGTTTAACGGTAGGAAAAGTGATCATTTTTTTGTTGGATTAATTGGTTCATTGTATTATGGAGGGTATCAGGTAAGTGAGTAGATTGTCTCTTCAGGTCCCCACAGGTATAGAGTACCATTGCTTTAACAATTGCCACTTGACTTTGAACAGGTTGGGTTGGTTGCAAAGAAGGTAGATTGAACTATACAAAGCCTCTATTTGGTTTTCAAAAGTTTTGCACATTGTTTTGGTTGTTTTGCTCAGATTTCTCAACTTGATTAGAAATGGACTTTGAATCACAACTTGAAACCGAGTTATGATATTTGCAAACGGTTGTGAATAAATGCATAAACAAAGGAAATTTCATCATAGTTAACTTATCTTGAAGATGAGTGTGCAATTTTTTGATAAACATATTTTGCAGATGTGAATTTGGAATTTTGACATCAACTTGAGCATATAACAACTAATAACGTGAAATGAAGTCAGTTACTTTTTCATCAACATTTTTTCTACAGTGCACTAAATCAACCATTGTCTTTTTAAGGGTCATATGGACTTGAAAATGACTTATGAAGGCATCCACAAGTTCATTGAATGATCAGATGGAATGATTAGGTAAGTTTGAAAACCACTCCAATGCAATGTCCTTCAAGGTCCTAGGAAAATTTTTGGCTAATAGCTTATCATTGAGGAAAAAGTCACTACACAAGATTGTATAAGAATTGACATGATTAGTAGGGTCTCCTTTACCTCTATATTTCTCAAACCTAGGAATTTCAATTCCTTGTGGCATTTGTGTGTGTAAGATTTCTAAGGATAATGGGCTACTATGAACATGATATGTAGGTGGAGCATTTTGGCTTTGGCTAATGGTGGAGATTTTTTGTTGCATGGATGAAATGGTATTAAAGAGTTGTGTAATTATGGGATCAGTGAGTGGTATGAGGTGGATGGAAAAATGGTGATGGAGTGTATGTTATGTTAGGGGAAGTGAAAGGAACACTAAGAGGGGTGAAGGTGGAAAAAGGAATATGTGAATGGGAGTTGGAATTGTGAAAGGAGTCACATGACTAACCTGTTGCATAGTTGTTGTAACCTGAGGAGTAGTATCAGTTGGTATGGACGCTATGGTTGAAGGTGGAGGATTGTGAGGTCCTCCTTGGCTGACAACAATGCCTACTGACTGGGAAGTAGAAGGAACATGTTTCTTATATATCTCAGCTATTCTCTTCATAACTTGCAATCCATCATCACTTTCAATCAAACAATGAAACTTTTATATCATAGGTATGGCAATTGTGGAAATGTTTTCAAGGGATAAATATTGTTGTAAATTTGCAAAATCCTCATGAATACTAATGAATTTTTCTTGTGGAATGGAATTTTTTTGTATGTCAACATTCATTGGATGGAAAGGTGAAGGACTATTAGTGGTATTGTCCATGCCTACTGCACCATTGTCCATACTAGGAGTAGGAGCTCTCAATATCCCAAGGTCCACAATGGAAGTGCTATCGCTTGAAGCCATGAGTCTAGAACTTCATCTCACTAAAGTATTATCAATGGGGCACCAAACACTCATACAAGTACCAAAAAAGATGGGTTGAATGTAAATGCAATGTAATCTAGAAGTGCAATATGCAAATAATATGAATTCTACAAATTGAAACATAGAAATAACAACATAGAACAAAAATGTGGTAAATTCCCAGAAAGATGCTTGAAAATGCAATCTAAATTGTGCAAGTGGACTAATTCACCCAGGGTGGTGAATGAGTCCAATTATGAGACTTTTTTGTGTTTTTTAGAAAATTTAAAGTGATTTAAATGCTTTTCAAATGCCAATGAAGGATGTAGATGCAATTTTTTAGTTCTTTTAATGATATGGTATGCAAAAAGATGGTCTAAATGAGTCTTTCACTAATGCAATATGAGAAACCCTAGGATGCAAAAACAAGACAATACCATAACTGAATGTTGATGAAAATGAAGTATAGGATGCAATATGCAATGTAAATTAGAAATATAAAGTTCCTAATATATAGGTTCACCAAAATGAACCATCAAATTTTGGGTAGGGCTGATAGGCTACTCTTTCACTCTTAGGAATGTTTCACCTAAAAGGAGAGAGATAAATCCCACTCAAAAGTATAGGTGGTTCACTCAAATTATGCAATGTATCATGTTATTTAGAATAAATGAAATGATCTAAGTGTAATTAAATGAACTATTTGACTGATTGTGAATGCAAAACCTAAGAATTATGCAATGTTGGAAAACATAATGTGATATGAAAACATGAACTAAGATATGAAGAAATGTAGAATAGAAAAGAAGAAGCATAATTTAGAATACACCTGGAGCTCTGATGAAGATTTAGGAATATTTTGAATCCTGACAGAGATCACTAAAAATCACCAGTGGGACTCATTTGCCACTAATGGTGAATCAATCCTATTTCTGATGAAAACTATTGAAAGCTGGTTTCTGAGTGTCAAGATCTAGAATTTGAGAAAATATACATTTCTAGGTTTAAGGTGGTACTCATTCACCACTGATAGTGAAATCCACTCCCAAAATTTTTAGAAATTAGGGACCAATCCTATAGCACCAAATATGAGGTTGTCTACTTGTCGAGTTGACGAAGTTAATTCTACAGAAAATGGACAAAATGTCTTCTCCAAGCTTCAAATATGTTGTAGTTGACATGAAACAGTTTGTTGACTTCTTTTCCACTTTTCAACACCTAATAGCTTGTCAAATCTACATACAAAAGTCTACAAATACACATACAAAAGGTGAAAAATGGTTAAGGGTTAGGTTATAGGGATTTTCCTTCATCAAATCCCACTTTGGTAATCAAACCCTTAGTGAAGAAATGGAATGGAAGAGAATGAGAAAAAAATAACATGAAAATTCTATCAACTTACCAAACCTTTATTGAAGAAATATGAAGATATAACAATGGCTACTCCAAAATACTTGATTAATGCTTGATTCAGTGATGCAAAGTGCTTGAATATTTGAATGAATGTGTGAATAAGTGAACTTGATGAATGGGGGATGTAAAATGATGATAAAAACACATATTTATACACACTTGTGCCTTAGTAACATGATGATATCTCATCATAGGCTGACATAAGATGATTTTAAATAAAAACCAGAAATAAAATTTGAAATATTTTGAATTTTGAGCCAAGAAGAACTCATTTGCCACCCATGGAAAATGGGTCTCACCTTGGACTTGAATGTGGGTGTCAAGAATTATCTTGAATTTAATGTTTTTTGTTAGGTTTGCATTAAAAAACACACTTAATTAAGCCTTATAAGGGCATAAAGGTGTCAAATAAAGTATAAGAAATGTGTAAATAGTGAAATTAAGTCTAGAAAAGCATGAAATCTTGTTACAAGACTTTAGAACACTTCAAAATAGGACTTGATAAGTGATGAAAAGGTGATTTTTAGGTGAATTATATGGAATAGAGTCTAGAAAAGTGTAGAAATATTTTACAACACTTCACAACACCTTCACAAGATGCCATAATTTGAATTTTAAGGATATAATGTGAATGTTCAAGCCACATTAAAACATTAAATTAAAGAAAAATGAACTAAGCATCATGAAGAAAGGCCTAAAATACCATGAAAGTGACAAGGGTCCATTTTTCTATAGTACAGTAGATCAATCCTTTATTAGAATAATATTTTCTACAGTTTATCACATCTTATCCAAAAATAAGAAAATTTGAGGATTGAGCATAGGAAAATGATTTACTATGTATAAACCAAGGAGCTTAATTATAAACACCCACAAGGAGAGAATAAAGGGATACAAACTCTAGAAATTACCACAAAGGTTAGTGGGGGATCTATAATAGTTGTCAATAAGATATTCCCTATAACAGGGTGAGCCCACAATACTAGTCTACAATTTCTTGGAGATCCTGATTTTTGCTAAAATCACATACTTTTATAGAATATAATGATTTAAGCCTTGAAAAGTTCCGTTTAAATGATTCCAATTGAAGAGGGTTTGATATAACCACCTTAGATCAAACCCCCTTTGATAGAACCTATCAAAATACTGATAAAAATACTGATAAAAAACGACTTCTAATATACCTTTTGGGGGATTGAATGAATTCATTTAACACTTATTTTTGGTAAGTATGTAGTGTTAGAGTAATAAGTTGTTTTACTTAATTAATTTAATCATATTGGTTAATTAATTAAGTCACTTCTCACTTTAGTTACTTAAGCTAAACTTAGGCATATTAATAATTAATTATTTATTAATTATTAAGTGTGCACACTAGAGTTTCTTAATATCATTTTATAAGGAATGATCTCATTTTAATTATTAACGGGAGAATATTTGTAGTTTTCATATCTTCTTGAAAGTTTTCTCTCTTTTGTAGCTTTTTCTTGTTGAAGATAATTACATATATTTATTTGCAGATCTCTTGCGTGCAAGGTGTCTTTGTTTGCATTTAATCCTATGGCTCATGGTTTTGTGCTTTTTTCACAATTCTAACATGGTATCAGAGCATGGATTCAGTGAACCCCTTCTTGATTTATGAGGTTTTCTTCTTCAACAAGGGTTGCAGGCTTCATATATAAATCCTCTTTGTTTGTTTTGAAAATTTGGAAGGTGGGAATTTTTCAATGCATCGAGGATCAAATCAAACCTTTCCATTGAATCCACAACTATTAGAATAGCTAAGATCGACCTTTGTTTTGTCAAAATTGGATCTTGTTTGTCAAATCTGTGAGGGTTTGAAGAAAGGGTTTTCTTGCCAGATCTAGGGGGTGCCTGAATTTTTTCAGAATTTTGAGCTCAAATGGACCTCTCCATTATACTTAGAAGGCCCAAAAACCCCTATTTCCATATATAATTTGTCAATTTTAGAGCAAGTCAACTCAGGGAAAAAAATTATCTGTATCGACTATGCATGCGAATCGAGGTATTTTAAAAAAATCGTCAATTTTTTTTTTTATCTTTATGCACGAAACTTTTTCCAAAAACAAAATATCATTGTAAATTTTTTATTTACTTTTTAGAAGCTTTAATGTTTTAAAAATCTTTTAAAAAAACAAAATTTCGTTTTTACAAAAAACAAGTCAAAGAAGTACCTAGAAGGTACGTACCTATGCAGGGTACTACATAGGTACAAACTTGCACAGTGTACCTACCCTATGGGATTCTCTCATTTTTTAAAGTTTTTTCATTAAAAAATATTACTGTAAATTTTTTATTGTTTTTTAAAGAGAAAAACAATGTTTGTAATTTTTTTATTGTTTTTTTTTTTAAAAAACATTTTTTTCAAAATAAGCCCAATTGTGCATGTGTGGCGATGACCATTTGGCTGTCAAATTTAGGCCAATATTTTTTCTGCAACGGTCGTATGACCGTCAAATTTAATGTTGCACTATTTTTTTCCCCCTTTGGAGTTGTTTCTTCCAGATGTTGTAACTTGGGCATACAATATAGTTTTTTAGCAAACGAGATATCGTTAGAAAGCTAGTTCCACCAAATTTCCAGCGGTGTGGGTTTCATCACCTATTTCTATTGCTAGTGCATTCTATATCTAGTTGAAGTCAAAGGAGCTATTATCAATCTCGAGCTCATAGCTTTTGACCAGTTTCTCCATTTCCGCGATCTAAGTGACATTGGAACTATCTTTTAGAGCTCTTCAATTCCATCCATGCAATTTTTTCTAGATTGTTCTCTAGGTACATTTTATTCATATTTTTGTTTTTTCACAGTATAGTGAATTACTTGGACCTTTTAGCTCCTGGAAACTTTTTGTTTGTGTGGGATGACTCATTTTTGGCTGTTCTATATGTATTTCCAGTTTTTAGTCCTATTTGGACATTATAGACATCTTTTTCATGCATGTTCTCTTTTGTAAATGCACTGAGATAAAGTTCCTTAGCATTGTACATGTATATTTGGGATTCTTGCACATCACTTGTGTCTTGTTCTACTTACACTATGATATAAGGTGCCATGGGGGTTGATGTTTTCCATTGTTTGCCTTCATACCTTTCTCATGCGTATGTGAATTTTTTTTTCACATCCTTTCTATCAACTTGTACTTGAATGTTTGCACCTTTAGATGCTCTTGGTTCCTCTTCATGCACTACTTTATGGTATTTAATTTCAGTGTACATGTCACACCTCTCCCTTTTCAGCATTATGGGGGGGTTTCTATTGTTGGTGTTAATGCTTCTTTGGTTTTGTTGGAGTGAGCTATGTATACAGTATTTGTTCCTATGTGCTAGGTAGATGTAGTGGCTAGTTACCCATACATTTTGGTGAGATGGATCACTTACCATATGGACAATCTTACATTGCTATTTTTGGAGGTGACCTTCCAGTTTCTCATGACCAGTTCTTCAAACTTTTGGTACCTTTACCATCTGTATCTTTGAGTTCTAGGCATTTTCCATTGTTTTCCATCTGATTTGAGTAGTTTCATTAGGGGAACTCATGCAAATTGTTATCTTCTTCTTCTTGATCTTGATCATCCTATCTACTATGGAGGTTATTCGGCATCGTAGCATTCATTCTTCGATGGAGTTTGTAGCTTCTTCATGCTTATGTGGTCTTGTACATGTTCTTATTTTTCAAGACATTTCTTTGTTTGGTTGGAGGCTTCTCAGTCCTTCACACCTTGATTTGGAGGCTTTTCAATTATTCAGTTGCCTTTGATCTCTTCTTGGAGTGGAGTTTTTCCCACAAGGTTTTCTCTATTTCTCTGCTTTATAGAGATCTTCTATTTTTTGGGACCCATCTTTGATTTCATGCATTTTTTTCTTAGTGTTTTAGCTATTTCATATGTTCATCTTAAAGGGAGGTGTTAGAGTAATAAGTTATTTTACTTAATTAATTTAATCACATTAGTTAATTAATTAAGTCACTTATCACTTTAGTTACTTAAAATAAACTTAGGAACATTAATAATTAATTATTTATTAATTGTTAAGTGTGCACACTAGGGTTTCTTGATCTCCTTTTATAAGGATTGATCTCATTGTAATTATTAACGAGAGAATATATGTAGCTTTCATATCTTCTTGAAAGTTTTCTCTCTTCTATAGCTTTTTCTTGTTGAAGATAATTGCATATATTTGTTTGTAGATCTCTTGCGTGGAAGGTGTCTTTGTTTGTGTTTGATCCTATGGCTCGTGGTTTTGTGCTATTTTCACAATTCTAATATTTAGTCTTTATTATAAGCTTCCCAAAAAGTATAATTTTAAATAAATTTAATTTTATTATTATATTTATATTTTATTTCTTGTGAACGTAGGTTTTTCAGCAAAAATCAAGCTCTTTGTTATGCACATGTGGAAAAATAGTAGATTATCCAAAAAAAATTGGAAAATATCAGTCCACTAGATATTGAAGTCCTTGATCCAACAAAAGAAAATTGAATTTCAATACATACACAAAACTTTATGTTCTATACAGTCCACCTATGTCTAAATTGTAATTGGTTTGACATTGAAATTTGATTAAGGAGAAATTACTCAATAAAAAAATATGAAACCAAATGAAAGTGCTAGATATTGTAGTTAAGAATCTAAATTTGAAAAAAATAAAATTTTATCCTTCATGGAAAAAAAGTTATGTTTTATAGGGTAAGCATCACTCCTTAAAAATGGTGTTTACTTAAGAAAACTAGTTTTTGAAGGAGATGGAAAAACAAGTACAATAGGATTCCAATTTTTTTGAAAAAAATATATTTAGAGTGTAGAGAAAAAATGTCACAAGTTAGTAGTTTGCATCATCTTCAAATTCCTCACGGTTTAGCCATTATAAGTGCCCGAAAGTAAAGATTTAGTTAGAAAAAGTTAGTTCAATGTTCAATTTGGCCAAAACGTGTATAATAGTATTGTGGGATCACCCAACACCTATAGATTCAATGGAAATGTAAAGGATGCTAATAGAAGAAAAAGTAACATTCATCTTTAAATCATAGTTTGTAAAGAAACTAACCCCAAAATCAATGCCAATGTTTCTTATACAAAAGCGAAGTAGGAAGATGTTTCAATTATTTATGGAAGTGGTATTGGAAAGAAAACTCAACATTTTCCTCAAAAAATTTAGATTAATAAAATAATGTATATAATTTATGTATAAATTAATTAATTTATAATATATGGAGATGATAAATTAAATATTTTAGTTTATAAAATAAAAGAGAGAAAATAAGAAATTTAATTATACATCTTGTGATGAAGTCATCTTTGAAGAACCAATCCTTGAATGTCAAGAAAATTTGGTTTGTAGTTCTCCTAACTACTCTCCTCCTAAGGAAACTATCATGATGCAAGATGATAACAACAATAGTATTGTGGCTTCTTTAGGCAATTGTAAAAAAGGTGATTCTAGGTTGCCCTTTATTAGAGATACATCAAACCAAGCCCATTGAGGTTATGAACATGCAAGTGTCCATTAGATCCTGATTGGATATTAGACCTCCTACATACCTCATGGAACATCTTAAGAATCCTTTAATTGTTCATCCACCCTCACAACAATCACAAGTTCAAATGAAACCTATGCTTACCTTAGAACCAGCTAAAAGGAAACTCGATAATGATAACGTTTCACACCTACCAAGTTACAATAACATTTCTCACATATATAACAAAGTGTATACAATCAAGGCCAACTACGACCCTGAAAAAATTATAAAGCAACTTGGGAAAGGATTTGATGCTATATTACAAGGTATCCAAGTATGTGTAGGATCATCATGGAAAAAACAAGCCCTTAAGTGGCAAGAAATTAAGAAAAATCAGAGTTACACAACTTGACATAAAAATTTGAATAAGTTATCTATATTATTTCAAAAATATGTAAGAATAGAATCTATAGAAAATTGAATGTAGTTTCTAAACTACTAAGTTTTTTTCTTTTTTAAATCTATTTGGTGAAAATTTGTAATTTCAATGCAGTAGTACTTAAATTTTAGGGAAAAAATAAGAAGTAGGCGTCTGTCTGACCACCCTAACCGCAATAAAATGCCAATATTTTTTTATAATATTTTAGATATAATTAGATGACTCATGTCCCGAAGTGATGCATATTTTTTTGTAATTTTTTTCCAACTAAATAATTAATTATTAATTTTTTATAACAAATTTTAAAAAATATAAAAACTCCTATGTCTGACCACCTTAACTTGGTCAAAACATCATGAAATCCATTTTTTTTAATCCTATAGTAAGAAAAGCATAGAATGTGACACATGTTTTAGATTCAAAAAATGTGATACTGTTTGAAATCTATAGATGTTTTTCTATCAGCCTATCAATCAAGAATTTAGTAGTAATTCAAATAGAAAATGAATAAAAAATATTTATTAAATTCAAAGTAAAGCATAATATATATTGGTGGAAAGTTGAGAATATCCTTTAAAAACCCTTTTCATTTCATCAATTTTGGGTTAAAAAAAATTGTCAACCACATACCCTACACATATCCATCATATTGCCACTTTTTGGCCCATCATGACCCCACACATATGCATCCATGTCCCTAAAAATCCCAAAATGTAAGAAATGAATAATGATCTTGTTTATTTTCCATCAAAAACAAAACATTCAATCAATATCAACACCATCAAAAATAATTCTTCCAAGAAAACCTTGGTAAATCCTAAATTGATAGATATCTCATTAAATATTTATCAAGCAAAAACTTTGTTAACTTATCAAAATAAATAATGTTAGTTGTTGCGCCTTGCCATGTAATAGTTGGAGGATCATAGCATACTCACTATTGAATTTTTTTACATTCAACATAATGGGTAACATATCATCATCCATTCTGAGCTCACCCTTATCCTACACTAAGTGGGGCAAAGTGGGTTAGTTAGCCTTGTCCTCATATGTCACTTGTTGTTGTGTCTTTTGGCTAGTTGATCACCTTTCATATATATCTAAGAGAAAGCTTGGGATGTGGATGACATGCCTTAAGTTGGCTCACATGTCACATACTTATCCATGAAGTAGCTTCATTTGGAAACATGTGACTTGCCATAGGGCTATGTCATAAAAAAAGGAATTCTTGCTTGACATGGGAATAATTGATGATAAATTGGACTTAATAAGGCCTTGATTCAAGTGTTGTGAGGAATTTTATGCATCCACACTAGGTCTTGGACCCTTTCAAATTGAATACCATGTTTTTAATTTTGTCTTGTAAAAGTGTTGTAAAGTCTTATAATGGACTTCCACACTTTTTTCTAGACTGAATGAACTCATTTTCCCCTAATTCAACATTATAAAATTTACTTAAAGACATCCTCAAATTAATCCAAAAGGCTTATAACTTAAACATAATGTTAAACTAGTGTTGTAATGTATCTTGCACATTCACATTAGTTCTTGTGCCTTCCTAGGCTATGTGGACCTCATTTTATTGTTGTAATATGTATTAAATCACACTTTCACAATGAATTTTATGTCATAAGCCCTAATTGACCATCACATCATCATTAGTAGGCCCCTATTAATGCATATTGTGCATCCTGAGGCTTAAAGTGGTCAAATACCCGACAAAGTTGCAATACAAATGTTATTTCCTTATCTCCTAGCATCTGAGCTACCAAAATGTCCCATGTGGGACCCATTCACCATGAATGGAGAATCAGTCCCATCTAGGTGGGACCCATTTGCATGGGTGGCGAATGAGTCCCATTTGGCTCAATTTTGACCTTTGAGTGGGAAAAAAGTGAAATTTAAGTTTAATTTTACTTCATGTCAGCCTTAGGGATCTAATTTTTGGGCTAATAGGGTGAATTTCCTATAAAATAGCCTCTCTAAACTCATTTTCACATCCATTATTCATTATTCGTCCAACAACCTTCCTTCTCAAGTCAAGCAACTTAGGGTTTTAACATTATAGGTCATTCAAGATCAGTTTTCAGACATTCAAGGGTATATTTTTCATGTTTTGTTACAGAAATTCAAGATCAAACATAATGGAAAGGTAATCAACTCCATTGTTTCATTTTTCATTCCATTCTTTCATCATTTTGGTTTAAGTACCTAAAAGGGGTTTGATAAAGGAAAACCCCCATGCCCTAACATTCAGCATTTTTCTCTCTCTTTTCTTGTGTGTTTGCAGATTTAGGACTCTTGGAAGCTTGGAAATCATTAAGAGTCGAGTTGCAAAGTTTTGTAGGTCTTCTCTTGATTGATCAAGTCAAAAATATCAACAAAAACCCATTTTCAGACCTGTAAATCAAAGATTTGAAAGTGGACGCTTGTAGGAAGTCAAAGTGTAGATCGAAAGCTCTGAATTCAAATTTTGAAAATGAGTCCCACTCCAAGGTCAGTTTTTAGTTTTCTACATTTTTATATACCCTTTTGTCTAAAATGGGTTTTGGCTCAGTTTTGCAAAACTAGCACTGATTCATCCAGAATGGCGAATGAGTCCCAGCAGGCATAAAAATATAGCATCAATGACATTTAAAATGTCATTTCCAACCTTTTTCAACATCTCAGGTGCTCACTTTCAATTTGGTTCATTTCTTTTACAGTTTTCTATTCATTTTGAATTGTTCTTGCATTCCACAATGTGTTTTCAAACATTACATGTTTCTTAGGTTTGCATACATTAATCAATAAATTTATTAATTTAGTTGCATTTAGATCATCTCATTTATTATAAATAGCATCATACACATCTTGATTTGAGTGAACTAGCTATAACTTTTGTCCCTTCTTTCTCCTTTTAGTTGAAAAACCCTACAAGTGCAAGAAAGGATTAGGGTGCCAAAAATATATAGTTCATTTTGGTGAACCTGCTCTTAGAACACTTTCTTATCTGCTTTGGAGTCCATTATCATCCTATAAGTATATTGCATGCATTATATTTTGCATTGTTTTGCATTCTAGGATTCAAAAACTTGCATTAGTGTAAAGCTCATTTAGGTTGCATTTTTGCATAAAATTTCCTTAAAGAAATTTTCTGAAATTTTGGATCTCCATCTTAGGTATGCACCTTAAAACCTCAAAAATATCAGTAGAAACTCAAAATTCCTAAATTTTTTGCAAAAAACCAATACTAGGACTCATTCCCCATACTAGGTGAATCAGTCCTTGTCTAGATTTCTGACTAATTGTTACAACATCAGAAACCTCATTTTTGTGCTTCCTAAGCCTCCTAGTATCATATAGTATAAGTCTAAAAAGTTTTTAGAACATTTTATTTATGCATCTAGCTCAAAAACATCATTTTAGATTACTCATTCTTCAAACCACTTCAATTGGAAACATCCTTACATCTGAAAATGCTTCCATTTATGTAATTTTGCATAACAATAACAAAAGCACTTTTCACTTTTACATATACAATGTTTCTATTCCTCAAACTTTGTATAAGTTTGTTAAAATTTATTTTCATTCTTGCATATTCATTATGTACATTCTACAAATCTTGCATCTATTGGATAAGAATGTTTTGTACCTTTGCATATACATTGTTCATATTGTTGAAACATTGCATGAACTAGTTACATGTGCTTTTCATTTTATTCAAATAATGCTAGTACCTTACATATTTATACATGCTAAGAAACATTTCCTATCTCCTCCTTATGAGAGTGTTTTTGTGAAAGAGGATACAACCTTGGACATTCCTAATGATCATATTTTTTCATCTCCTAATATCTCTCTTAGTGACAAAGATATTTTGGTAGAAGAACCATTTCATGAGAGTTTTGAGAATCCCTTTTTTTTAATCTCCTCTTACCTCTCAGTGGAAAGACATTGATAAACAAGACAATGCAACCATAGGTAATGATGACAACAACATTTTTTCTTCTTCTAGTATCTCTCCTAGTTGTGAAGTAGATACTTTGATGTTAGACAACACAATCAATGATGAACATGAATATCTTATTTTTCCCCCTTTATCGACGGAAACCCCTCTTGAAAAAAAATATTACACCATTGATCATTCTCCTAATTGCAATGAAGTCCTTTTAGATGAACCAACCTATGAATGTCAAAAACATTTGGCTTTTTGTTCTCCTAAAAACCTTCCTCCTAGGGAGAATCTCATGGTGCAAAAACATATAAACATTGCCACCTATCCTTCAAACACTAAACCTTCCCTAGATGAAGATATTAAAGTGACATTCAAATCCCCTTCACCAACACATCATGCTAATAAAGAAAAAATTATTGAGGTTATGATGACACAAGTGGTATCTCCTTTAATTAGTGATCTTCCTATGTCACCTTCCATTAGTGAATCACACAAAAAAATTAGAGATGTCTTGAAATCCATGATGCAATCTACTCATAACAATGTTTTGTAGTTGCTAAGTTGTAACTTAGTGACTCAAACATCTAGGGGACCACAAAACACTCCTACACCAATAAGTTTTCCTCAAAAGGTTCCTAGTGTTGAAGACCTTAAAAAGACTCTTCCTAATATATTTGTATGGGAACTCATTCAACTCTCACCAACAGTCAAACTTCTTTTTCACGAAATGTTGTAAATACAAAAGGAAATATCCAATCTTACATAAAATTGAATCATGTAACATCCTCCTCTCATCCCATAAAATCCACCTAATCATAAATCACATTCCCTAAACTTGAATTATCCTCACTTGAGATTCAAAACAAGAATGATCCCTTGATGATACAGATGATCATTCATGAAAATTTAATTAGGAACACTCTCTTCAACAATGGATTATTGTTTGTAGCATGGACCTCCTACACAAAATTAGCATGGAAAAAAAGCTCATTCAACATAATTATGTTCATATTCATGGCTTTTACAATGTTCATAGGAAACCATTTTGGATGATCACATTACCTATTGAGGTCATCCCTGTAGTGTTGCCTACCCCTATCCACATCATGAATGGACCCCTTCCATACAATCTTCTCCTAGTGAGACCATGGATTCATGCTATGAAAGGAGTCCCATCTACCCCTCTCCATGTAATGAAATTTGAATACAACAACAAGATATACATGATTGATGCAGATGAGCGAAGCTATGCATCAACTGATCACAACAATTCCAACTCCCCTAATCCTTTCATTCCTAGATCAAAAGTTGAACCTATACAAGTTGATGCTGATTCTTCACCTAAAAAAAAAATCTTTCCTAATAATTAGGGGTCATTAGATTCTACACTTCCTTTCCATAACATTTCCAAAATCTTGCTCTCATGGTCCAAAGAGTCATATACAAATGATTCATTTTTAGACACAAGTTTTAGTAGTGATTGGAGTTTCACACCTACCTTTAAGGGAGGGTGCACCATATCCCCTCTCAATCCAAACAACCTTGTGTTCCATTCACTCAACTTAGTTCTACCAAATCACCCCATGGTGTTGATGGCGGAAATATAACTCCCATCCCTCATAAAGCAATGACAGATAACATTACCAAGGCTTTGTGTTCTTGTAAAGTAACCAATCCTTCTCACAAACACACACCCCCTTCATCTAACTTGGAAGATTGTTATGGTATTGGTTACAACCTTCCTCCTACACATGGATGCAATAAACACATGATCCACTTTGACATGTCATACTTATCTCCACTTTCATCAAAGACTTTACAAAACAATAACATTTAACCTCTCAAGGAGTGCGGTGCTCTTCTTTGTGTGGGAGCACCTAATTCCTTTACTTGATACTCACTTTTATCCATTCAAGGCTCTCCTTTGTCTTGAAATAAGTGAGGGCAAGGGTTTCAATAGCCTTGTCCTCATATGGCACTTTTTGTTGTCTCTTCTAAACTAGTCATTAACCTTTTATGAAAATATAAGAGCAAGCTTGGGATGTGGACAACATGTCTTAAGATTGACTCGTAGGTGGCATGCTACCTTTCTTTATGACACAACTTATTGAAAACATATGACTTAGAATAGGTATTTCCAAGTAAGCTCTCATGTATTCTTCCCTCTTCTTCTACTTTAAGTCAATTACTCATAGTACTAGTGTTTGTAACTACTTTAAAGTGGGGGGCATACATCACCACTCACATTTCATTGTGTGATTTATTTCTTCTTGTGATGTGTCCTCTTCTAGGTGGAGTCATTGGGATTGATTCTCTCCAAAAGCGTGATACTTATTTTGACTTATCCTCTCTTAGAGACATTGAGCATGATGTACCCTAAGATGAGACCTTGCACTAATTAAGCAAAATCCATTTGAATAGTTCTTACACTATTTTGCATTTAAAATGTCTATGAATGTCAAGCATACAAAGTTTTGTGTATTTCATAGAGCTCGAAACAACATCATTTCATTTTACTTTGTGGCACCTTGTTTAAGTTATTAAAAGGTATAACTTTGATATGGTTGAGCAGGAAGCCCATTCCGAGGCACAACTTTCCCCATAGCCACTTGCATGTTTGAGTGCATACCAACTTGCATGTGTTTCTCACCTTTGGGATTTATCACCTTGTGGACAATCAAAAGTTCCATGGCCCTCGAGTGAGTATGTTGTGGACTTATCACCCAATAGAAAACCAAGAGTTCCATCACCCTAGAGTGAGTATACATTTTCTTTTTAGACAAACAGCCTAGATTTGATCCACAAGTAGTTGGACAAATGATCAAAGCTTAACCCATCTTTTTCATCTTCCTAGTTCTTGCCATTGCATGATTATGTATTTATATGGCTTGACTTATGATCTTGGCTCCTTGGGGGCTTGTGCAACCTCATTTGATTCTTGTTATTCTTTTTCATCTACATCTATACACTAGGATCTCTCTTGAGTGTCTACTTTAGTGTGAGTTTGAAGCAAGTTCATCCTCACTAAAGTGGGGGCTAAAAGTGTCATAAAAAACATGACCTCTTGCTTGAAATGGAATAAATGATGATAAATTGGACTTGATAAGGCCTTAATTCAAGTGTTGTGAGGCATTGTATGCATCTAGACTATGTCTCGGACCCTTGAAAATTGAATAACATGCTTTTGATGTGGTCTTGTAAAAGCATTGTAAAGTCTTGTAATGGACTTTCACACTTTTCTAGAATGAATGAACCCATTTCCCCCTAATTAAACATTATAAAATGTATTTAAATACATTGTCACATTAATCCAAAAGGCTTATAACTTAAACTTAATGTTACACTAGTGTTGTAATATGTCTTGCACATTCACATTGGTTCTTGTGCCCTCCTAGGCTACGTGGACCTCATTTTAGTGTTGTAAAGTGTATTAAATCACACTTTCACATTGAATTCTATGTCACAAGACCTAATTGACCTTAAAATAATCATTAATACACCTATATTAGCCAATATTGTGCATCCCAAGACTTAAATTGATCAAATACCTGACATAGTTGCAATATAAACCTTATTTCCTTATCTCCTGGCATTTGAGCTATCAAAATGGTCCTTGTGAGACCCATTTTCCATGCATGGTGAATAAATCACATCCAGGTAATACCCATTCATAATGGGTGGAGAATGAGTCCCATTTGGCTCAATTTTTACCTTTGAGCAAGAAAAGAGTGAAATTTAAGTTTAATTTTACTTCATGTCGGCCTTAGGGATCTATTTTCTAGGAAAATAGAGTGAATTTCCTATAAAATCACCTCTCTAAACTCATTTTCACATCCATTCTTTATTATTCATCTACCAACCTTCATTCTCAAGTCAGGAAATTTAGGCTTTGAACATTACAAGTCATTCAAGATCAATTTTCAAACATTCAAGGGAAATTTTTTTATGTTTTACTACAAATATTCAAGATCAAGCATCATGAAAAGTTAATAAACTCCATTTTTTCATGTTTCATTACATACTTTCATCATTTTGGTTTAATTACCTAAAAGAGGTTTTCCCAAGAAAATCCCCATGCCCTAACATTCATCATTTCTCTCTTGTATCTTGAGTGTTTATAGATTAAAGACTCTTGGAAGCTTGGAAATAATTAAGAATCAAGTTTCATAGTTGTTTAGGTATTCTCTTCCATGATCAAGTAAAAAATATAAAAAAAAACCCATTTTTAGACCCGTAAATCAGAGTTTCCGAAGCAGACATCTATAGGAAGTCAAAGTGCAGATCAGAAGCTCCAAATTCCACTTTTGAAAATTTAGAAATTCAAAAGTGGAATAATTAACCATGGGTGGTGAATGAGTCCCACTCCAAGGTTAGTTTTTATTTTTCTACATTTTTAGATACCCTGTTGTTTGAAATGGATTTTGGGTCAGTTTTGCAGAAGTAGGATTGACTCGCCAAGAATGGTGAATGAGTCCCACCAGGCCTGGAAAACTAGCATTAGTAGAATTAAAAATTTCATTTCCAACCTCCTTCAACATATCAAGTGCACACTTTTAGTTTGGTTCATTTCTTTTACAATTTTCTATTCATTTCCAAGTGTTCTTGCATTACACAATGTGTTTTCAAACATTGCATGTTTCTTAGGTTTGCATAATTTAATAAATAAATTTATTAATTTAGTTGCATTTATATCATCTCATTTAGTTTAAATAACATCATACACCTCTTGATTTGAGTGAACTAGCTAGATATCTTTTCACTTCTTTCTCCTTTTAGGTGAAAAACCCTAGAAGTGCTAGAAAGGATTAGGGTTCCAAAAATCTATAGTTCAATGGCTTTTCAATTTGGATCTCATGTCTTATTTCATTTATCATTCGATACTTTAAATTAATTTCTCATAGTCATGGTGTAGAAATCACTTTAATTTTGGGGCATACATAGATGACATCTTTTCAAAAAATTCATGGCATATTTTTTCTTTTTTCTTGTGATACGTCCTCTTCTTGGTGGTGTCATTGGGTTTGATGTTCTACAAGAGTGTAGAATCCACTGACATGGAATGATGTGAATGAGGCATCCCATGGGTGATGATCTGAAAAATTGGCTTGTCCTCTCTTGGAGACATTAGGCACAATGCTCCCTAAGAAGAAGACCTTACACAAACAAAGTAAAATCCCCTTTAACAAAAATTTTAAATGACATTCAAAAGAATTTACAAAATAATTTTCATTGTGGTACCTTATCAAATTCACCAAAAGGATAACTTCGGTATGGTTCTTATAATGGGAAGCCGACACATTGGCATGCCTTTCTCATTATACGGTGGGAAGCCAACACAGTGGCATGAATTTCTCACTAAACCACTTCTTTGGGACAACTCACCCAATAGATGACATGATCTTTCATGGACCTACAGGGAGCACATCTTTATCAAAGCTTGATCCACCTCATTTTTATTTCTATTTGTTATTGACATTGCATGATTGTGTATCTTGTTTTGCTACATATTATACACCTTGTGCATGTCCTTTTGTGCTCATATTCATTTGACGTAGGATCTTGGATCTTGGGGGCTTGACCACTTCCTTTATCTTTTTCATCCTTTGTTGTCCCCATTGGTACACTCAAACCCCTCTTGAATGTATACTTTAGTGTGAGTTTGCGACAAGTTCATCCTCTCACTAAAGTGGGGGCTAAATGTAGTGTCAAAAAAAGTGTCCTTTGCTTGATATGGGAATAATTAATGATAAATTGGACTTAATGTCACCTTGATCTAGTTTTGTGAGGTGTTTTACATATCCACGTTAGGGCTTGGGCCCTATTAAGCTAAATTAACCTAACTCTTCCCTAATTTAATGTTGTCAAATGTATTTGTTTACATCTTCACATTAAATTTGGGAGGCTTTTAAATCAAGTGGACTGGTCTTGGGCCCTATTAAGCTAAATTAACCTAACTCTACCCTAATTTAATTTTGTAATATGTATTTATTTACATCTTCACAGTAAATTTGGGAGGCTTGTAAATCAAGTGGACCTAATCTAGAATTGTAATGTGTTTTACACATTCACATGGGATATAGGGCCCTTCTAAGCTAAATGGACTCAATTTTGGCATAATTTAGTGTTGTAAAATGTATTTATTTACACTTTCACATTGGATTTTGGTACTTATAATTACATTTATGACCTTTATATCATCATTAATTGGTCCCTCTGACCCCATATTGTTTATCCCAAGGCAAATTTTGATCAAAAATCCAATAAAATCAACATAAAATCCACTCCTCGATACTTGAGCTTGAAAAATAGCCCCTATGGGACCCATTTTCCACCTTGGGAAAATGAGTCCCATCTAGGTGGGACTCATTCACCTAGAATGCTGAATGAGTCCCATTTGGCCTATTTTTAAGGCTTTAAGTGGGAAATGTGGGTTTTCAATTCAAATTTCTTCAATGTCAGCCTTAGGGACCAAATTAATGGTCATGTGAGTGGATTTTCTATATAAGAAAGATTTCAAATCCTCATTTCACATAAGAAACAATCCAAGCATCATACATTCATGTCAGCAAGTCAAGCAAGCAAGAGTTAAGCACTTCAAGTCTTCACAAGGTCATCAAGATAGCTTTCAAGATCAATTCTAAGGCATTCAAAGGAAAAAATATTCATCAATTGTTGCAGCAATTCAAGATCCATCATCATGGAAATTTTTTAATTTCATTACTTCAAGTTCATGCTTCATTATCTCATTTAATCATTTTGGTTTAATTACCTAAAATGGGTTTGACCAAGGCAAACCCCCATTGGCTAACAATGAACAAGCTTTTTTGTCTCTCTTTTTGTGATTCTAGATTTATGTGTTTTGAAGACATGAAGATTAGTGAAGATTAGGTTACAATATTGTTGAATTTTTCTCCCCATTTGGAAGTTTAAAATCTTGAAAAAAGGTCACTTATAGTCCCAAAAATCAAGGTTTCAGAACTAGGCACTTAGAGGTACAGATTGAGTAGATCGAGAAGAGCAGATTTAGACTTTGAATTTCCAAAAAATCCAAACTAGACTCATTCGCTACAAGTGGTGAATGAGTCCCACTATAGCTATTTGTTAGATCTATTTGTAGATTTGGATACCCATTTTCCCAAAATAGAGTCCCATGCGAAAACCCTGATTTCGGACCAATTCGCCCAGGTTGGTGAATGAGTCCCAGTTGGTCAAAAAGTTAACATTTTCAAAATTTTAGACCTATTTCCAATCACTTCAAGGTTTATAGGTGCACACTATTTACATTTTTGCTTTCCCATTCTGTTTTACTTGCATTTCTAGGGCAATTTTAGGTCATTTTGCATATCACACTGTGTTTTCCAATTCATTGTCTTTTCCAAGTTTACACTTGGTGGTGAACCCCTCATTATACATCATTCAATCCATAGAATAATCCCTTTGGAAAATTTGAATCTCCTTTGCATTGAAATCTCAAGGGTTTTTTCTTGAGTGAAAGGTTGGAAATGGTCTTTCTCCTTTTAGGTCCAAAACCCTAGAAGCGAAAGAAAGAGTAGACCATATTTTCATCTTTTCAGATTCTAATAGAAGAAAAGGTGACATTCATCTTTAAATCATAATTTACAAAGAAACTAACCCCAAAATCAATGTCAATGTTTCTTATAGAAAGAAAGATGTTTCAATTATTTAGGAAAGTGGTATTGGAAAGAAAATTAACACTTTCCTCAAATAATTTAGATTAATCAAATAATGTATATAATTTATGTATAAATTAATTAATTTATGTATAAATTAATTAATTTATGTATAAATTAATTAATTTATAATATATGGAGATGGTAAATTAAATATTTTATTTTATAAAATAAAATAGAGAAAATAAGAAATTTAATTATAGGGATAACAAAATTTGATATAATCTTAAATGCTTTTATGAAAGTAGTATTGGAAGGAAAAGTGAACCTTGCTCTTGAGTAATTTAGATTAATTAAATTATGTAATTTAATTACCTTACTTAAAAAAATAAATGAGAGATATTAATATATTTAATTTTAAGAATAATGTTGAATAGTGTGGCTTGAATTTAGTCTTAAAATCAATTACCCCTTATGAAAATAAGTTTAGTTGTCTTTAAATTTTTCATAGACAAATTGGACTATAATAAAATAGGAAATGACTAATTTTATCTCAAATCTTAGCTTATAAATATGTATACATGTAAACATGTAAGTTATGTAATTAATATTAAAATATAGTTGTATAAAATTTGTATGTAAGAAAATAAAGCATGCAATCAGTTTTAAAAGATAATTTATATAAATTAATAAGGAATGAATATATGAAGGTATATAAAAAAAAAAATATTTTTGTAATCATTAGTTTTTGTATGATGTTAGGATAAGATGATAATATATAATTTTCATGTATACATAAGTGTTATAATATTTAAAAATATACAAAATACAAGTTTAAAAATACATTTGTATCAATTTATGTTCTTTCTATATTGTCTTCTTTTTGGTTTATGTGTTATTCTTATAATATCAAACTAAAATTTATACTATATTTTCATGGTTAATATTTAATTGTAGGAATGAAAAAATAAAATAATTAAATTACACTTGTAGTCAACACATATTAAATATTATCTATACTTCACCTACTGTAACAAATAATTATTCATATAAATGTGTATTTGATTAATTTCACACGTTCCATTAACACTACCACACTTGAACTATCTTTTGAAGAGACGCGTGGCTTCTCCCCACCATATCTCTAGTATTAGACAATTTTGGAAATCCCAAATGCTTACAGCCAAAGGAAAACTCACTTCTAACTAGAAATCATAATGTTAGAAGATGAGTCACACATAAACCATAAATGGACCAATGACCAAGTGGGCCAATAATTTACTAGTAAAACACCTTATGGGCATGGTTCTAAGTTCAAAATCTAGTTGGTACATGAAAATTTTATCATGGTATTAGAGATAGGACACTAATGTAAAGCTAGGCTAGAACTCATGTGCACCTATAATGTGGCTCAAGTGGGTGTTGAAAACAAAGCGATGACCATAACGTAGATGAATCAATTTCTAAGTGAATTAGTTACTGAATGGGAGAGCACACAAGTAGAAATGCTAGTCCTAGATTCAACCCCTAACTAGCTCTTGAAGAAATTTATCATGTAATAGATCAAGGTGATGAGTTGACATTTTTAATTAAAGACATACACAAATATAACCTCAAATATCTTCAATCCTCTCCTGAACAATTATATTACAAATTTTTGTTATATTTTACCTTATAATAATATTTTCTATAATGTATTCCATGTGAAATAGCAAAGGTTGTAGTGGAGAAAATATTTTAGCTTGGATTGTCAAGCTAAAAAAAATATTTACTAGTTGGGAATTGCGAAATCTGGAATACTATTTTGAAATTAAATGCAAGAGGATATCACACCTAGCTTCTAGAAAAAATGATGAAGAGTATATATTGATGGGTCATATAATCTTGATGTTGCAATATATAAAAATATATCCTTAGTGTACTACTTAATATATAAAAATTATAGCTATTGGAGTATTGTTTGCAAGCTAAACTTGAACTCCATGATGTTGACCTCGCCCTTTGTAAAAATACTTTAGTGCATTGAACTATTGTAGGTTATAAAGTTGACGCCTAATTAATGTGTAAGAGCTTTCAATATTGAATAATGCCTTACTAAGATTGTTAGATCACACGGGTTATGTTCTCTGAGATAAACACCATAAATTATACATTACTAAAAAACCATAAAATGAAAAAAATATCTATAACATGTGGGATTGAATTGTGTAACTAATACATAAATATATTTATTATTGAGTAATATTTTAAATAGATTGTTGGATTGGAAGGGTCATGTTTCCCTAGGGAACCCCCTTGATTAAACACTTTGCTAAAATGCACTGATGTTATAACTATCCTATAATCTATAGGATTGATTTTGCTAATTGATGTATAAGGACTTGAAGTATTGGATAACCTAATATATATGTATTGTGTAACCCATGTTGAAATGATGGTGCTGCAATTTGTATTATGGAACAAGTCAAACCCATTGTGCATCACATAAATCAAAACATGACATACTATTATGAAGGCTTCTAGTCTACAACTCAAAAACCATCAACTATATTTACATACATGGATAATAAAGCTAGAAAGTGCAATAAAATGTAATTCTTAGTGACAAACTAAAATGGACCCTATAAAAGAAGCCACAACATATAAAGTGAATGAAAACTATATTGGATCATAATGTCTACATTCTCTAAAGCAGCTCATGTTGAAAGAGTGTTGCTGCAACTTGTATTATAATACGAGACATTCTCATTATCCATCACATAAATTAAAACATGACATATATTATAAAGCCTTACAACCTACACCTCAAGAATTAGAAAATATATTTATATACAATGTGACTCTACATGTACACAACATATAAAGTGAATGAGAACTATGTTTACATATCATTATGGTAAACTAAATTGTATAATGACACAAGTCAAACTCATTGTTTATTAGATAAATTAGAACATGAAATATATTATAACCTACATATCCTAAGGTTAAAACAATGTGAATGTTATAAAAGAAAGGCACAACATATAAAACCTATGTTTCCATGCCAGCATGGTAAACGAATTTGGTAAACATCAAATAAATCGTAACCAATCCGCTTTATACCAAAAATAATCTCATCTAAATCTACATCTAAAAGAAGAAGTATACCGTCTCTTTCCGGGTAAACCACTGCGGCTAACATCCCACTCGACGGGGGACCATACTCCAACTCAACTACTCCTGTCTTGCCCAACAGACGGATATCAACACGCAGTAGGACATATATTATAAAGTCTTGCGAACCATAAACCATGGATAACAAAATATGGTTGTAGGTGATTAAACCAATATGAACCTTATAAAAGAAGGCACAACATATAAAACCTATGTTTTCATGCCAGGACGGTAAACGAATTTGGTAAACCTCAATAAATTGTAACCAATCCGTTTTAAACCACTATAGACCGATGACTCCAACTGAATTGCTCCTCTCTTGCCCAACTGACCGATGACTCTCTACCCGGCGGGAGAGCTGTTAGCAAGCTGTCAACATAAACAAGGAGATGTAGTCAATGAATAACGTCATGTACGGACTCTTCTACACGCTCCATCAGTTTGAACGCCTCTAGCTCAAAATTTAACCATATTTTGAACTATTCAGAATCTTTCTTACTTTTTCTTTATAAATATGACCGGATTTCCCATCTCCTTCAGTATCTTCATCTGCTCCTGCATTGCTAAGTTATCTGGTGTTTTTCCATTTACCAGAAGCTATGCAGCCTTTTTTCTGAATATGGGGAAATCAATGCTTATTGTGCTCATAGTAGTTCTTGTCTTGCTCAGTTCAATGTCTAACTTCAATGTCTCCGCAAGAAGTTGTTCAAACTGCAGAGGTCATATTCGAGATCCTAAATGCTGCAAAGCTTCAACAAAAGCTGTGTCACTAGTGAAAACAAGGGTGCAGCATGATAGCATTCTGATGGGAGACGTCAACAACAATAACAAGGGTATTTTAAAAAGTTGCCCAAACTGTGAAGGCCATATTATAGATCCTACATGCTGCCAAGTTTCAACAAAAGCTGTGTCACCAATGCAAACATCGGTGGAGCATGATAGCTTTTTAGCTGGGCATGTTTAATAAATGGAATCATATCCAGAGCCAACATGCTGCAATTTTTTGGAAAAAGTTGTCACCAGATGAAAGATTGGCTTATCTTAAAAAGCCTTAAATAAGTTATTAGATAGCCAGACATTTTTCACTAAATTTTTTAAATAGGTATAGATAAATAAATCATTTTGTACGAACGTATGAAGATGAGCTGAGTACAAGTTTGATTTATTTTATTACATGAGTTTTTTAAAGTGTTTTGGTTTAAAATGTTAAATTTTTTCCTATTTTTAGAATAAATATTAGATCATAGACACTCAAAGTAACAAAATTTAATGACATTTGCAAATTATTATTTGTAAACTATTGTTTATGCTTATAGTTTTCTAATTAATAGTTCTTTATAGATTTATATTCATTGACTTTATAGATTGTAACAAATGCCACATAGTGGCAAGTACTTATATAATATTTTACTAATAATACTTATTTGCTAGTCATTAGACGAATCATAGCTATGATTTAAAGGAAGATTAAATAACATTTTTAGATTTTTAGCTAGTGTTGACCTTCATCCCAACTTTGATTTATACTAGATACAACTTTGACTAGTATAGTTAAAGTTGGGTTTGTTCATTACAATAAATATTTGTTAAATATTGATGATTAAATGATTATTTATATAGAATCTTTGTAGCTTTATAATAAATAAAATAAAATAACTATTAACTAATTGTAAAATAAAACAAAATAATTACAAAATAAACTTGGAAAATATTTCATTCCTTATATCAAAGGTATTTACAATCTATTGCACCAAGATTTTTCCATCTAAAAAATTGAAAAACATTTTATTCCTTATATGAAAGGTTTTTACAATCTATTGTACCAAGATTTTTCCATCTAAAAAATTGAAAAACATTTCATTCCTTATATCAAAGGTATTTACAAACTATTATATTGGAGCAATAAAATACCACAGTACAAAAAAATTATTACTTTGTTGTAGGTAAATCTTATGAACTTCCAATGCCTAGCAAAGGATGAAAGATGCAAAGGCTAAAGGTATTAAAAATCATAAGTTTTGCACATCTAAAAGGGAAAGCAAAACTAAGGGATTTCATGCAAAGTGGGTATTTAGGGTAATCCAAACACTATGAAAAAATACAAATTCCATTTGTAAGATCAGTCCTAATGTATTGATCTTATTAAAAAAATTGTAGCTCTAAGCTCCCTTTGGCCATAACTAAGTGCTTCAATAAATATTGATCAATTAAACTTTATTAAATATATGATAAATTGTGAAAAAAGATATATTACATTAGAACAATTCAAAATTGGCATATTAAACACATGCTTATGATATAAAGTCATGCATGCATACCATAAATTTTTTGATGAAACTCCATAGTTCTTCACTTTTCTCATAAAATAATTGATTGTATTTTAGTACTAGTTATCACTGGCATGAGATAACTCTTTGGCATGCCATGGGAATTTCCTGCTATTTTATTACCTCAAATTTTTAAAAGAAATTAAAGAATTACAAATTGAGATTCACTAAAATCTTATGCCTCTCGAATTTCTACCAAGTAAGTAATGATTTCTATGACAACTTTATTTCTATGACAACTTTAAAAAATAACGAAATCAATGAACCTTGTGCAGATAAAATTTATGTGGTCGTGGGAAGAAACTAGTTTGACTGTTTCTATGCTCTAGCATGGGAATTACTCTGCATGGTTGATAGTAAAGTTCCTTATTTGGTTCTTCTTCATGTGAAGGTCCCTATTAATTACATCCCCTCACCCAGTAAAGGTTTTGATCATTTTATTGATGTTTGTAAACATCACATTCTATTTTTCTTGGTTTCTTTGTAAGTTGAGAGCTTTTGAATTACAAGAAAAAATTATTTTAATCAAGCATGCACTAATGTGTTGGATTTCTACCTAATTGACCCATTTTCAACTTATTATGAACCCTTATATGATTCAAAAGCATATATTCCAATTATAAAATCATGCATTATGCTTCTCCAGGTCAGCCATGGTTGAATGAACATTAGAATTTAATGAACCATTCAAGAAAGAAAAATTATAAAGAAAAAGAATTCCAAGAGTTTGAGTTATCTATATCTGGTGAAAATAAAAATATAGCCATGCTAGCTCGGTGTTTTGATCAATGGAATTCAAATGTACATGCTTGAAAAAAAAAAAGATGCCACAATTTTAGCGATAGTAGCAATAAAGTTGCACTTAGTTTACCTCGCATTAGATTTAGAAATAATAATTAACCCATCTCATACTTGTCCTTTATAAGCACCTCGAATGCATGCATTCCACATCATATTTCAATGTCAAACAAAATTTATAAATTAGGAGAAATAAAAATGGGAGATTGAAACATATAAAAGCTCACAAAATAACTTTCATGTCACTAAACTTAGGTTTTTGGTAATGATAAAAAAATTGAGCTTACATATCGATTACCACATGCTCTATAACATAAATTTTCAAGGCCTCCATGATAAACCTCAATTCATTTCAGTCGAATCAATCTTTTTATCTCATTCATTTTTCTTTTTCAGATTATCCTTCCTTGAATTTCTTCTTCTATAAAATCTAGCAATATGTCAAGGTCTATTACAACTATTGCATATGATATTTCTCTAAGCATTATTCCTTTCGTTGATTTTGAATCTACATTTATTATCTTTGTGTCCAAATCCATAGCATGTATAGCACTAACCATTGAAAGATTGAATCATTCTGCCATTATTATATGCATTCATCATTTATCTTCTACATTCATTTACTCGATACCCAAACCTCTTGAATGTAAAGAAATGACTAGTAAAGGATGAAACATTCTGATTCATTTTGCTTCTACATTCCATTGCTCTATGTCCAAATTTATTGAAAAAATAAAAAATCCCATTAATAGATGGGTACCTTTGAGAGTTTGCTTGTCTGACGAGGGGTCTTCTAGCATTGTTTCTTTGATTTTGAAACTTTCCATTGTTGTTCTTATCTTCAGTCTTCTCTACATTAGGTATCTAATCTGTTTTTCAACTTTCTAACTTTTCATGTCATAAACCACCTTTATCTTTGGATGCTTTCTAGCCTACAATTAACTCATCAAGCATTATAGAAGTTGTCTTGAATTTTTCTTCATGAATTTTTACTTTCTCTAGATCTAATTTCAGATTTACCACTTCTTGTTCAAGCCTAGTGCATTCATCAGTCTTTCCTTTTACCATTGCATTAAGGCATTCCTCAATTATCCTTTTTTCGTCCACTTTTACTTTTAGTTTGGTGATGTTCTCATTTGCTTGTTTCAATTTGATGCAGGAGCATCCAGTTGTGTAAGGGCAATCTTGCATCACCCAAAAATAGTTAAATTTCAAGTTTCTCAATTTTTAGATGTTTTTACATTTTTGGATACCCTTTTCATCATAATGAAATTCCAAATTTATGGTTTTTATTTTCTATTCCTAGGTTGAAAGATATTATAGTTTTAGTTTCCCAGATTTGCACCTGAAAATCTTCTGAATTGGATTTGAGGCACTTAGAGTTTCTAGAATGGACCCAAAACTTTCCAAAATTGGTGTAGCACATTTTGAGCGTGTTAGTGACTTTGAGACCTTTCCAATGGTTCAAACGGTTCGCGAATCAGAGTCCTGGATCAAAAGTTATGGCCCCGGGAAGTTCGCGCACTGTCTAGAAGATACAATTGCAAATGTTCTTTTGAAATTTGAACTTCAAGTTGTAATTTTTCAGCACCAAACCGCCCAAACTCAAATTTGAATGTTGTTTTGGCTCCAAACTAAAGAGGAGCTCTATTTATGGGTGGGTTTCTAATTTTTGGGTAACTTTTTGGGGACAAGCTCGCATATTGCGAAAGGGTTATTTTGTAGCTATCTATAACTTGCATGTGTTGTCGAACTTGGAGATTTAAGATCCTCTGCATGTAAGAAGCTCCACTTTCTGAATAATAAAATTATTCTCTTATTTGTGGGTTATTTTCTAAGTCTCAGGCTACGCCCTTATCAAGTGGTATCAGAGCGGGTTTTCTTGAGCGTGTGGACAATTCGCTGATCATGAGGTAGTTCGCACCAGGACCGTGGTTGTGGGTTGAGGTCAAGAAAGATGCCTCCAAGAGTGATGCCTGGTAGGCATGGTGGTGCCAGAGGTGGTCGAGGTGGCAGAAATGCTAGTGGAAGAGATGCACTGGCAGCCCTCCAGAGACAGATTGATGCATTACAAGAGCAGTTGAGAAGAGGGTTAAACCTGAGGGAGGAAAGTGAGGAAGAAGGAGAGGAAAAAGGTTCAAATGTAGAAGAGGAAGAAGAAACAATTGATCAAGACCAAATGCAGATAATAAGAGCCACTTCGAAGATAAAAAAAAGACCCAAAGCAGAAGTCCCTAGTTATTCTGGAAGTCTGAACCCAGAAGAATTGATTGACTGGATCAACGAGCTAGAAGAATATTTTGAGTATGACGAAATAGAGGACCCAGATCGGGTTAAGTTTGCAAAAATGAAGCTGAAGGGCCATGCCACTATTTGGTTGAAAGAAGTCCAGTTTGAAAGAAATCGAAGAGGAAAAGGAAAGATCACCAGATGGGATTGCATGGTAGAGAAACTAAAGAAGCAGTTCATACCAGTGGACTACGAGTTAGATCTGTTGAAGAAATTGCAAGGATTGAAGAAAAGAAGCAGATCTGTGAAAGAATATACTGAAGATTTTCACAAGATAATCATCAGAATGGGTCACATAGAGGCCAATAAGGAGAAGGTAGCCTGATATCTTAATGGGTTACGGCCGAGCATTCAGGAGGAGTTAAGCCTAGTCAGAATGACCACCATTGAGGATGTGTATCAGTTTGCTCTGAAGGTGGAAGAGAAGCTGAACAAAAGATTTGATGGCAAGCAAAAAGGACGAGGAGGTCAAAGCAGAAGGGGCAATGGCAGACCTTCAGGAAGCCGAAATGATGATGAAAAGAAAAGTGAAGAGGTGGGTACCAGCCGAAGCCAAAGGAATGACAACTCCTACCGCCCTCGTGATCAAAATAGTGGTGATCAAAGAGGTAGAGGATGAGGGAGATATGGACAAGGATCTGGAAGAGGTGGTTTCAGAGGAACGTGTTTCCAGTGTGGTGAAGAAGGGCATCGAGCCTATGAATATCCACAACACCAAGGAAAGGCAGACAAAAGGCCATAAGGTCATAGAAGGGTTGCGCATGCAGATGAGGAGGCCCAATCTGAACATTCAGATGATGCTGAAAGGGGAGTAGAAGTTCTAGTGATTAGGAGAGCCCTAGTGGACCGAGGGAAAAGGAACTAGAATGTGGAAGAATTTGTTTCACACAAGGTGCAAGTGTGAAGGAAAATGTTGTGATGTCATTATTGACGGTGGGAGCACTGATAATCTAGTGTCATAGGAGATGGTCACAAAGTTGAAGCTGAAGAGGGAAAGACACCCGCATCCCATCGGATTTCCTCGTTGCAGAAAGACCACAAAGTTTTGGTCAATGAGCAATGCCTAGTAAAGTTCAAGATTGGGAGCTACCATGATGAGGTACTCTATGATATCATCCCCATGGATGCATGTCACATGTTGTTGGGGAGACCGTGGCAGTTCTATAGGTGAGCTATACATGATGGCCATGCAAACACTTATTCCTTGACAAAGGATGGGGTTCATCACAAGTTGAAACCCCTGAAGGAGGCCGAAGAAAAGGTATGTAGTAGTGCTAGAATTTGTTATGTAGATGGAAGAAAAAATTTAGAAGGTATGAAGCATAAGCATGTGTGTTATGCATTGATTCCTAAAGTGAGTAAGGAGGATAGTGAGAAGGTTCCAAAAGAAGTTTATGGGATTTTGGATGAGTTTCAAGATATTGTTTCTGATAATGTACTTGAGGGTTTACTGCCAATAAGGAAGATCGATCATCAGAAAATGAGGAGTTGAACAGACAAGTTCAAGAGTTGTTGAGAAAGGGTTTGATACGGGAGAGTTTGAGTCCATGTGCAGTACCTACAGTACTAGCACCAAAGAAGGATGGAGAGTGGAGGATGTGTACATATTCTCGAGCCATAAACAAGATAACAATCAAGTACATATTTCCCCTGCCAAAGATGGATGACCTGATGGACTATTTGAGTGAAGCTCAGTACTTCACAAAGATTGATTTGAACAGTGGATATCACCAGATCCCGATTCGAGAGGGAGATGAATTGAAGATTTCCTTCAAGACCAAAGAGGGCTTGTACGAGTGGTTAGTCATGCCTTTTTGGCTAACCAATGCACCGAGCACATTCATGCGGCTCATGAATGAGGTACTAAAAGAATTTATGGGAAGTTTTGTTATTGTGTATTTAGATATTTTGATTTTTTAGTAAGATGTTGGATGAGCATCTGATGCATATTCAGAGAGCCTTTGAGAAGTTACGAGAAGAGAAACTATTGATTAATATGAAGAAGTGTAGTTTTGTGAAGAGAGAGTTAGTGTACTTGGGGTTTATTGTCTCAGTAGAAGGTCTCAAGATGGACCCAGAGAAGGTGAAGGCTATTCTGGAATGGCCTATCCCAAGAACTACTACCGAGGTGAGATCTTTCCATGGTTTGGCTAGTTTTTATAGAAAGTTCATTAGAAACTTTAGTAGTATTTGTGGACCCCTGACTGAAACAATGAGAGGGGATAGAAAAGAATTCAAGTGGAGCACTGGAGCAGCAAAAAGTTTTGAACTGTTGAAGTAGAAGGTAACAGAGCAACCTGTTCTAGCCCTCATTTCAACAAGGTGTTTTAGGTGGATTGTGATTGTTGTGCCATTGGAGTAGTGTTGAGCCAAGAAGGTAAGCCATTGCCTATTTCAGTGAAAATTAAATGATGCCAAGAGAAAGTATTCATATATGATCAGGAATTTTATGCAATAGTTCAAGCATTAAAGAAATGGAGAAATTATTTGTTGTCGAAGGAATTTGTTCTATATCGGATCATTAGGCCTTGCAAGTACCTACATAGTCAGGGAAAATTAAATCAGAGGCATATGAAATGGGTAGAGTTTTTGTAGAGTTATACCTTTGTTTTGAAACATAGGAGTGGGAAGTCAAATAGGGTTGCAGATGCCTTAAGTAGGAGGCATACATTGATGACAAAGATGTAGATTGATGACACTATATGTAGAAGATCTTGATTTTGCAGAGGCTTGGAAAGCTTGCAAGGAACCTGTTACAATGGACAGGACAAGGTGGCTGGATTTCATAATCCAGGATGGAATTTTATTTAAGGGAAGTCAATTGTGTATCCCAAGGAGTTCCATGAGGGAGAACCTAATAAAGGAGAAGCATGGTGGATGAATGGCAAGACATTTTGGTCAGGATAAGACCATTGCCATTATCAGTGAGCATTATTATTGGCCTCAGTTGTCATAGGATGTGAAAAAGTTTGTACAAAGCTACAGGGTATGTCAGATGGCTAAAGGAGTGAGCCAAAATACAGGCTTATATCAGCCCTTACCTGTACCAGAGAGGCCATGGGAGGATATAAGTATGGACTTTGTTCTTGGCTTGCCAAGGACACAATGAGGGAATGATTCAGTCTTTGTGGTGGTTGATAGGTTTTCAAAGATGGCACATTTCATTCCATGCCAGAAGACCCATGATGTAGTCCAAATTGCTGACTTGTTCTTCAAAGAGGTGGTGAGGCTATATGGTCTGCCAAAGAGTATTGTTTAAGATCATGACACCAAATTTGTGGGGTACTTTTGGAGGACCTTGTGGAAGAAGCTGAAGACATAATTGAAGTTTAGTTCTGCACACCATCCACAAACAGATGGGTAGACAAAGGTTGTTAATAGGAGTCTGGGTAACCTACTGAGATGTTTGGTAGGAGATAAACCCAAGGGATGGAACTTGATCTTACCCTAGGCAAAATTTTCTTACAACAATTCTATCAACAAAAGCACTGGTAGATCACTGTTCTAGATTGTGTATGGAGGTAGCCCCAGAACAACTCCAGAATTGAGGAAGATGGACCAAGAGAAGTAAATAAGTGCTGAAGCCAAAAATTTTGTAAAGCACATCAAAAATATACATGAGAAGGTACGTGAACACATTAATAAGATGAATATGCAATATAAGGCTAAGGCAGATCAAAAAAGGAGGAATAAGGAGTTTCAGATTGGCAATGAAGTAATGGTCCACTTGAGGAAAGAAAGGTTTCCTATGGGAACCTATAACAAATTGAAGATGAAGAAATTCGGTCCCTATAAGATTTTGAAGAAGCATGATTCAGGGAATGCATATGAGGTAGAGTTGCCTGATGGAATCAACATTTCCCCTGTGTTCAACATTTTAGATTTGATAGAGTATCATGATGGTGGAACGGAGCAAGCACCAGCAATAGGACAGTATGACATTCTGGCACCTACTTCAGAAAGGGAGGAGATTGAAGCAATCTTAGATAGTCATGTGGGAAGGAGTACCAGAAATAGGCAGTATGAAGAATATCTGGTGAAATGGAGAGGAAGGCCTATGGAAGATTCATCTTGGCTATCTAAGGCAACGGTTGACCGATTGGGTTTTCCTCAACCATCTGAGACGTGATGGGGTCACTTCTCAAATTACCCTAGGTGTCTGATGCAAGAGCATCCAGTGGTGTAAGGGCAATCTTGCATCACCCAAAAATAGTTAAATTTCAAGTTTCTCAGTTCTTAGATGTTTTTACATTTTTGGATACCCTTTTCGTCATAATAAAATTCCCAATTTATGGTTTTTATTTTCTATTCCTAGGTTGAAAGATATTACAATTTTAGTTTCCCATATTTGCACCTGAAAATCTTTCGAATTGGATTTGAGGCACTTAGAGGAGTCCTGGATCAAAAGTTATGGCCCCGGGAAGTTGGTGCACTTTCTAGAAGATACAATTGCAAATGTTCTTTTGAAATTTCAACTTCAAGTTGTAATTTTTCGGTGCCAAACTGCCCAAACTCAAATTTGAATGTTGTTTTGGCTCCAGACTAAAGAGGAGCTCTATTTATGGGTGGGTTTCTAATTTTTGGGTAACTTTTTGGGGACAAGCTCGCATATTGCGAAAGGGTTATTCTGTAGCTATTTGTAACTTGCATGTGTTGTAGAACTTAGGGATTTGAGATCCTCTACATGTAAGAAGCTCCATTTTCTGAGTAATAAAATTATTCTCTTATTTGTGGGTTATTTTCTAAGTCTCGGGCTACGCCCTCATCACAATTATTCATTGACCTCCTTATATATTTCTCTGAATTTCTTGACTTTCTCTCTCAATGTTTTGAAGTAGTCATTTTCTTCTTTAATATTTTCCTTCAAATCTCTATTTTCAACTTCAATATTTTCTAATACTTCAAGAGAAACTTTGAGTTATCCATCTTTTTCAAACATGAAATCTTCTTCTATGTATCCAATAGCAGGAATCACTTTTGGAGCAACAATTTTTTTTATTAGCCATGTATTGAATTTCCAAGATCTTCCCAAAGTGGTCAAGCTTCTTCTATGGAACCAAGCTTTGATACCAATTATTGAAGACTGAGAATACTGAGGGGGTTTGAATCAGTATTATATTAAACCATTTAATTACTAACCATCTAATTTCCAAAGCATACTTAACAATTATAGGAATGAGATCATGAACAATCCATAAAACACACAACACATGAACATCAATTTTTTTAATGTGGAAAACCCAGGGTGGGAAAAACTATAGTGAGGATTAGTTCACAATATTTGATAACTAGTTCTAATATATTATAGAAAGGATCAGTACTAGGAGGAGTCACTATCCAAGTGAATTCAGTACTCATCGAGAAAAGAAAGAGAAAAAGAGGTGGCTTCACAACTAAAATTTGAACTAAGAAAAGTACATCTAACATATGATAGATTCAGTTTATTTGAAGCTCATAACACACTCTAATAAACTCATATTTCAAGTCCCTTATCTAATCTATACTTCGCATGCCTTTTCTCAATACTCACAACTTATTCACATAATTCTATAAAACTTTGCATCATTGCTTACATTCAAATCACGTATGCATTATATTATGTTCTTCATCAATTCAAATCAACCTTACATATGTACTAAAATCCATCAAAAACATCAATTAGGTCGTCCTAATTAGATGTAGCCTCAAATTATAAAAAACATGCCTTTTTGACATTCAATTCAAACCAAACTTTCCTTCACATCCAAAGCATAAGCATATAGGATGCAATGGACCTATAACAACTCCCTTTCCCATTCACAATACATATTTATTCTCCATATCTCTTTGCATACCTTAAGTCAACCAAGCATAGAACCAACAAGTAAAATAATTTAATTGATTATCATCATAGGATATGTGGACCAAAAAATGTCATGCCAAATGGAAAATATAATGTAGTGACACCTAAAAACATTCTCTCAAAATCACAAATACTAACTCAAATCCACAAAGGAATGTAGACTAGTTAGGTAATAGCCAGTACACATAAAATTATGTAAACCATATATTTTGAACTTCTATTACTTGCAACTTTTGAATCAATTATTTGAAACAAATAAAATTTTAAAACAAGATTCTAGTGATATCTATGAATATACTAGAACTACATAAGTAGATCTGATAGGGTGAACAAATGTGAACCAAAATACCAGAGGGCACTATGTGTTGAAGCTACCAATGTAGATACTTAGCGAAAACCCTTTTATAAAATAACTCTTCTATAAACATCCTTCATGCTATTTTTTTCATTCATTATGTAGTATTGACATCAATGACAACTCATTAATGAAAACCTTCTTCATTATTTCAACACTTATATTATATTCTTTCTTGTTCAGCTTCTCTTCTACCTTTAATGCAAACTAGTATGCTTCTTCAATAGATGTCATCTTTACCAGGTTCAACTCTTCTTGAAAATTTGTTGCCAGTCCATTGATATATTTGACAACTTTTTCTTTGCTTGCTTCATTACAACTAGTTTTGATTATCACTTTATAGAATTCTTCAGTGTACTCTTTCATAGATCTTTCTTTTTGCCTCAAGTTTTGCAATCTCTTCAAAAATTCAAGTTAGTAGTCTACTAGTATGAATTGATTATTCAATTTTGTCGTCATTCTATCCCACTTGATGATTTTTTCCTTGCCTCTTCTATTTTGGTCCAATTTAACTTCTTTCCACCATAATGGAGTATGACCTTTTAATTTTGTTTTTGCAAATCTGACTCTTTTTGGGTCTTCAATTTCCTTATTTTTGAAGTATTCTTCCATTTCATTTATCCAATCAATCAACTCTTTAGGATTCAAATTTCCCACATAATTTTAAATTTCAACTCTAGGTTGCTTTCCAATCTTTGATATCGCTTTCAACATCTTCACTTGTTCTAATTATTCTTCCTCATCATATATGGTTTTTGCAATTTGATTCTCATGTTCTGCTTTATCCTCACTTTCATCTTTCTACCCAAGGTTCAATCCTTTACTTTGATCTTCTTCAACAACATCCAACCTAACTCACATTTCATGCATCATTTCCAAAATTTCATCCATTCTTCTAGCAACATTCACCATAGCAGGTGCTCTCCTTAGTGGCATATCTCCCCTCAAATCAGTGCAACTACCTCAATTCAGCAATTTGGCAACAAGGGTTTCAACTACCTCACAATCAATGATCGGTTGAAAAAAATATAGTCTACCTTAGGTAGGTGATCATTTCACCTCATGGAATTCCTTTAGGAATCACAACTCCCTCTAATACCACTTGTTACGGTCACAATATGAGGGTTCCAGATGGAATAGTCTAGACAATGCAACAATTAGTTAAAACAACAAAAATAACACAAAAAATTGATATGCAAACATGAATCTTCATTAACATGGAATGCTTACATGCAACATTGGCCATAAGGGAAACTTACAAGGGATCATAGGTTTTTCCACAAGGATTCAATAATGGGACTAGCCAATAGGCCTTATTACATGCCCTTGAAGGTTTATTGCAAAAAATGTATTGATCTGAATCTAAATCTACTTGATAATGATTCCTGAATGATTACAATCCTTATAAACATGCTCCTCAAGCTCCAAAATAAGTCCACGTCAGTCACAAGGGTTAATAACCCAATGAATGCTCAAATGTGAATGTCGGCCTTAAGATAAGAAGAATTAATTCAACGTGAAATGTATTAATGTGTGTAATGATATAAATTGTACTCCCTTCTTGGAGATAGTGAAATTTCTCATTTAATCTAGATCGATTTTAGTACCCTTGCATTAATTACCCTTTAATTCATTATTAATAGGCCACTAAAACCCATTATTTCATATATCAAGGTGTATTTCATCTAAAAACCTCATAAAATCCACAAAAGCATAAAAAGTTCTAACAACCCACCCCAAAAATCTAGGGTGGGACTCATACGCCACCTTGAGCATATGAGTCCCCCTAGGTGGGACCTATATGCCACAAGTGGCATATGAGTCCCACTTGTTCCCTTTTTATGGTTTGAGTCAGAATTTCAAGTTTTTAATTCAAATTTTTGGTTGATGTGGGCTTTTCATATTTAAATAATGATAAATTAGGTGTAATTCCTATATAAGAAAGATTTAAAATTCATCTTTCAATCTAAGCAACAATCTAGAAGAGCAATTTCAAGATCAAGCACTTAAGAGCATTCAAGCATTCTTCACAAGAGTATTCAAGAGTAAATAATCTGCAAATTTGAAGCCTTGGAGAAATATTATTATGTTTTTGTAGATCTTCAAGCTCACATTAATTCAATATCTAGCATTATCAAGGGTTGATTATGGTTTCCTAAGGTGAACTTGATGGATTCTAGGTTGGGGAGATGCAACTAGCCATCAAGCCAAGCCTAATGACTTGTTTCCTAAGTGATTCCAACCTCCATTGTCACTCTACTTCCATCCTAAGGAAGGTGCATGCATTATTTGGAACCATTTTCCCATGATTAGAGATCTCTCAAAGTGAGTCATTCATCTTCATGCATCTCATTCTAGCACATTAGAATAGGGTTGCATTGCACTTCAAATTTCTTAATCTTAGACACACTTAAGGTTAGGGTTTATGTTCACATTTGCATTCAAGATTTATTATTTATATCAAGGTTTAATTACTAAACTAGGGGTTTGACCGAGGAAAACCCCCATAAGAAAATCAAGTCTATATTCTATTTTGTAGGTCTTTTTATAGGTTCAGATCTGAAAATTATTTTGGAAAGGGGGAGTAGAGATTGGAGCATAGATTTGAATTTTGAATTACCAAAAAGTAAAACGGTACTAATATGCTAGAAGTCACATATGAGTCCCACTACAACCATATTTTTCAATTTTTTACATATCTTGAGTCTACATTGTCAAAAACTTGTTCCATACCAGAAACCCTAGTCTATGATTAATATGCCCAGACTGACATATGAGTCCCAATTTTCCCTAATTTCAATATTTTTAGTGTTTCATAGATCATTACAGTCCTCTTCATGTTTCCAGGTGCACACCCTTCATCTCTTAGCTTTTTATTCTCTTTCACATGCTTTTATAGGTAATTTAGTGAATCTTGCATCATATTAGGTTTAAGTATTAGGTGTTGCATTTCATTAGGTTTTCCAAGCCTTGGTGGTGAACCCCTCTTTAGCTTATAATCAGACCTTAGGACAACCCTATTGCAAGATATCATTCTCCTTTGTATATCTTAGATTGAGATCTCTAGGGTTTCTCTTCAATGGAATGATTGTGAAATGTGTTGTTCTATGTCCTAAACCATAAAGCAATCATTTTCCACCATTTCATTTTGGTGAACCTATAATTAGAACATCATAATTATTATTTTGAATGCATTATCATCCTAGATCTAGCTTTCATTAACATTACATTAGGGTTTCTAAATATTTCATTAGTGAAAGTACATATAGGTTGCATTTTTGCATCTTGCATCATTGAAAATCATCTAAAAATTGCATTTACATTTAGTCTACATATCATAGAAATTAAAAAGCATATAAAACACATGAATTTTTTTGAAATATTTGAAAAAAAACCTCATTGGTACTCATACGCTGCTCTAGGTGATTTAGTCCCAATGAAAATTTTAAACTACATTTTCCAAAATTCAAAACTATGTTTCTAAGCTTTTGTTTGTTGTTGATAGCTTTTTGTTTCAGTTAGCAGAGTTTCTATTGCATTCATTTGAGTAAATTAGGGTTAATTTAGATTCATTGCAATTGTGGGTAGAATTAGCTTATTGTACTTTTCATTCTCAGCATTAGTTCATAGTTCAATTAGATTATATTACATTTGGAATTCATTAGAAAAAAAAACCAAGAAAACCTTTAAACCGATGAACCACTTGGACAAAGAATACTTATTTGACCATGTCAAATCTCTTTTTCCAAGTTAACCTAACCCTCAAGACTTTTAGTAGTGATGACTTTGACATGTTAGATGAAGCCCTTGAGGATTTCATCTCACAATGTTCATCCACTAAGGCTTGTTATGACAAACTGAAACTAATAGATGTTAATGTGATCCAACCTCAAATTGTTCTTTACCCACCTTCACACAAATCTGAAACTCAAAACAAACACGTTTTCAAACTTGAACCACCTAAGAACAATGTTTCACATAAATCAAATCATAATACAATTTCTCATACATATAACACTAGAAACAATCCACAACCAAAACAAACAACCTCAATATCCTCACATTTTCCTAACTCCATCTTTCCTAGTGCCCCTCATTTTCCTTTAAATAGTGGAAAGGAGTACAATCTTGTTGAACAAGTTACTTGAATACCCTCACAAAAATATCCCTATTGGACTTGATTCAAAAGTCACCTAGAATTATCACACTATGCTTCAAATATCCTTACAACAAGTTGTGATCTCCCATAATACAAATGCAAGTAATGTGGAAGCTATAATTCAAGGGATGAATGTGGTTAACGTAGACATTACTTTTCACCAACATGAGCTCCCCCACTTGGAGATGAGAAAGAAACATGATGCCTTTATGATAATATCTAGATTCAATAGAACAGGAATAAAAATAACCCTTATTGATAATGATTTTGCACTTAATGTGTGTAGTGTTGTAATTTCACCGAATTGCACCTAGGGGAAATTCAACATTTTGGCATCTTTGCCTAGCATTTATGACACCCTAAAACATTAATGAAAAAATTCCATGGGTCAAAATTTTATGATATTGACTCCATGTAGACTTGTGGCTAAGTGATAGAAGCCTGATGACACGTTTCCTGAGAATCTAGGCTTTGGACGCATGTGCGGTGCATAAACATCTATACAATGCACTAGAATCTTGTCTATTTCTTGAGTAAAAACTATGGAATATGGAATACTAAACCTTGAGACACATGTCCCAACAGTTACATTCCAAGATTAACAACTCTTTTCCACCCTTGCAAGCATTAAAATCCCCTTTTTGGCTCTCATTTGGGTGTTGGAAGATATCACTCAAGATTTCTCATTCACTTGTTCCAATTAAGAGTTCTCTTCACTTTTGATAGTAGTGCTCTCATAAGTGAGGCCATGCTAGATTGAGGTCCTCCTAGTAGTAGCAAAAACTCTCAAACAAGAACTCAACGGTGTGTCTGTGTGCTCCAGAGAGGGTCTAGGCCCATCATGAAAAAGGAGCTTACAGTGAAGATCTAGTCATCTAGAGAAAGGTAAGCTTTCTTCAAGCATCCTTGTGTTCATTAATATATCTCTAGTTTTCTAACTAGTTATATTGTTTAGCACACCTTAGGCCAAAACTTAGAAGTAAAACTTGTTTTTTCCATTCGAGTTTTTGAAGTTCCTTATTCCTTAAGATGCCAACACATCCTTTAGATGACAGTGCACCGCACTGGTGTCTAAATACTACATTGATGTCTTTTAGCTGAGAGCTCCCTCTTCTAGGACATAAATCTCCTAATCTTGATCTCTCAGGGTCTTTGGTGGTTTTTCCAAGGGCATAACTGAATCTTAATCTCTTGTCATTCCACTAATCCGTTATTAGGAGGTGTATAAGAGTTGATCTAGGAGGATCCAAAAACCTCAAAATTTTCACATTCTTAGAATCAGATGAAAGTGGTCTCAAATTAAAGAGCTCACCAACATCGTCCTGACACAATTTGAAACATGTCAAAAAGAGACCGTATGCGAGAGATATGCTCGATGAAAATTTGGTCAACATGTGGTCAAAGCTGGTCAAACAAAAAAATTGATGATCATGGAACATTTCTATATAATTTCCATCACATAGAGCTCGATGAGAGCTTTCCAACACATTTTAAACAGACCAAATCCGAGTCTGTATGTGGAAGTTATGACGAGTCAAACTTTGTCAAAGTGGTGACATGGCATCACCAAAAATTGACACTTGGCAGGACATGGCAGATGATGTGGTACGAGTGGTGAGTTGGCATAAATATATATTAAACCATAATTATTAAAGAAAAAAACATGTATGGTTTTGAAAAAAAGAAATTTAAAAAGAGAGGATTTGGTGGGATTTTATCCCTTAAAATCCTCCTGCCTTTCCAATAAAACAAGGAGAGTAAAATAACCCATAAACCTATTGATAGGGATAGGGTTAGATTGAGACAGTCACAATCTCAATGCTCTGGGTCTCACTTTTGGTAACCCCTTGGTGTCACTTCCTCCACCACTCAACTTGTAGGTCCTCTGCTATTAGGCATCCCTAGTTCATTTTCCAACCTTGCTATCAATTCAAATCCATACACCAAGCCCAAACTTGGTGCTCTTCCTCTCATGCAATTTCTAGCCCTTAATACTCTTAAAGACTAGCTCATCTCCAAATACTCCCTAATCTTGTTGCAGGGGTGTGAAAAGCTTCCATGGCTTCAAAAATCATCTGACAAAGGCTCCTAATCAACCTCCATTCACTGGTTCTCCATCACTTTCAAGAAAATGCTTTTCTTGGGTTTGAAAGGCTAGTAGCCTTGAGCCTTAATTAGGTCACTGAACAGGGGAAAAATGCTTTTTCTTCCTAAACCCACCAAGAAACCTGGTTCTTTTCTTAGGAAAAGTGTTTCACATGCCCTCACCTCCAAGATTCTTATGGTTGCAAGACTGCTCAAGCCGTACACTGTCCAGTCACTCAATTTGTCAAGAAGCTAGGGTTTCCTTAGCTTTCTCAGGCTGATTCAAAACTGGTGAAAATTTCTTCATTCAAATGGATTTTTAAAGGCTCTTCCTTGTTACCATGCAGATCCAAGACACTCCCCTAAATCTTCCAAAAATAATTTCTTAAAAAACTTCACTCCCCTGCAAATTATTCATGCTGTCCTCAAGCCTTTCCTAGCCGGGTTCTCACTGTCTCGCCTAGGGTAAGGCCTTTAGCATGCTATTTAAACTTTTACTGACTCCTACCCCTAAAACATGTACACTAATGGAGTTTAGACACCTTCCCAACATCTCCATACTTCTTGGTATGATGGGAGTGCGGGCTAAAACTCCATTTTTATTCAATTTACCAGTCAAGACAACAAGGTAAAAACACAGAATTTACCAAAATTGATGAAAGCGATGAGCAAACAATCTAATATTCCAAAAATAGAACTTATAGAAGCTTAATTACATACTATCAACCCTACAAAATGCTTCTTTCAAATCATTTTTCAGCTATCACACAAGCAAGAACAGAAAAATAGACTTTTCACGCCAAAATAACTGTATTTTTATTTATTCTCATAAAACTTCAATTGCTCCTAATGCTTCCAACCCTCAAACAGGTCGAGAGACCTCTTTAAATAAGCTTGTAAATAGTTAGGTTTCCTTTTGCGAGCCTAAGAATGACCAAAAGCTTAGCGTTGTAAAACACAGTGTGTTTTTCAACCTTGGTCAATTGTTTCAAAAACAACCAAAGATAGGCTTCCAAAGCTTATACAAATTCACTACTTCTATCCTAAGGAGAAAAAATCCTTAACCACACACAAGATGGTCCATAAGACCTTACATAACATAACAAAATTAAACTTCAACCAAAAACTCCAAATAAGGCTTGAATTTTGCCAGATGCTCCTGCACCATTCTCCCCCTCTCAGCTCCAACATGAAAGATTGGAAAGAGAGAGTAAGGACAAGTCAATGCCCTACTTTTTAAAATCAGCTTCATCCACCCAAGTAGCCTCAGATTCAGGCTTGGTCTTCCACTTAATGAGGTGTTCCATGTACACCTTGTGTCTTGTGGTCTTCTTCGCCCTTGACTCTAATATCTTCTCTGCTTGAAGCTTATCCTGAGTAGGTATGGATAGGTTGCTAATGTCCTTGAAGATTTCCTTGTTGTTCTAACCCACATCAGTGACTGATCCCTTGTACTTGTACTAGAGAGATGCCCAAATCTGATGGTAATTCCACCTTATATGCATTCCTGCCATATTTGGCCAACACCTTGCATGGACCCACTCTTTTCATTTGGAGCTTGGTTACCATTCCCTTCTGCAATCTGGATTTGCTAAGATGGACCATAAAATAATCACCTACTACAACTCCTATTCTCCATGGACTCCAAATCTCTAAGCTCACATATGCCTCTTGGGTGCATCCCATACACCACTTCAAATGGACTTTTCCTTGTAGTTCTATTTACACTGTCATTATAAACATACTCAGCTTGAGAAATCACCACATCCCATGTCTATCCATATTCTTTAGTCAAGCACCTCAAAAGATTACCTAGCACTCTGTTAACCACCTCTATTTGGCCATCGGTCTGAGGATGGTAAGCTGATCTAAATGACAGATTTGTTCCCAATCTTCTCCATACAGTCTTCCAAAAGTGACTCATGAACTTCACATCTCTGTCAGAAATAATACTTAATGGTAATCCATGGATCCTTACTATCTCCCTAAAGAAAAAATGGGCAATGTAGCTAGCATCATGTGTAGTTTTGCAAGGGATAAAGTGACTCATCTTGCTAAATCTATCCACAACTACATAAATACTGTCAAACCCTACCTTAATCTTGGGGAGTCCTACCACAGAATCCATACTAACACACTCCCATGGTCTATTGGGAATGGGTAAAGGTTGATACAAGCCTACATTGCTGGCTCCCCGTTTGGCTTTCATGCAAACTACACACAACTCCACATATTTCCGAACATCTCTTGCCAACTTATGCTAGTAATAGAACCTTTGTACCAGCTCTAAAGTTTCATTTATTCCAAAATTCCCACTAAGACTACAATTATGTTTCTCTTGGATTAGATTTTCCCTCATTGATCCTCTTGGGACACATAACAAATTATCCTTAAATAACAGTCCATTTTGCAATGTATACTCAGCATACTGACTATGAAAATGATTCTCAAAATTAGAGCATACCTTGTAGGCTTCTGAAAAGTCTTCATCATCACCATAGAGGTCTTTAAAACTCTCTAATCCAATGCTCTTTAGCTATATTTCCTGCACTGTCAACATTCTCCTACTTAATGCATTTGCCACCTTATTCATTTGTCCCTTCTTATGCTTGATGGTAAAAGTGAAAGCTTGGATGTATTCCATCCATTTCAAGTGTCTATTACTCAGCTTCTCTTGGGTGTTGATTTAACTGAGTGCCTGGTTATCTATAAAAACCACAAACTCTTTGGGTAACAAATAATGCCTCCACTTCCTAAGGGACTGTACTAAAGCATATAACTCAAGATCATAGGTAGAGTACTTTTGCTTGGCTTCATTGAGCTTTTCACTAAAGAAGGCTACAATCCTACCTTATTGAATAAGTACTCCTCCTACTACTACTCCACTTGCATCACACTCAACTGTAAACAACTTATCAAAACTGGGCACTAACAGAATGGGTTGAGTTGCCACTTCTTGTTTCAGTTTTTCAAACCCTTTATCAGCTTCTTGAGTCCACTTAAACTTTGTTTTTAGACCACCTTTAAAAGTATCTAGGACTGGTGCACATATACGACTAAAATTCCTTATGAATTTCCTATAAAACTGAGCCAAACCATGAAAGCTCCTTATCTCTGTTGTTGTGGTTGGTGTAGGCCAGTTTAGGATGGCTTCCACCTTGCTTGGATCCATCTTCAGGGTTCCTTTGGATACTACAAATCCTAGATACACAATTTATTGCTTGAAGAACTCACACTTCTCAAGGTTAATTGCCAATTGCTCTTCTTGCAGCCTTTTAAGTACCATCTCCACATGCTTCAAATGTTCTTCTGCTATCTTACTGAAAATCAGTATGTCATCAAGATAGACTACCACAAGATTCCTGTGAAATCCTTAAGCACCTCATTCATTAGTCTCATGAACGTGCTAGGGGCATTTGAGAGGCCAAATGGCATCACTTTCCACCCATATAAGCCATAATTTGTCTTAAAAGCTATCTTCCATTCATCACCTTCTTTAATTCTAGTCTGATGGTAGCCACTCTTGAGGTCTAACTTAGTGAAATACTGTGCTCCTCCAAGGAAATCCATTAAATCTTCTATTCTAGGTATTGGGAATCTATACCAGATTGTAATCCTATTGATTGCTCTAGAATCAATACAAAGTCTCCACTTACCTCCTTTCTTTGTTGCTAAAACAACTAGGACTGCACAAGGGCTGATGCTCTTTTGAATCAGACCTTGATTCAACAATTCTTCCACTTGCCTAGCCACCTCTAGGTTCTGCTAGGGAGTGAGCTTGTATGCTGCTTTGTTAGGCAATGAGGCTCCCGATATGAGGTCAATTTGATGACTTATTGCTCTCTTTGGTGGTAGAGTTGCAGGTGTTCCATCACTCACTATACTCTTGTACTTATCAAGCAACCTTTGGATTGCTTCTGGCAAGATTGTCCTTTCAGTCTTTTCCTCTTCTTTGGACTACATCATGATCACATATCCTTCATTCCCTTGGTGTAGGTCCTTAAGAAACTCCTTTCCACTCCTCAACATGATGTTAGGAACCTTTGATTTCCCTTCATCTTCCTCTGTCAATGACTGCGGCTTGAAGGTTCTTCCATCTTTTTTGAATGAGATGGTGTTCTCTTTCCCATCATAAATGGCACTTCTGTCAAATTTCCATGGTCTGCCCAGTAGAAGATGACATGCATCCATGGGTAATACATCACAAACAGCTTGTCTTTGTAGCCTCCAATTGAGAATTCCACTATTACTTGCTCATCAACCAAAACAATTTGTCCTTTATTCAGCCATGTGACCTTGTAGGGGTTAGCATGAGGTACCTTCTACAATTTTAACTTAGTTACTGCCTCCTCTGAGATTATATTATTGGTAGAACCAGAATCTACAATGACCTTGCATACTTTACCAAGTATTTTGCACCTTACTCTAAAAAGAGCTCTTCTTTGCTTAGGTTCCTCTTTGATTGGTTGTCTGATCAGCACTCTATTAAACATCAAACTCTCTCCAATTTCAGATTTTATATGACTGATCTCAGTTGCCTTAGGACTCATGGCATCCTCTTATGCATAGGCCACTCTCTTTTCATTGCTTGAAGAAGAAGCTTTCTCTGGGCATCTATAAGCAGGGTGACCTAGCTGGTTACAATGGTAACACTTCATGGTGGAAAAGTAAGAGTTACTTCTACCTGCTCCTCTTTCTCTATTTGAACCTCCTTGAGGTCCTCTTCCTCTATTAAATACTCCTCTTGAAGATGTTTCACCTCCATGCTCAGTAAGCTTAGATTCTCCTTGGTTTCTTTGATCATTACCTCTACCTTGGTAACCTCCACGCTGTCCTCTTTGATCTCTGCCTCTACCTCTACCTTTGGAAGACTGGTCATGCTTTCTTTTGTTCCTTTCCTCAATCTTTATAGCTAGTTGATAACATTGGTGCACTGTTTTAGGACTCAAAATAGCCATCTCTTCTTGGATATTCCATTTTAAGCCATTAAGATACCTAGCCACTTTTAGGCTCTCATCCTCTGTCACATTTGATCTTAAGCAAAGCTTCTGAAACTCTTCAGTATAGGTGTTGACATCTTGGTCTTTCTTCCTTAGACTTTGCCTCTTCTTGTGAAGTTGGATCTCATAATCATCTGGCATATAGGCTTCCTTTACCATAGCAACCATTCCTTTCCAAGTTGATATGGGCTATTTGCCTTCTTTCTCCCTTTCAGTCTGAACAAATTTCCACCATGTCAAGGCTGATCCTCTCAACCTTGATTTTTCTACCTTCACCTTCTGTGCTTCTGTGACTCCATCACACTCAAAGTGATTCTCCATTCCATCTATCCAATCCATGACCAAATCAGGATCCATCTTTCCACTGAATAGTGGTATGCCCTCAAGTCCTTTTCCACTCAAGGCTCTCAATGCCTTCAAGAAAGGCTCCTCCTCCAGAACAGAGACAGGTTTAGGGACCTTTTCCTCCTCTACAACCTCTTCTTCCTTTGGCACCGTTCCTTCCAACCTTGCATTGTTCAATGCTTTCTCAAGTTGCTCTATTCTTTCTTTCAAGGACTTGTTGTCATCTTCCTATTCTTCAACCCTCTTGGCTAATTGTGCATTTTTCACCATGGTGGGAGTTTCACTTGACTTGACTTCTGACACATAAGCTACTTGCCCAAATCTTTAGCTAAGCTCTGATACCAATCTGATAGGGACAAGGTTGGATTGAGACAATCACAATCTCAATGCTCTAGGTCTCACCTTTGGTAGCCCCTTGGTGTCACTTCCTCCACCAATCAACCTCTAGGTCCTCTCCTATTAGGCACCCCTGGTTCATTTCCCAACCTCGCTATCAATTCAAATCCATAAACCAAGCCCAAACTTGGTGCTCTTCCTCTCATGCAATTTCTAGCCCTTAATACTCTTAAAGACTAGCTCATCTCCAAATACTCCCTAATCTTGTTGTAGGGGTGTGAAAAGCTTCCATGGCTTCAAAAATCATCTGAAAAAGGCTCCTAGTCAACCTCCATTCACTGGTTCTCCATTGCTTTCAAGAAAATGCTTTTCTTGGGTTTGAAAGGCTAGTAGCCTTGAGCCTTAATTAGGTCACTGAACAGGGGAAAAATGCTTTTTCTTCCTAAACCCTCCAAGAAACCTGGTTCTTTTCTTAGGAAAAGTTTTTCACATTCCCTCACCTCCAATATTCTTATGGTTGCAAGACTTCTCAAGCCGTACGCTGTCCAGTCACCCAATTTGTCAAGAAGCTAGGGTCTCCTTAGCTTTCTCAAGCTGATTCAAAATTGGTGAAAAGTTCTTCATTCAAATGGATTGTTAAAGGCTCTTCCTTGTTACCATGCAGAGCCAAGACACTCTCCTAAATCTTCCAAAAATAATTTCTTAAAAAACTTCACTCCCCTGCAAATTATTCATGCTATCCTCAAGCCTTTCCTTGCCGGGTTCTCACTGCCTTGCCTAGGGTAAGGCCTTTAGCATGCTATTTAAACTTTTCCTAACTCCTACCCCTAAAATATGTACACTAATGGAGTTTATCCACCTTCCCAAAATCTCCATACTTCTTGGTACGATGGGAGTGCAGGCTAAAACTCCATTTTTATTCAATTTACCAGTCAAGACAACAAGGTAAAAACATAGAATTTACCAAAATTGTGAAAGCGATTAGCAAACAATATAATATGCAAAAAAAGAACTTCCAAAAGCTTTATTACATACTATCAACCCTAAAAAATGCTTCTTTCAAATCATTTTTCAGCTGTCACACGAGCAAGAATAGAAAAATAGACTTTTCACGCCAAAATAACTATATTTTTATTTATTCTCATAAAACTTCAATTGCTCCTAATGCTTCCAACCCTCAAACATGTTGAGAGCCCTCTTTAAATAAGCTTGGAAATAGTTAGGTTTCCTTTTGCGAGCCTAAGAATGACCAAAAGCTTAGCGTTGTAAAACACAGTGTGTTTTCAAACCTTGGTCAATTGTTTCAAAAACAACCAAAGATAGGCTTCCAAAGCTTATACAACTTCAATAATTCTATCCTAAGGAGACAAAATCCTTAACCACACACAATATGGTCCATAATACCTTACATAACATAACAAAATTAAACTTCAACCAAAAACTCCAAATAAGGCTTGAATTTTGCCAGGTGCTCCTGCACCACCTATATTTCAACAAATTAACCCCTTTAACCACCTTTTTCATATTTCAATGAATTATAATATTTTTAAGGGGGTTAGCAATTATTTAAAAGGATTTTAATGTTATAATAAGGGGTGGTGATTCTTTTAAACACTTGTTAAGCCCGTAAATAATTATATGGTTAATAACAACCCAACAAATGAATATTGCAAAAAAATCAACAAAACCCATAAGGGCTTATAAATGGGAGATGAAGGTTATTTATTTGTTTTGATGGTTGAGCCAAGTTATTAAGGAAATTTTTTATGTATAAAAGGGGGTGTAGGTGTTTGATTTTGAACCATGTGCTTTTGAGAGAATTAGGTGTTGGAGGGAATTTTTATGCCTTTGTAAAAACCTTTGGAGAGTGTTTGGACGAGAATTTACAAGGATTTTTTGTACACCAATTTTTTTAAAATTGAGAGTGAGAGATTGTGAGGAGTTTTATGTGATTTTTTTTGGAGCTTGATATTGTAAGAAAGCTTTTGCTTGGAAATATCAATAAAGTTGTCCAACATTGAGAAGCGGACCTGGAGACGTCGCTCAAATTGAGCGAACTCTGTTATCAAATGTGATCTCTCTATTTCTTCTCTGTCTCATAATTCTTTTAGTATTTTGTTTCTTTGAGTTTTCTATTTATGATAATTAAATAGTTAGTTTATGTCTCTTGAATCTGGATAAAGTATAAGTGAACTTTATTTGTCGTAATTCAATGGTTAAGATTCATAATCATGTAGTTCTGTTGGATCGGGGTAAAATTTGTAGTTGAGAGGAAAGTGAAAATTATTTGTAGCCCTTTAATTATAGATCAAGTTGGTATCAGAGCATTTTAATTGGAAAATTGCAAGTGGTGAAGTAAGGAGAAGGTGCACTTACCGAGTTCAATCCTAAGATCAAAAAACAAAGGACTTGTCCACGAGCAGAGATGGCAGTTGAAAAAATTCCTACAAAGATTGATGAGAAAGCTTTCCAAAAAGAATTACTCAAAATGAAGGCTATGGTGGAAGTTGTTTTCTAAGAAAGGCTAGAGCAACAGAGGAAAAAGGAACTGAAGAACAGAAAGGGGGAGGAAGTTGAATCCTCATTGAAAGATGACAAAGGTAAATGAGTAGGAGGTGGTAGTGACCCTCCTGAACCTACATCTCCATCCTCTTCATCTTCTTCATCCTCTTCTTCCTCTTCATCTAACTCTTTTAAGAAGAAACAACTTGTATAGTCTAGATCTAATATGCCTTCGTTGAAACTTGATGTTAAATTCTATTTTCCAATCTATAATGGAGAATTGGATGTAGAGAAACTCAAAAATTGGATCAAAAAAGTTGAAGTTTATTGCAAGGTATAAAAGTTCACTAATGATGCTTCAAAGATCCAGTTAGCCACTCTTTTCCTAGGGGGCACAGTGCTAATCTAGTGGGAAAGTAAGACTCGGGAAGATATTAGCCGATACGGTAAAATCATTTCTTCTTGGTTTGAGTTTACAGCTACACTTAAAAAATAATTTTATCCATTAGGGCACATGCAAAAAGTAATGATGAATTTGAAATCATTAAAGCAAGAGAAAGGACAAAGTGTGCAGGAATATACACAGGATTTTAGGAAGAGGACTTTAATTTTGGGTATCCCTTTATACACGCAAGAAACTTTGTTAAACTATATAGGTAGATTATGTGAGAGTTTGAAACATACCATACTTATGTTTAATCCAACTAACATTGACGAAGTTAGTGTGCAAGCTATCCATTTGGAAACAAGCTCAAGGAATAGCCATGAAAATCTACTGATGGAATCCAGTAAACAGAAAGGAAGCAAGAAAGTGAAAGAGAAATCACAAAAAATAGCTACTATAAAGAAAGAGGACAAGAAGCCTTATTGCTCACATTGCAAGAAGGAAGGGCACAAAGATGCAAGATGTTGGAAATTGCATCCTGATTAGAAGCCAAAGTGGTTCAAGGATTGAAAGGGTAAGCAAAAGACCACAACTATCATGGATGATCTCGAATTAGATTCATATGATGAAATCAAGATTACAGTAGCACGGGTATAAAAGGTAACATTCCTTTTGTCAGTACTAGTTCCCATGCTTCTTTTGTAAAGTGTAATGAAGCACCTATTGAAAGTAAAAGGAATGAATTGTTTCATATAAGGGCTATTGCAAAAAGAAAATATTGATACACTCATAGATAGTGGATCACAAGTGAATCTATTCTTTGAACAAGTTGTTAGGAAATTGGGATTAAAAACAACACCTCATCCTAAACCATATCCATTGGGTTGGGTTTATGATAATACCTGATTACATCTGTCAAAACAATGTAAAATTCGATTTGAAATCACATCCAAGTTTATAGATGAGGTAGAGTTAGATGTAAACAATGCATTAACCCAGGAAATTAACCCTCATGCCTATAATAGCTAGTGATATTAACCATGAAGATGGAATAATTTCTAATCATGATAAGGTGTCATTGATAGCACAATGTGAGGATCAGTTGCAAGCACATTTAAGCCTTTAGCCAAAGGTGGTAAAAGAGGGTTTGAATGATTCATTTTCTAATGATGTTCCTATTTAGGAGATCCAACACGTTGATACTTTCTCTTTCACATCATTGTATTCAATATTGTTGCTTATTATTCTATTAGCTAGTTCTATGTGGATAGTTGATGCGACAATGAATATTGATGAATATAAAGTTGAAGGAATGATTGATTGTATCAGCAATGCTATCTCATTTTTCATCTTGGTTTTGATGCGACAGATTTTCAAAATTCTAGCAAGGTGGATAGGTGATATTGGGCAAGTGAGGTGACAATGCCCTCACTTAAATGTTGTATAAAATTAGACTTTTGGCGGTCCAAAAGCTTCTCAATTGGGAGGAATGATCCATGAGGATCCAAAAACCTCCAAAATTCCATAATCTTAGAATCAGGTGAAAGTGGTCTCAAATTGAAGAGCTCACCCACACGGTCTCGACACAATTTGAATCATGTCAAAAGGAGACCATATACGAGAGATATGCTCGGATGAAAATTTGATCAACATGTGGTCAAAGCTGGTCAAATGAAAAAATTGATGATCATGAAACATTTCTCTACTAGTTCCATCACATAGAGCTCGATGAGAGATTTCCAACGCATTTTAAACTGGCCAAATCCAAGTCTGTATGTGGAAGTTATGACCAGTCAAACTTGGTCAAAGTGGTGATGTGGCATCACCAAAAATTGGCACTTGGTAGAACATGGAAGATGATGTGGCAGGAATGGTGAGTTGGCATAAATATATATTAAACCATAATTATTAAAGAAAAAAACACGTATGGTTTTAAAAAAAAGAAATTTAAAAAGAGAGAGGATTTGGTGGGATTTTATCCCTTAAAATCCTCTTTCCTTGCCCATAAAACAAGGAGAGAGAAAAAACCCGTAAACCTATATTTCAACAAATTAACCCCTTTAACCACCTTTTTCATATTTCAATGAATTATAATATTTTTAAGGGGGTTATGAATTATTTAAAAGGATTTTAATGTTATTATAAGGGGTGGTGATTCTTTTAAACACTTGTTAAGCCCGAAAATAATTATATGGTTAATATCAACCCAACAAATGAATATTTCAAAAAAATCAACAAAACCCATAAGGTCTTATAAATGGGAGGTGAAGGTTATTTATTTGTTTTGATGGTTGAGCCAAGTTATGAAGGCAATTTTTTATGTATAAAAGGGGGTGTAGGTGTTTGATTTTGAACCATGTGCTTTTAAGAGAACTAGGTGTTGGATGGAATTTTTATGCCTTTGTAAGAAACCTTTTGAGAGTATTTGAAGGAGAATTTACAAGGTGTTTTTGTACACCAAAAATTGTAAAATTGAGAGTGAGAGATTGTGAGGAGTTTTATGTGAGTTTTTTTGGAGCTTGATATTGTAAGAAGGCTTTTTCTTGGCGATATCAATAAAGTGGTCCAACATTGAGAAGCTGACTTGGAGACGTAGCTCAAATTGAGCAAACTCCGTTATCAAGCATGATCTCTCTATTTCTTCTCTATCTCATAACTCTTTTAGTATTTTAATTCTTTGAGTTTCCTATTTATGATAATTAAATAGTTAGTTTATGTATCTTGAATCTGGATAAAGTATCAGTAAACTTTATTTGTCATAATTCAATGGTTAAGATTCATAACCACGTAATTTTGTTGGATTGGGGTAAAATTTGTAGTTGATAGTAAAGTGCAAATTATTTGTAGCCCTTTAATTACAGATCAAGGGAAGTTCATTCCCTAGTGATCTCTCGAGAAAGGAGAGACCCATGTGCAGTGAATTCCTCTTATATCACATTTTGGTGAACCTGACATGAACGTCATATTTTTCCTTGTAATGTTGCACATTTGTGATAATGACTACTCTAAGGAAGATTTCAATATGTTGGAAGACAATCTAGATGACTTCTTTGAAGTGCTCTCCCCTACCTATAAATCTCCTGAACAAATTTCCTCGCGGTAGGTTGAGGAGTCAGTAAATGTGGTTGTGGTCTTTATGGCTCCCTCGAGCCCTAAGAAACTAGTCATTTATGTGACCTTGACCAACTCTTCTGTTTATGGGATTTCATGTTGTAGTGATTCATTGGACCTATATTAAAGATTCGTGAAAGCTGCGAACTCTCCATCTTATAATGTTGTTGGGCACACATATCCTACAAGGAGTAATAAACAAAACTTGAATCAACAACCTTTCATCCCTACACCACAACCATCTATTTCCACTCCTTTACCATCTTAATCCTTCCTTCAACACCTAACCTGTGATCAAAGAACAAGGCGATTATGATCTTGTTGAGTGACTTCACGTTACTCCGGCTAAGATCTCGCTTTGGGGTTTGCTTCAAAACGCTCCGGTTTATTAGGAGATGCTTTAGGAAGCTTTCCAAAAGATTCTCTTTCCTGCCTTTGCAAGGCCTATGGATGTTAATGTGTTGTTGGCTAACATTCTTTTGGATTCATTGAATATCACGTTCCACCTACAAGAACTCCTTCCTTTAGATGTGCAGAAGCAAGTAGATCCTTTAATGATTATAATTAATGTTAACAATATCAATATTAGGTTTACCCTCATTGGCACTGGTTCAACTCTCAACATCTATGGTATGGAACTATTGCGTAAGATTAAAATTGTTTCATCTTCCTTAGCAACCTCCTCCTTGTACATTCATGGATTCAATAATGTTGGCTACCAAGCTCTAGGTATGATAATACTACCTTTATAGCTAGGCCATGTTACCTTACCCACGTTGGTTTATGTGATGCCTAGCCTATTACCATATAACCTCCTTTTAGGGAGACCTTGGATTCATGCTATGGGTGTGATAACTTCTAATTTACACCATTCTTTGAAATTTGTTGCAAATAATCGAGTAGTTATAGTTAAAGCAGATCTAGAAGTTGTCCACCTATGTGAGCTAGCGGCTACCAGTTGTGCTTTAGTTGTGTCTACTCTCAATAATTTTATTCCATCTTTGACTGTTAATGCTATATATTTTTCTTCATCATACCCTCCATGGAAGTCACTCCTAGAGCCTGTATTGGAAATGAAGAACCACCTCAAGTAGAGGACCCTAAATCTTTGAAAAAAGTGATCAAGATAAGGAATTGTCTCTCTTCAAAAGAAGCAGACGAACACTCTGATCTATTACATTCTCATCATGATATCTTCACTTGGATGTATGAGGATATGCCTGGTATTGATGAGTCTATAGTGGTCCACAATATCGTCCTATGCTTGATGCCAAGCCGGTTAAGAAAAAACATTCAAAAGATCAATCATCGGGTGGCATTGATGGTCAAGACTAAGATAGAGAAACTATTGAAAGCTAGCTTTATCCGTCCAATTGACTATTCCCCCTATATTTTGAATATAGTTGTTGTTTGTAAACCTGATGGTCGTATTCCTATATGTATTGAATTTTTTGATCTTAATAAGGCTTCTCTTAAGGATGATTTTTCATTTCCTAATATAGATATGATTTTCGACTCGACTTTAGGCCATGCATTACTATCTTTCATGGATGGCTGCTTGGGTTACAATCAGATCTATATTAACTCAGATGATCAATATAAGACAACCTTCACTACTTTGTGGGGTATTTTCTACTATGTGGCCATGCCCTTTGGATTAAAGAATGTAGGAGCAACCTACCAACAAGTGATGACCCCAATATTTCACAATTTTATCCATAAGATCTTAGAATATTACATTGATGACATATTGGAGAAATTGATAACCTGCCAAGATCACATAAAGAACATCTTATGTTTGAAAGACTTGGACTCTATAAGATGAGACAAAACCCTCATAAGTGTGTCTTTGGTGTTGACGCTGACAAGATCTTCAAGTTTATAGTTTCTCACTATGGAATCAAGGTTGATATAAATAATATTGATTCCATCATTAGAATGCCTCCTCCAAGGAATATCAATGAGATATAGAGTCTATATGGAAAGATTCAGGCAATTCATAGATTTATAGCTCAATTGGCTTATCATACCCTTCCTTTAACTCGTTTATTGAAAAAGATGTTCTCTTCATATGGGATGAAGAGTGTCAAAAAGCTTTTGAGTCAATCAAAACCTATTTTCCCAATCCTCTCGTATTAATGTTAGCTATGCAAGAAAAACCCTTCCTACTTTACCTTGCTACATCACCATATGCATTGGTAGCTCTTTTGGTTCAATGTGATGACACAGGGAAGGAGGGAGTGGTCTCTTACATTAGCCGCATTTTGGTTGACTATGAAACCTACTATTCCTCCATGGAGAAGAAATTCTTCGCTCCCATCTTCGCTATGCAAAAGTTGAGATACTATCTTCTCCATGCTGAGACACATGTCATAGTAAAAACTGATCTCATGAAACCTCTATTCTCTAGTGCTGACTTAGTTGGAAGATTAGTGAAATGGGTTATGTTGCTTTCTAAGTTCGACATAAAGTTCATTACTGAGAAGTCAATAAAGGGTCAAGTGGTTGTGGATCAGCTGGTAGATGCTACCTCATCTCTTTCCTTTTCAGGGTTGGATTTATTTCTTGATGAAAATACCTTTGTAGTTGATCATGACCTCGAATGGGAGATGTATTTTGATGGATCGAGGTGTCAAACTGGTTCTGGGGCTGGTGTTATTTTGATATCCCCTAAAGGTAAACTGGTTCCTCTATCCTTTTGACTAGATTTTCCCTATACCAATAACATCACTAAGTACAAATCCCTTATCACTGGCTTGCATGCCACAATCATGCTAGGAGTAAAATGCCTTCATATTCTAGGTGATTATGAACTTATAGTCAAACAGATAATGGGAACCTATTAAGCCAAGAAAATTAAGTTTTCCTGATATCGAGACCTTTCCTTGTCCTTGCTTAAACAATTCTCCTATTTCATGATAGACAGTGTCCCTAGGATAAAAAAATTGACATCTTGATACCATGGCAAGTGTTGCTTCCTTGGTACCTTTAGAAGAAAATACAAAATAATACCACTTCATGGTTCAAGTCCTATAGAATCCTCTGATTCCCAACCAACCCGAAGTTGAGTCCCTAATGTGTTTCCATGTAGATTCTAGAGAATGGTTTTCCAATATCTATAACTGTCTAAAGATTGGAAACGTTCCCAATGATGCGACAAAGAACAATCACACTTATATAAGAAATATTTCGGTGCGTTACATTATTCTATATTATTTCCTTTATTGGAAAGCCTATAACATCTTGCTTCTTAGATGTGGGTATGTGCAGGATCATCATGGAAAAAACAAACCCTTAAGTGGCGAAAAATTCAGAAAAATCAGAGTTAGGAAAGTTGATGTAAAATTTTGAATAAGTTATCTATATTATTTCAAAAATATGTAAGAATAGAATTTGTAGCAAATTGAATGTAGTTTCTAAACTACTAGGTTTATTTAAAAAAAATCTATTTGGTGAAAATTTGAAATTTCAATGCAATAGTACTTAAATTTCAAGGAAAAATAATAGTAGGTCTGTTTGACCACCTAGCCACAATAAAATGATAATATTTTTTTATAAAATTTTAGATATAAGTAGATGACTCATGTCGATGTGATGGATATTTTTTTGTAATTTTTTTCCAAGTAAATAATTAATTATTATTTTTTTATTACAACTTTTAAAAAGTATAAAACTCATATGTTTGACCACCTTAACTTGGTCAAAACTTCATGAAATTTAATTTAATTTTTTAATTTGATAGTATGCAAAGAATAGAATGTGAAACATGTTTCAGATTCAAAAAATGTGATAATTTTGAAAGCTATAGGTGTTTTTCAATCAACCTATCAATCAAGACTTTAGTCATAATTCAAATAGAAAATAATTAATAATTATTTATTAAATTCAAAGTAAAGCATAATTTATATTGGTGGAAAGTTGAGAATCTTATTTAAAAACCCTTTTCATTTCATCAATTTTGGGTAAAAAAAATGTCATCAGCCACATACTCTACACATACCCATCATATCGCCATTTTTTGGCCCATCATGATCCTGCACATACCCATGTCTCACTAAAATGAAAATACCCCTTTCCCTTAAGGAAGCCCATTCAGGCTTTGGGGGTGGAAACTTTGGTGGTAGGCCCTTGGAAAGAAGACTAATACACATGGGGTACTATTGGGAAAAAATGGAACAAGATTCCTTTGAATTTGTTAAGAATTTCCTTCAATTTCTACAACACAGTTGTCTTATTCGTGAACCTGCTCAAGAATTACAAAATCAAATTTCTCCTTGGCCATTCGCAAAATGGGCGCTGGATATTATTTGAAAAACATCACCTCCTTCTTCCAATGGACATACCTTCATCTCTACTACTACAAATTACTTCACAAAATGGGTTGAAGTTATTCCACTTTGATCCACAAATGTTGAAGCTATTTGTAGTTTCCTCATGAGCAACATCATTTCTTGATTTGGATTGCCCACTAAGGTTGTTTTTGACAATGGTACACCATTCAAGAACAAGGAAGTGAGAAAATTTCTTGAGAAATTTCCTATTCAGCATAGGCTTTCTACACTGTACTACCCACAATCTAATGGTTAAGTAGAAGTGTCCAATAAAAATATTGAGCTTATTTTCTGTAAAAAAATTAATAAGCATGGTAAGGACTAGCATATTCAATTAACATATGCTTTGTGGGCCTATCACACGAGTGTTCAAATGGCTATAAGAACAACACATTACAACCTCGTGTATGGTCCTAAAGCTATTATTCCTTTGGAGTTGGAAATTCCATCTTTGTAGGTTTCCCTAAAAGGGTTAATTGATGATGAAACCTACTGAGTTAACTGTTTGCATCAGTTGGAGATGCTTGATGAGTGTCATTTATGGGCCCTCAAACATCTTAAAGCTTATCAATGGTGGTTATCTAGGCAATATAATCAGAATGTGCTTCCTAGGAACTTTAAAATAGGGGATCTAGTTCTCTGTGAAAATGAGAGAAATGTAAATGCACTGCTTGATCAAAGAGGAAAATTTAGTCCTAATTGGTTAGGCCCTTACATTGTGATTTCCGTATATGGCTTAGGTGCTTATGGATTATCATCTCTAGATGGAACACCTTTAAAAGAACCCATTAATGTGATATATCTTCATAGATACTAAGTGTAGTGTTCTATGTGTCATCTGTGTAGTGTTATCTCTATAGAAGGGCAGTAGAACCGTGAATATTCACATTATTTATTAAAAAATTACAAAAATTTATGTGTTATGATGTGACCATGTGTGTGTGTGTCCATGCATCACATTACATCTTCTAAAGATGATTAGATCATTATTATTTAATAACATATGACCATGTGTGTTTATTAAATCATGATTAGCATCTAATGTAAGTACACATCTATATGAGCATATAACATCCATAACACAAACAGACATGAGAAATAAAGAACATACATAAGCAAATAAACAATTCCATGAGATCACAATTGATATATATATACACATGTATGTATCATTTTCATGTACATTAATCAAGCCACTACTATAAAAAATGAGTGGCTACTAAATATATGTCTATACAAAAGATCTACAAGTATATGTATGTATGTATGTGTCTCGCTACAAAAATGATATACAAAAACTATTGATGAGCCCCTAATCACTGTGGTGCATGGCTACTAGATCCCTCTAGCTTTGGAAGATGCTTTGGAACCCTCGTGAGAGGCTAGAAGGTAGTCATGGAGTGTGATTAGTGTGAGCATGATATGGAAAAACTACCTGCATCCATCTAATCTCTCCCTGTAGGGAAGCGATGATCAGCTCTGCCTACCTCAACTCATCCCACAATCATTAAACACCTACTAGGATCCTAGCTCTTAGCTACCCATTGAGGTCATCGAGATGGTTTTGGAGGGCATCACATGCATGCTTGATGGGATCAACCCTCCTCATTGCCACATCTTGTTTGGCGAGTGCCATCCATAGCTCCCCCGACAGCTGATCACACTGTCCTCGAATAGTCATTAGCTCTATAGTAAGTTGGAAAATCTCCACTCTCTGCTCCTCGTAAGCAATTCTCAATCATGCAACTAGCTTGAATTTGGGAGCATGACATCCCATAGATGATGGCTAGTAAGCCTCAAGGATGGACCCATGGATCAGCACATCGACGAAAACCTTTGAAATACACTAAGAAATAAGCCTAGCCCATCCCTATGCATCCTCTACAAACACAAAGAAAGAAAGACATATTAGTATCACATGGCATGTATATACATATATCATAAACAAAAAAATGAAAACATAGAAAACTAAATGCCATATCCCATATACTTGGGTCCCCTGGATGCCATGTTGGGTTAGGGTGAGGATCTGTACTAGGACCCGTGTCGCTGGTATCGGTGGCCTGTCTCGGTAATGCTAGAGCTACCACCACTGCTACAATGGAAGGTCATAGCATTGAAGAGATAGGGGTAGCTGGTGGGGGATTCGACCTCCTCCACCACTTCAACCTCAATGGTCCCACCTCCTCCTCCTGGTCGGCGTATTGCCGACCTCTCTTCCTATCCTATGGAGGCTAGGGTGGTAAGTTCCCTTGCAGACTAGGATCCCCTCTTGGGGCACCCTCACCAAACCAAAAAGTAGGAAGATGCCTCTCTCACCATCATGCAAAATCCGTAGTCACTCTGAAATTATTCATCACTGTTATGGGCGACTAATCATGATAAGACTCATCATCATCTAAGGGGATAGTATCAGTAATAGTAGGGAGAGGTCAATCCCCCACCCTCATTGCACTCTTGTAGGCCCTAATATAGGTGGGCACATCTATTGGTATAGTCTACGATCAACCGTGTTGTCGCATGACCTAATTCCAGTAGTAGGGTACTATAATATAATCTATCTAGTCAATAAAAAATTGATCATGCTATAGGTTCTTCAGGTACCTACTATCGTCCACCCATTTGAAAAATTGGTAGGGTCTCCACCGAACCCTATTAGTAGTGAGAGTGTTGAACTGTAAGCACCAAAACTGTAGGTCTCCAATCCTCCACTGGCCTATCATGTCATACCAATGGGCCATGGGAATATGATACGGCCATCACTAGGGAAAATTGGTTGGCTAGGTGCACATGATGTGGGCAAAGGCCCACACTTGCAAAAGAGTGCATGCTGTGAGGTTATGGTACTCATAATGCATGTACTAGCCTAGCTCCTAGTAGAGGTGTGCTAGAGGTGTACTTGCATGTTGCACCCCCAAAAAATAATATTCCTATGCTCTACCATCTCCTTGATAGTGTGGATGAGGCCCCCATGTAGGTGTGAGCCTCATCCATCAATCGTGATCCAAAAAGCAACAGTCACGACCATGACTCGGTAGACCAATAGTGCAGTTGTCCTCACATGGTCATACCAATATGTGTAGACATGACTCATGTCATCATTGTCATCATTCCTCCCCGTGCAATAGAGGATGCCCTACCTCCACTCTAGCATTGTTGGAAAATGTGCTTCAAGCTTATTGACATGAAAACTCTTGAAAGAGAAAAATTCATGAGACCCTAAGAATGTCTTATCGACTAGCAGCTGTGTTCTAAACTTCTAAAAAGATTAAATTCACTAAGACTTTGGTTTTGTCTTGCTGATGTGTTGATTCCCAGTGATTATTGGGGAGACTCTTGACAATGAGTGGCATCGAGGAGAGGCATGAACCTTCAGAGTGATTCATTCTGATAGTGTTTGTCATGGAAAAAGTTATGTTCATATTGGACATCGAGGAGACTCTCAGACTCTTTCCAACAGCTCTTGTCTCACCAATGGTTCTCCTCTCGCTAACAGTATTGGTCTCGCCGAAAGGTTTGTGTTCAGTGAGAACTCTTATCGATAGCACTTGTCTCATCGACAGCTCTGCACGATGAACATCGGTGTAACATAAATGTTCTATAAGACTCTTAGCGACAACGATGGTCTTGCAGATATTTTTGCAATGGACATTAGTGAGAATTCTTGTCGATAGAGGAGATATTGCTAATGGATTTTTGTTTGTTGTGAACTCTCAGCAATAGAGAAACTCTTGCCAATAGATCTACACAAGATGGATTTGTGTTTGGTATGATGTCTCGCTGATAGCGATGGTCTTGCCAATGGTTCTATAGTGGACATCGATGAGATGTCCTAGCGATAGAGTGATTCTGGGCGTCAGGTTTGAACTCGATATGACTCTTTCCGATAAGGACAGTCGGGCATTTAGGCATTGGGGAGACACGGTCTAGTGTCTCACCGACATGCAATTTTTTTTGAGCGCTTTGACTGAACGACTATCTAACGTAGTCTATTTTGAACCAATGAGCAAAGTAGAAGGAGAACCCTTGGCAGTTGGACTATTGTGACCATTCCTATGAGGGAGATGAACAGACTGTGAGAGAATGGATTACTCTTTGGCAATGGTGGAAGATGATGAACAGTGTGAGATAACAAAGTGTTGCTCGATTGAACATGAATTGATTTGAGTGAATTCATTGGATGTTTCAGAGAGCATTTCTATATAAGGTTGATCAGTAAATGAGGCTACTATAATAATTGACATCAGAAAGTGAAGTTGATCTTTGTATGTAATTTTCTTTAGTGTAATACAAAGAGGCTTTTCTTGGTGTGGTGAGTTTTTGTCTCGTAAGAATTTTTCCACATAAATTTGGTGTACAATTATGTATGTTCATTTATTTTCTATTATTCTTTTCAAGTGTATCTAATTGAACTTTAATTCCAAAATTTAAATTCATATTTGCATTCTTCCCTGAGGTTTTGACATTAGGAGAGTTTGTTTCGCACCTAATCTTTCCTGCAAGTGGTATCAGAGCCTAGCCAGTTGTGTTATCCTTGTGGGTACATTGGGTTTTTTGAGTGAATTTTGTTCAATGGGAGTCTTGTAGAAGTCTGGTAATTTGAATTATAGATTAAGATGGCAAGCACGTCAGGAAAGATTGAAATTGACAAATTCAATGGCAGTAATTTTGAGTTGTGGAAACTCAAAATGGAATATCTGTTGGTTGATCATGATCTTTCACTTGTTGTGTCTGGAACGAAGCCTACAGGCATGAAGCAAGAGGATTGGGAGCTTTCAGATTGAGAATCAAAGGGGCTAATAAGGCTCTATTTAGCAGACTTTGTTCTTCTAAATGTTCATGAAGAAAAGATCACATCTTCTTTGTGGAAAAGATTAGGAGCTATTTATCAGGGCAAGTCCTTGGTGAATAAGTTGTTCTTGAGAAAGAATTTGCACTCTTTCAAAATGAAGGAAGGAGCATTTGTTGTTGATCATTTGAATGATTTCAACATGTTGATTGCTCAGTTAGCATCTGTGGGTGTGAAGATTGATGAAGAATATCATTGTATGCTACCGTTAAGTTCTTTGCGAGATTCTTGGGATCACTTGGTGATGGCTATTGGGAGTACTACTTCCTCTTTTAAGATGGAATATATTATTTCTTCTTTGTTATCAGAAGAGATGAGAATAAAATCTTCTGAGATGGCGAAGGAGGCTCTTTTTGTTTGAGGCAGATCGAATGAGAAAGGCAAGAAGAAGGACAAGAAGTCCAAATCCAAATTAGAGGGGAGATCAAAGTCTCCTAGTAAGAAGTCCAAGGTAAAGTGTTGGAATTGTGGGCAACCTGGTCATGTCCAAAAGGATTGTAAAGAGGTGAAAAAGAAGAAGTATTCTTCTGACAATGATTCTTCTTAGAGTGATGCAGACGCTTTCATTGCAACCTTGGCTACACAGGCATTAGATGATGTCTGGCTGATTGATTTTGGAGAATCTTTCCACATGACATCTCATAGAGACTGGTTCACTAAGTATGAAAAATATGATGGTGGAAGGGTGTATTTGGCAAGTGATTCATCTCTGGAAATAGTTGGTCATGGAAGAGTCAGAATTCAGTTCCTTGATGGAAGAGCGAAGGGAATCAATGATGTAATGCATATACAAGGTTTGGCTCGAAATTTACTTTTTGTTAGTAAGCTGAACGATGTTGGAGTGCAAGTCACATTCTCTAGAAATGGTTGCAAGATGACTAGAGGCTCAATGGTGCTAGCTTGGGGTGCTCGTATTGGTATCTTGTATAAGCTGGATGCACATGTTGTTTAATGCAATAGTGTCTCTATAAATTCACAGAAGGCTACTCATGGAGAAAAGGAGGAAAAAGTTCCTGATAGTGCAAACTCTATGGAAGTTAAACTTCCATCAGAAAAGACTATGCTCTAGCATCATAGGCTTGGCCACATTAGAGAAAAAGTTTTAAAAACCTTGAAAAAGAAAAACTTGGTTGAAGGGCTTGATGACTGTAACCTTGAATTCGAATTTTGTGAACATTGTATATATGGTAAACAACACCATGTTTCATTTTACTCCAGTCCTCACAAATCTTCTAGTTTACTTGATTACATACATTCTAATGTTTTTGGTCTAGTAAATGTTCATTCTTTATCTAAATCAAGATATTATGTATCGTTCATTGATGATTATTCAAGAAGGGCATTTGTTTATTTTTTGAAAAGTAAATTAGAAGTGTCCAATCATTTTAAGGAATTTAAAAACCTTGTGGAAAATCAGACTAGAAGAAAAATAAAATGTTTAAGGAATGACAATGGTGGTGAGTTTTGTTTTGATGAGTTCGAAAGGTACTGTAAAGATCATGGAATTAAAAAACATAAAACTACACCCTACACTCTGCAACAAAATGGAGTTGTTGAAAGGTTCAACATGACTATGATGGAAAGAGCATGAAGTATGCTAAGCAGTGTTGGCTTGGAGGAGAAGTTCTAGGTTGAGGCAGTTGCAACATGTTATTTAATAAATCATTCTCTGAATTCTGCTCTTGTTGAGAAAACACCTTTAGAAGCATGGTCTAGAAAGAAGCCCTCTCTGAGACATATTCGTGTCTTTGGCTGTGAGGCATATGCATATGTGCCAAATGAAAAAAGGTCTAAATTGGAAAAAAAGGCTGTTAAATGTGTTTTTATTGGTTATACTGCTGGCATAAAAGGATACAAGCTTTGGAATTATGATACGGAGAAGGTTTTGTACAACATAAGTGTTATTTTTCATGAGTTGAAGCCTTCTACTTTGGATTTGCAATCAGAGAGAAAATCAGAAAATAAAAAGGATGTAGTTGAAATTCCTACGACACCAGATAAAGAGAAATTCAAAATTCAAAATGTACCTGAAACTGAGGAGATCTCAAGTAGTTCTGAGAGTTCTGAAGAAGAAGATCAACCTCAGCCTCAGCCTATGAGGAGGTCAACACGTGAAAGAAAGAAACTTGATAGATATGGGTTTTATTTCTTAGATTCTACTTGTGCCTATGCTTTAGTTTCTAGCACTGACGAGCCTAGGACTGTGAAAGAGGCATTTAGAATGTCTGATTCAAACTCTTGGTTGGAAGCCATGAATGAAGAAATGGCATCATTAGAAAAGAATGGCACTTGGAGTTTGGTGCCCTTTCCTGAAGGCAGAAAATTTGTTGGCAACCAATGGGTATTTAAAAGAAAAATAGGTCTAGATGGCAATGTGGAAAAGTATAAGGCAAGGTTGGTTGTGAAGGGATATTCCCAAGTAGAGGGAATTGATTATGGAGAAATTTTTTCTCCTATAGCTAAGTTGATGTCTATCAGATTTCTTTTGTCACTTGCACTAACATATGACTTAGAGATTGAACAAATGAATGTGAAGACAACATTTCTTCATGGCGAACTTGAAGAAGAAATTTACATGTCCCAGCCTGAGCACTTTGTGGAAAAAGGTAAAGAAAAATTGGTTTGCAAGTTGAAAAAATATCTGTATGGATTAAAACAATCTCCTAGAATGTGGTACCAAAAGTTTGACACATCTGTTTTGTCATTGGGATTTGTAAGATCAAAATCTAATCATTGTGTGTACTACAAAGCTAAAAATGATCGTGTTCTTATTATTGCTCTCTATGTTGATGATATGTTGTTTATAGGCAATAGTAAGTTAATCATTTTTGATCTAAAATCTCAGTTGTCTGCAAATTTCGAAATGAAAGATCTTGGTGCAGCCAGTTATATTCTAGGAATGGAAATAACTAGGGACATGAAGAGTAGAAAACTTTGGCTCAGTTAGAGTAAGTATATTAATACTATTCTGGAGAGATTTTGTATGACTGATTGCAAGCAGCTAGTTGTTCCAATTTTGTAGGGAACGAAGCTATCTATTGAAGAATGTCCAAAATATCCTACTAAGATAGATGACATGACCAGAGTGCCTTATGCTAGCCCAGTTGGCAGTTTAATGTATGCAGTGGTCTATACAAGGCCAGGCATTGCCCAAGCAGTGGGAGTACTTAGTCATTTTATGGAAAATCCTAGGACACATTGGGATGTTGTGAAAAGAGTGTTTACATATCTAAAGGGAACTTCAAAATATGCTTTGTGTTACCATGGAAATTTGGTTGAATCACATAGGAATCTCAGCATTCAAGGATGTGTGGATTCTAATTGGGCAAGGGACATTGATAGAAGAAGATACAATAGTGGATATATTTTCATGATGAATGGTGGTGAAGCTAGTTGGATGAGTAAGTGGCAGTCTATAGTCGCTTTGTCCACTACAGAGGCAGAATACATGGCAGCAACATACACCTATAAAGAATCAATCTATTAAAACATTTGTGTTCTAACATTGCATTTGATGCAAGGAAAATTACAATTTACTATGACAGTCAGAGTGCTATTTTTTTGGTGAAAAATCCTACTTTCCATGCTAGGATGAAACATATTGATGTGTAGTATCATTTTGTATGAGATATGGTGGAGGATGGAAAGGTCTCTTTAGAAAAAGTGGATACTCTAGAAAATGTTGTAGATGCATTAACGAAACTAGTGAGCACAAAAAAGTTCAAGTGGTGTGCCAGTTCGATGGGCCTTAGTGCCCATAAATTTCAATAATTTTGTTGTGCTCTAGAGGTCTCAGTAAGATATTTGTCAAGTGGGAGATTGTTGGAAAATGTTCCTCAAGATTACTGACATGAAAACTCTTGAAAGAGAAAAATTGGTGAGACCCTGAGAATGTCTTACCAACTAGCAGCTATGTTCTAAACTTTTGAAAAGATTAAAGTCGCAGAGACTTTGGTTCTATCTTACCGATGGGTTGATTCCTGGTGATTATCGGGGAGACTCTTGACGAGTGGTATTGGGGAGAGGCATGAAACTTCAGAGTGATTCATTTTGACAGTGTTTGTCACAGCGAAAGTTTTGTTCACATTGGACATCGGGGAGACCCTCAGACTCTTTCGGACAACTCCTGTCTCAATGATGGTTCTCCTCATCGGTGGGTATACTTTCGGTATGAGCTCTCGCCGATAGTATTGGTCTCAATGATAGGTCTGTGTTCAGTGAGAACTCTTGTCGATAGTACTTGTCTCACCGACATCTTTGCACAATGAACATCAATGTAACATAAATGTTCTATAAGATTCTTAGTGACAACAATGGTCTTGCTGATAGTTCTGCAATGGACATTGGTGAGAAGTCTTCCCGATAAAGGATATATTGCCGATGGATTTCGATTCACTGTGAACTCTCAGCGATAGCGAAACTCTTGCTAATAGATCTGCACAAGATGGATTTGTGTTTGGTATGATGTCTTTCCAATGGCAACGGTCTTTTCAATGGTTCTACAGGGGACATCGATGAGATGTCTTAGCGATAGACTAAGTTTGGGTGTCAAGTTTAAACTCGATATGACTCTTGCTGATGGTGGTGACTCTTGTCAATAAGGATAGTCAAGAATTTAGGCATCAGGGAGACACGGTCTAGTGTCTCATCGACATGTGATTCTGTCTGAACACTTTGACCGAACGACTATATGAAATGGTCTATTTTGAACCAATGAGCGAAGCAGAAGGAGAACTGTTGGTAGTTGGACTGTTGCAACCATTCCTGTGAGGGAGATGAACACATTGTGAGAGAATAGATTACTCTTAGGCAATGGTGGATGACGATGAATAGTTTGAGATAACGAAGTGTTGCTCGATTGAAAATGAATTGATCTGAGTGAATTCATTGGATGTTTCAGAGAGAATTTCTATATAAGGTTGATCAGTAAATGAGGCTACTATAATAATTGACATCAGAAAGTGAAGTTGATCTCTGTATGTAATTTTATTTACTGTAATAGAAAGATGCTTTTCTTGGTGTGGTGGGTTTTTCTCCCATAAGGGTTTTCCCATGTAAATCTGGTGTACAATTGTGTATGTTCGTTTCTTTTTTTGTATTCTTTTCAAGTGTATCTGATTGAACTGTTATTATAAAATTTAAAGTCATATATCCATTCTTCCTTGAGGTTTTGATGTTAGGAGAGTTTGTTTCGTACCTAAGCTTTCCTTGCAAGCATTGATCGTGTATAATCAAGATCCACTGATCATTTGTGGATGGGTAGCATAAGGATCCAATAGACATCCTTGAGTGTGATGGTCATCTCTCCACAGGGCAATTGGAAAGATGATGTAGTGGTGTCCCACTGCTCTATAAGGGTTGTTAGCATCCTCTTATGGTACCTCATCTCTAGAATAGTAAACACGTGCCAGAGACTAACCCGCTGTAGATGAGTGACCTCATCCTCTGATCAACGGTCCCTCTACTCACGAACAAGTTGGAATGCTCACCCTCTTGGATGCTCTCGAATCTCTAAGTACTCCTATAAGAATTCAAAAAAATATGAGTCAAAACATCAAAATTTTGGATGAAAATAAAAAATTAAATAAGACTTATGCACTTTGAACAAATGTCTACATGTCGTACATGTGTCTACCAACCACCATGGTCGCCTCAAAGATAACAACATATCTTCGAGATGATAGCATGGAGTTGATACTCTAGTCCTCATCAAAGATAACAACATGGATATTAGACGTAGGCATATAAATAAGACACTTGTGCACCTCACCAACAGAGAAAGTGCTTAAAATAAGCTAAAAATCATGAAAAATGGGGTTCAGAGACCTATTTGGTCCACCTCGTGGCCCTCAACAATGTCCTGGCATAGCTACTCCAACCTTGGCACCTCATACTCTCTCCTTAACACTTTGTTGAATTTTCTCTCAAAAATTCAACAATTTGCTTGTAGTGAATAGTTAAAATGACCCTTCTAGGGGCCCACCTAGGTATATTTAGGCCCACTAGGGCCCATTTTTTCTAGAGCTTGTGGCTCCTCAGTTTGTCTTAAATATGCCCCAGCAAGCTAGCAAAAAACTCAGGAGGGGGCATAAGGTCATCTCTTGATCATATTTTTCATCCAAATCAATGACTTTTTTCTTGATCATTCCTCTCTCTGTAGTAGCTTTCTTTTGATTTTTCAAAGTTGGCCCAAAGTTTGAGTTTTGTAGGTTAATGGTTTGAACAATTTTTCATGACCATTCTAATGCTATTTGTTGACCTTGAATGATGGGGCCATCTTTAGTACTAGTTAGCTCAACTTCGGTGGCCACTATGGTCTCTCTTTATTCGCATGTAAATCTATAAAATTTAAAATTTAGAAGCAATTTTTCCTTTCTACTTTAGTGATGCTGATTTTTTCAAAATCGTGGGGGAAAAATGTAGTATTGCCAAATTGCACCTAGGGGCAATTCCACATTTTCACATCTTTTCCTAGCATTTATGACACCCTGGGACATTAATGAAAAAATATCATGGGTTCAAATTTTGCAGTCCTGACTCCATGTAGACTTGTGGCTGAGCAACAAAATCCTGATGACACATTTCCTAAGAATCTAGGCTCTAGACACATGCACAATGCGTGGACATCTGCGCAACATGCTAGCATCCTGTTGGTTTCCCAAGTTAAAAATGTGGAATCTAGAATACTAACCCTTGAGACACCTATCTCAGTAGTTACATTCCAAGAGTAACAACTCTTTTCCACACTTTCAAGCATTAAAAACCCTTTTTTGGCTCTCATTTGGGGGTTGGAAGACATCACTCAATCTTTTTCATTCACTTGCTCCAATTTAGATTTCTCTTCACTTTTGATAGCAATGCTCTCACAAGCAAATCCATACTAGACTGAGGTCCTCCTAGTAGTTGTAGTAGCTCTCAAAAAAGAACTCAATGTTGCATTTGTATGCTCCAGAGAGGGTCTAGTCCCATCGTGAAAAGGAGCTTGGAGTGAAGATCCAGTCGTCTAGAGAAAGGTAAGCTTTCTTCAAGCATCCTTGTGTTCATTTCAATCTCCGGTTTTCTAACTAGTTATATTGTTCAACACACCTTAGGCTTGAGCTTATAAGTAAAAAAAAAAAATTCTATTCGAGTTTCTAAAGTTCTCTATTGTTTAGAATGCTAGTGCATCGTTTAGACGACAGCACACTATACTGGCATCTAGAAACTACGCTGACGTCATTTGGCCGAGAGCTCCCTCTTTCTCTCTCAGGGTGTCTAGTGCTTTAAATTCCTGGGGCATAACTGAATCTTAATCTCTTGTCATTCTTCTAATATGTTATTCTAAGGTGTATAAGGGCAATCCATTCCCTAGTGATGTCTCAAGAAAGGAAAGACCCGTGTGTAGTGAATCCCTCTTATATCACAAGTGTCAATCTTCTAGATAGACTTGGCATGGATAAATCAAAAGTATAATCCTATTCCTTATCAATTCAAGGATGTGATTACCTAAGGAAATCTAGTGGAGCGCATCTAATGAAAACTCCATGTAATAGTGCCTTCGGTAACTTTAATTCAATTAGGTTACCTCAAAGACATGAACAACTATGTCTTAATGTGGAAACAGACATAATTCATTTCCCACATTGATCCATTTGAGAGAAACACATGTAAATTCAACAACAAGCATTAACAGATTCTACTACATGAACCAATAGACATGAAAGATGAAACAAAAAACCAGAACACAAAGATTTATGTGGGGAAAATCCTTTCGGATAAAAAACCCCACACTCCAAAGATCGAGCCATTGTATTATTCAGCAACAAAACACTTACAATACAATTTCAAGCTCTTAGCCTTTCAGAGATTACACCTTGTTCATTCTGGATACAACTGGTAGCAAACTATTCCTGAGAGATTCCAACAGCTTGACTCTACCTCTCAATCCTCTGCTTCGACCTCATGGTTTTGGCCTTTCAGCTAGCCACTCGGTCCTTACTCTATAGTTATCTCTCTGGCTCTCGGCTCTTCAACTTTTTGTCTTATCAGCTTCCTTCTCTCTTTTCTCATCCAGAACATCCAACACATACATATATGCATTCGTTCTCAATAGTCAGAAAGCAAATCGCTGACTCAGCATCATCATCGTAATGAAGATGTTTCCACTCTGGTGTAGATTTTTCCTTCCACACAGAAAATGGTTGCAACGGTTCATGTTCTTCCTTCTTGGGTTGGTCCACATCGTACCACATCAGACAATCTTCACTCGGTCAACAGCGATCAACTTGTGTCACATGTTGGTGAGACACTAACCGTGTATCCCTGATGCCACAAGTCTTGACTATCGATATCGCCAAGACTTCACTATCAGCAAGAGGTTACATCAAGTCCAGAAAGCTATTGCTAAGACTTCATGATGTCACCAAGACCTCACACCAAAGATCACAAGGTATTTCAAAGATTTCATCAATTGGCAAGACTATCACTCTTCGCCCAGACATTACATCGAAGTCTTCAAGACACGTCCACCTCAGCATTCTCATCGGTGAGACAATCGCCATTCGATGAGACATTACACTGAGCTCATAAGTCATTCTAAAGTGTTCCTTAGTCACCAAGACTTTAGTCATTCACTGAGAGATCATATCAATCCCTTCATGTTATACCGATGTCACTGTTGGCAAGACATTCCACATTCACCAGGAGATCATACTGAAATTCCAAAGTCATACTAAAACCTCTGACATCCATTGCATCCCTATCGGCATCCATCTGACAATCGACAAGACTTCCCTCTATCGCTAAGAGGTTACAGCGATATTCACATTTCACCCCGAAGACTTTTGTTCACTAAGAGTCACACCGAAGACATCTAATAATTGGCAAGACATTCATCTTTCACCAAGATGTTACACTGAGCCTTCATGTGTTACACCGAAGTTACACAGCCATCGGCGAGACCATCACAGTTCGCCAAGACCTCTCACCGAGCAAACATGTCTTACCGAGTTGGCAAGACTTTTGTCTTTTGCCGAGACTTCATACCGATCGCCTTATGTTACACTGATGACCCCTAACACTGTCACCGAGAAATCTCCCGGTCACCAAGAGATCATGCCGATAGGAACAAGTCATACCGATTTCTTCATCGGCTAGATAGACCGAAGGTCATGTTGATATCGGTAAGACTTCCTATCATCGCCAAGACTTCTCACCAAGACCCTTGAGTTACACCAACGACCATAGGTGTATATCTATCGGCAAGACTTCCCTTGTCGGTATGAGACATACTGACTGTCCAAGACTCTCCCTGACATCGCTTGTCACCCAGAGTCACACCGATATTCGATAGCCACCAAATGTTAGCTAGAGGTTTCCACTCGGTAGAAGGTTACAGTGAAGGCCACAAGTCACAGCGACATCACCAGTCAGCAAGACAGAAGCATTGTTTTGGCGACATGAGCAAAACACAAGGTTACAACTTCCAATTGGCCAAACAACAGGAATGTCACAGTGACTTTGCTTTTCCAGGGGTTACAGCCTATGAGATTGAGGCACATTTTCCAACAATTACCTTACCTATTATAGTTGGAAAGGCTACCTTACAAAATCCTATTCATTTTATGCTTCATGATCTTTCATATAATCTTCTTTTAGGAAGACCTTGGATTCATGAGATGCATGAGGTGCCTTCAACTCTTCATCATATCATGAAGTATGTCTATAATAATAAAGAATACTAAGTTGAAATAGACCCCGAGCCTACAAGTTGCTTACAACTTGAAAGAGGAACGACAAGTCCTCTAAACACATTAATTACAACATCAAACATAGAACCTATGAAAGAAGAATAAAAAGAGATGGAAAGAGTGTCAAAATTATTGGACGATGATTGGGGTTCCCTAGATTTCACATCTTCATTTATGGGAGAATACATAGCCACAAGTAAAGAAGATGAAAAACAAAAACAACCAATGGTAATTGTAGATGCTCAAATTATCATCAAATTCTTCTATTAATCAAATAAAGAAATTTATTATATTAATTCACTAATGTTCATCATGTTGATTTCAATAAATCAATTTATTTAATCAAATCTCTAAATTCCTCTCATCTGCTTTAATAAATCAAATTATTTAAATCAAATGTCAAATCCCCTAACTCCTTCAAGTTAACTAATTTTTCATTAATTAACTTCTAATCCTAATTACCCATTCTCTAGATTTTGACTCAACCTTGGTCAAACCCAACACTTGATTAACTAATCCACGTGCACGTGAAAATAATTCTTTTAATTAACTAATTACCTTATTTTCCCTCACAAAATCATATGCTTTGGGAATATTCCTCCAATAACTCCACTTATTTGAATTTCTTACCACATGCATTAACTTCTCATACATCTCAACCACATGCATTAATCTCTCTTACATGCTCACCCATATGCATTTATTTCTTTTCCATCCTCTTTACTTGCACATTCCCCAAAACGTGCTCCACCTTCATCCAATAGACTTGTGAAAAGTGTCATAATCTTATTGGCTCCCCTTTAGTCCTACATACCTCCAATTTCTCCATTCTTCAACTCTTCAACCCTATAAATAGAAGCACTCTCTTCACAATATGGATCAACAATCTTAAGCATTCTCACTATAGGCACTTCCATCTTCATCACATTTTGTTCATTATCATTTGAATCTTATCAAGGGGGTGGGAAAGGGCATCCTTTCCACATTAAAGGAGCACCACTCCCACTATGGGATAGGGTTTGACATGTTTTCATATGCTTTCATTTAGTTACTTTGATTATTTTTTCTTTCTTGTCTACATATGCACCATGGTCAAGTATCTCATAGGAGTACTCTATTTGCCTTGTTTAACTTAAATGATACTAATATTTGTCATTGTTTAAGCATTTTGTAGATTTGTGCTTACATATTGGTGCACCAGGTAGGGGACAACAACTACTTTATCACAATGTTGGCTTTACATGCAACTTGTTTTGCAAAATTCTCTTTGTTTATTTATACGTTGCTTTGTTAGTAAATGGTTTATATTCATATCAAGAGTTGTTGAGGTGGATTTTGGTGGGCTTTAATTTTATAACTTTCATTTTCCACTAATTTTTCTTGGGTATCTATATATCACTTCTAAGCTTCACTTTTGTTGGTTTTTGATGGAAAATGGTTTGTTTTCTATTGAAGGTATATATTAGGGTTTTTTTGAAAATCATGTAGTTTGTGTTTCAAAGGTAGTTGACATAAATTAGAGGTGTTTTCTTTAATGGTAACTACAATGTCTGAATATGTAGTACTTTAGAATCTTTTGGAGTTTTTTGAACTTGGTCCCTTGAAGTTGAGGACATCTACATTGTGGAGATCTTCATTTTTTGTTCTTTCAGTTACTTGTTCCTAACTTTTAGAGAGTTGTACTCCAACATAACCAACTCTATTTGTTGCTTCGTAGTTTAATTCTCATGTGAAAACTGAGCTTCCTTTTGACTTAGCTCATCACGTAAGGCCTGCTTTCAACATATCGTCTTCCTTGCTAATTCCTTATTTTCTTGAACCCTGTGAAGTCTTCGAGTTTCTTTATCAATCTTACTAAAAGGTTGTCTAGAAGCTTGATCTAAAGAGACTTGCACTATTTCTTTTGGAAAAGACCCACACCCTACTCACTCAAAGCTTCCATTTATAGCACATACATCTGTGCTGGAGATTTTGATTGACCACACCCTCTTAAATCTTCACTTTTGTGTGGTCTTTGATGGTTTTATAGATCGACCTTATTTTTTCTAGCATGCCACGCCTCTATTGACTCTAGGCAACATCAAACTCGTAGCAAGTGGCCAACAAATTTGTGAAAGTCAATTTAATCCTAAGCATGTCATGCCTATATACAAGCTCATTCTTATGCTTGAGCAAATACACACCCACAAACTCAATAACTTGGTGAAGACTCAAAAATTTCCATCACCGATTCAATCAATATTTTGAGCATACTAGAGAAAGTGTACACTATATTTTTTAGTTCATGACTTCCACAGACCCATAGACAGTCACATTCAATAGGTCTATTTATAATCATGTTAGAATTTGAAATAACAATACAATCTAGGAAATTAGAAAATCTGGTGAATTCATCTTGATGTTACAGATTGATAAAGCTTTTTTGTGTAGGTTATGCCAAGTGCGTACGGATTGGGATATTTTGAAAATATTTTATGTAGGCACAATATCATTCTTGGGCCCATTAACATAATAAAATTCTCAAGATATTCATAGCTATTAACATAAATTCATCGATATTAATGTCTTTACATTAATGAATGTCTTTATGTTCCTATCTAATTATCATTTAGTGCATTAACTATATCACCCATCCGTGAATGTTGTAAAGATATAACTTACCTTTCTTGTCTTCTATCAGTGCTCTAAGTGATTGATAGGGCAGGTTAACAACATATTTATTATGATATTTCTATCATAATTTACTTTCTTGATGGTGTGTGTTTAACTTCAATTTTATTATGATATTTCTGTCAGAAGTTCAATTGTGATGTGGCATGTTTAATTGCAATTTTATTATGATATCCCTATCAAAATTTAATTCCCTTAATTTTAACCCACCTCCCATTGAATAAAAAATTGTGTATGCCTTGATGATAGACAATGCTTTTAATTCAACTCCACCTACACTAAAAAAAGGAGAGTCTTATATTTAAGGGAATAAGACAAGGAACAAATCTTAATGAGGGTTGTGGGTACTCAATGTTAGACAATGTCGTTATGCTTCAAGAAGCACAATTTCCTTTTCAAACTAGTTGTTGGTTGAGTTGGGTGGATATATACAAATTTGCATAGTCACTTGAAGATTTTAGAAAGGTTGTGGTTGAGAAGGAAAAAACAAAAATTGTGTGGTATTCCATTCATTTATGAAATTTTCATATTGAAAATTTTTGAGATTGCATGGCTTTGTGGGGGTTCATCAAATCTGATTTTTAGCTATAACCATTTTTTTTTTTTTCACAACTACTTTGCATGACAGGTGTAATTTTTTTTGTAATAGTATAGTATTCTTCATTAATTCCTTGAAATAAATCTTATTGGTGATAGCTTTGTAATGTTTTGTAGGAGCATTTGCATCAAGAAACAATGGTGGTTTTTTTTCACATGGGGATCAAATAACTAGCATAGTTGAGTTGGAAAAGTGGGCATTGAGCTTGAAATTGAAAAATAATTTTTAAATGCTTATTGCAATAGTCTAGAGCATCCATTTTTTTCTTTTATTTTCTGTTTTAGGCCAACTAGATCAATTTGGGTTTAAAATCAATCATTGTTTTGAATTTTTCAAAGTTGGACTAAAACTGAACATTAGAAACTTACCATACTTTACTTTTAGGTTAAAATTGAACAAGACAAATTAACACTTAGCTTTTGGTGCTTAAAATGAATTCACTTCTATTTTTGGGATTAAAAATAACTTGTGCCTTCTTTATTTTGTGATTTTTTACAATTTGTGTCATTTGAATGCATATGCACTTCTCTCATGCCACTTAGTGTTCTTGTGAATCAAAAGCGTTCAATTGACATTAGTTGTCTAAAGTCACCCACACATTTCAATTTGGATCTAAAATTGAACCCTCATGCTAGTGTGAAGGAAAGGCATTGTGTGTGTTCCCTCTTAGTGCTTTACACAATCTAGGCATTTGAACTACAAATGTACTTCTTTGCTTTTGTTTATCATTAGAGGGCCTGCCTCCCCGCTTCGAAAGGAGGGAAGAACCCAAGTGGTAACAAGCTAAATCCAAGCTCTTCTAAACTGCCATATAAATGTGTGGTTGCAATGAAAGTTGTGATCAATGGGAAGTGATATGTGATAGCCCTCCCTCAGTATATTTATGATGTGAAAAGACCTTGTTCTTAGGGTTGGGAGACCTCTTGAGGAATTTTATATCATAGTATCACTTGAACCAGATGTCCTTACTACAACCCTTTGTTTAAAGACCAAAATCCTTAATACTTTTTGCTGCAAGAACGGTCATTCTAAAGCTGCCCCACATTTGTACTATTCAAAGTAGAAATAGAAAAATCATTAAGATCTCCAGATCTTCAGGATTTTGATATTTGGTGGTCTTGAGAAGTGTGTACTGAGTAAGGGGGGGCCAATGTCACTAAATCTCTAATTGTTCACTTTGTCTTAGTGTTTGGAGAAATCTAAGTGGGGACTCAAAAAGTATAGCCATTTCTAACCTAGGGTTGTGCAATTTGTGAGTTAGTCAAACACATTGCTTGGATCTAAAACTTTGAGAAAAACATTAAACAAATTATCAAAATTTCAAACTCTTTTGAAAGAGTGAATATCTTTGAAGGGTCCAATTATTACTGCTTGTCCCTAGGGATTTCATCCTTAGAGGCTTCTAAATATTTGGGCTCACATCTCAATTTATTCTCTCCAAAGTCAACCTAGGGAAACTATGGCCTTAAACCTTTGATTTTCACATTTAATGGACCTCGTGGAATGAAAAAGATTTGATACATAGACATTAAGTTTGAAATTTAAACAAGAGGTGTTGATGTGTTAAAAAGAATCCATTTAATCAAGCTAAAATACAATTGAGCCCCACATATGTGTTTGTCCTCATGATTTCCCACAAATTCAAAATTCCAAAACCTAGGCCCAATCATCGTCACTCCAAGCTTAGAAATCTTAGTCCAAAATCTCTCAAGAAACACCTTTTGGAACTTCACAAAACCAAAGATAGGTTGATATACAACTACAAGTGTGCTTCAAGGAACAATCCAAACTTGTATTCCTTCTATTATTGTCAAAATCCTAGGCTTTTCCAACATTTTAAATTTCTCACATAATGATTAAAGTCCTTAGGAGTTCAAAGCTCTAGAGGTATAGAATGTTCTTCAACACCTTGGTCTTGTAAAAAAAGTATTTCTAGGTTCATCTAGGATCAAATCAACACTTCCATTTATCACATCATCCATCAAATCCCATCTCACAAACAACTTTTAGAACTTTGGAAAAATAATTTATGCTATACTTTTGGTAAATCCTTAAATCAAAATCAAAATCATCTTGTTTGGCTAAGTGTGTGTGGGTGAATCCTTTCTCACACATTTAGTTAAATTATCACCCCTTTTCAACAAGTTTACCTCAAGATCAAATTGAGCATCTTGGGATCTACAAGTCCATTATCCAAATCAAAATCAAAATCCAAAATCCTAAGGTCTAGTATTCCTCCAAAGTTCTCAAAGGTTCAAACATCCATATCATTCAACCCCCATCATTCATATCATCATCATTTGATCCTTAAACACCCTAGATTCTCTTTTTGTACCTAAAGTTTAGATCAACCAAGGGATTTATAGGTTCAACTCCCATATTCTTAAATGTTGATCCTAATATTATGGTCCAAACAAGGTCACAACAGAAGAAGATCATGGAGAAAAACAAAGAAACATCAACCTAGAGTGATTTAAGTCAAACAACATCAGAATTCAACCCTAGGATATCCATTGACCTTCCACTTAATCCCCCTCAACTACCAAAAAATTTTCAAGAGTGAGGTTTCCAAGTGGAGGATGTCACCAACAACTTCGAAGGGATTTCCCAAGATGAAATAATTGAACTAGTCCAAAATCCTGAAACACACAAGATTGTCAACACAGTGATGAGGCTCAATCCCATGCAATACATGTTGGCATTAACAAAGGAAGGGGTTTAGTGATTTTGATGTGAGCACTATTGTTGAACAATATTTTAGGAAAATTCCTAAAACCTCATTCATGCCTTCATTCCCAAGCATCAACTAACCCATCATACAACCACCATCATCTCATACCCCAAGTCAATCCATGATCACTAAGGGAAGCTCACTACTCCAAGCCCTTCAAGGGTACCCACTTGTCAACAATCAAAATTTTGAAGATAACATGATATTAAGTATGCCTTTCACTATCCACAAGACCCTAAACATCTATATGTTCCATTCATTTTCCATGATACAAACAACCCCTCCACCTTTTCCACAATACCGACATACCCTCTTGATACACAAAGCTCTCTATCCAATGTATCAAAAGGACAAGTAGATTTATTTGGACAAGTGGGAAATTTTAATACATCATCCTCACTCTTGCAAGGGAACATATGACTAATCTTCCCATCATTCCTACTATTTCCATCATCATCCATGCCCAATCAAGGTGTAGGGAAAATCCCTTCACTAAAAACAACAATCCAAAACTAGGCAAATTAAATCAATCCTCCAAGCAAAAATAAAATCACCACATCTATCATACAAAATCCTCTGAACATTCCACCAATATCACAACACTATTGGAACCAATCCAAATCTCCAAACCAATCATCACATCATCTACAACACCTCAAACATCTCAAAATATAGTCTCACAAGGACTAAGCATATCAACTATCAATATAAATCCACCTTCTACCACTCAACCCCTCATCATCACTCAACAAATGCCACAAAAAACACCCCAACAACCACCTATCACATCATCTCACAACATCCCAAAACATCCGCCACCTCCACCTCTGAATCCAAATACAAAAAATCAATATAGTATCACATTGCAAGCAACCCAAAAAGTGTACCAAAAGGGACCTCAACAATTCCAAGCACAACAATCCACAGAACAAGCTCAATCACAGTAAGTTGCCCAAGTACAATTGAAAGCTTTACTACAACAAAAACAAGTTGCACAAGCTGCACAAGTTGTACAACACGCCTCACAAGAAGCTCAAGCAAAAAAAGTCACACAAGCTCAATACCAAGTGCAAAAATCACAAGTGCAAGCCTTGTTACAATAGAAAGCCTATCAAAAATCCTTACAACAACATGAACAACAACAAGAATTGATAGCACAACATCAGAAAACCACACAACAATAGGCCCAACAGTAGGCATTATTGGCCCAACAACAACAACAACAAGCCCAACAACAAGTGTTGTTGGAACATCAACAACAACAAGCATATCAAAAAGTATTGATTACACAACAAAGCTTATAGTAGCCTTTCACAAACACACAACAAAATCTTAACACACAATCCATCCCATTGATCACCCAAACAACCATAACATCCCAAAACACATACATCCCATCACCTGATCCAAAAAATGATTTGTTTGCACAAGTTAAGTTGATCACACAACAAATGCAAGACATACAATTAGGAAAGACAAAAGGATCACACACACAAGGGAATTTGTGCCCCTATCCATTTGATAGAAGCATTGCAATAGTTCCATTTCCACCAGGCTTCGAAATAAAAAAATTCAATAAATATCGAAGGAATGGAAATCCTGAAGATCACATTAGGGAATTCCACATACACTATATGGAGGTCACATATGACAATTCTTATCTATTATGACCCTTCACTCAAAGCTTGGATAATCTAGAATTGGAATGGTTCTCCCATCTCCCCCTAGCATTAAAAAGTTCCAAGAAATTATGGAATTTTTCTTTGAAATTTATTCATTTAACTTGGGTGTGGAAGTGAGTTTAGAATAATTATCCAACCTAAAACAAGCCAAGGGAGAAAAATTTACAACATTCTTTAAAAAAATGGTGATTCAAGGCTAGCAAGAGAAAATGGTTTATGCCAAAAGAACAACAAATCAAGACTATCATCTCTAACCTTGAAGGGACCTTGTCCTTTCATTTGAAAATTCAATGCATAAAAACGTATGACCAATTGATCCCAAAGGTGCTCAACATCCAAAGAGCTTTTATAGCACAAGGGGGCACACCCATGTACCAAGACAATCGACCATCAATGAGTTACAATGACAAACCTCACACATGGGCGAAGAATAAAAAAGTTACCAATGATGGTGTCATTGATGCCAAAGTTGTTATCACTTCCCCAAGGAAAAAAACACAAACATACCCACAAAACACTCATCAAATCAACACACAACAAACCATTCATCAAAACACCCTATCACAATAGCAACCCAACAATAAAAAAGTCAACAACGTGAATGCTCAAGGGGTAAAATCTCCCAAAAAAAACCCACCAAAACAAAAATATATACATAACTTGGGGAACCATTCAAATCTATCATGCAATAGCTAGTACAAGAAAAAAATTTCACACTCCCTATTTATGAAAATTATCAAGAGCCTCAAATTAAACCACCATGGTATAATGATAAGGACCTCTGAGACTTTCACAAAATAAAGGAACATATGACAGCTAGCTATATGTGACTCAAAAATATGATCCAAGACCTCATTGATGACAAGGTCAAAATGATTGAACAACCAACTGAGAATTAAGATATTAAAATATATATGAATCCAATTTCAGACCATAATAAAGGAAACAACAATGGTAAAGGAAAGAGTTACCACAATGTGAACCATATCTATGACCCTGTTGTCACATCTATGGATGAATGGGTAATAGTTGTTAATAACAAAGGATCTAGAGCCAAGTGTGGAGTCACCACACATTGGAATAATTACTATCCCACGACCTTCACCACCACCCAAATCACCAATCACCAATCTCAGATAAAACTCTAATGGTTATTGTAGCATAGAAAAATGTATCTCTTTACATTTTCACACTTGTTTGGGCCCACCGTATTCAAATTTATGCACTTTAAATGGTCCATTTTCCCCACTTTTGAATTAAATATTATTTTAATTCAAAAGTTAGCTTTCCCCTCTTCTTCTATAATTAAGTAATGATTTCAATTATTTAATTATTCATTATCCTTTTCTCTCTATAATTAAATAAATGTTATATTTATTTAATCATTTATCCTTTCTTTATCTCCACAATTAAATAATTATTTTAATTATTCCCTCTCCATTAGATAATTGTTTTTAATTATTTAATGTTTAACACTCCACCTTTCCTCTATAATTAAATAATTCTTTGTTCTCACCTTTCTTTTTAAATAAATAAAATCAATATTTTATTTAATTCTCCTATGTTGGCCACCTAAATTAAATAATTTTTATTATTTAATTCTCTCCAACAACCTCTTTTTATGAGCCAATCTTATCTTCCAGCTCAAGTCTTTATCTATCCATGTATTTCTTCTTACAATTAACCTCCACCCTTGATTAAATTATTTTCTAGTTTAATCTTGGTCCTTGATCATGATCCTTATTCTATCCATTCACTTAACTCTCGTCTATAAAAGGAAACCTTTCATACATCCATTATCCAAGTATCATCAAGCCTACATTATGTCAAGTCAATTAATCACTTCTAAGAAATTTAAGAGCAAGATTCTTCATTGATTGTTGTAGCAATTCAAGATCCATCATTATGGGAAGTTTCTAATTACAATTGTTTCATGTTCCATGCTTCATTATTTTATCATTTTGGTTCAATTACCTAAATAGGGTTTGACTAAGGCAAACCCCAAATCCCCAAATATTAACATTTTCTCTCTTTCCTTGTGTGATTATAGATCTAAGTATTTTGAAGTATTAGAAATGATTGAAGAATAGGCTTCAAACTTGTTAGATTCATCTCCTTATTGGAAAGGTCAAAATATACACAAAAAGTAACTTACAACCTCAAAAATTAGGGTTTCGGATCTAGAGACTTGGATGAACAGAAAGTGCAGACTAGGAGCTACAGATTGCACCGTTGAATTTCTTGAAACTTTGAGGTGGAATAAGTCACCATCAATGATGAATTAGTCCCACTTCCAGGCCTAAACAATAGTTTCTATAGTTTTGAGTACCCTTTTGTCTGAAACCTATTTTAGTCAAATTTCCCCAAAAAAGGACTAAGTCGCGCAACTTGGCATAAGTGTCCTAGTAGGCTTGCATAGTGATTTATGTAGGATTCTAGAGCTCCTCTCCATCACTTTCTTGTTTCTAGGTGCACCTCTTCAGTTTCATTGATTTTTGTTATAATTTGTATTCATTTTTAATTCATTTTGCATATCACACTATGTTTTCAAACATTTTGCATTTCCTTAATTTACATTTAATAGTTCTCTTTTACAATTTTTTAGAATCTAGGACATTCCCCTTTGACAGATTTCAATCATCTTTGCATTGGAATCTCAAGGGAATATTCTTGAGTGAGCCATCAAGATTTTTGGATACATCTCTCCTTTTAGGTGTAAAACCCTAGAAGTTTAATTGATCCCACATACCCAAAAATCTATGGTTCATTTTGGTGAACCTAATTTTCTTATTTTGATTCCATCATCATCCTAGAAAGAGCTTGCATTGACATTGCATTTCATTTCGCATTAGTTAAGTTGCATTCTAGGGTTTCAAATTTTGCATTAGTGAAAGTGCATATAGCTTGCATTTTTGCATCTCAAATCATTAAAAATTTCTAAAATTCTGCATTTGCATCTTAGATATGTATCATACAGCACAAAAACCATCAAAGTAAATAAAAAAAATCTAAAAATTCTATAAAAAAAAATTCCACTGGGACTCATTCGCTACCTTGGGTGACTTAGTCCCTTTAAACCCCTAAAACTGCCTTGTACAACAATGAAAACCCTATTTCTACACTTCTAGTTGCTACCATTAACTATCTGTATCAGTTGGTTAATTTCCTGTTACATGCATTTCACTAAATATAGCTTAATTTGGCTCATTTCATGCATTGCTAAATTTCAATTTTGCATTCACAATATTTCATTTTAAGATCTTTGCTTAATATAATCAGTACATTACCTTGTGTGAAATCTGAAAAGTTGCATTTCATCCTATGTATTTGCATTGCATTTTAACTTTTCATAGCTTCTATTACATTTAAATCATTAGAAATAAGCATTGTTTACATTCATGGCAATTATGGATAGCATTAGATTTTTGGAATTTTAATTTTCAGCATTAGTTCCTAGTTCACTTAGATCAAATTCATTAGAAAATGAAAACTAAAAACTAAAAACATCAAAAGAAATAATTCAAAAAATTATTCAATTTAGAAAAAGAATATCATCCAAGCCCTTTATTAGTGATGACTTAGACATGTTAGATGAATCCCTTCAGGACTTCCTCTCACTAAGATCATCCACTAAAGATTTGACACAAGAGGATGTAAGAATCGATAATCATGATAATCATAATTGTTCTTCTCTTGAGATCTCTCCCATTGGTGTTGAAGGTATCTTGATAAAAGAAGACACGATCATTGAAGATAATCAAAATATTGCTTGTCTTCCTTCTCCTCCCCCTTGCAAAGACATTATGACACATGAAGGTAAAATCAAGGCCACTACCTTACCTAGCCTCCATTCATCTCCTAACACCTCCCCTACTTGTGAAAATGATTTAGTGCATAAGGATACAATCCTGAATTATAATGACAAACATATTTGTGTGGAGGATATGATTGAGAGCTATGAAAATCCTACCTCTCCCACTCAAGAAGACATTCTAGGACATGAGGATGTAAATGTAGACAATCAATCCTTTTCTTCTCCTAATATCTTCTCTAGACATGAAGATGATAGTTTGGTTTTAAAAGATACCCTCATTGAGACTCATGAGAATCTTATTCCTCCCTTTCCTGATGCCCCTCCCATTTGGGACAACTTATTTCAACAAAAATGTCCAATCATTGGTAATGATGAAACTCCTATTTATCCTTCTCTTGATGCCTCTCCTACGAGTGATGAAGCTACTTTATCAAATCTAACCATGAAATGTGACAAACCTAGAGTTTGTCACTTTCTTAAAAGCTCTCCTACTAGGGTGGACCTTATGGCACAAGTGAACGAGATCTTAGAGAAAAAGGATGAAATTATGGAAAACAATCAAATTTCCCCCTCTCCTAACATCTCTCCTATTGGTGAAGAATATCATGATAATCTTTGGGAAAACATCATGCATTCAATTTTCTATGAGCTTATTAGCAAGCATGACAGTCATCGTTTCAATCTCTTTCCTAGTTATGAGAGTTTCTTAGTGAAAGAGAATAACAATGTTGACACACTGCATAGTTCCACACCCTCTATTATCTCTTCTATTTGTGGGAATGAAGTGATAGTAGAATATGAAATCATAGACAATCATGATAATCATAGTTCCTCTTCTCCCAATATCACTCCTACATGTGATGAAGGTATTTTGGAGCTAGAAGATACACCCATTGAGAATCATGACAATGTTGAAAGTTCCTCTTCTATAACTTCTCCTACTATGAAAGATATTATGGCACAAGAGAATGAGATCATAAACACATCTCTTAACATCACTCTACCTAGTCTAAATTCATATTCTAACTCCTCTATTTGTGAGATTGTTTTTGTGAGCAATCATGACAATCACATTATTTGTGAGGAGGATATGTTGCCATTAGATGATCAAACCTTTAATGCCTATGAAAATTCTCTTTATCTTCCTTCCCCTATTTTGGAAGACATTATTGGCCAAAGGGATGTAATCACAAATAATCATGATAATCATACATGTTCTTCTCCTAATGTCTCTCCTACTTTTGAAGAAGATATTTTGGGATTATATGAACTATTCATTGAAATACATGAGAATATTCTTGATCCCCTTCCTAATGTTTTCCCCATCCATAAATACATAATTGAGAAAAAGTATCCAATCATTGAAAAACAAGAATGTGATGCTTTTTCTTCTCTTGATGCCTCCTCTCCTTGTGATGAAGTTTCTCTACAAAATCTATTAATGGAATGTGATCAAAATCTTGTTTTCTTCCCTCCTAAGAGATCTCTTGCTAGGTAGAATATCATGGTGCAAGCTAGCATCAACACTATCATGTGGAAACCAAAAATCAACCTCACTTTGAAGCATCCTAAATTGCTTGATATAGATTTATGACCATCATGGGAATGCTTTGACAATAATGAAACCTTGAAGAAAATTTTAGGAGCTTATGATAAGTCACCTTATACTCCTCAAAATTTAAAGGTTGCATGTGCTACAATCAGTATCAAGCATAAGGATATAGAAAAATGAAAGAAAATCGAACACACCACAAAGTTCCTGGAAGAGGCTTTGAAAACCTTTGATTTCATTTCTACATCCATGGGTGAATACATGATCATAACAAAAGAATCTAAATGGGGAAGAGAAAAAGAGGACATTTCAAAAACATCCACTTCAACCACCTTAAAACCAAAAACAACATCCATGTCAAACTTTGAGGAAATTGAACAACCATCAAATTGAATAAAAGTGACAAACCTTTTCGGAAGACATTTTAGAATTTTGAAACAACATGGGAAAGCATGTGATACTATAGATTCTAATGATCTTTGTTATTGTCCCTCAAAACAAAAACATTCATCCAATGTCAATGCTATCACAAAATATTCTTCCAAGAAAACTCTAACCTTAGTACATCCTAAACTAATAGACATATCATTAAATATGTATCAAGCAAAAACAATGTTTACTTATTGACATAAATAACATTAATTGTTGCTCCTTGCCATAGTTGAATGTTTTACATTCATTGCAAGGAGCAACATATCATCATTCATTCTAGGCTCACCCTTGTCTTGCACTAAGTCGGGGCAAGGGGTTAGGAAGCCTTATCCCTGTATGTCACCTATTGTTGTCTCTTTTGGATAGTCATTAACATTTCATGAACATATAGGAGCAAGATTGGGATGTGGACAACATGTATTAAGTTGACTTTCATGTGATGTACTTAATCATGATGTAGCTCAATTCGGAAACATATGACTTGGCATAGGGATTTCCAAGTTGTCTCTCATGTCTTCTTTCATTCATCATTACTTATAGTAATCATGTAGCAACCACTATAAAGTTGGGGCATACATAGATGACATCTTTTGGAAAAAATATTGTTGCATGATTTTTCTTTTTTCTTATGATGTGTCCTCTTCTTGGTGGTGTCATTGGGTTTGATTTCGTCCAAGAGTGTATGATCTTCTAAAAATGATGATGTGAATGAGGCATCCCATGGGCAACAATTTGACACTTTGAATTGTCCTCTCTTGGAGAAATTAGGCACAATGCTCCCTAAGAAGAAGACCTTACACAAACAAATAAAAATCCCCTTTAACAAAATTTTTACATGACATTCAAAAGCCTTTACAAAAGTGTTTTCATTGTGGTGCTTTATCAAAGTTATCAGGAGGTATAACTTTGGTATGGTTGAGCGGGAAACCCAATCTGAGGCATGACTTTCCCTGTAGACACCTACATGTGTGTGCGTACATACTAGCCATGAGTGTATGTTTCTCACCTTTTAGGACATCTCACTTGGCAGATAGCCATGAGTTTCATCACCTTAGTGTGAGTATGTGTTTACAGATCAAACAACCTAGATCTAATCCACATCGTGTTGGACAAATGGTCGAAGCTTGATCCATGTTTTTATTATTTCTCATTTGTACTTCTCTCCCTTCTCTTTATTGTCATTGAATGATCGTGTATCTTGTTTTAGTGCAAATTATTCACCTTGTGTGTGTCCTTTTGCACTTATGTCAGTTTGACTTAGGATTTTGGATCCTGGGGGCTTGACCACTTCCTTCATCTTTGTTATCCTAGACCATCAATATCTATGCGCTTGGACCCCTCTTGAATGTCTAATTTAGTGTGAGTTTGAAGCAAGTTAACCCTCTCACTAAAGTGGGGGCTAAATGCGGCATTGAAAAATGTATCTCTTTACATTTTCACACTTGTTTGGGCCCTCCTTATTTAAATTTATGCTTCTTTATGCCTTAAATGGTCCTTTTCCCTAACTTTTGAATTAAATACTATTTTAATTCAAAATTTAGCTTTTTCATCTTCTTCTATAATTAAGTAATTATTTCAATTATTTAATTATTCATTAGCCTTTTCTCTCTATAATTAAATAAATGTTATATTTATCTAATTATTTATCCTTTCTTTATCTTCCCAATTAAATAATTATTTTAATTATTCCCTCTCCATTAAATAATTGTTTTTAATTATTTAATTTTTAACTCTAGACCTTTCCTTTATAATTAAATAGTTATGTGTTCTTGGCTTTCTTTCTAAATAAATAAAATCACTATTTTATTTATTTGTCCTATGTTGGCCACCTAAATAATTTTTATTATTTAATTCTCTCCAACAACCTCTTTTTTTTGTGCCAATCTTATCTTCCACAATAAGTCTTTATCTATCCATGTCTTTCTTCTCTCAATTAACCTCCACCCTTGATTAAATTATTTTCTAATTTAATTTTGGCCCTTGATTGTGATCCTTATTCTAGCCATTCACTAAAAGGAAACCTTTCATCCATCCATTATCCAAGTATCATCAAGCCTACATGTTGTCAAGTCAATTCATCACTTCTAAGACAATTAAGAGAAAGATCCTTCATCAATTGTTGCAAGAATTCAAGATCCATCATCATGGAATATTTCTAATTGCAATTGTTTCATGTTTCATGCTTGATTATTTTATCATTTTGGTTTAATTACCTAAATGGGGTTTGACCAAGGAAAATCCTCAATCCCTAATAATCAACATTTTCTCTCTTTCCTTGTGTGATTATAGATCTAGGTATTTTGAAGGCTTGGACATGATTGAAGAATAGGTTTCAAACTTGTAAGAGTCATCTCCTTATTGGAAAGGTCAAAATCTACACAAAATGTCATTTACAGCCTCAAAAATTAGGGTTTCAGATCCAAACACTTGGAGGAACAAAAAGTGTAGACTGGGAGCTACAGATTGTACCATTGAATTTCCTAAAACCTAGAAGTATACTAAGTTGCCATCAGTGGTGAATTTGTCCCACTGCTAGGCTTGAAAAATGGTTTCCGCAGTTTTGAGTACCCTTTTGTCTGAAACATTTTCCAACAGATTTTCCCTATAATAGGACTAAGTTGCCCAGCTTGGCGTAAGTGTCTCAGTAGGTTTCAATAGTGAATTCTACAAGATTCCAAAGCTATTCTCCATCACTTTCTAGTTTCTAGGTGCAACTCTTCAGTTTCATTAATTTTTGTTATAGTTTGTTTGCATTTTTAGTTCATTTTGCATATCACATTGTGTTGTCAAACATCTTTTATTTCCTTAATATACATTTAATAGTTATCTCTTTTATAAGTTTTCAGAATCTAGGAGATTCCCCTTTGACAGATTTCAATCATATTTGCATTGGAATCTGAAGGGCATATTCTTCAGTAAGCCATTAATATTTTTGGACAACTCTCTCCTTTTAGGTGCAAAATCCTAGAAGTGTAAGAGAGCCCACATACCCAAAAATATTTGGTTTAGTTATAATGTCTTAGAGAAGTTGAAAAAGACCCCTGCCTAAATCTCCATCATGGAGTTGCTCAAGATATCGCCTACAAATAGGGACATCCTAGAAAAGGCATTGGTTGCATCTTCCATCCCCACCGACCTTGATGCAGACTAGTTCCAAGCTATGGTTGGACATATCACTACACCACATCTCCTCACATTTTCCAAGCATGATCTTCCAACCCATCCATCTCATAACTATGCAGTTCATCTCGAAGTCCTATTCCATAACAACAAAGTCAAAAAAGTCTTGGTGGATGGGGGTGCGAGTTTCAATATTTGTACCCTACAGCTTATAAAGAATTTGGGATTTTCAGAAGATGTTATTGAAAAGGGAAAAGGTATCACAATCAGGGCCTATGATGATCAAGAACATGTATCACAAGGCATCATTTAGCTCCCCATCCAAGTGGGGCCAACAATTATGGAGACCACTTGTTAGGTCCTTGAACTTAAACTCCCTTATAATATTCTGCTAGGGTTCCCATGGATCCATGGAATGCAAGCTGTCACATTCATGTTCCATCAATGTGTCAAATTCCCTTACTAGAATCAAGAATTCACAATCCATGGTGACCCTAAACCTTTTTATTATTGCAAAAATATGGAGGCCAAGTATTATAAGATCCCCCAAGTCTTGAAAAATGATGAGGGACCTACATCCCCTTAGGTTGACCCATCCACCTTATCCTCCACTTTTGAGACAAAGACGCCATCCATTCAGAACATCCCAGATGTTAAGGTTGTAATCCAAGATAATGGGTGTGGGGAATATAAAATGAAAAAGAGCACCTTTGTGGTAGGATAGTTACCTCAATATCCTATATCTCATGGGAAACCACAACCAATAGAGACAACATCTCACACTTTCAAAGTAGAACCTACCACCCTTATAAAATGGGGAGACCTAATAAAAGAAGTGGTAGATGAAAAGAATGTATCAAGCCTATTGTATCAAGATGAAAGACTTGTACTAGAACTTCCCATGGAAGATGATAACAAAGGACTACAGTTAATTTTTGGATGGGGAGCCCTCAAAAAAAATGAGAAGCTTAGGAAAAATGACAATGGCCTATTAGAACCTATAATTCTTTAGAAGCACCTAAATAATCATGGCCTTGGATGCACCCCTATGAAGATAACCATTCTTGGCAAGCGCACCCTTGTTAAAGAAGTCAAAGTTTCTCCTCAATTACCAATATCCACTAGCCTACCCCAAGATAACTATACATTCGATATAACTAACCTATATGATGAGGACTACTCTCTCTTTATGATCACTACCATGTGTTTTGAGTCAGATACCCAAGCCACTAAACTAAAACTCATTTATCCCCAACTCATTAATTGTGACAAATGAGGACCATCGATCTTAGATACATTTGAAAACAATGAAGCTCTCTCGGAATTCATGGGACTAAGGGATACTCTACCATATGGATAACATAAAGTAGGGTTTTATATTGAGTTGGATACACATGCGTACTATGGGGAAACGATTGAAGCTCTTAGTCACAAAATTGAAAATCTAAGAGTAATGTATTGATCTTTAAGTGAAAACCACCTTGTGGCACTTTCTGATCACAAAATAGTAAAAACAAAGGATGTATTTGATGGTGAAATCATCTCTGAGGCACCAAAGGATGAGTATTTAATCTTCCCCTTAGTTCCATCCATTAATAAAAAATAGTAGTTCTGGTAGAAAAATGCAATCCAATGAACTTGGGAGCCAAAGAAACCCCACACATCACTTTCTATGCTGAGTCACTTTTGACTGAGGAACAAGAAAATCTAGCTACAATTCTAAAACAAAGGAAAGTTAATTTTGCATGGATATACGCTAACAATCTAGGCCTTGATCTAGAGGTAGTTTTCCATCATCTAGTAGTCTATCTAGAGGAAAAACTAGTGAGACAAAAATTGAGAAAGATGCATCCATAGATCACCTATTGGTCAAACTTGAGCTGTAAAAATCCTTGGTGTTGACTTCATATGACCCATTGATTATCCTGAATGGGTTTCCAACCTTGTATCTTTTTCTAAGCCCACTAGGAGCATCTAAATCTGTATTGACTTCAGGGACCTAAATAAAGCATTTCCTAAGGATGATTTTCATCTTCCTAACATAGACATGATTGTAGATCTAATGGGAGGAAATTAAATGTTATCACTGATGGAAGGGTTTTTAGGATATAACTAGATCATGATTGCAAAGGATGACCAACATAAAATGGCTTTCACTTGTCCATGGGGCACCTACTGTTGGAACATGATCATGCCATTCAGGTTAAAGAACACTAGAGCTACATACCAAAGGGCTATGACTCTAATTTTCAATGACATGATCCAAAAATATGTAGAGGACTATGTAGATGGCATACTCACCAAATCAAGAAAGCATCAAGACCACATGTCAACACTGGGTCTGATCTTCAACAGATTGGAAGAATATAAGGTATAACTCAATCCTAAGAAATGTGTCTTTGGCATCACATTAGGAAATATCCTAGGGTATATTGTATGAATGATGGGAATCAAGATAGACCCTAAAAAATTCAAAGCAATCCTCAACATAGAAACATCCTAAACACTAAAACAATTAAATGGTCTACAGGGAAGGCTTCAATCAATCTGTAGATTCATAGCATGGTTGGTAGAAAAAACCATCCCATATTCTCACCTACTCCACAAGGGTGTAGCATAAAAATGGGATGATAAAGTTATCAGTCATTTAACTAAATCAAAGAATACTTGCTAACACTGCTAATCCTCATGCCACTGATCCAAAACAAACCATTGATTCTCTACATATCAGCTATGGTGATGGAACTTAGGGCTCTCCTAGCTCAACATGATGAAATATGGAAGGAAAGAGCCATTTACTATATTGGAATAAATTTGGTGGGACACGAACTAAACTACACATTCATTGAGAAGGCTTGTCTTGTAGTAGTGTTTGACTCACAAAAATTTATACACTACATGTTGGCTCATCAAATAAAGCTCATCACAAAGATAGACCCCCTAAAGTAGCTACTTTCTAAAGAGACACTCATAGGATTAATGGTTAAGTGGGTCATGATCTTGAAAAAATATGATATTGAATATGTGGAGCGGAAAGCTATCAAGGGACAAGTAATTGTAGACCAATTGGCTAAGGCACCTATATATGTTGAGATCATTGGAAGGTATAATTTGACGGATCATATACACATCATGGGTTAGGAGTAGGAGTCTTCTTCATCACAACATGAGGGGATTGTACTCCTAAATCATATAGGCTATCTTTCCCTTGCACCAACAACATTGTGGAGTATGAGGCCCTTGTCATAGGGCTTTAGATTACAGTACAATGGAAAATAATGGCACTCAAGGTATATGGAGGATCACAACTAATTATCAACCAAGTCAACAATGAATACCAAACAAAGTATGACAAGCTTACCCCATACAAAAATCTGGTAGAGGATGTCAAGGACTTCTTTTTCAACATAACATTCGAGCAGACACCACCGTTAAACAACAGAGCAACTGAAACCATGGATACAATGGATCATTGTTAGATCTCATAGGAAAAAACACTAAACATGAATTCCTTGTAGAACAACTTCTCGTACCAACTTTCAAGGTACTAGAATATGAGTTTGTGTATGAAATCATTGGTCCTAGTGATTCTTGGTACCATGACATATTCACCTACCTAAAAATAGGATTCCTCTCCACTGACATCACCCCAAATATCAAAAGAACCTTTATTAAGAATTCATCCCATTTCATTATCCTAGATGACACCCTTTATTGTAGGAGTATTGAAGGAACCTTCTTGTGATTCCTTAACCTCGGGGAAGCTTTGGCTACTTTAACAGAGGTACATGATGGAATTTGTGGTTCACACTCTAGTGGTATGACCTTGGCCAGGAAACTACTGAGGACAAGGTACTACTGGACTATTATGGAGAAAGAAGCTCACGACTATGTCTGAAAATGTATGTAATTCCAACAACATGGGGACCTCATCCATGCATGAGCTCATGAACTCTAGTTGATTGTAACACCTTGGACTTTTTCACAATGGGTGCTCAATCTCATCAGAAAAATAACACTCACCTCATCTAATGGACACAAGTTCATTATCATTGCCACATAATACTTCACAAAGTGGGTAGAAGCCATCCCCATGACCTATATCATGGAGAATCATATCTCAAAACTCGCCTTGAGCTACCTCATTTATCGTTACGGTGTTCCAAAATCCCTTATCTCTGATAATGGGACACCCTTCAAAAACCAAGATGTCCATGAGCTATGCAAAAAAATCAATATCCAACATCACTTCTACACCCTGTATTAACCCTAGGGTAATGGCAAAGTTGAGGCTATGTATAAAACCATCTTGAAAATCCTAAATAAAATGGTCAATGAAGTTGGTTGTGACTGAAACCTATAGCTAAATCCTTCCTTATGGGCCTACCAAATGAGTATCCATATACCTACAAGTGTAGCCCCTTTCTTCTTAGTCTATAGATCAGAATCCATGCTTCCCATTGAGATTGAGCTCCCATTCTTAAGAATATGACTGCAAAATCTTAGTAATGATGAAGAATAAAGGGTTTCATGGTTGAATGAGATGGAGTTACTAGATGAGCAGTGAATGGATACCTTGAACCATCTATAGGTGTATCAAAACCATCTCAAATGGATCTATAATAAGAAGATCAAGATTCAGCCATTTCATGTTGGAGAGCTCATGTTGAAATAAAATTAGAAGAATGTACCAAATCCAAACAATAAGGGAAAATTTGAACCCAATTGGTTGGGACCCTTTTCCTACATTGCAAGTTACAAATTAGGAGCATATCAACTATCCACACCTGAAGGTGGGCGACTATAGGATCCCATCAATAGATCCCATCTCAAAAATAATTATGCCTAAGCTTGCTAGTTGTAAATCATAAAATACAAAAAAATCAAAAAAAGAATTGAAAATAGTAAAGATAAAAAAATTCCTCTAGTGAAAACCACTTTGGGGGCACTTAGGGAAAGTATCTTGGTGAAAACCTAGCAATCAAGAACCTTGTCTAAACAAGCACTTTCAATCCACCATGGACTCTTCGACTTTTTTTGCATCACCTACCATAGCTTTTCATCACAATCACCCATTGTATGCCATATCTCTTTCCATCACACATTTGTGTTTGCATCATAGCTTGATCATGTGTTGGTATCATGTTCCATCCTAGAACCACTTGGCACATTCCTAAGGTTAGTTTGTCCTACCTATATCATAGTAGTCTATCATAACATGCTAGGGGAATGTTCTTATACCTCATTGGATTGAATTCATGTATATCCTTGAAATTTTCCTTAAAACCAAAATATCCAAAAAAATTCATAAAACCAGAACCCATAAACATCCAAAACATGTCAAAAATCCAAAATAGATCAAAAACAGAAAAAAAAGTCAAAAAAAAGTCATCATGTCAAACTACATCATCCTTGAGCTTGAACATAGGGAAGGATAATATTTGATCTACCCCCAATACATTAGGTCAGTCCTTTAGGTGTCCATCATAATAAAATGAAAATCCACATTTTCATACTTCATCAATAAACAAGTTTGCGTTAGTTGAACTATGTGGTCTCTACATGTATAATGTAGGCAAGGCTAATATTTGATCAGCCCCCAAGGCTCCTAGGATAGGTCTTTAGGTTATTTTCTTGGTCAAAATCTTAGGAAACACAAAAACATTGAAAATTTTGAAAATTAAAACATTTGTAAAACACCTAAAAAATCCAAAAAAACATTCAAAAAACTAAAAACCATCCACCCATTTCATGTTTACTCACAATAAACATCCACTCACAACAAATCAAGTGTCACCTTCAACCTTTAGCAAAAGAATTAGACACAAGTATAGCAATTTTAAAAGTGAAAACCCAAATGTCAAGGTCTCAAGTCTAGGTCAATAGGTAAACAAGTTGGTCAACTCTTGGTATCACTATCTCGTCATCCTGTTAGTCTCACAATCATCTAATAACATCATGTCGTAGGATGTATCCTTCCTAAAATGGACATCAACATCATACATCACCGTAGTTTAGTCTCTGCTAGAGGTATGAAGAACATTGACTTGCTTGTGTACTTGATCTTTTCTTATGATTTATCTTATTATGCTCATTCCAATGACCTCTTGATGATGTCTAATCTAAAAGGATTTAGAGAGAAAGGAATGAGGCATTGATCATTATCTTTTGTCTGTTGTTCTTGTGGATATTCTTTTAATATAACTTTCATGATAATTGTATTGTTAGGTATGTAGGGAGGATATTTTGAACATCTTTTTGACTATTACATGGGAATTTTTTTCCTTTTTATGTTTTGTTCTGAGATGTTCGAAATGTCTAAAGTACATCTTAATAAGGTTTTGTATGTCAGGTGTGAACAAGGATACTCCTACCTATTTTTTGAGTCAAATGCCATCTCACTAGATACAATGCCATCCTGGTTGTCTGTACCTTGATGCATCGTATCTATGTGTGTTATCAAACATAAGGAAAGTTATGCTCTTTACATATCCAGTCCCTAGATAAACAATACATCATCATCATTCATCATCATATCTAATAAAGTATTTATGACTCATAGACTTGTTGGACTTCTGCATCTTCTTAGAATCAAGGGTTGATCCCTCTCATTCTTCTATCCTCTTTCAAGCTAACATGGTATCATGTCATCCACAAACTATCTGTATTTTGCATAATCATGGCATATAATCAAAATACATAACATCATCCATCTTGTATGCATTTCATCATCATTTAAGTTGATTCGGATAATATAGATTTGTTATTCTAAGCATCTTAAAAACATCTCATTTGCATCATCATCATAATATAGATCTATTAGTCTAACCTTCTCATTTCACCATCTTGAACCTTTCTGTTGTGAGCTCAACCTAAAACCAAATTTTTTGCCCAATCTCTCAAGGAGGCAGTATACCAATGTAATTCCTTCAATTGGGGCAATAGTGGGGCATTAAAAAAAAAAGTAAAATATTTGAATTTCAATCTTGGCAGCGTCATTCTTTGAACCAACATACCTGGTACATTGCTTTAAAGAGGGCAAAATTGTAGATGCTAAAATTATCATCAAATTCTTCTATTAATCAAATAAATAAATTTATCATATTAATTCACTAATGTTCATCATGTTGATTTAAATAAATCAATTTATTTAATCAAATCCCTAAAGTCCTCTCATTTGATTTAATAAATCAAATTATTTAAATCTAATGTCAAATCCTCTAATTCCTTCAAGTTAATTATTTTTTGATTAATTAACTCCTAATGCTAATTACCCATTCTCTAGATTTTGACTCAACCTTGGTCAAACCCAACCCCTAATTAACTAACCCACTTGCACAAGAAAATAATTCTTTTAATTAAATAATTACCCTATTTTCCCTCACAAAAGCATATTCTTTGGGAATATTCCTCCAATAACTCCACTTATTTGAATTTCTTACCACATGCATTAGCTTCTCTTACATCTCAACCACATGCATTAATCTCTCTTACATCCTCACCCATATCCTTTTAAATCCTCAACCATATGCATTTATTTCTCTTTCATCCTCTTTAGTTGCACATTCCCCAAAATGTGCTCCACCTTCATCCAATAAACTTGTGACAAGTGTCACAATCTTCTTGTCTCTCCTTTAGTCCCACATTCCTCCAATCTCTCCATTCTTCAACTCTTCAGCCCTATAAATAGAAGCATTCTCTTCACAATATGGATCAACAATATTAAGCATTATAACTATAGGAACTTGCATCTTCATCACATTTTGTTCATTATCATTGGAAGCTTATCAAGGGGCTAGGAAAGGGAATCCTTTGCACATCAAAGTATCACCACTCACACTATGGGATAGGGTTTGACATGTTTTCATATGATTTCATCTAGCTACTTTGATAAAAAAAAATAAATCTTTTTTTCATTTGCATCATGGTCAAGTATCTCATAGGAGTACTCTATTTTCCTTGTTTAAATTAAATGGTACTAATATTTGTCATTGTTTAAGAATTTTGAAGATTTGTGCCCACGGTAATGTCAACACAAAATTTAGAAGAAAACTCACAAGAACCTACATCATCTACTTTAGAAGAAGACACAAGCTATACGAATTTTTTTTATGAGATAAATTATCAACAACCACCAAACCTAGAAGAAATGGAAATACTTTATGGGAAAGGCTATGAGTTCATGAAACAACTTGGCTATAGTGGAAATAGATGTGGAAAGAAAGAACAAGGCATTTATGTTGCTATAGAACCTAATACACATGAAACAAAAAGTGGTTTGGTATATTTTCCTTCTAAGATCACACAAGCAATGAAAAGACCCTCCCTAAACATCAACACTATCATGCATAATCCTAAAACAATTGTCACCTTGAAGCATCTAGAATTGATTGATACAACTTGTGAAGCATCAATGGATTTTTCCAAAGATGATGAAGCCTTGAAAGAGATGATACAAGTTTATGATAAACCATTTACTCCTAAAAAGAAACATGTTACATGTACTATGATTAGTACCAAGCAAAAAGACGAAGGAGAGGAAAGTAGTGAAATTGATAGGAACAAAGAAGAATACAACCCTGAATTTTCAAAATAAAATGCACTTCCTTTAGGAGATACAGTAGACATATCAATAGATGCTAACACTAATGAGAAAGTGATTAAGATAGGAAAGTTCCTTGATTATGAAAACCAAGAGGACTATGCAACTTTACTTCATAACTTTCTTGAACTTTTTTGCTTGGACTTATTTGGATATGCCGAGAATTGACCCTAAGATTGTAACACACAAAATAGTCCTCCTGGAAAATGTTAAACTTGTTAGACAAAAGATTTGAAATATGAACCCTAAGATAGCCTTATTGGTTACGGTCAAGATTGGAAAGCTCCATGAATTTGGCTTTATACATCCTATAGATTATTCTCCTTGGATCTCAAACATTGTCATAGTTGTGAAACTAGATAACCATATTAGGATGTGTACATATTTTCATGATTTGAATAAAGAGTCTTTAAAAGATGACTTTCTCGTTCCTAATATCGACATCATAGTAAATTCGACTGTGGGACATGCTTTTTTTTCATTCATGGATGAAATTTCTAGATATAATGAAATCTTTATTAACCCTCAAGATCAATACAAAATAACATTTCCAATAGCTTGGGGAACATTTTGTTGGGTCATGATGCCTTTTGGATTGAAGAATGTAGGTGCAACATATCAATGAGCTATGACATTGGTATTTCACGATTACACAAAAGAAGAATTTGGAAGATTATGTTTATATTTTAGGAAAATCCTTAACTCAACAAGATAATATAAATATCATTCAAAAAATATTTGAGTGAATGCAAAAATACAACATGAGATTGAATCCAAAAAAGTATGTCTTTCATGTAGATAGTGGAAAAATTCTAGGTTTTAATGTATCTAACAGAGGCATTGAGGTGGGCACGAAGAAAATTGATGTTATAGTTAACATGCCACCACCCAGACACATTTATCAATTATGCACTTTACAAGGAAGAATTCAGGCTATCCAAAATTTTGTAGCATCCTTAGCAGATCAAATGCTAGCATTTACACATCTCCTTAAGAAAGAATTTTAGTTTATTTGGAATGTAGATTGTAAATAGGATTTTGAAAGTTTGAAGGATTACCTTGCTACTCCACCTGTTTTACAACCCATTATGCAAAATAAACCATTCATCCTATACACACTAGCATCAGCCCATGCTCTCACAATACTGTTAGCTCAACAAGATGAAAATGGTAAAGAGCATCCTATTTATTACATTAGTCGAACTCTGAGTGATTAGAGACACGATACACAATGATAGAGAAACAATTTTTGGCTCTTGTATTTGCTACTAGTAAGTTACGAAATTACTTAGTGAATGCTGAAATACATGTAATGACAAAATTCAATCCTTTAAAACATATTTTTTCTAAATCCAATTTATCAGGACAATTAGCTAAATGGGTTATGTTGACTAATTTTGACCTTAAGTTTGTTTCACAAAAATCAATTAAAGGATAAGCCTTGAATGACCAGTTAGCTGACACTATGTCCCCCCTAGCATTACCTAATGTAGAAGCATTTCCTGATGAGAGTGTGTTGACTATTCATGAACATGAAAATACATGTGAATTATATTTTGATGGATCTAAGTGTGTAACAAGCTCTGACGTGGGAGTTATAATAGCTTCTCTTGGAGAAAAATCTATTCCCTTATCATATTGGTTAAATTTCTTATGCATGAACAATACCACAGAGTATTAAGCATTAATTTTTAGATTATGCATTGCTTTAACTCAAGGAGCACAAAACATTAAAATATTCAGTCTTGCAATTAGTTATTAAACAATAAATGGAACATATCAAGCAAAGCATGAAAATATATAAAAATACAAGGATCTCACAATGAATTTGTTAGAGAATTTTGATTCATTTACCATTTACAACATCCCACAAGAAGATAATCAGCATGTAGATGCAATGGTGAGTGCAGATTATATAATATCTGCTCAAGAGCCTTGAAAATATTTCAAATTTGTTTTCCATACAATTATGAAACCATAAATTGATTCTAAAGTAGATGAAGTATTAGAAATCACCATGGAAAGCTCTAGTTAATGGTACACACTGAGATTTAATTATTTAAAAAATGGTACCTTTCCTGAGCCAACAACAAAGAATACTAGAGCCCACCTTTAGAAACTTGCATCTAAGTACATAATTCTTGTTTATATGTTGTATAGGAGCTCCTTTGATGGTCTCTTACTTATATGCCTTAAATAGTTTAAAATTCCCATAGCACTTGAGAAATCCCATTCAAGTGCTTGTGGAGGAAATTTTGGAGGAAGATTGTTAGTTCGAAAGTTAGTTCGTATAGGATACTATTGGAGGAATATGGAACAAGATTTCTTTGCATATGTTAAGAAATGACACAAATATCAATAACATAGTAGACTAATTCATACTATTGTTTTTGAGCTTCATGCACAAATTCCTATTTATCCTTTCTCAGTGTGGGGCCTAGATATCATTGGAAAAATTTCACCCCTTCCTCCATCAGACATACATTTATGTTTAGGAGAAAAATATGCTTCACAAAAATGAATCAAAAAAGTGATGAACCACTAATTTTTCTAAAACCCTAAATAATACAATTATGTGTACAATAAGATACAAATAACAATCATAAATGATACCTAACTATTATATCAACTATGAGGAAATATTTTAGATCATAAAAGCTATGTACCTTGTCAAAAAATTATTTTTAGCCTAAAGAGGACTCATTCTCCTTCAGTGGTGAATGGGTCCTTGTTAGGGTTTCTAAAATTGAGATCAAGGTCCTATTCCTTGATGTCTACACTATAAAATTCCCATTTATCAGCTTCTAGAAATTTTTAGGTAATTTTGTATCTTCAAATATTTTATTTTGCACTTTAGATGACAACTTTTGCAACTTGACAACTTTGACAATTTTGCTTCAGACTTTCTCCACTTGATCTTCAACTTGTAAATCTACAATCAAACACTCAAGATGAAGAAAAAAAAAAAATTGTTAGTGAATGGGGGTTTACCTTGGTAAAACCCCTTGTAGGTAATTAAACCAAATGATTAAATAAATTAAATGAAGCATGAAACACAAAATATGCAATTAATGTCACCTTGGATGATGTCTTGTGAAACAAATTTGAAAAGTAGCATCTAGTGGCCTGAAGAATGTAGATCTTGATCCTTGAATATGATGTGTAACAATGCTTGCAAGTAGATCTTTAATGCTAAATCCACTTTCTTAGCTCAACAACATACATGAATGCATAAATCCCTTATCATGATGATATGATCTTGAATTGTTGCAATAAACCTTGAAATTTTTCCTTGAAATTCCTTGAAAGTATAGGATCTAACTATGTGAATTAACCCCTTATTTATACTAAATTAGGAGATTAACCCCAAAATTCAAACAATTAAGGCTGACACCAGATCTAGAAGTTAAAATCATTAAATTCCCACCAAAATTAAATTTAAAAGGGGGGTCATCATTAAGGAAGGACCCATTTTCCACCTAGGGCGAATGGGTTCTAGCTTAGTTTATCAAGACCTAACCTCGAGGGATGGAAAGAGAATTAAAAACACATTTGAATGGATCAACTTAGAAAGGGGGTGATGTTAAGGGAGGACCCATTCCCCACATAGGGTGAGTGTTTCCTAGAACCACTTTCTAGGACCCAAATTTAACCAATTAAATTTTTTATTATTTAAATTATGGGTGTTGGGATAGATCTTCGAGAGGTGTTAAAAATAAGGTTTAAATTTGAATTAAAGGGGTTAATTAACTCTAATTAATCACAATTAATTAAGAACACCCTAGATAAATGTGAAATTTCTTTATAACACTTTACAACACTTAAATAAGGTACAAAGTTAAGTATATTCTATTAAGAAGGGTCCCATTAAGCTTAATTAAATAAGTAAATCCTAGAAAAGTGTGACAATGTGTTACAACTATTTACAAAACCTTGGAAAAGGACCAATTAAGGAATGTTTTAATCAAATAAAGGTCTTAGAATGATGTGAATTTGTACAACACATTACTACACTATTCCAAGACACCATTAATTTAGTTTTAATGTCAATTATCAAACCAAGAAAGGGAAAAGAGCTACTTTTTCATTATTACATTTTCCCAAACTTTAGTGAGAGGATGATACCATGTCAAACTCACACTAAAGTATACATTCAAGACACTTAAGTATGGAGCAATAACAAATATATGTAATCATACCCTATCAAAGGCCATGAAAAATAAAGGAAAACAAAGGATCAAGCACAACCATTCCAACACAATGTGGAATGGGGCTATTTTTCCATAATATATGTTGCTCACTCTGGGGTAGTGGAACCTCAGTCTATCCACTAGGTGATTTTTCTGAATGAAGTGGAAAATAAGAGAATCATATTATCCTACCATAACATACCAAATTTATCCTCCTAACAACTTCAATAAGGCACCACAATGTAATGCCTTTTTGAATGCTTTTTGAATGTCATGTAAAATTTTGTTATAGGGGATTGTGCTTTGTTCATGTAAAGGTCTTCTTCTGATCCAAGTGGATACTTGTTGTCAAAAATTTAAAAGTTCCATATGCTCCAAAATTCATCACCATGTCAAAGTGCTTAGAAATTTGAACCCAACGCAACTTGAATGGAGCCAAAAGGAGCTCGTATGCTCAAGTTATGCTCAGTCAAAGTTGGGTCAAACAAGGGACTAGGGGCTAGACAGAAAGGAAAAAAATTGGTCATCTCAAAATTGGTCAAAAATGGCATCAAGTCAAAGAGCTCGATGAGATGATTACAATGCCACTCATTTCACATCAAATGGAGCTTGTATGGAGAAGATATAGCTAGTCAAAGTTATGAGAAAAATGGGTTGACCATGTTGACATCAGCAAGGTGACATGGCATCTCAATCAATAGTCCATACACTAATGTGGAAGAGTAGGATAGGTGGAAAATATGTGGCCCAATCTGTGCTGCACACATGTCAAGACATGTCAAATTAAAAAATGCCACATGGTCCTATGATAGGGTGCCACATGGCACTCCTTTATCTATTCCTCAATTCAGGTCATTTTGAAATAATTTTATTTACTTAAAGTGGAGCATGGGATTCGACCCCATGACCACTCCCTCACCATTATTCTTGCCTACCAATCTACCTAGCATCATGATCTAACATGTAATCACCGCCGATTGGTTTTGATGAATTGCATTTAAAAATAGAGGGGGCAGGGGTCGAACCACCAACCTCCCTACCCCACAAAATCATCTTCACCATTGCACCATCATGTGATGCTGAGGGTATTATGGGATCTGTTTCTTTTGAGGAATTTTGCAAACTGAAAAAATCCCTTAAATTTAAATATTAATCCCTCTAATAAGATAAAAATCTCTTAATATCCTGAATTCAAACAATAAAAGGGCTTAAATAATATAGCAAAAGATGTTAAATGATATTAATAAAGTATATTAAGGGATTTTTATGATGTAAATAGGGGATATGGTTTGATTTTTTAAATCATATGGTTCATGACCATATTGAGTAAATTTAATGTATAAAAGGGGGGGAGTTTAGGAGTTTGGAACTAGGTGGTAACTTAGGAGGGAATTTTGTATTGTGGAGAAAAAATGTGTGGAGAATCTGAGTGTTTGAATCTATGCATCGAAGGAGCATTACTCTACTGCACTTGAAGGAGGAATACTTTGAAACTCATGAAGACTCGACACTTATTCAATTGATTCCTTATAATTAGTTTGGAGCATAATCAAGGATCAATCACTCTATTGGAGAGGGACCCAAAGACGTAGCCAATTTGGCGAACTCTATTATCAACTTGTTGTTTCTTGTCTTCTCTCTTCTCTCTCTTATTTTGTTTATCACTTTATTATTGCTATGTTTGCTTAAGCATTTTAAATTACATTATTATATTTTAAAGACCTTCAATTTAATCATTGTAAAATTTATTATTCACGTGCAATAGTCCTAGATCCTAACATCAGATCATCTTCTTAGAGAACATTGTACCTAATATCTCCAAGAGAAGACAAGTCAAAAGCATCATATCATTTCCCATGGGATGCCTCATTCGCATCATGCCATAAAATTAGATCGTACACTCTTGCATGGCATGAAACCTAATGACACCACCAAGAAGAGGACACATCACAAGAAAAAATAAAAATCACACAATGAATTTTTTTTCCAAAATATTTCATCAATGTATGCTCCCACTTTAAAGTGGTTTCTACACCATCACTATGAGAAAATGCTTTAAATTAGCCAATGTTTTTAGCCTAAGGCATGAGTGCTTTCCTCGAAAAACCCTATGCCAAGTCATATGTTTCCAAAATAAGTTGAGTCATGAAATAGGAAAGAAGGGTTTCCCCCACAAATAGATAAGGGGTATATGAATTTGTGGTCAATAAGTATTTGCTATTATGTTTTCATAGAGCATGGAACTGTCATCATTCCCTAAATACTCATAGAATTGGAAGAATGACACAAAGAGAGAAAATAAAGTAAAATCCTTTTGGGTCAACAGGAAAGAGACCTGAATGTTTCAATTCTTTGTGTCATCCCCTAAATGAAAACACAATACAAATGGAAAGATAAAGAAAAATCTTAAGACATAGAGAAGAATGCACAAAAGAGAGAGGTACATCAAATGAAAAGTTATAGGGGATCACATTACGTACATGCAATCACATAAATAAAAACATGAAAAAGAAAAAGAATAGTAAGGCACAAGAAATTCAACCTAAAGCAGGTTGTCCACCTCCAAATCTCAGAAAGTATAAGCAAAAGGTATGGAAATTAGCCAAAGGGACAATGTCAAGTGCTGAACTAGGACACACACCAAGTTCAACACTCTTAGTAGGAGATTTGTCATCTAAGCTCATAGAAGAAGAAAACAATGTATTCAACTCATCATGCACTTGTTCCTCAATATTTGTAATATCAATCATCTAAATTAATCACAATAGGAGGTTGAATAACAATGTCCATGCAATGTTCTTGTTTATGTTTCGATGAGGGTATGGAATCATCATGCATTACTTTAGGTAGATTCAGATTTTGATTTTCTATGTTGTTATTTTCTTGTGTTTGTAATCTATGAGCAATAGCACAAAGTCTATGACTACACTCTCTATAAATTTGATTTTGTTTTAGTCTATTGTCATTTTTTTTTTTGTAAGAGTGGGTTTTCCAATCATAGGTTCCTTCTCTTCCTTGGGAGGAATAGAAGAAACAAAAGGAGGTTGCTCAACTGCTTTCTCTTTTACTTTGTAAACTTTTTTGACTCTAGGAGGGACAATGAGATTTCTTGTGTTATCCCATGGTCTATTGTAGGAAAGTGTAGGAGTTTGTTCTATAGATTCTTCTTGTATGTTCAGAAACTCTTTTGGTTTAATCATTTTTTCATCAAGGATAGTTGGTTTAGTCATAGGTTGAGGCATATTGTAAAGGGATAATTCTGCTACTTTCTTTTCTTTGAATTTTTGATATGATTTGAAAAAGAAATCTTCATGAGGCTTGATAGGTTCCATAGGCTCAGGCGAAAAGTAATATAGTGAAAATTTCCATTTTACTGAGGCATGATTAAATCCACTATGATGCATAGTAAAGATATGATTGTCAAATGGAAACTTTAGAAATTTATGCACAACTGAAGGAATGAAATTCACGGTATGAAGCCATGGATAGCCGAGCTTCACATGAAATTGGTTCAATTATGGAATGATGGAAAATGAGATTGTTAATGTTTTTTGTCCAACCTTTAAAGGGATATCTATAAAGCCTATCATGGGGCACACAAATCCATTATGTCTCTTGATCCATGCTTTTGGGTTTTGTACCATAGAAAAATAGATCATTGACATTTTCATGGTCTTTTAGGTCTTTCTCTTGTGATGTTTGATCTATTTTGCTTTGATTTAATGTTGCAATGTAACTTATGCATTCACATTAGGTCCTAAATATTCAAATTATGATGTCTTGTGAAGGTGTTGTAACACATTTCTACACTTTTCTAGACTCTTCTCATTATAATTCATCTAAAAATCACCTTTTATCCTTTATCAAGTCCTATTTTAAAGTGTTGTAAAGTCTTGTAACAAGCTTTCACACTTTTCTAGGCTTGTTATCACTATTTACACCATTCTTATGCTTTATTTGGCCCCTTTATGCACTCATAATACTTAATTAAGTGTATTTTTGAATGTAAACCTGACAAAAAACATTAAATACAACTTGATTCCCAACACCCACTTACAAGCCTAGAGTGGGACCCATTCGCCATGGGTGGCGAATGAGTCCCTCTTGGCTCCAAATTCAAAATAATTCAAATTTTCTTTTGGGTTTTTATTCAAAAAGACCTTATGTCGGTCTGTGATGAGGTATTATTGGGTTATTAGGGCATAAGTGTATAAATAAGTGTTTTTCCATCCACTTCAACCCCCATTCATCTCATTTTCTCATACACCATTAATTAGAATTCTTGTATTCAATCCATCAAAGCATCATTCAATCAAGCAATTGTCAAGTATCTTGGAGCAGCCATTAACATATCTTTAGACTTCTGCAACAAGGTTTTTTGTGACTTTAGGAAATTTTCATGTTGTTTATTCATCATTCCTTGCTCATTTCATTTCATTTCTTTATTAAGGGTTTTCTTACCAAAGTGGGATTTGACCAAGGAAAATCCCTATACTCTAACCCTTAACCATTTTTCCCCTTTTGCATGTGTGTTTGCAGACTTTATATGCAGATTTGTCAAGAAAATAGGTGTTGAAAGGTGGTCAAAAACTCATCAAAGTGTTTCAAGTCAACTAAACCCTAATTCAATCTTGGAGACAACCTACAACCTATTTTTTGGCAGATTTGACTCTGTCAACCCAACAAGAAGACAAGTGCAGATCTGGACCTATAGAATTGACTCATGAATTTGCATATTTTTGGAGGACTAATTCACCATCAGTGGTGAATGAGTCCCACCTAAAGACTGAAAAAAGTTGATTTTGTTAGAATCTAGTTCCCAACAATCAGAAAGCAGTTTCAGGTGTTTTTACTAGTTGGAGGATTGATTCACCATCAATGGAAAATGAGTCCCATTGGTGATTTATTGTGATTTTTTCTAGTTTCCAGAACCTTCCTAGATCAGTACTCAACTTCCAGGTGCACTCTATTAAACTTCATTTAATTCTATTTGTATTAGTTTATGTTTTTTGTTCATTTTTGCATACCTCACTATATTTTCAAACATTGCATATTTCATTAGTTTTTCATTCATAATGAATCAATTTCATCTCTTAGTTACATTTACATTATCTCATTTAGTCATATTTCCATCAAACATCTCTTTATTTGAGTGAACCACCTCAATTTTTGTGTTCTATCTCTCTCCTTTTAGGTGAAGGACCCTAAGAGTGCAAGAGAAGTACATAGAACCACAAAATTGATGGTTCAAGTTATCATATGTTTCTTGATATGGTTCATGAACATATAAGAATTCTTCAGTGATCACATTCTCTCCATAGATAGGATCAATCAATATCCCATTAGTGGGATTGTTATTGATTCGGCCAACTATGTAAAGAGGACCATTAGGTACACATTTAAGTATGTCACTTTGTAAGAAAACAATGCCAAGAGGTTGTCTAGTTGAGCCCTTACGAGGTATAGCTTCGATAAATTCTATCACTTTTTATATAGGAAATGATTTTGTATCGACATTCACATCATTATCATTCTTAGCAAGATTATCTTTGGTTTGTATGTTATTTTTGTCTTGTTTGTTCAATTATTCATGAAGGAAGCAACTAAATCTATAAATGATTTGTGTTTCATTTCAATTTTTAAGCACTTTCCTTAGATTTTGTATAATGGGAACCAAGCTAATTTTTATGCATTCACTAAGGATATGGGGGTATGTGCAAGATCATCATGGAAAAAAAAGACCCTTAAGTGGAAAAAAAATTAGAAAAATCAGAGTTAGGAAACTTGACGTAAAAATTTGAATAAGTTATCTATATTATTTCAAAAATATGTAAGAATAGGATCTATAGCAAGTGGAATGTAGTTTCTAAACTACTAGGTTTATTTTAAAAAAAAATCTATTTGCTGAAAATCTAAAATTTCAATGTAGTAGTACTTAAATTTCAGGGAAAAAATAAGAAGTTGGTGTTTGTCTAACCACCCTAACCACAATAAAATGATAATATTTTTTTATAAGATTTTAGACATAAGTAGAAGACTCATGTCCAGATGTGATGCATATTTTTTTTGTAAGTTTTTTCCAAGTAAATAATTAATTATGGATTTTTTATTACAACTTTTAAAAAATATAAAAACTTGTATGTCTGACCACCTTAACTAGGTCAAAAATTCATGGAATTCATTTTTTTCTTTTTTTAATCCTATAGTATGTGAAGCATAGAATGTGATGCATGTTTTGGATTCAAAAAATGTGATACTGTTTGAAAGCTATAGATTTTTTTCAATCAACCTATCAATGAGCACTTTAGTCGTAATTCAAATAGGAAATGAATAATAATTATTTATTAAATTCAAAGTAAATAATAATTTATATTGGTGGAAAGCTGAGAATATCCTTTAAAAACCCTTTTCATTTCATCAATTTTGGGTAAAAAAAAATCGTTAGCCACATACCCTACAAATACCCATCATATTGCCACTTTTTGGCCCATCATGATCTTGCACATACCTATGGGCTTGTAAATTTTCTAGTTGTTCATCTAGATTTTCAATAACATCATGCACATTGATTGTAGGAAGTGAATTCATTCAAAATGAAGTATGTAAACTATAAGCCATGAAGGGTGGATTATCAACACTATCAGAAAGAGAGTTAGAGCACCTAATATCCACAACAAGTGATAGATCACAGGATGACATGAGCCTCAAACTATGTCTTACAATAGTATTCTTGATAGGACACCAAGTTGTAAAGCTCATGCAAGTTTTACAACCCTAGTGTGAAAAACCTAGAATAGCAAAGGGGCAATGCAATAACCTAGAATGAAATACAATTTTCAAATTCTAAGAAATGAAATTTATTGATTATACAATGTAATAAGTTGAACATGAAATGTTTGAATGCAATTTAAAATTTTAACAATGTACTAAAATGAAGCAATTTAAACTAGATGGAATGAATTTGATGAAATAACAAATCAAGAAACTGAAACTAGAAAGTAACAACACCAAATAGAAGCTAGAAATTCAGATTTTAATGTCCAAAAAAATCAAATTTGTAGCTAACAAGGACTCATTTGCTATTAAGGGTGAATGGGTCATAATTAGATGTTTCTAAGATGTTTCTTTTGATTTCAGAGTGAATTTTGATGCGTTTTTAGTTGCCAAAAGGTACAATAGGACTTGATCAAGGACTCATTCACTAGTAGTGGTGAATGGGTCTTGGTTAGGTATTTTTAAAATATTTTTAAATGATTTGCAAGCTTTAAGTAATATCTTTCAGTTCCAAGTCTAACACAATGAATTTTAGTTTCAGATTTCCTAGAAATGCAATGTAAATATGCAATGAAAAGATGAAATGCAAGGCCTAAATTGAAATGCAATTTTTTAAAATTTTCAAATGCAATTGTATGAGATCTAAATGAGATGTAAAATGACTAATTTTCTTTTTGTATTTTATAGATTTAAAGATATGTAAAACAATGCAAGTCTAAACCCTAGATGAGATGCAAGATTTCAATGCAAAACAAGTAACTCTAAAATGAGATCTTAATTCAATACAAATCTAAATGCAAATGAATGCAAGATATAACCTAGGATGCAAAAGAGACTTCAAAAATTAGAAAATTGCAATGCTCAATATGTCAGGGTCACCATTAATGTTTAGGTGAAATATAGGGTTCACCAAAATGAATCAACAAAGTGATGAAGCACTAATTTTTCTAAGACCATAAACACTACAATTATGTGTATGATAAGATGCAAACAATAATAAAAAATGATACCTAACTATTATAGCAACTATGAGGGAATTTTTTAGAGCATAAAAACTTATGTAACTTGTCAAAAACTTGATGTTTTTAGGCCATAGAGGACTCATTCGCATTCAGTGGTGAAGGGGTCCCTATTAGGTTTCTAAAAATAAGATCAGAGTCCTATTTCTTAATGTCTACACTCTCAAATTCTCGGTTATCAGCTTCTAGAAGTCTGTAGGTAATTTTGTATCTTCAAATATTTGATTTTGCACTTTAGATGACAACTTTTGTAACTTGACAACTTCAACAATTTTGCTCCAAACTTGCTCCACTTGATCTTCAACTTGTAAATCTGCAATCACACACTCAACGAGAAGAAAAAAATGTTGTTTGTTAGTGAATGGGGGTTTTCTTTGGTCAAACCCAGTGTAGGTAATTAAACCAAATGATGAAATAAATGAAATGAAGCATGAAACATGAAATATGCAATTGATGTCACCTTGGATGATGTCTTGTGGAAAAAATCTACAAACTACCATGTAGTGGCCATGAAGAATGTAGATCTTGATCCTTGAATATGATGTGTAATAATGCTTGCAAGTAGATATTCAATGCTACATGCACTTTCTTAGCTCAAAAACATGCATGAATGCATAAAACCCTTGTCATGATGATATGATCCTAAATTGCTACAATAAACATTGAAAATTTTCCTTGAAATGCCTTGAAAATTCTCTTGTGAACTCCAATTTGCTATAATGTGTGAATTATTGAATGTATAGGATCTAACTATGTGAATTAACCCCTTATCTATACTAAATTAGGAGATTAACCTCATAATTCAAACAATTAAGGCCAACACCAGATCTGGAAGTTAAAATCATTAAATTCCTACCCTAATTAAATTTAAAAGGAGGGTCCTCACTAAGGGAGTACCCATTCGCCACCTAGGCTAAATGGGTCCTAGCTCAGTTTTCCAGGACCTAACCCCGTGCAATGGAAAAAGCATTAAAAACCCATCTCAGATCAACTCAGAAAGGGGGTCCTATTAAGGGAGGACTGATTCACCACCTAGGGTGAATGTGTCTTGGCACCACTTTCCACGACCTACATTTTCACAATTAAATGTTTTATTATTTAAATTATGGGTGTCAAGATATAGATCTTCGGGAGGTGTCAAAAATAAGGTTTAAATTTGAATTAAAGGGGTTAAATAACTCCAATTAACCATAATTAATTAAGACCATCCTAGATAAATGTGAAAGTGCTTTACAAAACTTTACAACACTTAAATAAGGTACAAATTTAAATATATTTTATTAAGAAGGGGCCCATTAAACTTAATTAAGTAAATAAATCCTATAAAAGTGTGATAGTGTGTTACAACACTTTACAACACCTTTGCAATAGACCAATTAAGGCATGTTTTAATCAAATAAAGGTCCTAGAATGATCTCAATGTGTACAACACATTACAACACTATTCAAAGACATCATTAATTTAGTTTTAATGTCAATTATCAAACCAAATAAGGGAAAAAGGCTACTTTTTCCATTACTAAAATTTATAATTACTACAATATATTATTTTTGTAGCATAGAAAAAGTGTAACTTTGGACATTTTCACACTCGTTTGGATCCTTCTTGTGGATTTGGCTTAGTTTTTCCTTGATTTAGTGTTGTAATGTGGTCAACACATTCAGAATAGGTGTTAGACCCTTGTGAATTAATAAAGAATTTTATGATGTCTTGCAAAAGTGTTGTGAAGTGTTGTAACACACCTTCACATTTTTCTAGGAAATTATTAATATATTTCACTTAAATAACCTCTTTTTATCACTTATCAAGCCTTATTTCAAAGTGTTGTAACAAACTTTGATGCTTCTAGTCTTGTAATCAATAAATTGACCCCTTCTTATGCTTTAATTGGCCCAATTTTCCTCTTGCAAGCCTTACATTAGTGTATTTTGAAAATAATCCCGATAAACATCATTTAATACATCTAATTTCTAAAACCAACTTAAAATACCTAAGTGGGACCCATTCGCCACTAGGGGAAAATGAGTTCCCTTTGGCTCAAAAATTAAAATAATTTCAAATTTCTAGTGGGTTATTATTTTCTAAGATCTAAGGTCAGCATGTAATGTGGTATTTTTAGGAAATATTGCATAATTGTGTATAAATATAGGGTCTTTCCTCTCATTTCATCCTCAATTTTCTTAATCATTCAAGTAATTATCAATCACTCACTTAAGAATTCTAGGCATTTCAAGCATTCTCAAGTCTACATCCATTGGAGCTTTTACTTGCTTGTCTTCAAATATCTACTTCAAGGGTTTGGTGAGTTGTATTATTAACTTTGTCCATTCATCATTCTCTTTTCATATTTCATTTCACTTTCAAGGGTTTAATTACTAAACTAGGGTTTGACTAAGGAAAACCCCTATTCACTAACCCTCAACAATTTTCCCCCTCTTTTCATGTGTTTTGCAAGTCTAGTTTGCAGATTTGTCAAAGATCAAGATTGGAAAAGTTGTCAACAAATTTTCAAAGTCATTCAAAGTTGACAATGCCCTAAAAGAAGCTTAGAGAACACCTACTGGTCAAATTCTACAGTTTCAGATCTAGAAACTTGTTGAGAGTAGAAGTGCAGACTATGAGCTACAAGTTACACTTTTGAATTTACCAAAATCCCAAAGTGGATTGATACACCATCAGTGGCATATGAGTCCCATTACCAAGCCCAAACAAATTTTGTAGTTCTGAGTACCCAATTATCTAAAACTTGTTTCGACAAAATCTTCCCAAAACTAGAATAAGTCACCCAACTTGGTGTATGAGTCCCAATTGGCTTCAATAGTGATTTCTTCAAGATTCTAGAGCTCCATTCCATCCAGTTTCTAGGTGCACACTATAAATATCATATGTTTTTGTTATAGTTTGTTTGCATTTCTAGGTCATTTTGCATATCATAGCATGTTTTCAAACATTTTTCATTAGTAGTTAATCTCTTTTATCATTTTTCAGCATCTAGGACATTCCCCTTTGATAGATTTCAATCTCATTTGCATTGGACTCTCAAGGTCTTATTCTTGAGTGAGCCATTAAGGTTTTTGGTACCTCTCTCCTTTTAGGTACAAAACCCTAGAAGTGTAAGAGAGCCATATACCCAAGAATATTTGGTTAAATTTAACAAAATGGATGGAAGCAATTCCTCTTTGTTCAACAACTACCAATGTAATATGTCATTTCATATTGGAAAACATTATTGCTCTCTTTAGACTTCCTTCTACTTTAGTTTTGGACAATGGGACACCATTTAAGAATAAGGATGTGAAGTTATTAGAAACATTTAACATTCAACATTGCTTTTCAACACCCTACTATCCAAAATCTAATGGTCAAGCTAAATCAACTAATAGAACCCTCGAGAAAATCTTAAGGAAAATAGTAAGCAAGCATAATAAGAATTGGCATACACAACTAACATATGCATTATGGGAATATCATAAAAATGTTAGGGAATCAATTGGGAATACCCCTTATAACCTTGTTTACGAAACTGAGGTGATAATGCCCTTGTAGTTAGAGATCCTTCATTAAGAATCACTCTTCAAGGAATTATTGATAAAAATAGCTATAAAGAACAATGTTTGCATCAACTTTAAATGCTCAACGAACAACACATTAACACTCTTGAGCACCTTCAAGCTTATTATAAAAGAATGTAGCGTAGTTACAATGATAACGTCATACCTCATTCATTTAATAAAGGTGATTTGGTGATATGTGAGAATCAACGTAACATCAAATGTTGCCTTGATGAAAAAATGAAAGTTCAGCCCTAATTGGTTAGACCTTATATAATCAACAAAAATTATGGATCTAAAGCATATAAATTAACAAAAATAAATGGCATGCCTCTTAAAGAACCTATAAATGCCACACATCTATGTTGGTATTATGTCTAATCTTTTTTAATAGTGTGGATGATAAAGTAGTGGTGGTAGAGTTAGTAGATGGCCATCTATTTGCTCTAGCCTTGCTTCGTTCTTGACAAAAAATTATTTGTCTTGAATACTAAAGTGATTATTTAAATTAGATATTAGGTGATTACTTTAGGTTTCATTCTATTTAGGTTCATCTTGTGTGTTATGTTAGATTAGATCCTTATACATAGTTAATGTTCTTTAAACTAGATCATAGGTGCATTTAATTTAGCAAAACATAATCAATATGTCACATCTAAGAGAAACTAGAATAGTTTTAATTAGATCACATAAAGCATATGAAATCATTGAGACATTTATTAAATAATATTACAAATATTATTTGATAAATCACATTGCCATTTAACATTAAACACATAAGCATAAATAATAAAAAATCAAATGATCATATATATATATATATATATCACAAATTTTTAAGTACATGTCATCAATATATATAATGCTAATGTGGTCTACGACTACTGGATCCCTCAAGATCTGGTGATCACCTCTCTCTAGAGATAGTCCATTGAGAGAAGGTGGTATGTGATCATGATCATGAGCTAACAAGTGCATCCAAAGCATATTGTAGACCATGTGCTCATCCAATCACCTCTCGGTGATCCTTTGCTAGGCAGTCTCTTTGCCTATATTTAGCTAACCTCTTCCTAGAGTGTCTCCGCCTTTGTTAGACCTTGAGATGTCTGGATCTCCTCATAAGAAGCCTCGTCTTGGTCTTCGTGCCTAATAGCATCCTCATATTTTGTTCTCTATTTGACATATGGCCTGAACAACTCTTGGTCCCACTCCATGATGGGTGGGGTCATGTAATTTGAGGCCTCATCTCTAAGAATGGGGGGCATTATCTCTATAGTGACCTATTGGTAGAGATCCTATAAATCTCTCACAACACTTGCAAGATAGAAATAATAAGGCTAATTAGTACACATCTTGATATATATATGGAAATTAAAAGCATAATCATAAATAAAATGCCATCACCTAGGTCTCCAACAAGCTATGTAAAGACAACCTTTTCCTGTGTAGAGGCATGGAAGATGTGCTAGCCTCTATGTGCTCATGGGTGTTGGTGCATGGTGTGGCTACCAATTGTGATCTAGTAACACGAATATGAGATGCATCCCCCAACTCATGGGAAACTAGACCCTCATATTTTGTGTCACTTACCTCACTCATTGGCTCCTCCTCCTCCTTCTCAACCTCCTCTCCCTAATAATTGGGGTCTACTACTAAGTTGTAGTCTTCATCTATCTCATCTACAAATAGGTCAGTAGCCTTGAGTCATGTATCCTAAGCTATATCCTCTTCCTCATCCCTTTGATTTGGGATTGGTCCTACATAGCCCATCGGCTCATCCATGGGTACTACTAGATTTGGTCATGCTACTATCCACCACTCCTCATGTGTCCATAGTACTGACATTATCAGTGTGAAATACTAGAGGTATGTCATGTTCACTATCATCAGATTCACTGAAGATGACATCATCAGAGGTGGATCATCTAGTGTCTCCTGGCCTTTGGGCACTCTACACCAATCATCTATAGAAGGGCCATGCTATTAGCACTACCTAAATCTAACCAAACTGTGGCATGACACAATCATAGTAGAAGGTTCGTACTACATAATCATTTTTTCCTAGTAGAAATCTATCCCTCTACATCCTCCTCAGTTGTTGAGTCTCATCTGACCACTGTGATATCAACTAGTAAGCTCTCCACATGAACTCCTCTTGATCAAGGTGGTAAAATTTGACTCTCCAATATAAAAGATATTGTTCCTGCCATGCCTATCTTAATGGATAATTAAAGGCATGGGGGTAATCAATGGCTGATACTGAAGGGAATCCTATCATTTGGTGCATATGATATTTCTCCAAACACCATACATGTACTAGTGTAAAATGCACTATACTATTGACCTCACGATATACAAACCTCCCGAGATCATAATATAAATGTGCCAAGAGGCTGTAGCCCTAGGTGTATATTGTCCTATGGTGCTCCATTCGTCTAGTCTTGTGGACTAGGCCTTTGTCTAGTTGTGCTCCTCAACCATCAAGGACAAGTACTAGTGCTACTAAAAAAATCATAATATGCCTCAAGAGTGAATATTTCACATAGATTAGCCACGATATCTTGATGCTTGGCCCCACGATATCCTCTCACACTAGTCCATCCAAGTAGTATCCCATATCAGCTCACATCTATAAAATATGACTTCTCCCCTACAAAGAATATAGTATCACCATGGATAGGAACCCGAAGGATGTGATGAACATCCTCCAAGGTGATGGTCATCTCACCTTTAAGTAGGTGAAATGTACAGGTGTTGACATTCCATCTCTTAGCTAATGCCATCAACATGGCATCATGGTACCTCACGGGAGGCATGACGTATGCCCAGTATAATCGAGTAATCTACAATGTCAAAAATCCTCCTTTGAAAATGTCCAGACTAGGTCTCACATGTGATAAAAATATCTATCATTGAGATGTTGTCGAGACTGAGGTGGAATCTAATAGAAAAGAGAAAAAAAGTGTTCTATAAGCATTTTAAAATCTTAAATCCATACATCAACAATCAAAAAGTGTGATAAATTTGTTCTAGTGTACTTTTATAAAGGTCCTAAACACTTTATTTCCCTTTTGGGACACTTCACGAAGAAATGGGACACTTTGCAAAAAAGTGGGAAACTTTGCAAAAAAGTAGGAAATTTTGCGAAAAAGTGTGACACTTTGCAAAAAAGTGACACTTTGTGAAAAAGTGGGACACTTTGCAAAAAAGTGGGAAAATTTACAAAAAAAGTGGGAAACTTTGTGAAAAAGGTGACACAGTTCGCAAAAAAAGGGGACACTTTGCGAAAAAAGGGGACATTGCAAAAAAAAGGGACACTTTGTGAACTTTTCTTCCAAGGTCCTAAATCAACCTAGAAATGCATAAAATATAAATTTTATGCATAAAAACAAAGCTAAGGTGTAGAAAATGAACTCACTTGGTGTTGAAGGTCACCTCACACTATCTCCTCTCACAACATATCAATTTTTGGGGGCGTGTACTCTCACTGGCTCTGCATTTTCACCTACTCTTCAATAAAGTCAAACTACAAGAAGGAAAAAGACAATTAGAAATTACTTTACTTTTTACTCTTATATATGTTAAAATTAGGGTTAATACTATATTAGAGTTAAAATTTCCTTTCGTTCAAATAACATAATGGAGGATAGAGAACTCCATTTTTTATGTCCTTTGTTGTGTTGGAATCATGATTCCACTCTTGTTCTCATCAAATGTATATCATTATGTGGTATGGTACTTGAAAATACCCTATTCTATGACTTATCCAACTCAATGCGGTTAGACTACTACCTTGATTCCACCTGCATAAAGCAAGTTGAATCAAGGGGGGGCATAAATCTACCCTAGAATTTGATTTCTAGAAGAAGTTAGATAAGAGTATTTTTGGAATACTAATGAATTTGTGTTGCAGGATGTTCCTAACATTATGGTTTTGTAGATAGCTACAATTGGGGCTTAATTCTCCCACATTATGAGTATCCTTTTCTAAAATGAGATTCATTGTTTGGATTCCTTTAGCTTACATATGCACTTAGAGTCATATGGGTGCTAAAGTGGGGGCTATATGTAATGATGGAAATCATACTCCCTTCATACAGATAGTGTAATTTCTCATTTAATCTAGACCTATTTTAGTACCCTTACATTAATTACCCTTTAATTAATCATTAATAGGCCCTTAAGACCCATTAATTTGGATCTCAAGGCTTATTTCAACTAAAAAACTGAAATAATTTATAAAAGCATAAAAATTTCTAACAACCCACCCAAAAATCTAGGGTGGGACTCATACGCCACCTTGGGCATATGAGTCCCCTTAGATAGAACCCATACGCCACAAGTGGCATATGAGTTCCACTTGGGAATTTTTAGGGTTTGAGTAGGAAATTCAAGTTTTTAATTCAAATTTTTTGTTGATGTCAACTTTTGAGATCTAAATAATGGTAAATTGGGTGTAATACCCATATAAACAAGCTTCTAAAGTTAGTTTTCAATCTAAGAAACAATCTAGAAGAGCAATTTGAAGATCCAAGAATTCAAGAGCATTCAAGAATTCTTCACAATAGTATTCAAGAGCAAATAATTAGTAAAGTTGAAGCCTTGGAGCAACATTATTGTGTTGTTTAGGTCTTCAAGCTTTATTTCTTTCAAGAGCTCGCATTGTCAAGGGTTGATTATGGTTTCCTATGGTGAATAATGATGGATTCTAGGTTGGGGAGATGCAACTAGCCATCAAGCCAAACCTAACGACTTGTTTCCTAAGTGATTCCATCCTCCATTATCACCCTAATTTTAGCCTAAGGAAGGTACATGAATTATTAAGGCTGATTTGGGTGATTAGAGATCTCTCAAAGTGAGTCATTCATCTTCATGCATCTCATTCTAGCACATTAGAATAGGATTTCATTGTACTTCATATTTCATAATCTTAGACACACTTAAGGTTAGGGTTTGTGTTCACATTTGCATTCAAGATTCATTTTTTTTTATCAAGGTTTAATTACCAAACTAGGGGTTTGACCAAGGAAAACTCCCCACAAGCAAATCAAGTGTATATTATGTTTTGCAAGTATTTTTATAGGTTTAGATCTAGAAATTAGTTTAAACTTGGAACAAGGATATATGGTGTATGAGTCCCACTAGAGGCATATTTTTAGATTTTTCCAGATCCTAAATCTACATTGTCAGAAACTAGTTACAAAATAGAAACCCTAGTCTACGATTGATATGCCTAGACTGGCGTATGAGTCCCACTGTGTCCTAATTTTAGTATTTTTAATGTTTTAGAGCTCACTCCAATCCTCTTTAGGTTTTTAGGTGCATTCCCTTCATCTCTCAACTTTATGTTATGTTTTACATGCTTTTATAGGTCATTTAGTGAATCTTACATCATGTTAGATTTAAGCATTAGGTCTTACATTTAATTATATTTTCCAAGCCTTAGCTTGGTGGTGAACCCATCTGGTGGAAACCAAGATCACCTGCATGCAATCAATCACTGTCACATGCAAAAGACATGCAGAACCAAAGAAGATGTTCTGTAAACCTCAAAGTAAAAATGCATTATTGAGAATCAATTATTACAAAGAGATCAATCCTTATGAGATCAAGAAACCCTAAAAGGGAAACCCTAAATGAAACCCTAGTGTGCACACTTAATAATTAATCAATTATTAATGTGCCTAAGTTTAGCTTAAGAAACTAAAGGAATAAGTGACTTAATTAATTAACCAATATGATATAATTAATTAAGTGGAATAACTTATTACTCTAACACCCCCCCTTAAGATGAACTTAGGAAGAAGTTAAAACACTAGAATAAGATGCATGAAAGAAAAGATGGGTCCCAGCAACTAGGCTTGATCAGGTACCCATTTACAAATGCAAGAATGAGGTAGAGAAGGAAAAACCCAGTGGGACAAAACCCCCCTACAATGAGATGACTGCTGCAAGAAGCACTGGAAGATCACTGTAGAGTAACACTGGAACTTGATAGTGGAAAGCGAGGAAAGATTCTTCTGTTTACTACTAAAACCAGATGAGATTCACTGATTGACTCAAGGAATCATGATAAAGCAACAGCAAACCCGATGCCATGGAACACTCGAAAACTCCAAATAGGAACAACCCTGGAATCTATGAAGCAACAAGCAATTATTGAATGATGTATTACTGAAAACGAAGTACAAAGATGCAAGGTGCACTCTCCCAAATGCCAAAAACTCCAAGTAATCTCCAAAACACCCATCCGTCCAAATCTGGATTAAGCGATCAACTTGGGACAGATACAAAAAAAAGTGCATGGACAACAACATAGAGCTTCTCAATACCTTTCCAATGCCGCAAAGATAGCGAAAATCGTACATCGTGGCAAAAAGTTATGAGCTCGAAAGCATAAAATAAACATTTGACTTCAAACAGAAATAAATGCAGTAAAAAAGAAAAATACTATAAAATAAACTACACCACAAGAAAGTGCTTGGAACCAGCTTTCTGGCAATATCTCGTTTGCCCGATTTTGATATCGTATGCCCAAGTTATGCAAAAAAGAAAAAAATTGCTCCTTTAGAGCAAATTGGGGTTAGGAGGGGGCAAAAGACTGCCATACGGACGTTGACATCATACTGATGTCAGCGGTTCATGAGCATAAAATTGACGGCCATCTGGTCATCGCCACAAAAATTTGGCCCCTCTGCAAAAAAAACTGACAGAGCCCCTGGTCGCTGATATGACCAGGGGCTGGGTGCCAGAGTTGGTCGGGGGCCAGGCGTGAAGCTCCCGGTCCCCATTAGGACCTCAGCCGGTGGAGCTGGAGCTCGCAGGGGCTAGTGTGGAGGCGGCAGTGGGCGTTGCTAATGGGTGGCACCGCCGGGCTGAGCGGCCCTCTAGTGGCCGCTCAGTAGCCGATGGGCGACACTTCCCATTTAAACTAGAAGCGCAAGATTTTTCCAGAAAAATCAAGTTTTTTAATTTTTTTTTTTTTAAACTATGCCTCAAACTGCATGTTGGGGAGGCTGTATGGCCCCCAGACAAAAAAAAATTCCTCAGAAACCAATTGCTCCAAAATCAATGATTTGACAAGCGTTTCTAGGGTTTTGGGGCGCTGCGAACGTGATGGCGACGTTTGTTTGAGTCCAAAATGTCCCAAAAAATTGGCTAACCCTAGATCTTACAAAAAAGATGCATGTGGAAACCCTTGCATTAGAAACTCACTGAAAGGCCATATCTTCAAATCACGAACAGGCAGCTGGAGGTCTGGAGCTCTGATACCATGTTAGAAACCAAGATCACCTATATGCAATCAATCACCTGTCACATGCAAAAGACATGCAGAACCAAAGAAGATGTTATGTAAACCTCAAAGTAAAAATGCATTAAAGAGAATCAATTATTACAAAGAGATCAATCATTATGAAGGAGATCAAGAAACCCTAAAAGGGAAACCCTAAATGAAACCCTAGTGTGCACACTTAATAATTAATCAATTATTAATGTGCCTAAGTTTAGCTTAAGCAACTAAAGGAATAAGTGACTTAATTAATTAACCAATATGATATAATTAATTAAGTGGAATAACTTATTACTCTAACACCATCTTTAGCTTATAATCAAACCCTTAGATAGACCTATTGCAAGTTTTCTTTCTCCTTTTCATATCTAGAGTATGTGCAGGATCATCATGGAAAAAACAGGCCCTTAAGTGGCAAAAAATTAGAAAAATCGGAGTTAGGCAACTTGATGTAAAAATTTGAATAAGTTATCTATATTATTTCAAAAATATGTAAGAATAGAATTTGTAGCAAATTGAATGTAGTTTTTAAACTACTAGGTTTATTTTAAAAATCTATTCGTGAAAATTTAAATTTCAATGCAAGTGGTACTTAAATTTGAGGGGAAAAATAAAAATAAGTGTCGATCACGACCACCTAACCACAATAAAATGATAATATTTTCTTATAAGATTTTAGATATAAGTAGAGGACTCAAATGATGTGATGCATATTTGTTTGTAATATTTTCCAAGTAAATAATTAATTAGAATTTTGTATTACAACTTTTAAAAAATATAGCTGTATGTCAACCACCTTAACTTGGTCAAAACTTCATGAAATTCATTTTTTCTTTTTTTAATCCTATATTATGCGAAGCATATGATGACACATGTTTTTGATTCAAAAAATGTGATAACATTTGAAAGCTATAGATTTTTTTCAATCAGTCTATCAATCAAGACTTTAGTCGTAATTTGAATAGAAAATGAATAATAATTACTTATTAAATTCAAATTAAAGAATAATTTATATTGGTGGAAAGGTGAGAATCTCCTTTAAAAACCCTTTTTGTTTCATTTATTTTAGGTTAAAAAAAAATCGTCAGCCACATACCCATCTTAGATTGAGATCTCTAGGGTTTCTCTTCAATGGAATGATTATAAAATGTGTTGTTCTATGTCCTAAACCATAAAGCAACCATTTTCCTCCATTTCAATGTGTGAGGCTTCAAGATAGATCCCATGCACCCAAATTCTTGTATGATTTTTCATTAGGCTCCACTCTATCTAGAATAGGTCTGCAATTAGAATCTAGGCCAGGTCAGCACTAAATGCTCTGACTGGTAAACACAGTGAAATTCTGAGAGCAATAACTTTCAATAGACAACTACAAATGATGTGAATTTTGGATATGTGATAGATGTTGATGTGTAAATTATATATCCTACTCCATGAGATGAGAGACAAGAATGTGGTAAAATGTGGAATGAACTATTGAAACAACTATTGAATGTAATGCAAGAAAAGAACTACTTTTGGTTGACACAAGATTTCTTTAGAACCAGGGATGCTCCTGCATTAATTTATTTCTCATCCTCCTAGTTTACAATAATCTTGATTGTGCCTCTACGTATAATAATTTTATAAGCACTTGTTCTTGTATTAAATTGCATCCTAATAAACTTGGTCCACCATTTCAATTACATAATGGGACTGATCTCAAGTGTGGGACCCTTGTTGAGATCAAAAATTCAGGAAAGGACAACTTCCTTTTGAACCTAAATGTAGTAAAATAATTAAAAACTAATCCTAAAAATAATATTTTACAAAAGGAAAACAGAGAGAAAGTAAAATATAGAAATCAAACGTGTGGTGATGCACATAAAATTAGAGTATTTCTTTCTACTCACTATAGCATAACAAATTATTCAAACTAACAAAGAAAATCACACAAATCTATGTTATGCTAGTTCCTAACTAGGTTTCCATGGAGGTTATGGTTTGACATACACTAAAAGGGACAAACCGATCCATATTTATCTTTTGTAAAAAAATTAGCATAGCATAAAATCTTGGAAAACATAGAAATATTCATCTTAATATGAAGGAAAGAGGATTTATACAATACATTACAAGTGAGAAAAGGTAACGTAGAAATTTCATTGGCACAAAGGCATAGAAGCCAATTTAACAGCTATATAGGTGTAAAATTACATGTGTATTCCACATAAATCAAAGGAAGAACCCCTAAAAAATAAGCTTCAATGAGGATTTATTATCTGATAGAATACCAAAGCCTTACAAATTGTAGCCGCTTACACAACCAATTGAGAGAAAATATATATCTAGCTCAATCTAATCTAAAGGCATGGGAAAATAATTCTTAATATTTCTGTTATTCTCAACATTAAGTAATTGAGGGGAAATACAAGGAGATCCCCATAAAATTGACTGCAAACTGTGGCCAAGGATGGTCCTATTACTAAAATGGGTTATGATTGTAGAAAGGAGGATGGGTGTCACAAAATCAAATATGGAAGTGATGAATATTTTAATATGATGGGCCATGTGTGAGTGTAAGAATATCTTAAGATGATTGAGTGAAGTCAAGCTATGAAGAAGTGAATGTACTCCAATAATATCAAGATACTTGGATAAGTGGCCTTGAATTTGAGGGGTACCACATAAATATTTCCTAGGCTAGTGGACATGTTGGATACCTTGGTTGTTGTAGCTACTAGGTGGAAGTAAACAAAATCACACCATCTTCGAAGAATTCTACCTTTGGAAGCTTGCACTATGAAGAACTAGCACATTGTAATAGAATTAAGACACATGGAAAATATTCTTTGGTTTGAACCTTTGGTTCATTGAGGAATATTCCCACCACAAATAATGCAAGTTTTGATGAAGAAGAGGTCATGTTAGACCATTCCATCCCAAGAGTAACACTTGATTGCAACTTCAAAGGAGTAGACACAAATGATGTTGAACTTTGAAAGAGTTATGTGATGCAATAAGAAATCAACACCTTGAAAGAGGTGGACAAAGATGTGCCATTATAGCGCAAGAGCACAACATAAAATTTTACTTTAAAATGATCTTGCACTACAAAGGAGTTGATGTGCTCAAATAAGAATTTTTCATGCTGATGAAGGAGCATCCAATAGTGTAGGGAAATCTTGCATCACCCAAAATAAATGTTTTGTTTATTTTCTTTAGTTTTTTTTTAGTCCCATGATGACACTTAGGGGCTATAAGACTGTTAGGCATCAAAAATAGTGAAAAATAGACAATTACTTTTTTTAGTAAGTTAGCCTAAATAGGCTCAGATGGACATGAAAATTTACCCCAAGGAGCAGAGCTGAAAAACATTTCTGGTTGGGAAAGAATCATCTCAATACCCTGCACGGTTTGGAAGAAATTAAAGTTTCCATCCTGAGAAATTTCTCCAATGTAGCTTCAAATTTAGATATAAAACTTTAGAGGCCCCAAAACAACTCAAAAAGGTGGTTGAATTGACCTATTGTAGAATCATGTGATGTAGAGCTCGTCGAGAGCTTTCCAACGATATGCAATAATAGCAAATCAGACACCCAAAACAAAAGTTATGGCCCCGCGAAGTTGGTCCTCTAAAAAGTGAATTTCATAAAAAATTCTTCCTAGGCCAAAAATAAAATGACAGGACTTTTGGTGCCAAAACAAAAGGGGAAATTTTAACTTTCTAGAACATTCTAGGGCAGTTATTAGGGAAAATAAAAAGGGTTAAGTGGGGGTTGTAGAAGGTGGCCCTGATAGTGCAAATTATGGCTCTGAATAGTAGATTTTATTTTCAAAGTTGATTTTGTTGTAATGAATAAAGCCCATGAGGCTACAACATGTAAGCTTTGAATCTATAATTTCATTTTTTGAAAGTGAGTCATCTTTTTTTCTTGCATCTTTTTTGTTGGTATCAATTGTTGTGATTTATGTGGATTTGGGGCAATGTGGCCCTCATAAAGTGGTATCAAAGCAAGAGTTCCTGAGCCTTTAATAGAACACCGAACATGAGGCGGTTGCAGTAGGACCTATGAGTGTGGGTTTGTTTTTAGGATGCCTCCAATAATTTCCTATTATGGTAGAGGTAGAGGCTGAGGTGGTGTAAGAGATCCACTTAGAGATGAAATAAGAACCCTTAGAAGGAAATTAGAAACCTTGCAACAAGAGGTATGAAGAAGAGATGTGCAACGATACAAAGATGATAGTGAAGATGAAAAGGAAGAGGAAATGGATGAGGAAGAGCATGATCCAATGGATCCTGGAGAAACAAGATTGTTGCAAGCGATCTAAAGAATTGGGAAGAGACCTAAAATGATGGTTTCATCTTTTAGTGGAAATATAAATCCTGAAGAATTGATTGATTGGATCAATGACATGGAGGAATTTTTCAAGTTTGAGGAGATTGAAGATCCTCATAGATTGAGGTTTGCAAAGAAAAAATTGAAAGGTCACACTAGTATATGGTGGAAAGAGGTCTAGTTAGAAAGAGGAAGACAAGGGAAAGATAAAATTTCTAGATGGGACAAAATGGTGTCAAAATTGAAGAAAAAATTTATTCTAGTCAATTACAAATTGGAGTTGCTCAAGATGCAAAGCTTGAGGCAAGGGACAAGGATGATGAAAGAATACACAGAGGAATTTCAAAAGGTCTTGATTTAGATAGGACATTCAGAGGTGAATAAAGAGAAATTTTCTCATTATATTAACAAGTTGAAGCCAATCATACAGGAATAATTGACACTAGTAATAATGACCACCATTAAGGATCCTTATCAGTTTTCTCTAAAGGTTGAAGAATGACTAAACAAGAGATTTGAGAACAAACAACAAATTGGAGGCCCTTGAGGAAAGATCAATGGACGGTCATATGTAGGTCAAAATGAAGATCAAGAGAAGGGTGAGGGCTCCAATAGTGGCTAGAACCAAAAATGATATATCACCTTTCATCCTCATGATTAGAGTAATGGGGACCAAAGAGGAAGGGGAGGATTTGGACAAGCACTGGGAAGAGGAGGCTTCGATGGAACCTATTTCCAATGTGGAGAAGGACATAGAGCCTATGAGTGTCGTCAACATCAAGGAATAACAAATAGAAGACCTGAGGGTAATACACTAGTTGCATATGTTGATGAAGTTGCCGAGTCTTCACATTCTAAGGTTGCAAAGAGAAGAGAGGTTCTTTTTACTAGAAGAGCCTTGCTGAATGAGGAGAACGAGCCAACTCAAAAAAATAATTTGTTTTGCACCAAATGTAAGTATGAAGGTAAGGTTTGTAATGTTATTATTGATGGAGGTAGTACTAATAAACTTGTTTTAGAAGAAATGGTTAGTAAGTTACAGTTGGAGAGAAGAAGGCATCAGAAACCATACTAAATTGCTTGGTTACAGAAGGACCATAAAGCCTTGATAAATGAACAATGCCTGGTAAAGTTCAAGATTGGAAATTACCATGATGAGGTATTATGTGATATTATGCCTATGGATGTTTGTTGTATTTTTTTAGGAAGACTATGGTAGTCTAATCGACTAGCAATACATGATGAACATGACAACACCTATTCTTTGACAAAGGATGGAGTTTGTCATAAGTTGAATCCCTTGAGAGAGGTAGAGGAAAAGGTATGCAATAATGCAAGAATTTGTTTGGTTGATGGAAGAAAGTTCCTAGAAGGTATGAAGCATGAGCATATGTGTTTTTCATTGATCCCTAGAGTTGATAAAGGAGATACTACTGAGGTACCTGTAGAGGTTTCAAATTTTTTGAACAAGTTTCAAGCTATTATTTTTGATAACATACTTGAAGGTTTTCCTCTCGTAAGAAAGATTAGTCATCAGATGGACCTAATTCCTAGAACCAGTTTGTTGAATAAGGCAGCTCATAATATGACTCCAATAGAGAGTGAAGAGTTTTTGTGGAAAGGATTGATTTGAGAGAGTTTGAGTCCATGTGCAGTACCTATAGTGCTAGCACCAAAGAAGGATGGGGAATGGAAAATGTGTATAGATTCTAGAGCCATCAACAAGATCACCATCAAGTACAGATTCCCCTTGCCAAGGATGGATGACATTATGGATTATTTGAGTGGAGCTAAGTTCTTCACAAAGATAGATTTGGAGAGCGGATATCACTAGATCCATATTAGAGAAGGAGACGAATGGAAGAAAACCTTTAAAACCAAGGAGGGATTTTATGAGTGGTTAGTCATGCCTTTTGGGCTAACCAATGCACCAAGCACATTTATGTGGCTTATGAATGAGGTAGCTTTTAGGAAAAAAATTTATTGTTTATTTGGATGATATTTTTATTTTCAGTAAGACATTGGAGGAGCACTTGATGCATATCAAAAAAGTTTTTGAGAAGCTAAGGGAAGAGAAGTTGTTGATTAATTTGAAGAAATGTGGTTTTGTGAAGAGGGAGTTGGTGTAGCTGGGATTTTTTTGTCTTAGTAGAGGGTCTCAAAATGGATCCAGAGAAGGTGAGAGCTATCATTGAATGTCCTACTCCAACGATTGTTATAGAGGTAAGATCATTCCATGGTCTAGCAAGATTGTATAGAAAGTTTATCAAGAATTTTAGTATTATTGATGCACCTCTAACTGAAGCAATGAGAGTGGATAAAAAAGAGTTTAAGTGGACTATAGGAGCAACCAAAAAAATTTACATGTTGAAGAAAAAAGTTATTGAGCAACCTGTTTTGGCACTTCCAAATTTCAATAAGGATTTTCAGGTAGATTGTGATGCTAGTGGCACTACCATAGGAGCTATTTTGAGTCAAGAAGGTAAGATCATTTCCTATTTTAGTGAGAATTTAAATGATACTAAGAAGAAATATGTTGTCTATGATCAAGATTTTTATGCTATAGTTCAAGCTTTGAAGAAATGGAGACACTATTTATTTCCAAAAGAATTTATTTTATATACTGATCACTAGGATTTGTAGTATCTCAATAGTCAAGGAAAGTTGAATCAAAGGAACTTAAAATGGGTTGAGTTTCTATAGAGTTATACTTTTATTTTGAACCACATGAGTGGAAGGTAAAATAGAGTTGTAGATGCCTTAAATAGAAGGAAAAATTTGTTGATAGAGATGAACATAGAGGTTGTTGGGTTCAATGAACTCAAGAGTTTATATCCAGAAGATCCATACTTTGTAGAAGCTTGGAAGGCTTGTTTGGAACCTGTTAGATTGAATAGGATGAGATGGTTGGATTTCTTAATTCAAGATGGGATTTTTTTTATAGGAAGCCAATTGTTCATTCCATGGAGTTCTATGAGAGAGAATCTAATCAAGGAGAAGCGTAGTGGAGGATTGGCTAGACATTTTGGTCGAGATAAGACCATTGCTCTTATTAGTGAGAAATATTATTGGCCAAAGTTATAACAAGATGTAAAGAATTTTATACAATGTTGTAGAGTATGTCAGATGGAAAAATGAACAAGTTAGAATATTGGATTCTATTAGCCATTACCTATACCTGAGAGGCCATAGGAGGATATTATCATGGATTTTTTTCTTGGCTTGCCAAGGAAATAGAGAGGGCATGATTCCATATTTGTGGTGGTGGATAGATTTTCAAAGATGGCACATTTCATTCCATGCCATAAGACCAGTGATGTTGTTCATGTTGTAGAATTGCTTTTCAGAGAGGGGGTGAGACTACATGGTCTACCAAAGAGTATAGTTTTAGACATAGATACCAAATTTGTTGGTTATTTCTAGAAGATATTACAGAAGAAGTTGAAGACAAATTTGAAGTTTTGTTCTGCACACCATCCATGGACTAATGGAAAAACAGAGGTGGTGAATAGGAATTTGGGAAACCTACTAATATGCTTAGTTGGAGATAATACCAAGGGATGGGATTTGATTATACCATAGGAAAAAATTTCTTACAACAATTCTATCAACAAGAGCATTGGTAAATCACCATTCTAGATTGCGTATGGGAGTAGTCCAAGAACTGCTTTTGAACTAAGAAAGATGGATAAGAAAGAAGAAGAGTAGTGATGAGGCTAAAGATTTTGCTAAGCATCTGTATAATTTGCATGAAGTGAAGAAACACATCAACAAGATGAAATCACAATATAAGGCTCAGGTAGATCAAAA